>JAFJYI010000153.1:0-1200000 GCA_019022655.1 Acacia acuminata | reverse complement strand
GAAGAATCCGACATGCGCTATATTCTGTGTTTAAATTTCATTAAATATTATTGGGCTCTCGGCAGCAGCCGGTCCCTTAATGACATGCTAAAATTTGTTTTCTTAAAAAATCCAAGTTGTTTGGAAGAAAAAAATATGCGTTGGTTTCTCTGAGATATCCATTTTAATTATTTATAATGAAAAATACCTCATATACAAATAGTGGCGGACGTAGGAATTTAAATGACAGGGTGCGATGTAGCTGGGTGATGGCGAGACCGCGAGATGAATTCCCCGAGGACACAAACAGATGCAACAAGCTAGGCGATAACTAAGAAGGCAAGGGTCGGAGGATGGATCACTCTAGGGAGCCTGATTGAAACAGGGTTAAATAGAGCCTAATTATCAAGTTCTTTATACATTTAAAACCTGACAATAAAAATAGTATTTGATCCAAAGTCATATTATATTGAGCGTCAAGTCCAAGCACAATGTCGCCTCCTTCACAATGTCGACATATTTACCATTAGCATCTCTTCATGAAGAAACCCTAAAGAAATTATTGAATTTTCAAAATCCAGATGAAATATTTACCATTAGCATCTCTTCATAAACCACCAGATCAAATGGTGATTAGTGAGAAGAAGAAGACCCCCTTTCGTTTTCTTCATCGTCAGATCAATGAGGTATCATGGCAAAACACAAAACAAAAAGGGAAAGGGTTAAATGAAGGAAGAAATTAAATGCCAGAAAAGAAAAATGCGATTAGAATAAAGAAAAAGGGGCCAATCAATAGGCGTTCAACCAATATAATTAATTTGACTAATAAAGATGAGAAATAAGGAAATGAAGGAAGGAGATTCTCTCTTTAGCCTTTTTTCTTCTCTTCCCTCATTAGCCCATCTGGGTAGTTGATTGGAAAAATAAGAGAAAAATTAAAGTAGTATTATATTAATTGAGCGGACATAATTTAGAAATAATAAGGGATGATGCGAAACAAATAAGGAGAGAAACCCAACCGAGAAATGAATCCAAGAATATACAAGCATATCAGATTTTTTTTTTTTTTTTTTTTTTTTTTTTTTTTTTTTTTTTTTTGGGGGGGGGGGGGGGGGGACTCCAACGCCTATACATTTAGTGCCTAAGATCTTGGATCTGATTGCCCTGGTTTATACAATCAAACCCCAGCCTGTACCATCAAATGGCGAAAGCGAAACCCATAGAATATTTCATAAACAATCATACTTTTGGGTTGAGTTTTTTTTTTTTTTTTTGGGACCCCTAGCCCCCCACGTAGGTCCACCCCTGTATACAAACCCTTCTTTAATATGTATAATTAATAAGAATAGTTTAGAAAAGACACAGACACATATATACATAAATACATATATATGTATATGGGTATGTGCATGTGCATGTGCGCGCGCGCACCCATATATATAGGTACATATATATGTGTATATATGCACATATATGTATATATATAGACACGTACATATGTATATATATGTGTGTATGGGTGTATACACACACACATATATATATATGTGTGTGTGTACACATATATATCTATCAATTTTATATATATTTGGAATACAAAATAGGTAGAGTTCTTATATCTAGGATTAAAACTAACATTTTAATTAGCTTTTATATATTTATGTCCTGAGGAGTAGATATAATATAGTTTTGTATAGGTAATTTGCAAAATAACCACATTTTTATTTTCTTCTGTCACAAAAATATTGTTTAATCAATACATCTATATAATGTACTCATCCATTTCTAAATGTATGGGCTAGTTGTGAGGTATGCTTTGATTCTAACTTAATATAAGTTCTCATTTCATTTTGTCTTTTAAATTTATAATTTTTTCATAAATTATCTCTATAGATTGTATATATTAATTAAAGATGGTTGATAGGGCAAAACTTTAAGCCTATAACTCCATGCAAGTATACGGTAGTACCAAGTAATAAAGTGATAAGAAAAGTATCGTTCCCACAAGGACTTTGTACCAAAACTTCGGTTAAGCATTAATTTTACACTTTAATTTAAGTTGAGCAAACCCAATTGAATTTAACTAAGATAAAAGGAATTAAAACTAAAATAAAAATAAAAAAACTACACAATAATCAAATGAGCAACCCGAGTCACTAATCCCTTATTAGCTTCATAAACATTGATTTTACTAATTTAATTAGCCTTAATATCAATTTTGTTAATCTCGAGTATAAATAGCTATAAGTGCTGTCGGTCCACTTACAACCCTCTCTTGAATAAATTTTGTTATGTCTAACATAATTACTCAAAAGGCAATAAAACTCGAACACACTCTTCAACAATTATATGGGGCCATTAGATATATGTCTATCCTAATTGCAAATTAAATCGTAATCTAATCCCATTTACTTAATCTCAGAGCCTAATTAAAATCCCCTTCGTCAAGGTAAATCCTAATTCTCAAATTCATATTTAATGATGGCCAGTCACTAAATAGATAAAGCTAAACAAGATTAAGTAACCAAAATTAATATTAATTATAATTAATTAATAAAAACAAAGTACAATCCACACCTATAAGTTCAAAGTTCCTCTAGGTTGCAAAGAAAAATTATCCAAACATGGCTTTAACAAAAACCATCACAAAGACAACAATAAAAATTCAGATTCAGGGCCACAATGAAAATCAAAGAGAAGGAGAACAAAAACAGCAGTATTGGATTTAAGAATATGATCTCTCCCTCGGTTCGACGTTCTCGTTCTGCGCCTCCCTTTCCAACGCTGTGAAGATGAGGCTCGCCGGCGGCCTTGGTGGTGGATGATGCTGGCCTAGATAGGAAGAAGAAGGTGGGAAGTCGGAGTTGCGGTCTTTCTCTGTTCTTCTCCAATCGTGCTCACTATGCGGGTGATTCCTCCCAAATCGATGAACAGTGTTTCTCTCCTTTTTTTTTTAAATTGCCGCCTCTCAATCTCCAACTCATTAGGTCACAACTTCCTTTCTTTTTCAAAACGGTGTCGCTGCTCCCGTGGTCCTTCAATTAATTATCTTCAATTCATTCTTCCTTTCCCACGTGCAGGCATACGGTTTATTTTCTTCATGCTTTTCAATTGGTGGGACCCATGTGTCCTCTATTCAATTCAAAACAATCTCATAAATGTCATTCGAATGTGTGGCTGTACGTTGAAAAATAACAAGCAATATTATATAATAATAATAATAATAATAATAATAATAATGACAATAGCTTTCTTTTCTTTTTTCCTTTTTTTTTTTTTAAAAAATTTAATTATATTTATTTTCTAAGTTGAAATCCCACCAATAATGCATTCAAATTGGTATCTCTTAAAATCTTAAGAAAATTTCCTTAATTTAGAATTAATGACTTCCCAAATATATCAAAATATATCTCAAATCTTCTAAAAATGGGAAGTCATCACACCCCCACACTTGCATCAAATCTTGTCCTCAAGATTTTTAAATTCTAAAACAACCAATTTATGAAAACCATGGAAGCAAGATTTTTAATGCAAGCACTACAAAATTGAAGTCAGTTCAAACTTTCTCATAAATCTTTTCCACCTTCCAACAATGCAAGTAGCAAGGTAATTAATTTGGCAAAGATAAATCACAATGGAATGTTCCTCACAAGTCAAGTGTTTACACTCATTTCTCAAGATATTCTAGGGCTTGTGTTTCACTCAATTCCACCTATTGCAACTAATCTACCATAAGCTTGTTTATCATCTCAATCTCCACTTTATACATTATCCAATTGCACACTCAAATCAAAAGGACTTTCTCAAGGTTTTAAACTTTTAATGATCAAGGTAGGATAATGAAATGAAAGTGATCAAATGGTATGGGAGAATACTTTAATCGGTGCCAAGTGATTTAATGAAATTCATGGTAAAGAATGAAGGAATACCCACCAAGAGAAAACAAACTTACTAACACTATACATAAACAACCTTTATTCTTTTGACCTCAACAATCTTTTTTTTTTCTATTTAATTTTTTTCTCTACTTTTTTTTAATATATTCCTTTGTTTCTTTGTTTCTTTTCTTCTTCTTCTTTTTTTTTTTTTAATTTTGCTTTTTTTTTCTTTTTTTTTTTTTTTTATTTGTTTTTTTTCACTACCTACACAAACTCTTATAGTTGATTTCCTAACTCCTTCACTCATTTAAATTGGTTCACTTAGCACTTACTAAAGTGAAAAAAAAATCAAAGGGATCTCAAACAAAGGGCTATTTATTCTATGCAAATTTCTTTAAAAAAAAAAAAATTAAAGGCTCAAATGGGGTAAACAAAAGATTTTCATGTGATAAGGATGGACATTTGGCCGAACTAGCTATGGAATGAATGCCTAAATCATCTTTGTGTATGCAAAAGGATTTCAAATTTCAAAAGAGATTCAAGACAAATTCTAGAGATGAAATCACAATAGGTGTACTCCCTCTTAAAAGAAATGAAATTTAGGCTCAAATTCCTCACAGGTTCTTTTGACATTCTAAAGCAAAATACCTAAACCAAATCTTTACCTCTTTACTAACATTCAAAGAACATAGAATCAAATCCCAATCAAATTCACTTCTTTTCATGCTCAAATTAACCCAATTGTGATAATGCTCACGAGTAAAATTCAAACTTCCATAAGATTTTTTTTTTTTTCGGAAAATCGAGGACAAGGAAAGTCATGTAAAATCCAAGATACCCTCACCCCCACACTTAAATGTCATATTGTCCTCAATGTGAACAAGTAACAAAAAGTAATGGAAGTGAAGAGCAACCATGTAATACCCAAAAATTTCTATTTATCTTAATGCAATATTTTGATAGTTAAAACCTATTTAAAATAAGTGAATATGTGGTCCCAAACATTATGGTGTATTTATTTTAATATAGGAGATCATAATATATTCTAGATTGATATCTTAACATCTAGATATGGTAAAATCAATTAGAGAAAAATTAGCAACAACTAATTGCAAAAATTGAAGTGATTAAAGTAATTTTTATGATTAATCAATAAATTAACTTAAAAAGTCATAATTAAGAATACATGAGAATAATTAGTAAATAAAGGCTAATAAAGGAGTAAGATTAGCATCAAATGAGTTTCAAATAATTATAATAAGTATTGTAACCTATCATAAATTAACAATTAGACTTAATAACCCCTAAAACATTATATTAAGGATTATAACATAATTAAATCAACCTCCCCCAATATTTATTTAGAAGGGGCGAATTCTTGGTTAAATTAAAGAAAAGAAGATGAAGCAAATAAATAAATCCTAAGAGCACATAATATATGAACAAATATCATCTATAGTAGTAGGATTTTTCCAACATAAATTAGAGGCTTGGATTAAATCTAATAAAGCTAAATCCTAAGGGCTTAATTTAACTTCATAAAGTGTAATCCTTGTGAATTAAAATCATCCAATGGGAGTCTTCCTTCTAGATGATATGAGATGATTTAAAATACAACAAATTGAAGAGAAAAAAAAAAAGTGAAACACGGTTTGCATAATTGTGGAAGAAGAATAGAATTGTCAAATAAAGCCTAGATATTTTTGGAAACAAATGCACATGGGTTCACATGGTGCATTAATTGAAAAATTGAATATTGGGGAGAGAGGGAGAGAGGACGGTGGAGTGAGCTGTGGGTGTAGTGGGATTGTGTTTAATTCAATTTCATTTGGAATCCACCAATGAGAACTAACAAGACAATTACACAAATGCCCAAACATTTCCCTATAAATAGCAAGCACCTAGCTTCATATTTTCTCACCAATTCACAAAGCTTACAAGCTGAAACATAGAGAGAAAGTGAGAGTGAGAGCCTTGAAGAAAGAAGGAGCAAAGTTCTTGGTAAGTTTTCTAGTTCTAGCTTTAAGTTCTTTAAGTTTTAGCTTTTAAATTCTTAGTTAGAGGTAGCTTAGATCCTAAATATGGTAGGATAATTTTATTTAGATGTTTTTATGGTTAAAATTGCCTTTATCTCGAAAAATTGATGAAGTAGAGGTTATGGCAAAATTTCTGGGAGAGATCATGAAAGTAACGAAGTTACGCGAAATTTCATCGGTTTCGGAAATTCTGAAGTCAGCCATGAAAACGCCAGGATTTCATGTTGAAATGATGATCCCAAAATTCTGATAAAATTCATGGTTAAATTAGACATATAGGGCTTTTTAAATATGTCAAGATCATGTCAAAATGATTTTTGTACAGAGAGTTAAAATTCCTCAAAGTAAGGCTACGAAATTCTGGAAAAATTCTGGGCAGAGGTTCAAAAATTAAAACCTGGGAGTGATTTGTGAAATCTGGGCAAAGGTAACTATTTTTACTTGAAAATAGACATCCTAAGGATTCCAAGAAATTTTACGGATCCTCGTTTCGATTTTTGTAGAATTAATTATGATTTTTCAAAGTTAGACAAAATGCTGCCCAGATTTATACCAGCGTTGTTGTACGAATTTTGAGGGAATAAAGTGAAAAATAAAAGTTGTAAGGGCAAAATGGTCATTAGGGGCCAAAATATCTCTTAGGATATTACTTACAAATTAATAAATACGGTATTACCATTATAGGATCAACGCGATCACAGTTCGGACGTCAAACGTACCGACAAACGCCGACGAAGGTACGGACGCGTCTTTGTAACACTAACTCTGATGTTTATTGTATGCCTATATGTGATGGTTGTATTCCTGAAATGGGATTCTGTTTTTAAAAGTTATTGACTGTGCACATACAGCTTTATACGGGTTATAGTCATGATAACGCCGTTGAGTTTTCCTAGCGGCGAGGACACGGCCGTACATCGTGGCACCGGTGAATAGTGCGATCGTAATAACATTCATATGCGGGTGTATATGGTGTGTTGTTACTTGGTATATGTGAATTTTACTTTGTGACATCATGAATATCTGTCATACATAATTGTACTTGAACATGAGGTTAACCGTTACACGAGGTTCAATGTACTTTGAACCTCGGCTCTTACCATAGCTTCGGTTCCGGAGTGAACGGGAGCGGAGACAAGGGTAAGCGACGAGGCTTAGGACGGATTTGGTCGGGCCCCCTTTTGAAATGTATTTTTGAATTTAGAACCATTTGAACTATTGTACTGCTGTTAGTAGCAAAACATACAGTTGATGTTATCATATACATATCTTTTGAAATACTATTTTTACTTCCGGTGCTCTACTCTGATCATGATACCGTTTTAAAAAAAAAAAAAATCGCTTCCGAAATTGGGATGTGACAAACCATATATAAGTGTAAGGGTAACACCAATTTCAGAGATTTCAAATTTTCACCAATTCAACAGCTCAAGTGGTAACAGTCATTCAATAGTCATCACAAACATATTCCACTAAGACCAACACTCATTCCCAATAATATATCACCAACAATCAAATAGAATAAATCAAAGAAAAGTAGAAGAAAACTCCCCTATTTGTCCTTGATTGCGCTTTCAATCCTTGCTACCAAAGTGGACCACATCTTTAGAGGCTTTCAACAGTCCTACAAAATAAAATAAAGCATCAAATCGTACCTTGGGTTGCCTCCCAAGAAGCGCTAAGTTTAAAGTCTTCAGCCAGACTTCTCAAAACAAACCACTAATCATAAGTATCAAACACCATAATTACCTTGTCTTCATTCCTTTTCAAGCGACAAGGTTTCAAACACAAAAATGGATCATTCAAGTTAATGATTTGTACTTCCTCAATCATAGACAATCTTTGATTACAATCATTCACTGAATTCAAATTAAGCACATGCATATCCTTGAAAATAGATATAGGCACTTCCAAAAATTTAGAGCATCCAATAAAATCAACTTGACTCTCATCAGTAAGAGTCAACAATTCAATAGGAGAGTCATGAACAACAACAATTGGGACATCCATATCAATTTGATCACCAAAATCATAATCCTTAGGCTCTATATTTGGAACCTCTTCTAGACACCCATTATTCTCATCTAAATCAATTTGAAGCTCACAATCATTTTCTATATTATCCATAGTCTCATGTAATTCCACATCTTCAACTTCCTCACAATAATCATTATCAGCATAAGAAGTGGTCACCAAACTTGAGGAATTATCTTGCCCTATAGTCTCAAGAGTTGAAACAATTTGACTCGCATATACCCCAATATCTTGAACACTTGCCCCAATATCTTGGACACTTGACTCAACCCTTGTGATAAATTCCTTTTGCTCTCTACTAAATCTCTTTGATGCTTCTGCACACTCCTCAACTAATCTTTCTAAATTAGATTTTTCCTTGTACTCAATGGTTTGTTCTTCAACATATGGATAAAAGTAAAAAAGGAGGTGTATTTTCATTAGAACAATGAACATATGGATCCTCAAACTTTTGTTGCTCAAAACTTTCACTAGGACAAAATAAATGATCAAAATAAGCTTGGTCCCTAGCAAAATCATCCCTCATAAAATGACTAGTTGTACTATATGGACACTGCTCATATAAATGATTCCCTCCACAATAAACACAAGACATGCAAAGATATTGAGAAGAATCAACATATGGAATACAACCATCATTTATGCTCCTTTTATGTTGCCTATCATTCAAAGAATTTATAACAGCAATCAATCCATCTTGTATAGAAGACAAAGAATTCATCTCCTTCTCAATATTAAGACCAGTTGGTTGCCAATTGAAATCCATTTTTTTAAACTTTTTTTCCTAAGAAAAATAAAATAAAATATTTACGAACTCAAACTTAAACTATTAATGCTCAATCAATTCCAATCGAGACAGTTGTGGCACATAAGTCCCCAGCAACGGCGCCAAAAACTTGATAGGGCAAAACTTTAAGCCTATAACTCTGCAAGTATACGGGTCGTACCAAGTAATAAAGTGATAAGAAAAGTATCGTTCCCACAAGGACTTTGTACCAAAACTTCGGTTAAGCATTAATTTTACACTTTAATTTAAGTTGAGCAAACCCAATTGAATTTAACTAAGATAAAAGGAATTAAAACTAAAATTAAAATAAAAAAACTACACAATAATCAAATGAGCAACCCAGAGTCACTAATCCCTTATTAGCTTCATAAACATTGATTTTACTAATTTAATTAGCCTTAATATCAATTTTGTTAATCTCGAGTATAAATAGCTATAAGTGCCTGTTGGTCCACTTACAACCCTCTCTTGAATAAATTTTGTTATGTCTAACATAATTACTCAAAAGGCAATAAAACTCGAACACACTCTTCAACAATTATATGGGGCCATTAGATATATGTCTATCCTAATTGCAAATTAAATCGTAATCTAATCCCATATTACTTAATCTCGAGCCTAATTAAAATCCCCTTCGTCAAAGGTAAATCCTAATTCTCAAATTCATATTTAATGATGGCCAACACTAAATAGATAAAGCTAAACAAGATTAAGTAACCAAAATTAATATTAATTATAACTAATTAATAAAAACAAAGTCCAATCCACACCTATAAATTCAAAGTTCCTCTAGGTTGCAAAGAAAAATTATCCAAACATGGCTTTAACAAAAACCATCACAAAGCGCAACAATAAAAATTCAGATTCGGGGCCACAATGAAAATCAAAGGGAAGGAGAACAAAAAACGAGTATTGGATTTAAGAATATGATCTCTCCCTCGGTTCGACGTTCTCGTTCTGCGCCTCCCTTTCCAACGGCCGTGAAGATGAGGCTCGCCTTTGCGGCCTTGGTGGTGGATGATGCCGCCGGTGCGAGATAGGAAGAAGAAGGTGGGAAGTCTCGGAGTTGCGGTCTTTCTCTGTTCTTCTCCAATCGTGCTCACTATGCGGGCGATTCATCCCAAATCGATGAACAGTGTTTCTCTCCTTTTTTTTTTTTTAATTGCCGCCTCTCAATCTCCAACTCATTAGGTCACAACTTCCTTTCTTTTTCAAAACGGTGTCGCTGCTCCCGTGGTCCTTCAATTAATTATCTTCAATTCATTCTTCCTTTCCCACGTGCAGGCATACGGTTTATTTTCTTCATGCTTTTCAATTGGTGGGACCCATGTGTCCTCTATTCAATTCAAAACAATCTCATAAATGTCATTCTGAATGTGTGGCTGTACGTTGAAAAATAACAAGCAATATTATATAATAATAATAATAATAATAATAATAATAATAATGACAATAGCTTTCTTTTCTTTTTTCCTTTTTTTTTTTAATTTAAAACTTTAATTATATTTATTTTCTAAGTTGAAATCCCACCAATAATGCATTCAAATTGGTATCTCTTAAAATCTTAAGAAAATTTCCTTAATTTAGAATTAATGACTTCCCAAATATATCAAAATATATCTCAAATCTACTAAAAATGGGAAGTCATCAATGGTTTTCATCAATAGGAAAATAAATAAACGAGGAATTTTAGGGAGACCCCGTCAACATGTTCTCTTGTTACAATAAACCAATAAACATCATTAGCTGACTAATAACTCTACCTATTGGGAAAGTTAGTAAAAGTAGGAAATAAACTGTGTATCCTCTATTGTGAAGGTTAATTGAACTACCTCAGTCCTAATTATAAGAACACTTTTATAGTGTAATTTGCACTATAAAAGTGTTCCTATAATTAGGGCGGAGGGAGTATATTATACATCCCATTGACCTTCCTCACGTGCATGGTACAACGCTCTTCACTACTCGACAAAAATATATGGTTTCGTCCAAAAAAATTACGAATGACCTCAGGGAATATGTTACAAAACAAACAAAAAATAACCAAATAACCTATGAAATTCACAATTTTACTTTTGACACCTCAAGCACAAGCCCAATTATTTGCAATTAATATCTTGTCTGACGTAACAAGAGAATATGAAAATACCACTACAATGAAACAAGTTATTGGTTGATATGGTGAGTAGCCTCGCTCACGCAAGGAGAAGAATATAAGATTGAATTCCGGAACGTGTACTTGTTGGGAGAAGTGAAAATCTTTTACGTTCTAAACCTCGAAAAAGATTAAACCTTAAGTTCATGAAAAAAAAAAAAAAAAAAAAAACCAATGTAACCATAACAAACCATGAATCCAGATAAATAATAATAGCTTACATCCGCCTCATGAAACCTCTAGGAAAAGCGATCAATAATGTCTTAACCCGCTGTACGGAGTTGCAAGCATGCGACTACCCTACAATGAATATGCTCTCAAAAATTAATCGAGAACAAATACGTGACCAGAAATATAAGAAACAATGACGACCCACTATTTTTAAAAATAGCTAAGTACTTTGCTTGCTTAGCAAGGAGAGCTAATCAGATTTGGACCATCCAGTTAGTGCGAATCCGGATGTGTGGTCCAATTGTTTTTTAAAAGCCTATATATATATTTTAAAAAATTACTTTGATAGTTATAAAATCTGAAATAAAGATAATTTATTAACTATTATTTTTTTCAAAAAATGATTTTTTTTATTAAAAAATATAATAATCATATAAAAAAACTAAAAAAAATGGAGGGTTCAAAACAGATCTAGATGGCCCATATCTAATTAGCTCTCCCTGCTAAGAACTTTTCTTAGTAGGTAAACTGGGTCCATCCAAATATACATGAATTTCGTAGGATTGCCAGTCACAATCGAATACATCAGCATCAATCCTACGAAAAATACTGTCGAGTGTCGACCTTGACCAACCTACAAGCCACGGCCTCTGTCTTGGGAAAATATAATCCAACAAGACAAAGTTAAAGTAATTCATGGTAGAGAATGACGTAAGTAGATTGAAATAGAATGATAATTAGGAAGAAAGTACATAAATAGAAAGGAGTGCAAAGTGCTTTTTAGAACATTAAAACAGATGCAATTACTCATATGCAAACAGCTAACTAAATGTTGATACTTCTATGGTATGGTGGAAGTTTCAGCGGAATTAGTTGAGTTTTTTGGGGCACGAACGTGATTATAGGTATCAAAGTGGCCTGAGATTATGTTATGAATATATTTATTAAGACACGGACGTCGATCGTTCATAAAAAAAGATGAATTATTATAGTGGATGTTCTTTCATGATCTGCTTCGTTTGGAATTGGAAGCGTAAAACAAAAGCACATTCGCCGAAGGCTATAAAAAGTAAACACAAAATAAATTAACGGAAATTAGATACCATAAATCCCATAAGGCACCTCTAACTTTGGCTGAAAATAAAATTAAAATTCCAATTGTATCCTTGCTTAAATAGAAAATTTTCATAGTATGACATTCTCTTTTGTAGCTAATGACTTAAATTAATATGGTTTATATTAAAAAAAGTTAATTAATACCCCCTCAAGCGAATTATACTCCTCCGGTCTTTAATGTAAGATATAATTAAGGAATTGATCTTGATCTTAAATGTAAGACCTATTTTCCCATATTTGTTAATATTTTCCTAATTTACTTAAATTGATGCTCCATTAACCAAGGTTGTCGAACTTCACGAGTTTAAGCAAACTCATGATAGTGAGGTAAACTCGTATTGTGAATTCAAAATGTAAAATTGTAAAAGTTTATTTTTACCTTTAAATAGATATTAATAGTGCATAATTAAATAAATACAATATAAAAAATAACAACAATTTGGTTTGTATATTTTTTAAATTCAAATAATTGAAATTAAATCCATCAACATCATAATTTATTATATTTAACCAAGAAATTTTTATAAAATTTATCCTTAAAGTGCTTGAACACGAGTTTGTAAATTTGGAAACTTAAAAACGGTAACTTCAATATATTAACTCATGAGTTGAACCGAGTTTACAACGATCATAATTTTATCAGTAACTCGACTCGATTTTGTAAGTTGAAAATGTAAAAAGCTAAACTAGAAGTGTCAACTCACGAGTTTGACAACAATGCCCTTAACAATAATCAAATAGAGAGATTAAATGAATTAAAGAACATGATTATAGTGTTTAAAAAAAATGTCACATTAACTAATTTAAATAACTTCGTTAATATAATCAAATTAGTAAAATATCATCTTTTCTATAGAGTGATTTATAATAAGAAAGGAACGGGTATCATTTCACTAGAGACAAAATTAAGACTTTAAAGGTCGCTAATTGATTAGAGGGTGGCGGCTGCCCTCTAATTAATTAAATATCTATAATCATATAATTTTTGTATTTCGTACGCTTTATGCAAAAGAAAACTCAAAATATACATATTATCTGTCCTACCTATCCTAGGATAATAGCTATTTATTAGTTTAAAACAAAATGCAGATGCAGGTCAACTCAATAAAAGTAAACTGAGTTGGATACTTTGCCGCCCATGTGGGGTCAAGACAGTGCTAACAAATTACATATATACGCGGCTATAATGCCTTACTAATCTCTTTGCACATGGTGACATCAAAGCATGCAACTTATAAAAATAGTCACTGTTTACCTAGTGAAAATAACAAGAATCGTCAGTCTTTTTTTACTCTCTAAAATGACCGTTTTTGTCGCTATCTGCATGCACTGCAATTTCAAACACCATTATACCCTCCTTTCTCTATCGATCGAGCCCGTTGACCTCTCTTCTTCTTCTCTCTGAACTAAACATGTCCAACATTTTAATCTTCTTCCCTTATTCATTATCTTCATATTCTGGTCATGTTGCATTCTTGACGGCGTCGTTACAGACCCACAGATTCATCTTGTTGGTGTCAGTGCAACCCACCGGACTTCTTCCTCGTTTCCGACTCCTCAATCCTCACTAAAACCCTAAACGCAACATTTCAGAATATCAGAGCCCAAATGAGGGACCAGAATAAGCACTTCGCCACAGCTCAACAAGGCAGCGGAGAAAATTTCCCAGTTTACACAATTTTTCCGTGTAGAAACTACCTTTCCGTCGCTGGCTGTGTTGCCTGCTTCGAGGTCGCCGCTGTACAGATCCGCAAGTGCTCTGTCGCCGTCTCCCCCTTCCCCGGTGCCAACGCCATCTATGATGGCTGCTTCATCCATCAGGTACAACTACTTCACCACCTTACAGCTTGAAACGTTTCTTCCATTGTTTCTTTTGTTATGTTTCCAAATGGATTGACTTCTCTTTGACTAAATATATATAGAGAAGAGTGTAAGTAGTAATCAGATATTTACTGCAACTTTATTACTCGTATATTAGATCTGCGTTGTAGGATGATTCGGCAATACATCACACACAATTTTCTCCTCAACGTTAATTTACATTGACTGTGGAGAATTACAAATTAAATAGGTCCCAGATAAAAAAATTAATCATCCAAGTCCTTCTTATATATAAATATTGGAGGATGAGGATGATATTTAAATTTTGGAAATTAACATGTAAATGAGACGTATGAAAAAGGCATTTTATATTTGTTGTTCTCTAACTTTATACTAGTTATGATTCTTATATATCCAGTTGATCAATTTGAGAAGATTTAATAAGTTAAATAAATTATTTTAAAGTACTTACATTTATTATATTTCTCCAAATTAATTTGTTTGACTTATAAATTGGGGATAGGTTATTCTACCTACTCTTATTTTGCCTACCTTTGCCTACTCCTCTCAATACTGTTAGATTATAATCTCATCCAATGGTAAAGATTGAAGGTGGAATATCACCTAGAGGGGGGTGAATAGGTGATTCTTGATATTTTAAAATCTTTTCTCGTGTGTAAACAAAATAGAGACTAATAAGATAAAAGAACACAAGAAGATTTATACTGGTTCGGTCAAAACACTGACCTACGTCCAAATCCCCGAAACACTCGGGATTCCACTTAGTTTCGAAACAATTACGGACTCTGTAAACGAAGGATGGTCACTTACTCTCCGACTCACTCCCCCTTACAAGTTGTAATTTATACACCCTCTTTTAAGGTTCCTTAACCTTAAGATACAGACTTAACAATTGAAATAAGTGTTTAAATACTCCTCACGAGTTGATAAATAAATGAACACTGAAGTGCAGTTGATAAACAGATGAAATAGCAAATGTAATTAAACTCGAATTGATTGCATAGCGTTTCGGTAGTTGGCAAATTGAATGCTCCGCTATTTATAGTTGATGCAATTAATGACTGTTGGTGAGCTTCAAGAAATAGCCGTTTTAGACACTCGGATATGTCCGTTACACAGATGAAGCGTTCCACAAGAATTCCTCTGTTTTGACTGGTACAGCTGGAATTTTCAGTTCCGACATTCTCTTTCATTCTTTTGGTTGTATCCGTTGTGAACCGTGCGTGAGAGAGGTGAGAAATCTACCTAATGAACCTGTGACTTTTTCCTGCAAGCTTCTTCAATGTTTAGGTGCTTCTCTGATCTATTTTCGTGTGAGAGAGAAATGAGAGATCAGAAGTACAAATTTGAGAGATTTGAAGTATATGACGCATGTGAGAGAGAGATAAGGATCTGAAGTTTTTTTTTTTTTTTTGCTCGGAAGATCTGAACCTGAAGTGAATTGGCTTAAATGACTTCTTTTAAAAAAATAAAATAATCAATGCAAATTGCAATCTATCATCAGCCATCACACCACGTCACATCCTCTTTTGACACCAAAATATTTTTATTATTAATATATGAATAATTTTACCTCTGTTATTTAAATTATATTTTTAATTAATACCGGTTTGACTCCGGTCGACCCACTAACCCTTATCCAATACCCCACCTAGGTTCGATGCTTGGTCCGATTTTCAAGAACCTTGGTCATTATGAGAGGACACATGTCACATTTCCATTTGACCAACAAAAGTAGCTTTTGACTTGTCAATTTATGATTACATCATCGATGACATAAGCATGCAATCATCGATGACATAAACGTGATATCATTCATGACATAAGCATGACATCATCCATGACATAAGCATGTTCAAGGTCAAGAGATATTTGTTAATAATCCTCTTAATTTTGCAATGTGTGTTTCTTCTTGAGCTTTATATTATCTTCTCATGTCACCTCTTTTAGGTACAATAATGGCCCTTTTAGAATCAAAAATTTGATCTCTAGTTTAGCTAATCATATTAAACAAATATCATTTACCATGAATTTATTAAAAATTCCATATATTCCAATAATATGGTATTAATTCATTTTATACGATGCCACATACGATGTTTTCTCAAAAATGTAAGGCATACCTTTGCGCTTGAAAATGCCGTACGTATTCTTACGTATACGGCATATTTTTGCTCAACTAATTGTCCTATACCTCAGGACATAGTTGGGTGGCATCTTTTCCAACTGGATTTACACTGTATGGGTCTTCTGTGCCCCTTTTTCCATTGACATTTTAATTACATAGCTTATACGTACTAAGTCCACTAACCCGTATAGCTGAGTTACTTAGTCCCCCGAGAGACTTCCTATCCCTCGACATTCTTGGAACTCTGCTCGAACGGGCTTAGTTGCACACCTTTTATAGGCTTATTCTTAAGTTTCTAGGTCAAAAATTCAAGACATTACAGTTATGTTGCTTTGGGAAATCATCTATAAATAACGTGATTACCCCAATAAGGATTGATGTGTTGGAATATTCCATGGGGTAGGATTTCGGAGTAACTATAATTGTGGATCTACTCCAAGAGCACCCTAGCTATGCTGTGTTTTAGTAATACCCAGATGTTAATCATTGAAATAACCAACTGTAATGATAAAATGGATCAGAGTGGGAGATTTAGAGGTAATACAAAATATAAATATCCACATGGATACACTTGTTGACCCAAAGCAACACCTAGGTGAGCCCAACTCCACCCATCCGCCATCTTTCCCAAGTTTCTACTTCCTTGTAGATGACTTCTACTTTGTTCCTAATCCTCCAGATCATCCAGCAGACCCCAGATACTAAGAACTAGACTCCTCAACCAAATGACTTGCAAATCTCCCACCCCAGTCCATTCAATCCTTATGGTCATTTCGGTGATTTGCATTTGGCCAATACCAAAAGAAAAGCAAAATTTAAGTGATACCAAATAAATAAAATTAGATAGTAATGCCTGGCTCCTTTTTAATAATAAAAATATTTTTAATCCCCGCAATAGAGTTATATGTGAATATGCATACAAGACATTTAATTCATAAGAATTGTAATGAGAAAATATCATAACTAAGGTGTCTCCTAGAGTGATCTTGTTACACTCCTACCGGCCTCACCCTTTTCAGGTGGCGGGTAGAGTGACTTTTACTTTTAAATAATTAAATACGTAAGAGCAATGAGGATAATTTGGACAATATAATCTTGATAAAGTAAATATCTAAACAAAAATAAGTTCCTCCAAGGGTTATAATACAGTCATCTAGATAAAATAACTATTAATATACAGTCATCCAAAAACAAAAGGTGTAATAACAAAAGATGTCTCCATGCTTCACAAATCCTCAATCAAGCTCTCCCGTCTTACCTCTAGTCTCCTGCCTCGTTCTAGATGTACTTCCTGTATTCTTATAATAGTTTGGGATTCATAAATGAATCCCAGAGTAACCATTAATTTCATATATAGTGCATGTACAAAGTATGTAAGAAAAACCATAAAAACATACAGCATTCAACAGGTCACACACAGCAAGGCATACCGCCTAAACCGGAACAAGCTGTAACATCCCCATTTTTCATGTGCCTTAATGTGAATTTATTTGCATATATGAATTTTTATGCAGTCATGTATGACAAATATTTATTGGCATGAAATAATCAAATTTCATGTGTAATTAAATAATTATGGTTAGGGACAACCTTAAGTAAGAGATGACTATGGAAGTCAAAACATATTATATTTCCCTTTTTACCCTTGGGCAAAATGTTTAACGGAAGGAATAGAGAAAAGAGCATAAAATTCCAGAAATGCCCAAGAAGGTGTTATGGATCTAACCAAGAACTATGGGCTATTGGACTAAGCAGGAGAGACAATTTTTGAAGCCCAACTTTGAAGATCAAAATAAATGACTTTATGCTTATGGAAGCTTAGTGACATCACCTAGCTTACATCATCACCTTAATAAATGCAAGAGACATTTGTGTTGGACTTGGAAATCACCAAATCTCCCCAAATCTTTCCTACTCCACGGTTTTGAAGTGGAAGAAGGGGGGGGGGGGATGACAAAGTACACCTAGAAGGCCTAGAGGGATTATGACTAAGGACATGATTTTTAATCAAGAGAAAAGCAAGATTTGACATAGCATTTCAGTAAAATAAAAAAATATACATATTTTCCCCTCCCTATCAGCTAGGTCTCGTACAAAGAGGGAAGGAAGAGAAGAGCAAAAATAAATTAACAAGACATGATGTGATTTGGGGCTAGAAAAAAATCAAGGAAGAGAAAGTGGCTTGGAGGTCAAGTAGGATTAGGTTATCACTTTAAAAGCAACCCACTCCTCTTTCCTTTGGCTGATGGCATGGGTTGGAGAAAGAGAAGAGAGTGTTTAAAGAGTTTCCATTCAAGAGTACATAAGAGAATATAAGGAGCAAGAGGAAGATTGAAGCTAAGGTAAGTTTATGGCCCTAGATCCTTAGTCCACTCTCTTTTATCCTTTCTAATATGGCTAAGACATTAAAGAAAAATTTTTTCATGGTGGTTTGAGGTGTAGGCTGAAGTGATCTTGGTGGAAAAAGGAGACAAACACTCAAGAAAGTTTAAGTCCAAAGACAAGTAAGCCACCTTTAAGTTTTTTTGTGTTTTTTTTTTTTTTTTTTTTTTGGTTATTTGAGGTGACAAATGGCCATGGACTTGAGTATATATATTCTTGGGTTTGAATGGCTAGTGAAAAGTATGAGTAAAGGTTTAAAACTAAGATTTATGGCCTAAAATGGTAGATCAAACCTAGTATGTGGAAGATATGAAGCTAGAATGAAATTTGGTATTTTGTTGATTAAATAACAAATTTCGTGCACCTGAGATTTCTTGAGGATATGAGTTGATTTTGGTGTTTTTGAGAGTTCTAAAGTGTTTAAAATGATATTTTTTTTGAGATTGAACTTAGATCATAATTTTGGAAATATAAATGGAAGTGTGAAAAACGTTGGAGTACTGTTTCTGGAAATTTCTGTGGGATCAGTCACCTTCTTCATGATATTTGACCTAGTAAATGGATTTTAAAAATTATTAAATTTTACAGGGAGAAACTAGACATCTCAAGGATTAATTTGGTATATAATTCTTATTTTTCTGAAGTTTTTGCTAATATAAATAAATGTTTCAAGATAGCCCCTGAAAACTGGGGATTGTTTCGGACAGCAGGGTATTTTGGACTATGGATGAATTTTCGACTTGATCTGACTCAAATGGGTATTTTGGGTTGAAAATAGACAAATTAAGGGTCATTTGGGATTTGGAATCAAGCTAAAATGATTTTCCTAGATTTAATTATGAATTTTTGAAGTTGGGCCTTTATTTCTGAAATTTCAGAATAAGGATGAAAATTAAGAGAATATAGGCCCATATTAAATTCCTTAATAAGAAAATGAATTTAGTAAAAATGGACCATGAATTGGACTTATTTTAAATCATCAAATAAAATGTTTACTGAGGTGGAATTAATTTGATTTATATTTTATTATTATTTTAGGTTTAATTGTAATCTTTTGCGCCGGAGAAATTATTTTTAGCTGTAGTCGACTACCAGGTAGTAACCTTAATCTTCATATACTCTGTGTGACTTGTGTATGTATGTTTTTCCATGTATATTGCATACAGTCGGTTATCATTCATTTTCCTAGCGCTATGGAACTGAACATGTCTTGTGTGCATAAACGGGCATCATCATGTGCCGTGCCCGACGATCTATCTTTGTGAGCTATTAGGACTACTTGCGATGCAACGTGTGCTATTAGGACTGCTAGTTCTAGATTGGCTGTGTGCCTTACTGTGTGCATGATACTGAATGAGATGTGGTTTGAATTTTTATTCGTGGTTTGCTTACATGCTTTGTTATACATTTTATATGAAATTAACGGTTACTCTGGGATTCAATTTTGAATCCTAGCCCCTTTTAAGCCATCTGGCAGTTCTTTGAGATCGAGCAGGGAGACTGAGGTAAGGCTTCGGAGCTGGAGTAGTGTGGAGGTGAACGTTGGTGACTGTTATTTTTGGATAATTATTTTGGTTACCGGATGACTGTATTATTTTATTTTGGCCTGTTAGGCACCACTATCCGGATGACTGTATATTAATCCCTCTGGGGAAGATTTATCTTACGTGCTCTACTGCTTAAACTCTGATGTATGATGTAAATTAACCTGGGAAAAATAACTTAAAATTGAAATAAAGTAAAGGACCACACTACCCACCACCCGAAATGGTGAGGCCGGTAGGTGTGTTACACAAGCAGTCACACATAACATAGACTGCTCAATAAGGCACAAAACCATGCCAGGGGTCGCACACAGTGGTTCCAGTATCCAAAGCGCTTGGAACACATATCATCGAATGCATAACCAATTATGGTAAATCATACATACAAAGTCACACAAAGTACATGAAATTAAGGTTACTTACCTACAAAAAATTGATCAATAAAATAGCAAACACCCAGCTATTAAATAAGAATGATAGACCTAAAATAAAATAATATAACAGTGTTACTGTCAATATAATTCCTTCCTTTAAATTATGTAATTATATGCTTGTATAAAGGGTCTTTTACTTTCAAAACTCATTAATTTCCTTTATTAATTAGTATTTCTTCTTTGGTGAATTTTCTCTTATTTTCTCACATAGTGCAGAAAATTTCTGAAATTTGACCCAACTTCAAAAAATTCATAACTAATTGTAGAAAAATTTGATTGGGGTGTTCCAAAAATCTATATAACCCTTGACATGTCTATTTTTGTCTAAAAATACTTTCTTAGTCCAGAAACATGTGAAAAACTCTCAGTTTCCGAAAATACCCTTGTTGGTTTTTCTGCTCCTCTTATTTCCATATTTTCATACTTTATGCTTTCAAAATTATTCTCTACACTCATCCTCATAAAAAATTCCATTTTAATCAATTTTTAACCGTCAAAATTACCAAAATAAAATAATTCCCTCAGGTTCTAATTATTGATCAAAATCCCAAAAATTACGAGAGATTAGAGAGATAACTTACTTGTTCTAAGCTTTCTTCTTTCACCACCTCTTGATTTTTATTTGTATTGGTTACTTGGGCTTCAATAATATCATGTAAAGGTGTTAACTATGATCTTAAACATAACCATATAAATCTAGAGGAAGTAGAATAATTTTCACGACTCCCTTATGCAACACCATGTTTTTGAAATGCGGAATAAATTTTTTTTTTTTTTTTTTTGTCGAGTAGAGCACTAGAGCATATAAAAGAGTGAGTAATTGATAGATATTGAAAATATTAACTATGGTGTATTTGACTAGTTATAATAGTGGTACAATTATCCGAGTATTTCAAAAAGCAATATATATCAAAATAAAATCTTCGGCCGGAACGTTACACGTGCTGCTTGCCTTTATCCTCGGCCCTCGGTGCTCCTGACCCTGAAGCTAATGTAAGAGCTGAGGTCCAATGCCCATCGGACCTCAGGTAACGGTTAACCTTATGCTCAAATATGACAGTACATGTATGACATATATTCATAACATTACAGCAATAATTAATACACAAGCACACAGCAAATGTAAAGTCACACACATGTCTGCACTATCCAGTACCACGGTAGCTGCCCGTGTCCTCAGCGCTAGGAAAACTCAACGGTATTATCAAGACTATAACCCGTGTAAAGCCGAATGTAAAAGTGGTGATCTAAGACGGAGTCTTAGTCTATGAAATCATTCATCACATATAAGCATATAATAAGCATTAGAGTTAGTGTTACAGTACTCGTCCGTACCTGAGTCGGTGATCGAGGTACGTACGTCGGTAGATATGCGTTCTCGAATAGCGTATAATAGTAATATCGCTTTATTAATCCATACATAACATCCTAAGATATATTTTAGCCACTATTGACCTTTTTACCCCTGGTGGAATTATTATTATGATTATATCCCTTTGTTTCTAAAAAACACTGATTTCAGAATTCTGGCCAAATTTTATGATAAATTCAAAAATTCATAATTAATTCCACAAAAATCGAAACGAGGATCCATAAAATTCCCCAGAATCCTTAGGATGTCTATTTTTGAGGAAAAAATAATGGTTTTCACCCAGAACTAGTGGATCATTCCCAGTTTAATGATCTTCAACCTCTGCCCAGAATTTTTCCAGAAAACGTAGCCTTATTTCCAGAATTTGTATCTCTTTGGAAAAAACTCAAAATGACACATATTATGCATATTTGGAAAGGTCTAGATGTCTACTTTACTCATGAATTATTTCAGAATTGTTGAATATAACTTTGTACATAAAATAATACCTTCTATCTGACTGACTCCAACAGCCCAGCAAAACCCAACAATTCCCTATTTTACTCTAACATGTTACATTAATCCCTAATGTATTTTCCCAACATGCTTTTACCTCGTCAGGCATCTTTCAATGCAATGAGGCTTAAAAACAATTATGGAAATCTACTTTACCTATTTTCTAGATTAAACTAACATTTTTGCTAAGAACTACAAAAACTAAAGACTAAAGATTAAGAATTATAAAACTTACCCTTGAAGAACCTTGCTTCTTCCTTCTAGCTCCAAGAGGACTCTCACTCTCACTGTCTTAATCAAAGGATCAGAGAAATTGTTGGTGAAAGGGTGAAGAAAATGTGAAGGAGGGGGTTGGCTATTTATAGGAAAAAATTAGGGACACACATGGAAAATAATTTTGACCAAACTTCACCCTAGCCCTTGGATGAAAAACCACTTTTTGAAAAGAAATCCTAACCTTACAAGTTTTGGTCGACATGCATGAGCCAATTAGCCATTTAGTGTGTTTTTGTTAAGGGGTTTACACTTCTCATGTTGCATGAGAAGAAGAAGTTTCCTACACACACATGAAATGGGAGGACCCACATATATATATAATGCTAATTGTATATATATGTGGGTCCCATTTCATGTGTTTGTTACATGAGAATACACTTCTCCTACAACATGAGAAGTGTTTTTTCCTTTTGTTAAATATATAATGGTTTAATGCTTTAATTGGAGAGTTCAATCATTTGACTTTTCAACCCACACTTTTTGCTCTATTTTGTGTACCGACATGCTTCTTTTTGTAATCATTTAATGTGTTTTTTTAATTTCCAAACATTGATTATTCATTGCCTATTCCTATCTGATTCATTCAAACACTCATGCACCATTTTATTTGACTTTTTCAACTCTAATATGTAATGCTTTATTAATCTCTTTCATCAAGTGCTTAATTGCCATTTAATTACACCTCTCATTGGTTAATTGGTTAATTTAAGTAATTATGAAATTGATCTTTAATTAGTGTAATTTTAATTACTCATTAGTTTTTGCTAATTTCTTTTAATTTGATTAAGTGTTTTCATAAAATTTCCTACCTCTCTTGATTATAAAATAATCATTTTTCTTTTTTTATGTGTTAATTATACCACATTTTATGATTCCAAATATTAATATTATATTTCGCCTTTTGTTTATTTAATTCCAAGGGAAGTTTGCCTTAAGTTATAATCAACTAACTATAATAATTTGAGACACATATTTACCTTCCTTTTTACACTAACAATTCACCAAAATACAATACTTATATTAAGTAGAAATTTTCAGGTATTACACCTTACCTCAATTTCCTTTGTAACTCTTCTTGTTGCTATTTCTCAAGCTCACTATTCTCTTCTTCTCCTTATGTGTGTGGCGCCTCTTTGTGTCAAAGTGAGGGAGGATGAAGTCCTATTTATAGAGGTCATTGGCCATAAAATATCTCCTTGTGATTTTACTTATTTTCCCTTGTAATTATCTCCTTGAATTCTCTAGACTTTTCTTCCATCTTCTAGGAAATTCTGAATTTTTGTTCCTCTTCCTCCCCCTAAAGTCACACCACTTGTCCTTCTTCGGGCAAAAAAGATCCTTCAATTTCATCTCTAACTTGTGGTTCAAATTCCTTGCTTAATGGAGAAGAAGATTAGGTGTCCATCTTTAATTATTCAAATGTGTACAGGTGTCCCTTGTAATTAATTCAATGTGCACATGTGTCCCCAATTTATTTTCTTTAAATATTATATGGACACTTGGTTTCCCTATAATTTATTAACTAGGCATATGTGTCCCTTCTAGGAAACTTTTAATTAATAAGGGGACATGTGGACTCATTCTAGTTACTTCTTTAATAATCATGTGAGAAACAGAGAAAGCCTTTTGTTTTCTTCCCATTTCCTTCCTTCATGCGTGATATTTCAAGAAGCAAGGGAAATTTAATATCCTCTTCTTAATACCTAAAGTTATGCCATGTGTATTTGGATAATAGCATTATAAGTAAAGCTATTATCTTTAAAGTCAAAGATATTTCACTAATATTCATCTTAATCTTGCCATGTGTACATGTCATTTTCAAAGGCATAAATGCTTGTTGCAAATAGTCTTCCTTCTTGCCACCATCTCTTATCTTCCTATGCCTTCTCACAATAATGATCTCTTATTAGCCAATTAGATGGAACCACATATTATTTGCTTTAAATTTAATGAAAATCTCATAATAAAATATTAATTAGCTTCATACAATAATTTACATAAAAGTGGGGTTATTACAGATCCACATTTATTCTCACAAAAATCTTACTCCCATTGAATATTTGTGGTAGCAATCCTTCTAGAGGTGATCACACTATTTATGGATATTTATACAGCAACATAATCTTTCTTGCATATTTCATATAATTCAAATTTCAAATATAAAAAGAATATCTAGATCAATAAGATAAATCACACAGAGAAGAGTTAAATAGTCAAACATTTATATAAAATTCAAACATGATTTGAAAAGTACAAATAAAAGCATGCTGAATCACTCAATAAGAAATTTCTTACTTTTGCAGAATGTTAGGACCTTTTCCTTCTTGTATTTTTCCTTTCTTTTGTGCTTCCTTCCCATTCGCAAATCGAAAATGACACCCGAAGATGATAAGAACAAAAGGATGTTAAGTGTGTGTACATATATGTATGTATGTATTGCTTCACATCCTTTTGTTCTTATCATCTTCATTTATTACCCACGTGTTTATCTTATCACATCCAACGTAATCCCCGTTTTGGCAACACGATCAATCCATTTCTCATTTATTAATATTTTATCATTTCCTTCATTGTTTCCCAAGTTCACCCATTTTTATTAATATTGTACTTATTTTTCAAATTTTCCCAACATTTATCTGCTACCAGCTCTCTTCTTTTGGATGACATCATATGATGTCATTCAAGTAATAATATATTTTATTTATGTCCTTAATTCTTTTTTTACCTAGGAAGTGTCCTTAATTCTTAAATCACACACACTCCATCTGATCCTTTTTATAATCAATTTTCTCACTATTGGAGTTGATTCTTTTTATAAACGACTTTCTCGGCCTTCTATTCCAAATTTAAACTATTTTTTGTTCTTTTACCCCTATTCAATTCATATCTTTATATTAATTATCCCTTACTCACCAATCATTCTCTTTTATTTAGTTATTTATTACATATTCTCTCTCATATTTTGTACTCATATTCTCTCATATTTGTTACTCATTCTCTCTCTCTCTCATGCTATTTTCATAAATAAGGGCATATTTGAACAAACATGATATTTGTGACACATTTATTGTTTTTAACTAATCTTAACCGCCATTCATTTTGCGCAATAAAAGTTGCTCATAAAAAGGACTGGAGGGAGTGCCTTTGTTGTTAGTTCTCTATGTGTTTTGATGATAACTGACAATTGTAAACACAAGATGAAGTTTGTCTTTGGTAAGTTGAAAAACTTACTGTCAAAGACAAACTGGAGTTTTAGGTAGAAAACTCGAGTTTGAACTTGACAGAGAGTAGCTCAATTTTAATGAACTAAGAAAACTCCAATTTGCATAGGCAAACTCAAGTTTATGACATAATGAGAACACTCTAAGTTTTTCACATTAAGTCAAACTCGAGTTTAGGTTTACAAACTCGAGTTTGCACTATACAGAGACTCTCCAATATTTTCTAAAGAAAACAAAACTCCAGTTTATAGGAGTAAACTCGAGTTTTGGTCATACAGAGTGTCACGCCATGAAAATCCAAGGGGTGACCGGTGACAGAGATTTGCCGTAATCTCCCAAAATAACCAGATTAGAAAAGGATTTGCAGTATAATGTAACCTGGGTCGTTTCCCAACGAATTCGCAGTCGGTTCAATTTGCACAGCAATAAAACAGTGACAGTAAATGGGGGTTTTTTTTGATTCAGAATAATATTAAAGACAAAGTAACAGAGACAAAATGAAATAACACGAATTGAACGGAAAACGAGGATTAAAGGATCAATCCACGATTTCGATTCACCCACTACCCTTCCTTGAACGAAATGCATTTATAATCGAACTCGTAATCGACTCTAGACAAACCAAAATCTCGCATTTGTCTAGAAATTCCCTCAACTGAACAATCGTTCGAGAATTTGTTCAAATCGGTGGTGCACCTCTGTACAATCGCACGAAATACTTTAACCCGATTCGAACTTCGTCCTTGGGAAATATCAATTTGGGTTTTTAATCAAAAACCCAATCCGAACCAAAAATCAAATCGATTAAGGGATACGAAACGAGTTAGACGGTTATCGATTAGGCGTGAATCCTCGGATAGTGGATGGAACCCTCATCGTGGATCAATCTCGAAATTTAGCCGAACATAATTAAGAAAGACGAAAAACGGATGACGAACGCGAAGAACACGAAGAACATTGCGAGAATTTGAAAACTACTATTTTGATCCTCTGAATTCTCAAAACGTGAATCAATCGATGTTTGTGGCTGCCACTAACTTAAACCTAAACCTAAAATGGAAATGGGTCAGCCCAAAAACAAAATTAAAATAAAATTGGGCTTTAGTTATAAAGTTCGAGCCCAAAATAAAATCCAAAAATACATATGCTTCGGCTCCAAATTTGACCGCCCTCTTGTCCAAATTTGCTCTTCATGTCTTCGTAACAATTGTAGCTCTCTGAATCATCTGAAATATGAGAAAAAAATGAGGCAAATCCGATGTCTGGTCAAGAGTTATGGTAAAAACAGTGAAACAATGTAAAACTGGAATTTATTATTAAATAATGGCTAAAATATAATAAAAGGCCCAAAGCCCAAATAAGTATAAAAGCCATTATTTATTAGCTAAAGAGTCCTAAATTATTAATCAAGAGACAAAAAGTAGTGTATGAATATTCAATTATCAAATTCCCTACACTTATCTTTTTGCACTCCTGAGCAAAATTCAAAGAAAAAGACCTAAAGGAGAAACTCTTCTTTTCTAACAATTGCTATCAATGAAAAAATTGAACAAAGGATACAAAGCTCCAAAAGATCAATCAATCAAGACCACAATCCCTTCATCTCAAATTACAATTCATGGTAATCTCAATCAATGATGCTAATCACAAAAGATGGTCTCTCAAATGATGCGCTCAATCAATCAATCTCTCAAGTGTTTAAGGTAAATAAGTGTATCGCTCAAATTCTACTCCGTAAATTTGTTCTACCATAAGCTTGCTCAATTTCTACATCTCCACTACTCATAACACATGCATGCACAAATCATGAGAGCTCGTTATGAAAGGTTGTAATGGGGTTAGAGTTAAGGTAGGTAATAGTATGGAATGAGAGGCTAAGCACCAAAGAAATTAAAAGGAGCACTAATTAACACAATCATTCTCTATGCAAGGACATTTTTATTTTACTTATATATCTCCTTTCTTTCTATGCATTTTCTTTCTTTCTTTTCTTTTTTCTTTTGTTCTCTTTCTTCTTCTTTTTCCTTTTTCTTTCTTTTCTTTTTTTCTTTTGTTCTCTTTCTTCTTATTTTTTTCTTTTTTTTTCTCGTTTTTTTTTGTTTTTGTTTGTTTTTTTTTAAAATGAAACTATACTATATACATAATCACAATGACAAAATAAAATATCACCCCCCCACACTTAAACTGTTGCACTCCTGAGCAACCCCCACACTTAACCACAAGTACAAGGTAAACCAATGCTCAATAAATTTTCAAGGTGCGGAGTAAAATGGGTTTTACGCTTAGGCTTGTAATGTGGCTCAGAAAAGAATGGGCAAAAAGGCACAAAGGGGCTAGCAAAGGAATCATAATGCACGGGAAAGGCTATTTGGCCAAAGTGGGCAAAATAAAAGAAAGAAAACAAGCTTCCATCATACTTATGCACGTAAGTGAAAAGTGTAGTTTCAAAAAGAAAAGGAGCAAGTTCTAGAGAACACAAATCATGAGCGAGATACACACATGAAAGAAAGAATGGCAAAAGATGAATTCCATTCAGGCGGCCCAAAACCTCACAAGGTAAACACCAAATTAAGCAACCAACATCACCAAATCAACTACCAAGACATGTAATCGAAGAGTCGAGGATGGTAGACCCAATGTAATGATCCTTTAAAACCAAAATGTCCTAGTTTATAATATGTAGCAATCATAGAATGAGAGACTGTATTTATTTTCAAAAAGCAAAGTAGAAAAAAAGAAAAACAAATAGAAGAAAGAGGGAGAAAGAAAGAAGAATACTCCCCAAGGGGTTTATGGAGGATAAGTGGCATCAATAAGGAGAATCTCTGCTTCCTCAGGCTGCTGTTGGGATCCCTCATGAAATGGCTTGAGCCGATGCCCATTGACCTTAAAGGTTCATCCTGTGGGTGGATCACATAGCTCAACAGCACCAAATGGAAAAATGTTAGTGATCTCAAAAGGGCCATCCCATTTAGATCGAAGCTTACCGAGGCATAAACCTCAAACGGAGTTAAACGATGAAGAACTTTCGGCCCGTAAAACTCTTTCCTCGGGAATCGCTTATCATGGAATGCCTTAGTCTTTTCCTTGTATAACCGCGAACTCTCATAGGCATCCAATCTAAGCTCATCCAACTCTTGCAATTGTAGCTTCCTCTCCATCCCGACTTAGCCAAATCCATGTTACAATCGCTTAATGGCCCAATAGGCTTGATGCTCTAACTCAACCGGAAGATGACATGCCTTACCAAAGACAAGCCGATAAGGAGACATCCCAATCGGAGTCTTGTAGGCGGTGCGATATGCCCATAAAGCATCATCTAATCGCCTACTCCAATCTTTCCGTGTAGAGTTAATAGTCTTCTGAAGGATTTGCTTAATCTCTTTATTTGAGACTTCAGCTTGACCGTTGGTCTGAGGATGGTATGCTGTGGAGACCTTGTGAAGCACTCCATACTTGCGTAACAAGGCACCCATGCTTCGGTT
The DNA here is from genome assembly GCA_019022655.1 of Acacia acuminata. Taxonomy (NCBI): domain Eukaryota; kingdom Viridiplantae; phylum Streptophyta; class Magnoliopsida; order Fabales; family Fabaceae; genus Acacia; species Acacia acuminata. The sequence continues at coordinate 1,170,665 of JAFJYI010000153.1, read as the reverse complement.
GCAAAAATGGGAGCCTTGGTCACCGATAATAGCTCTAGGAATGCCAAACCTCGCAGAAAATGTTAGACCTAACAAAATCCACCACCACGAGAAGAATCATTAGTTCGGGTGGCTTTCGCCTCAACCCATTTCGAGACATAATCAACGGCCCGGTATGTAAGTATAACTATATGAAGCGGAAATGGGCCCATAAAATCAATACCCCAAACATCAAAGATCTCACAAAACAATATAGGGTTTTGGGGCATCTCATGCCTACGGAAATACTCCCTGCTCTCTGACAGTTATCACATGACTTACAAAACAGATGAGCATCACAAAACAAGGAAGGCCAAAATAATCCATTGTCTAATACTTTCCTAGCAGTTCTTTATGGTCCAAAGTGACCACCACAGGCAGAAGCATGAGCAAAATGCAATATAGAGTGAAACTCATGATCGACACACATCTCCTAATTACTTGGTCACTACAAAATTTCCACGAGATAAGGGTCATCCCAAACATAATATTTAGACTCACTCTTTAATTTAAGGGTTTGGGCCCTAATGGAATCTACAGGCAAAACACCATTACCAAGTAGTTAACTAGATCGGATACCATGGAAGCTTACCTTGCATTTGTAGAAGGCCGCTCGTCGAGAAATCATCCCGAATAGAAGAGGGGTGAGAGGGAGAATGAGTGATTCGACTCAAGTGGTCAGCTACCCAGTCTGTCTCGAATCTCAACATCAAACTCTTGGAGCAACAACATCCACCGGATGAGTCGTGGCTTAGCATCTGCCTTTTTCAAAAGAAACTTCAAAGCGGCATGGTCGGAAAACAACTACTCTACTTGCTAGCGAGATATGACCTAAACTTATCAAAGGCAAATACAATAGCCAACAACTCTTTCTCGGTAGTGGTGTAATTAGGCGGCGGGATCCAAAGTCTTGGAGGCATATGCAATCACATGAGATGCTCTATCAACTCGGCATTTGTGCCAAGATAGCACCAACCGCATAGTTGGAAGCATCACACATCAACTCAAATGGGAGGCACCAATCAGGGGCTTGGATCACTGGGGTTGTAGTCAGGCAACGCTTCAAATGATCGAAGGCCGCCTTGCAAGCATCATCAAATACAAAGTCAGTGTCCTTATGTAGAAGGTTGGACAAGGGTCGGGCAATCTTGCTGAAATCCTTAATGAAACGCCAATAGAAACCTGCATGACCAAGAAAAGAGCGAACTTCCCGCACAGATGCGGGGTAAGGCAAAGCAGTAATTACATCTATCTTAGCAGGATCTACCTCAATCCCTTTCCTAGACACTATGTGTCCCAAGACTATACCCGACTCAACCATAAAGTGACACTTCTCATAATTCAGCACAAGATTAGACTCAATACACCTATGCAAAACTCTAGACAAATTAGCTAAGCATGTATCAAAAGCAAACCCATATACAGTGAAGTCATCCATAAAAACTTCCATGCAATCCTCTAGAAACTCAGAGAAAATGCTTACCATACAACGAAAGGTGCCGTGCGTTGCAAAGGCCAAAAGGCATCCTTCGGTAGGCATATGTTCCAAAGGGGCATGTGAAGGTCGTCTTCTCCCGATCCTCGGGAGCAATATGGATCGAAAGTATCCGGAGTAGCCATCCAAGAAGCAATAGTGAGACTTACCGACCAATCACTCTAACATCCGATCAATGAAAGGTAGAGGGTAATGATCCTTGCGAGTGGCTTGGTTGAGTCTCCTATAGTCAATGCAAACTCTCCAACTATTCAACTCGAGTAGGAATGAGCTCATTCTTCGATTGGCTACCACGGTGACTCGGATTTCTTGGGAACCACCGGACCCGAGCTAACCCACCGGCTATCGAAATGGGATAGATGATACAAGCTTGCAAAAGCTTAGTGACCTCCTTCTTTACCACATCAAGGATAAGAGGATTAAGGCGTCTCAGGGGCCGCCTCACCGGCTTAGAGTCCTCTTCCAACGGAATTCGATGCATACGAGATGGAAGGGCTAATGCCAACGATGTCGGCTAATGTCCACCCAATGGCTTTCTTGTTCGCTCTCAATAAGCTTAGCAAACTTCTCTTCTTGGTCGGGAAGAAGATTATTTGCCACAATGATCAATGCAACTGTTCATCCACCTCTAGAAATGCATACTTCAAGTGATTTGGAAGGGATTTCAACTCAAGCTTGGGTGGTTGCTCAGTGGAGGGAAGAAGCTTGGGTGGTTGTTGCCACAACTCTGATGTCATCACACTAGGAATACCTGAAACCACATTCAAAGAGGCAGAAGAACTGTGTCTATACAGCTCAATGTTAACATCAGAATCAAGATCATCAAAATCGAGTTAAGCTCATCAAAATCGAAATCAAGAGGCACAATAGGATCGGGATGAAGCTCAAACTCGGATTCAATATCAAAATCCACATGTGATGCGGAATCACCAAGCAAGTTAGAATCACTAAATAAAGCGGCATTAACCAAGTTAGTGCAAACGAGCACCATTCATCATCAAGACATGCACAAATGGCAGAATCACTCTCAGATGAAAAACTAGGATAATCAGAGCACCAATCAGTAAGAACATCATCCACAGCATCATCAATAACATCAACGAAGAAAACAAAATGCTCTTCCCTAGGATGTTTCATGGCATCAAAGATATTAAAATTCACAGATATATCACCAAACTCCATGGAAAGTGTACCGAATGCACATCTATCTTAGTCCTAGTTGTTTTCATGAATGGCCTCCCTAGAATGATTGGTGACCTACTAATAGAGGACTCATCCTCCATATCTAAGATGTAAAAATCAGCAGGGAATAGCAATTCATTAATTTTGACTAATACATCTTCAACCACACCAGAAGGATGAGCAGTACTCCTATTAACTAACTGAACAACAACACCGAGGGGACGCAAAGGACCAAGACCAAGAGATTTATAAATAGATGCGAGGCATGACATTAATAGAAGCACCTAAATCTAGCATGCAATCATCAAATCTATAATTGCCAATAAGGCAAGGGATAGAAAACGTCCCCGGATCCTTGCACTTGTGAGGCATGGTAGGCCTGGATGAGTCTTGATACATTCTCAGTTCAAACTCACTCATTCACTTCCCTTCAATCGCCTCTTGTTGGTGCACAACTCCTTCGAAAACTTGGCATGTTTAGGAATTTGTTTGACTGCATCTAAGAGAGGAATGTTGATCTCTACTCTTCTGAATGTCTCAAGTATATCCTTCTCTTGTTGTGCTTTGTCTGACAACTTCTTGGATTGAAGGGCTCTCTGAGGGAAAGGAAGAGGAATGGGAATGTCTTCCTCTTCACCTCGCTACATTGCTGTTTTTTTTTAGAGTCATTCTTCACATTTTCTAACTCTTTTTCTCGATGTGGAAGTCACATCTCGCAAAATGGTTTAGGCTCCTCCAATTGTTTGCCGGGCCGTAGTGAGATAGCACTCACATTCCCCTTAGGATTGGGAATGGTTTGGGAAGGAAGAGTGTTGGATCCCGAGGTTGAAGCCGGTTCAATGATGTTGCCAACCGCCCAATCTATGTTTGCAAACCACGAATGGCGGTGTCGGTTCTTTGTTGAACCGGGATGTTCTTGTTGGAACTGCATATTGGCGACAAATTGCTTCATCATATCCTCAAGTGAGGGACCACCACGACCACTGCTACTAGCCTGCTGTTGTGCTGCCTGTGGGGGTGCACATATGGCTAGTCGAGGAGGTGCTGCGGGCAAAGGAGGTGCAGATTGCTGTGGGAAATTCTATGGTCTGTACTGTCTCTATTGGTAATTCCCGAGTTCTCGCGATATTGGTTACTCGGTTCGATTCGGTTCCAACGGAAATTGGGGTGATTTCTCCAACCAAGATTGTAGGTGTTGGAGAAGGCATTATTCTGCCGGTATTGTGGCTTTCCGGAAAGGCTCCCACGGCTTACCGACGGGTCTTGATAAGCGGGATCATGCAAGGTAGGGCAAGAGTCGATGAATGGTAAGGGTCGAACAACCCCATGAGTACCCAACGAGGAGGAGAAGATTGTACCGTACGTGTCACCGCTAACCGCCTCACCGAGAGGTCGATCATCAAGTCTATTCTCTAATCTCGAGAATCATACTGACCGGAGGTGTTTGAACATGGTAAACAAGGAGTACTATTGGCCCTAGTGCCAAATTGCGAGAGTTAGGCGCCATCTCGAATAACAATTCTCGAGCATCTTCAAAGTGTCTTGTTACGTAGAGCCCCACCACTAGAAGCATCCACCAAACCTTTGTCTACACGTAGCAGACCATCATAGAAATGGGTAATCAAGTCTTTCTCAGAGATCTGGTGGTGTGGACAGCTTGCACACAACCTTTTGAACCTCTCCCAGTACTCATACAAAGTCTCCCCATTGACTTGCTTAATGTTGGCAATTTCCTTCTTGATCGTAGTTGCTCTTGAAGAAGGGAAATATTTCTCCATAAATAACCTGCGAACCTCATTGACTCCCAATGGATGAAGGCTGAAGGTACAACAACCGGTCTTTGGCTCCACCTTCCAATGAGAAAGGAAAAGCTCTTAGCTTGATTTGATCTTCATCAATGGCATGCGGTTTCATTGTGCTGCATACTAGATGGAACTCCTTCAAATGCTTGATGGCACACTCACCTGCAAGACCATGAAACTTAGGCAAAGAAATGTATTAGACCAGATTTAAGCTCAAAGTTAGCGGCAAGGGCGGGATATTGAATGCACAAAGGTTGATAATTAACATCGTTTCATTCAATTCCTTTAAAGTAAGATGATTTTCTTGTTCTTCCGCCATAATTTCGAGTTACGAAAATTGCTACTAGAATCGGTGAAAACAACAAGACTATCGAAGCACAATCGGAAAGATCAACGATGGACACAATCGAATGGCCACTATCGACTCAAGTTCAATGTCCAATTCGGTATTAATCCCACGACTTAACCTAACAACTCTTCTAGCGGTGAGAATGGTTCTTTCTATTTCGAGATCAAATGGCAACAAGTCTTCTGGATTTATAGTGCTCCTAGTACTCATGCAAGAACATAAACACAAGGCGAATTCACGAGAAAATCAGAATTACGAAAATGCCACCAGCCAATCAGAATTACAAAAATGCCACTAGCCAATCAGAATTACGAAAATGCCACTAAAAGTGGTAAAAAATAGAAAAACACTAAGACACACAAAAGCAAACACAAAAACAAAGAAACTATGGTAGAAATTGACCTAAACAAGTCCAGAAACACTATCAAATGATTTTTAAAATTTTGGGACTTGGACAAGGGCAACTCCTAGACCATTGGGGAACCCAAAAATGGAATAAAAAAACTTCAAAAATTAAAAAAGTAGTCTAAACGATGGAATTTGGCAAAACGGAGCTTAGGCCATTTTCTATCACTGGACCAAATTTCAACCAAATCGGAGATACTGAAAAAAATGACCCTAGTAGAAATCAAAAAAGTGAAACTTAAAACAGCGAAAAGGTGGTCTAAATGTTGGAATTTGGGGAAAATAGGGTATACCTCACTCCCTTCTTGGGAGTGACTCTTTCTTAGAATGCCCAATTCCTTGTGAATAAGACCTGGGTTAAGTGATCTGGGTCGAAAAATTTCGTCCACCACCCAACCACCTAAACTACCGAAAAACGAAGCTATTTACACTACTGTTACTAATCAAACCGATGCAAATTCCTCGGCAACGGTGCCATATTTTGACAAAGATTTGTCGTAATCTCCCAAAATAACCAGATTAGAAAAGGATTTGCGTATAATGTAACCTGGTCGTTTCCCAACGAATTCGCGGTTGGTTCAATTCGCACGACAATAAAACAAAGATGATAAATGGGGGGTTTTTTTTGATTCAGAATAATATTAAAGACGAGGTAACAGAGACAAAATGAAATAACACGAATTGAACAGAAAACAAAGGATTAAAGGATCAACCCATGATTTCGGATTCACCCACTACCCTTCCTTGAACGAAATGCATTTATAACCGAACTCGTAATCGACTCTAGACAAACCGAAATCTCTCGCATTTGTCTAGAAATTCCTTAAGCCTTACACTAATATACAAATGCTAATTAATACTCATAATATCATAATCTAGAATATTCATGTGTTCCATAAAACAAAAGAGAGGTAGGGATCCTACCTATAGACTATGTGGAGCATCTAGTATTAAAATATTACAAACAGTCTAAGTTTATAATTACATCAACTAGTAGCACTCCAAAATGAGACCGCGAGCTTTAAGTTGCTAGGAAGATTTTTCACCGCTTAGCGGGAGGTACAGGATCGGTGATATCGTCTAAACCAAAACAAATTTTCCAAAGTGAATAACGTCCCATTTTTTATAATTTAATAAAATACAAGAGTAAATAATTTAAATATTTTTATCTTCTAATAATATCAATATGACAATAACTTCAATTTCAAAACCATAAGATCATCAATGAAAACAAAACTCTATATAAGATCATCAATCAACTACCTCGAAATACGTAATAAATTGTTTACTTTAACAAATCCGAGTTTAAAAACAAGAAATAATAAATAAAATACAAATTTATATATAAAATATCGTTAGTAAAATAATTTCCTATACAAAATAAAACATTTGATTTAATATAATCAATTTAAACTATAGTTCTCAAATCCTCATCTTTTCGTAGAACTTCTTACGTAACGAATGACAAGCGTGGCCACACAACCCACGAGGGTAAACTAACCAAGCATGACTCAAGGCCATGAAACAAGCATGGACACACGATCATGAGGGTAAATTAACCAAGCATGACTCAAGGCCATGAAACAAGCATAGACACACACCATGAAACAAGCATGGACACAAAGTCCATGAAACAAGCATGAGAACAAATCCCATGAAAAACAAGCGAGCTCGAGGTTAACCATGGTGCACCAAGGACTAACAGTACTGCTGTTAGTAACCAGCGTTATGTATTCCGTCCTCTAAAAAAACAACATTTTTCAAGCATGCTTGGGGTCAATTCATCAAAGCAATAAAATTCTTTCTTCAAGATAATAACAGCTCTATCTCATACTTCATAATTAAATCCCCCAGCATGAAATTAGACAAATAATATTTCAAAACTTTCCTTCAAAGTAAATTTGTCGATAAAATTCTTTTTCAAATAATAAATTATAGCTTACAAACTTTCCAAAATCTAACATCATTTCAATAAAAAATTTGTGAAAAATATCTCAAAAGTCTCCTTACCATTTATCTCGCATAATCATGAATTATGCTTTAAAACAATTGGAAGAAAATACATAATAAAATCACCATTCTTTACACATATACTATCAACGAATATTCCTTTAGAAAATCATACTTTTAAATATGAAAATAAACAATAAAGTTCAAATAAAAAAATATATCATTTATAAAAATTAGGACGCTATTCACTCACCGTTGCTTCTTCCGAAACGGAACCTTTACCAAAATCTATTTTTGTTCGCTTTTCTCTTGAGTTTTGGTAATTGCCAATTCCTATAAATTTTTAAATTCATATATCAACCTCTAATGGAATTTACCTACTTAAATTAAAAATCCTTAAATACCAAAACATCCTTCAATGACTCCTGTCACACAATTATCTATGTTTCTAAATCTCAATTCTTCTAAGTTCAACTTCAAAAACACTGATTCAATCCTCCTCCCAAAACTTGAAACCATACCCCAATTGCTTAGATTTCTTATTTACAACAGTACTTGCATCGCACACATAGGAACCATGTAAACACTCCTAAATAATCATAATAAGACTCCAAACAGTGACCTTTTATTCATGTGTTGTCACTATTGATAAAGTAGCTAGCCGGAGCAAAAAAAAAAAAAAAAAAAAAAGATCTATTATTAACCCCATGCATATAACATATACGCATATACAGCAATGACAACGGAGTCAAAGCTTTGGAGAGAAACTTTAATCCTTAGTTTTGAATGGGAATGAAGAAGAACAGAGAAAACTGGCGTGAGAGGAAAGGATTGATTAAATAAGAAAGAAGAATGGGAAAGAGAGAAGAGATTATCAAAATGAAGATGATAGTGGTGGGAGTGTTGATGATAATTGGAATAATAATAATGGGTAAGGAGGTCGAAGCTCTGTTTCAGCTCCCATTAAAACAGAGCACACATGCATGCAACTTTAAGCTTTCAAAGTTTTGTTTTGTTGTTTTGGTACCCCTTAATCAGCAGAGAAAATCATCATGCAGAACCATAGAACAACATCACCTCACATGCAACATCAAATATCATAAGCATCAGTTTCAATTTATGGTTTTTCCTACTAGTTTTGTCAAATTTCTCTCACTAGAAATCAGATTTCCAACACACCCTTACTGTAACAGGAACCACCCAATCACAAAAATAAAAGACTCAAAGAGGCTTAGGTGGCTCACCTAGTTGCAGATCAGAGTTGCATGTGCAATTGAAGATCACTTTCTCCGTCCCTCACCCTCACCCTCGGTCTCACTCTCTTCTGTGTTTTTCTCTGTCTGGCCGAAAAGAATGGGATGAGAAATAAATGAATGAGGCTGTTTGAAGGTTGGCCGAATGGTTAATTGAATAATGAAAGGGATAAAAAGCTAAATAGGTCGAGAGGTATATGGGCCGAAGGAAAGATAACATGTCGCAGGGAGTATGGTTTACGTTTTTGTCTTTATCCCAAATGGCTTTTACTGTTGGGCCGTGGAAAATATGAATGAGAAATGAATAATCATGGAGAATTTACTTTGCAATTGGTTCTGCATGAATTGAGCACGTGACTTGCATGCCTTATACAATCCAAAATACCTCTTAATTCCAAGATTCTCTTTTCCTTTCTAATGTTGGGCCATTAGGCTTCAACAATTCTCTTCTCTAAAATTCTGATTTGGCATACTCTAGGCTCATCAAATTGGGCTTTCACTTTGCCCAATTTCATTTGCAGGCTTGGGGTAGAAAAATTACCATTTTATCCCTTCTTAATTTGGGCACTAGATAAATTCTTGAAATAAATCCTTAATCCATATAAAGATTTCTCTCTCTCAATTAACTCCTCTAGGCCATAAATTATTGATTCTAAAATTCCTAGGTCAAAATTTATCATCTAACTATTTTTTTCCCTTAAATTTATGGGAAAATAGACCCTAAAGTCCAGAAAATAACTTTAAACTATTTAGGCCAAAATGGTCATAACTAATCCTTTCATAGAATTTCTAGATCCTCAAAATAATATTTTATATTTTCTCCTAAATTTTCAAGGTCCAAAAATAACTCTTAGTAATTATCTTAAGCTTATTATCATGATAAGTTTAAGACTTTGGACTCCTTTTGGCTTAGCAACCTTCTTATCTCAATCATATTCCTAAACTCATTGTCCCTAAATTTGGGATGTTACACAGAGAGCCTCCAATGTTTTGAGCCTAAGCAAACTCCAACTTTGATATGAAAACTCCAATTTACACTTGACCAAGAGTTTTCTAAGTTTTCCAAAGTTTTGAGAAAACTCGAGTTTATATTTGACAGAGAGCTTTCATGTTTTACCCACTTTGAGAAAACTCCAGTTTTCACTTGACATAGATTTTTCAAAGGTTTTTCATTTTTAAAGGAAACTCGAGTTTGGTTTGGCTAACTCAAGTTTGTGCCAAGCAAAGAGCTTTGCTCCATTTCAGTGATTTTGAAAAACTCCAGTTAAGAGTTGAAACTCCAGTTTTGAGCTTTTGGACTTAAACTTGTTGTCACTATAAAAGTCCAAAACTCGAGTTAGTCATTAATGACCCGAGTTTTGCTCTGTATTCAAAATGTACTTTTAAACTCAAATCACGACATTCTTCTCCGAAAGAAGGAAAATCGAGTTAGGATTTGGAAACCCGAGTTTATCTTCTGAGTGAAGTTACAAACTCCAGTTTGTGTGAACAAACTCGAGTTTGTGTCGCAATGTTTGAAAATCAAATTGATCGAATTTGAGAAATCTTCTTGTTTGATCTTAATACTTCTTATCATCACTCATTACTATTCCTAACCATGTTTAATCAATTTGTTAGTGAGTTTCAGATGGTTTAGAGATTATTAAATGAAGATTTAAACAAAAGCAAAAAGTGATGTCAGCACATTAAATGCAATGCCTAGAAAACTTGCATCCTTTTGGACAATCATTTTACACATGTTGCAAAGTGATTAATGTTTCCTTTCCACATCCAGTAGCTACTCTTCCAACGGATTAAAATTCAAGAAGTCAACCATAAACTTCTGTGCAACTGGATTCACTAGTGCAAAAAAGGGCTTTAAGACCGGACGAAAGAGGTATTGTAAGACCGGATCTGCGACCGGTCTTGTTCCAGGCGGTCTTAAAAGTCTGTAACTTTTAAGACCGAATGAACAACCGGTCTTAAAAATTTAGACCGAACTTTTAAAATATCCTATTCTTAAAAGTGTTTCAAAATAATTAAAAAAAAAAAAAACCTAAATGAAACAACCGATCCCAAATCACCGATCTAGAAATATTTTGAATGTCTCTCCGTCATCGCGACGGAGAACCAAAAAAGATTGGAAGCAACACCAACAAGAAAAACAAAAAAGAAGAGAAGATTAGAAGCAACACTAACAAGAAAAATAAAAAAGATAAATACAAAGTCCAGAAATAAGAAAACATAACAAGAAATAGAAATCATTCACCATGGAAATCGAATTTGAATCAATATAAAATCAAAGGTGAAATTGAAGTCCAGATCTACAAAAATCACAAGCTTAAAGCAACCCGATCGGCGGATCCTCTTGTCGATGCTTTGGTAAAGCTTCAAGCAACCAAAATCAAAGTCCGGATCGAGCAAGGAGCGGTCAAGGTAGGAGCAAAAGACTTACGCAAGAAGAGATCTGGGTTTGATTTTAAGCCGGATCTGTGCGAAGGCGGTGTGGGAGGAGCCATAGATCGAAGAGGAAGGAGCTACCGTTGTCCAATCCTCAAAGCGATGCGCTTGCGCCGTTCCGAGGACTAGAGTTGATGCCATCGCAAAACCCTCGAAGCATCTCACTACCAACGTTGCCAAGGATTTGATTGTGTGGCTCTTAGGATAACTTATGAAGATTGCGAGTAGGTTAGAGGAAGAGGATGTCATTCTTGCGAGGATTTGATCCGTGAGGCTCTTGGGACACTCGTTGAATCTATAACTAAGCAAATTTTATATCACCAAGGAGACAAGCACGCTCACGGACTTAACGAGTTTAGCGAATTTAGTTTTTTTTTAAAACACTTTTAAGACCGGTTGTTTGTAAAAATAGGTCTTAAAGTATATTTTTAAGACCGGATCCTTTATAATCCGGTCTTAAAAGTGTTATATATATTTACAAAATTTGGTTTTCTTTTTTAACACTTTTAAGACCGGTTGTTTGTAAAAACAGGTCTTAAAAGTATATTTTTAAGACCGGATCCTTTATAATCCGGTCTTAAAAATGTTCTATATATTTACTAAATTGCCACCGGTCATACTTTTAAGACCGGGTCTTTTATAATCCGGTCTTAAAAGTCTTTTATATATTTACGAAATTGTCACCGGTCATACTTTTAAAACCGAATCTTTTATAATCCGGTCTTAAAAGTGTTCTATATATTTGTTGGAAATTTATATTTAATTAGTTAGCATATACTATTATATTGTGCAATTATTTTAATTAAGTTGTCAAAGAGATTTTAGGAATATAATTAAGTTAGCAGATCATGATTTTTTGAATTTCATAATTATATTCCTGATTGTAATCATCTTAATTAAGTTGTTAGAGAGATTTTAGGAATTAAGTTAGCAGGTTTTTTGAATTTCGTAATTATATTCTTGATTGTAATCCCTAGATTATAGGAATTGCCCAAATCAAGATTATTTACTTATTAGCATCTCGTATATAATTTCAATGATTGGCGTCTTCTCACAATATTTACAAAATTGCCAAGGTCATACTTTTAAGACCGGATATTTTATAATCCGGTCTTAAAAGTATTCTATATATTTACAAAATTGCCACCGGGTCATACTTTTAAGATCGGATCTTTTATAATCCGGTCTTAAAAGTGTTCTATATTTTACGAAAGTGCCACGGTCATATTTTTAAGACCGGAGCCTTTATAATCCGGTCCAAAAAGTTCTTTATATTTACAAAAATGCCACCGGTCATACTTTTAAGACCTGATTCTCTATAGTCCGGTCTAAATGAGGCGGTCTTAAAGCCATTTTTTGCACTAGTGATTAACCAGAGAGTAGAGAGATAGGAAGACCAAAGCTTAACCTAGACCTTCCTTAATGCTGGCAACGGTCACATTGAAGATTAAAATGGTCATTTAATGCTCTCTTCATATAAATAGAGCTGCATTCAATTCTTTACAACAACCAATATGCGTAAAACGAAAATCATTCAAGTTTCCAACTACTCTTTGAGTTTTTTTGTGTAAAGTATCTTTTGATACATTTGTACTTCAAATGCTTATCTTTATCCATTCTTAAAGAGAGTTTTATTCATTGAAATTATTCATTGTAAGAATCTCAAGTCGTGGGACTTGGAGATTGGGATATTTGATTACAACTTGTAAAGGGGAGTAAGTTCTAGTGAGACAATTACTCCAAGAGTTACGTAAATGTGTAATCATTTGAGTTAACGAAATCCCACGATTAATGCAGGGACCGGACGTAGGTCAAGAGGTTGGACCAAACCAGTATAAATTCCTTGTGTCTTGCTTCTTCTTCTCTTACTCTATTATACCCTGTTTTTAGTATTAAAAAACAGAGCACTTAGAAAAGAATTTTAAAATCCCCAATTCACCCCTTTCTTGGTGATTTGCTCCACTTTCATCCGTGTGTGTGTATTCATAATTATAAATTTAATAGAGTTAGAATATTTGCATTATTCATACTCAACAAGGTGTTGGTTATTGTGGTATAAGCGTTATCACTCCCATGAGAACACAAGTTAAATTTTGAGGAGCACACTTGTTGGAACAAGCAAAAACATGCTGCCCTCTAAGCCTTAATCAAGGGGGAAAAATTGTTTTCACTATTTGTATACCATAGATTTTCTAGGATATTACACTTGGCATGTCTAGAAACAAGGGTAGGGGCAGCCATGGATGATCATTTTGTTCGTGTGTTATAAAACATAAAATATATATAAGCATGCCAAAATGTATAAACAAAGTTAATAAAAAAAGTGTTGAAATGACATAAATCCTGGAGATTGACAATCCATTACTATATCAAAGATATCAAGATGACAAGATCTCTGGAAGAAGCTATCAACTGAGATACTGACAAATATAAATAGAATTATTTGCTGCTGAGGTACTGACAAATATAAATAGAATTATTTGCTGCAAATGTGCTTGAGTGGGTCTTATTCCCCAAAACAAATCTATGTATAGATATATAGCTATCGTAGAATTAATGTCAAACAAAACCTATTCACAAAAAGCCTATTCTCGTATGAACGTTTTGATATGAGTCAAATACATCAGTATGTCAATAGGTCTATCAATCAGTTAATTTTGATTTAAAATAAAAATTAATCAATTAAATTCAGAACAAATCGAAGTAATCCATAAGTACAAAGTACAATCCATCCTTTCGTTAGCTTGATATATTTATACATAATAAAATTCGTTTATTGAACGGTTAGGACTTCTGGGTATCTGAAAAATTTCGCTTAAGTTTTAAAAATGAGCAAATTCGCTTTAACTATTAAAAAAATTAATGTTGACAGTTAATTATTAATGGAAAGGAGAAAAATTGCCACGTTTTAGTTATTTATTAGTAAAAAAACTTTTTGATTCCCAGCGCTATCTACGCTCTAAGTAAGTACTTTTAGGCAAAGTTGCACCTTAACTCTTATTGAACTTGGAAAAATGACATGGGATCTTCTGTGGCGCGTTAAGGTACAACTCTAAAACCATCTTTAGCGGGGCAACGAATACTTTCTGTGGTGTATCATGTGGGAATGAGACTACAGGTGGGACCTCTGAATTTACCGAAGCAACGCAACAAGTACTAACGAATCTCAAAATATCAACACCTACAATCCCTGGTTTCTTTGGGGCCACGAAGATGCAGGTTCCGAATAATGGTTCAACTATTTATGCCTTTGCTCAATGTGTTGATACTATCACAACAAGTGGGTGCCAAGATTGCTTGAAGAATGGGTACAGAGATTTGCAGATTTGTCTTCCCTTTTTAGATGGTAGGGCTTTTGATGCTGGCTGTTACATGAGATATTCCACCACTTCCATTTTTCCTAATAACCAAAAAATTGATACCACACCCTTTGTCCAAAAAGGTGCACTTTATTTCCAGCATGCGACAGGAACCAGTTTCAGTACCAAGAGCTCATCACTGCGGTAAGATCTGTGCAGTTCAAATAGTATTTCAATGGTTCAGATTTAAGAATTTTCAACTAATGATTTTTAGATAAATTTTTTTTTTAAAAAAAAACTAGCAGTTTAAAAATTATCTATATTTTTTATTCTACACACAATTTAAATATTTTAAAAAAAATGCAAAAGTAAAAAATGATCTAAACCATTCAAATTAATCTGATTCGTCTATGGTAGTAATGAGCTATTGGTACTTGGAATTACGAAGAGCACTAAAACTTGTTCCGGATGGAACATCACATTTTAGTTTCCTCGAAGATAACTCCCCCCCCCCCCCCCCTCTTTGTCTTGCAGGTTCTTCAGGGAACAAAGGGTCAACTATTGGAGGAGCTGTTGGAGGCGTAGCCCTTGCTTCATCCTCCTTGCATTATTTGCCTGGATTAAACGACAAAAAAGCGACAAGACAGTTCCTAGAGGAAACCACTTAAGAAGTATATGCAAATACTTTTTTCCCCCATTACAAGTATATGCAAATACGATATATATCAATTCACAGTAACTTGATACGATGCTCTTATTATCAACTATATGAGAGGATGAATCCTTGACTGGTTTTAATCATTGACTTGCGTTTTACGTAACAGGTAACAGGAGTAAGCAATTTGAAAGGCACAGTTACTTACATTTATAACGATTTGGTGCTTGCAACAAAAAATTTTAGTGAAGAAAACAAACTAGGAGAAGGAGGATTTGGGGCTGTAGTCAAGGTATTTAACTTTAATTTTATTTTCAATATTTGCTCTAGATATCATGTTTTGAAGATTCGATTGGCAAAAGAACAAAACTCAAACTTCTCATAATATCATGATTTTCTTTGTCATTATGAATAGGGCACTTTGAAGAATGGAAAAGTTGTTGCAGTCAAGAAATTGACTTCATACCAATCCAAGAGGGCGGAGGAAGAATTTGAAAGTGAAGGGACACTTATTAGTAATGTTCATAATCGGAATCTTGTTCGACTTCTGGGATGTTGTAGCAAAGGCTACAAAAAAAATCATTGTCTACGAATACATGACAAACAGCAGTTTTGATAGATTCTTATTTGGTATCTTCTATCAACCAAAAAGCTTTTGAAATAATTCTATAAGAATTAGCTATATTATTACGCTTCTCAATAATGTTATGACATGTGCATAGATTTTCAATTTAATATATCAGTCACTTCTCAAACAAATGTTCACTCATATGTCTTAATTTTTTTAAAGAACTTAAGAAGCACAGATATCAATTCTCCATATTGAAACATTTTGATTAATTATTATGTTTCAGCTTCTTGTTTACTCCCTTATCTTTCAAAATTTTTGAGAAACAGGTAAAAAAAAGGTTCTCTAAATTGGAAGTAGGGATATGACATAATTTTAGGAACAACAAGAGGTTTGACTTATCTACATGAGGGATTTCCTGTCTGTATCATACATAGAGATATTGTAACACCCCAAATTCCATACTTCAAATTGTGTCGGTTGACACTTAGTTTTAGAAAAATCGACAAAGTTTGAGGTGCTACCACTCAGAGTAATGCGGAATGGAGAGCATGCACTAACAATGAGTAACTGATAAGAAATGTCCAGGCATAAGCTGGTATATTAAATATTTTCTGAAGGAATATTCATGTGATACAATTACAGAACTTGTGTATAATTACAATTCTTGGATAGTAACTATACATCCTTACACCAAGCCTTAACTAGACTTGTAGCAATGAACCCAACTCAGTTAATCAAACAATTTGGCCAGGTAGGTGTCTAGTGGAAGTCTCCATGTCTTTCACAGCGACTTATTGACTTAACCACATCAACTACCCCCCGCCTTCGACACCAAATGGTTTGAAGTAACTTTGTTAGATTCATGCCAGAAACTAGTCTCTAGTGACCTTCATCAGGCTCCCCTCTCGACCGGTGCCTCTCCGTTGTTCTATCCACCGGTGCCTCTTTTCGGCTCTGGTTCCTTTCCTGAACCTTAGACAAATCTGAGGTCCAATACCCATCAGACCTCAGGTAACGGTTAACCTCATGTGAAAAGTATAAACAGTATATATGACAGATATTCATTACATTTCAGCATCAACCAATACATAGCACACAGCACATGTAAGGTTACAACAATACATAAGCACACAGCAGATGTAATGTTAACAACACAACAATACATAGCACACAGCACATATAATGTCATCCATGTTTGCACTAACCAATGCCACGACATCTCCTCCTGTCCTCAGCGCTAGGAAAACATTACTACGGCGTTATCAAGACTATAACCCGCACACAGCTGAATGTATATAAACAGATGACCTAAGCCCCATAAACTTAGTCACAGCGCCTGATCCAAGACCTAGTCTTGTTCATCACTTCATGAATCACTCCATCACATATAAGCATACAAGACACATCAAAGTTAAAATTACTAGTACGCGAACGTACCTTTCACCGCGTAATTACCAAAACACACGACCTTTTGAATCCGACTCGGACTCCCGGATATCCTATACATTATCGTCGGATTATTATATGATATTTTGATAAATATCATATTGCTTAGAATAACATCCTAAAGGTTTATTTTACCTTTCTACCCTTGGTAGATTTATTATCCCAATTTTGCCCTTTAATTTATTTAAAAACGCAATGCTGGATTTTTTGGGCAGATTTTTGCAGAAATTTTGGGAAATCATAGATAGTCCCACAAAAATCGAAATGAGGGTCCATAAAATTCATCATGACCCTTGATATGTCTATTTTCAAGGAAAAATATTCCCAGAACCTAGAACACCAAAAATCATTCCCAGTTTAATGTTTTCTCAACGCACTGCCCAGATTTTCGTCCAGAAAAATAGCTTAACTTCAAAAATATGTTACTCCTTGTGTAGAACTCAAAATGCTACATATTTTATATATTTGGAAATACCTATATGTATAATTTATTCCTGAAAATTTTCATGATTTAATGACTTAATTAGCTACATAAAATAATAGCCTCAATGTTTGTCGCAAATAGGATTTACACCAAGTTTTCCAAACTTTTATCATAATGATCTATTGATTCTAAAAATTATTCCCTAACATATTGTTCACTCCATTTTGCGTTTTAAAAGCAATGGAGACTTCCAAACATGAAAGGAAATTTTCCTAATCATTCCCTAGATTAAACTACATTTATACTAAGAACTAAAAACTAAAAAGCTTAAAGCTCAAGAACTTACCTCTTGAAGAACCTTGCTTCTCCTTCCTCCTTCTTACTCAAGGACTTCACTATTCTCTTAAACTCAACCATTTTGATATAAGTTTGGTGTGAAGAATGAAGAGAGGAGAGCTTTCTATTTATAGGAAAAATCCAAGGACCACAACCATTGGATCATTTTCCTTCATCAAGGGTTCATGTGCATTGGTTTTTTATGAAGACACAAATTATGGATCAAAGATCATCATTGGCTAATATTAATTACATAGGATTTAGCCCATTTTTCTTTAATTATCTTTTCCTCTTCCATGCATTTAAGAAGATTCCAATTTGCATGTGTGCTTGTATAATTATAGTATAATAATCTTAACTAAAACCTTATCCTACTCTTCCCATGTGCCAACCGAATTCCCTTCCCTTTTAGTCATTTAGTGTGTATTTTAATTAATAAAACACCTCTTGTTTCAAGCTTTCTAATTGGTTAGCCCAAATATTTGACTTTTCAACTCTTATGCATTAAAATTCTCATCATTTCTCATTCATCCATTCAGCTGGAATGTACTTGACATTTGGGGCTGATTTAAGCTTAATTTATTCCCTTAATCAAGTGTTTATAGGTGCACTAATTACATATCTCATTGCATAATTTATTTATTAGCTAATCATGGCAATTAAGGCTTATTTAGGCAAGTATTATTTCATTCTCTTTGGCTTAATTATTTTCAAATATAATCAGCCCTCTTTTGATGATTTTAATTTGTCTCCAATTAATTAGGAGAATTTATGCAATTAATCCTAATTAATGCAAGCTAATTTGCCCATTATTTTCTAATTGACACTTAATTCAATGAAGTGTTTTTATAACTTTTTCATGGCTCTTTTAATCTTAAAATAGCCATTATTCTATGTGACTCTAAGTCACATATGTTAACCAATTTAATATGGTAACATATTCCAAAATACCGAATTTCGGTAAATTGAAAATCGGGTATTACAGATATCAAGACAAATAACATCCTCTCAGATGATGATCTACAACCTAGAATTGCGGATTTTGGCCTAGCAAGGTTTTTACCTGAGGACAAAACCCATGTAAGCATGAGAATGCAGGAACATTGTAAGTAATGTGTGTGTGTGTTTGCTTTTCTTTACTCCTACTATAGCAATGAATTTCCCATGGTTGTTAATATTTCATATTTCTCCATGCTTCTTTACATTTTTCTCGATAAGAAATATCATAAATATTGTAATACCCGGATAATTATCTATCCTAATACTATATTTTAGCAAATAATACCTATTTGGAAATAGGTGAATATGTGGTTTTAAAACCTTGTAGGATACTCATTCTATTGTCTAGGGAAATTTCTAATGAAATTAGAGGGATTAAAGTGTCAAAATCCCTAAATGTAATTATGGGCCATGAAATGCCCTGAAAATATTATGGTAAATCCCAAGAGGCAATAAAATATTTATTGAAAATTAGAAAGTATGTTGTCTCTAATTTTAGGAATTTTTGGGATTATTTCCCTTGAAAAATAATGAGGCAAAATTAAATATAATTTTGGGGAGCATAAATTTCCCTATGATTTTTAATATTTTACATGGAGCATAAAATACCAATATCAGTAAAATAGTTGTGAGATAATGATTAATCCTAATTAAGAAAATTATCAACATTTAGAAAGTGATTAGTTAAGTAATTAATGGCTAATTGTTTAAGCCTGAACAAGAGAATATTTAAGGTAGATTATGGAAGATCCTTTAATTAAGTGTTTATGGCTAATATTAGCATAAAGTGTGCTTGCTAATCAATTAGAAAAGATTAAGAAAAATTTGTGAGATTAAGAACATGAAAACCCTAAATCCTAAAAGATTGCTAATAATGGGATTAAGACTCTAATTAAGCTTCTAGCTAATTTAGATAAATTAAAGAAAAAATAATAATAATAAAGGGAAGAGAAAACCAAAATTTGAGTGTGAAAAGGGTTGTGGGTTTTTCAAAAATAATATCATGATATTTTGTTAATTAAATAATAATATAATTAAGATATTTGTGGAAGAACCAAATTGGATAAATGAGAACCGATAGAAATTAAATCCTATCTAGAAAACCATGAACTAAGTTTCTTAGGTCAGGACAAATTACAAACAAGTGAATTTTTGTCCGTCGGTGTTAAGCGGAAGTCATTTCCGTAAGTCCGGGGGCGAATAGGGATCGATGAAAAGATATTTTGTAAACAAAGGGCGAGATAAGAAAAGTGAGAACCAATGGAAAATAAATCATAACTTGAAATCCTTGAACTAAGTAGAAAACAACTGGACATATTATGAATCGGTGGATTTTTGTCCCGAAATTAGCATTACCCGAAGTAATTTACAGAATCGACGTCTGTCTCGAAAATGTTCAACGGACAACGGAATACCCTTAATGGGATCAAAAATTTAGTTAACTCAGATATTTCCAAAGAGGAAGAATAGAACTTCAAGGTCAGTGTTCCCGGATTTTTGAGATTTTCTAAGATTACGCGATTAGAACACCGAACCGGGGACTTTATCGAGAAGTTCATAAAGCATAATCCATGTGAAATTTAATCCACCAATAAGAGCAAAGAGTTGTGAGTGTGTGTGTGTCTAGTATTCAAGAGAGAGAAAGAGAGAGAGAAAAAAGAAAATTAAAGCAAATTTGATAAAGTTTGAAATCCTAGAGTAAATTGGATAATGGTTTGAAATCCAAAATATCCGATGTACACGAAAAACTCAAAACAACAAATAAAGAGAGAATTTATACAAATTTAAATAGTTGTGAAGAAGTAGGAACCCTGGAGAAAATATAAGGACTTATCTTGAATCCACATAATTTAACCTCGAAAGTAAGCCTAGTAAAGGCTATTTTTGCAAACGTTGAAGAATAAGCTTAGTACAACCGGGGAATCTAATTAGACCATAAATCTTGATATTCAACTGCTAATCAAAAAGCATACTCGAATTTAAAAGTATTAGTGATTGATCAAATGCAACCAAAATGAATTTCGTTAAAGTAAAACCGAAGACTCAGTTGGAAGAAACTTCTTCATTAAGTATGGGTCCAATGGTTAAGATTAAAACTTTTTACTAAGTTTAGATCCAAGGGTTCATATTCAAGATGAATTAAGTTTGGAAAAACTACCAAAATGCCATACCACTTCCCTATAAATAGAGGGCTTCCCTCTTCATTCTCTTCACACCAAAAACCATTCTAGGCAAGAATGGAGTGAAGCAAGAAGGAGGAGGGAGTAGCAAGAGTCTTCAAGAGGTAAGCTTGTTTTTAGTTTCTAGTCTTTAGTTTTATAGTTCTTAGTTGTTCTTAGTATAAAGGTTAGTTTGATCTTTAAATCTTCCAAGAAGTTTTGATTTCATGTTGTTATGATTAAAAATGTCTTTATTTCGAAAATATGGTGGAAAATATTGTGGAGCAAAATTCTTGGAAGTTAAAGATCAAAGTAGCGAAGTTAAGAAATTTTCGGTAAAATTTCTGGGCAAACAGCGAAAGAAATGCTAATATTTTATGTTGGAAATGAAGCCCATAAATCACGAAACTTTCCAGAAATAAAGTAGATATGTAGGGCTTTCCGAATATATATAATATGTAGCGTTTTGATTCCTGTACAAAGAGATACAACCAGTTGAAGTTAGGCCATTTTTCTGGACGAAATTCTGGGCAACGTTGAGAAAAATGAAAACTGGGAATTGTTCATAAATTCTGGGTATATACAAGTATTTTTTCCTTGAAAATAGACATCCTAAGGAGTCCGGAGAATTTTACGGATCCTCATTTCGATTTTTGTAGTTTTGAATATGATTTTGCGAAATTAACCAAAAATTCTGCCCAGAAACTCAGCATAGCGTTTTTAATAAAATGTAAGGGCAAAATGGTAATAATAAATCCACCAAGGGTAGAAAGGTAAATTAAACCCTTAGGATATTATTCTAAGCAATATGATATTTATCAAATATCATATAATAATCCGACGATAATGTATAGGATATCCGGAAGTCCCGGAGTCGGTTCAAAGGTCGAGGCATGTTGGCCATTACACGGTGAAAGGTACGTTCGCGTCGTAACATTAACTCGATGCTTATTGTATGCTTATATGTGATAGACTAATTCATAAAGACATGGATGAGACTCGTCTCGGGTCATGCACCGTGGCTAAGTTATGGGGCTTAGTTCACATGTTTATACATTCAGCTATACACGGGTTATGGTTTTGATAATGCCGTTGAGTTTTCCTAGCGCTGAGGACACGGATGTACACCGTGGCACTGGTGAATAGTGCAGACCGTAATAACATTCATATGCAGTGGCTGTGTTTTGTTATTATCTTTCATATGTGAATATTGCTGTGATGTCATGAATATCTCGTCATACATAACTATTACATAAGCATGAGGTTAATCGTTACCTCGAGGTTCAATGTGCATTGAACCTCGGCTCTTAACATATAGCATCGGGGTCAAGAGGACCGAGGATCGAGGAGAAAGGCAAGCGGCACGCATAGGGACTCAGCTGAAGACCTTCTTCTTTTGTTATTTACTTTGAAAACACTCGGTATAACGTACCGCTACTGTAATCAGCCAGACTTACGGCATTTTGAATATAAATATCAGTTACTCAATCACTCCGATGCTCTACTCTGATGAAAAAAAAATATACTGCTTTTGAAAATGGGATGTTACAAATATTCTTCTCTTCTTCCCATAGTGTCTAAATATACAAATATATCTTGTCTTGATTCTAAATGTTTATTATATGCTTCTATTATAGTTTCCAATATGAGTTTTAGTAATTTTCGATAAAAAAATTCCATATAGAATTTTTCTTGTTCATAATTCTGAAATTTTGTTTCATAATAATGTTTTTTATATTCACATATATATATATTTTTACATATAATATGTGTTACACCCCTACCGGCCTCGCCTCCTCGGGTGACGGATAGAGGGATTCCCTCTTAAACATTACCTTACCTTGGTTATTTATTCCATTTTAACATATATCAGAGTGTATGCAACAGAGAATAGGATCGGTTTGGACGATTACATAATATTGGTAAAAGTACGGTAAGTAAACAGTAAATGTTCCCCGTAGGGTTAGGGTACAACAATCCAAAGTAAATACTGGGTAAGAAGTAAAATATACGATAAGTCTATAGGGCAATCCCTATTTCTTCACCATGCAACTCCATGCCCTTCCCCCCATCTCCTGATCAGCTCAAGCAGAGCCACTTGTATCTTTAGGATAATCTGGGATCCAGAATTGAATCCCAAAGTAATTGTTAAACTCATATATAATATGTATGCAATGCATGTATACAACCATAACTAGGAGAATCACAAATCAACAATGGCAATACATACCACATGCATTCAGTACACATCACATGCAGTAACATAAAATAACATCCCACATATACACATGTTCACTGTGAAAGAACCCAGCCCTCAATAACCACAGGACCACCTAACAAGACAAGCCCCCAAATCCTTAGCGTTAGGAAGCAATAGTAGTCAGGGCCTCAAACCCTAACTACACTGAATGCATCATCAGGTCGGTAGTGACCTAAGGAAACACAATCCATTAGGCCTTACGGTAGCGACCCAAGGACACATAGTTCACTAGGCCCTACAGCCCAATTGCATGTCTCACTGACAAGACATGTTTCTCAATCATGGCACAACAAACATACAAAGTAACATAGAGTATGCAAGTAAATAGTTACTACCTGGCAATTGTCCAAAATTTATAAAAATGCTCTTGGTGTTTGAAAATCACTCTTGACACGTGCTGGCCCTAAATAAAGCAAACACACCTCATTTTATTCACTTATATAAACTCTCCTCTTATTTTCAGGAAATTCGCCTATTTTCCAGAAATTCCAAACATTATGCTTTAACTTCGAAAATTCATAATTAATTCTAGAAAAATCCAATTAATGTGATTCCATTGTTTATTGAAAGGTTGACATGTCTAGTTTTTATTAAAAATACTTCCACCTGAAAAAATTACTCATATCATTTTATTGTGTTAAACATTTACTTGCTGGTCAGAGGCAAAGTCCATGTTTTGTGCTATTTTCACAAATTCATTTCTCCGAGTAGACATCTTGAAAAATTACAAAATTATATAGAAAATTGAAGCCCAAGATGTCTACTTTAAGCCTGTAATATTGCAAGGATATCGGACTTAATTTACTATTTTAAAATCATTTATCAAGCACGATTGCCCAGAATCTAGCAATACTAATCTAGCATATTGTCCATTGCTTTAAAATTAGGGTTTTTGAGTTCAAAATCATGTTTCCTACTTGGACTCACAAAATTTTGTCCTAAACACTTTGGAACCATAAAAAACATCAAAATCACAACATAACTTCATGTATCCTTTGCTGGACGAAAATTACAAATTATAAACAATAATAATCATTTTTACTTTAGCTTCATTTTCCTTCGTTTCTTCGCTTAGTCTTCTCTTTGGCACCATAAAATTAACTTTAGTCACTTGGTAACCTCTTTTAGTGATTTGGAAAAAGCCTCTTCATAAGAAAAATTATTCTTTTACTCAGCCACTTTCATGAAAATAGCTCATAACCCAAAACACAGAGCCACAAGCAAGCTAGGTTAGCAACTTACTCCACTTGTGACTTGTTTTCCTTTGAACTTCTTCTTCTTTGTGCCTTTTAATAGCTGCAGCCTTGAGTATAAATGATCCCTCCCAAGGTTATTTTTAAGGATCTTGAAGACATGATGAAGATTAAGAAAGGTGGAAAGCAAATCCATGAAGTTTGGAACCCACTTACCTTGATCTTCAAGTTGTATGCTTCTTCTTCTCCCTATGTGCAAGCTCACTCTTTCACTCTTCTCTCTTTCTTGTGCACGGTTTAGGCAGCCTCAAAATGGGCAGATTAGTCCATTAATAAACTCTATTAGTCATGCAAAATTCCCATGCAAGCTAATGTCTATTGGTCCATATGTTGTCTGAGGGTTTTGACTTGTCTTTGTTCCTTTTTCTCCAAGTTTTTCTTGGCTTCTCTTGGACTCCTCTTGGCTGGACAAAAACTGATCCTTTTTTATTAGATTTTGGCTTGTTCCATAAGCTCTTTTGTCTTAAATTTGGGTCTTATACTTTAGTACCAGATGGTTGGCTTCAAACTCAATGCTCTTGACTTCAACTTCCTTTCATTAACGCATAATTTTTGCTTCATCTTTTGTCCTTAAAACTGGCGCAACTTTAATGGCTGAAAGAAGTTCAATTTTTGTCTCAATTTGCTTCAAGAATAAGCCTTTACTTGATCCCATTTGGTCCTCTTTTATTGGCTAATTTTTCCTAAGTCTTTGACCTCTTGATTTGGCTTCATATTTATTTAAAATCAGCTTATTTCTTTCCTTAACATGGCTAGGCGAAAATTTAGCTTATGGGAGAGGATTATTTGACTTTCAATTTGCCTCTTAATTCACTTGTACTTTGCCTAATTAAAAGTCAAACCCTAGGTTGCCACTTGTTACACTAGGGCTAATTACCTTGACTTTGCATTTTTGCATGTGAGTTCAGTATTTGGTTTCCCTTGTTCTTTCCTTGGCCGTCGCCCTCATGGCTTCTTGGGGAAGATTTTGTCTCCCAAAAACCTTTACCAAGTGTTCAATTTATTCTACCACCATAGCCAACTTAATTCCCTATTATGTCATTTGGCATTCAAGGGATAATAGTTGTCTTTTTGGTCAAGAACTTGGAAAAATTCACTCGTCTTCTTTTCCCTCTCTTTGTCTTGTTGGCCAAGAACATAACTCATCATTTAGTCTTAAATGTCAAGGCTTATGTGTCCTTTCCAAAGTCAGCTTTGCTTCCTATAAAGACATGTAGCAAAGAATAATTATACATGTTGACTTTTATATGAACGTGTGATAAATATTTGAGCTTCATGAATTTTCCTTCCTTTCTCATATCATACGAAATACATGGCCCCTCCATGAAACTTTTATTCCTTTTGCAAGTTTGAAGACACATGTTCATATAGTTCATTATATGGTCATTTCTAGTATGACAAATGTTAAAATCCTAAACCAAAGGGACTTAATTACTTTGACTTATTGGCTTGACATATAGCTTGTAGAAGAAGATTTTTGTGCTTTCATGATGCTTCTTTGACTCTTGCACAATAAGCCATCTTATGTCATTTTTTTATGGTATAAGCTTTCTTAGCAAGATTCCAAGTCAATGATACCTTTATCATATTAATTCTTCAATTTCCATATGCCCTTTTCACATACAAAGTTCTTTTTGTCTCTTATTCCTCTTGTTCCAAAATTTTTAGAAGAAGTAAATAAGAATGTTGCTTCCTAACTCTTATACAACATGTTATATTAATTCTTAGGGAATTTGACTTTATATGTCATGCTTTCCAAAATTTAATATCAACCTTCCTGAATTGGATCTAGTCGTCTGCCTAATACAGGCTTATTCACAAGTCTCTAAGCCCAAAATTCAGGGTATTACAATATGAGATATCATTTTCATGTAAACATGTTATAGCGTCTTGTAGGTTTGTGTTTTCTATGCTTGCTTTTGCTCGTCCTATAAATTCATTTCTTACAATCTGTTCATATTTTGTTAGTATTAAAGCATAAAATTCTCTTTCACTTTGATATTCTTCAGCTACACTTCTTGATAATTCTCTAAAATCTGGTGTCCTACTAGTCCACCATGTATGAACATTTCCTGTAAAACTTGCTTCAATTAACATACTTACTATTTCAATATCTACATCTTTATTTATTAATGCTAATGATTGTGATTTACTCCAGTCTTCTGATATTTTTTCTTTATCTTTACTATAGGAGGTGGTATAAATTCAGTTTCATAATTTTTTTTTGGTCTTTTATATGTTGATTCAAAGGTTCTTCTAGTTGAAGATGTTTTATGTCTCAAAGTATTTAGATTTGCTTCTTCTTTCCTATTTTCTTCCATTTCTTGTCTATTAGGTGATGTAAAATGACCTGTTGATTCCTCATTTATTACTAGTTCTTCATTTATTATGGTTGATGATTCTCCTTTTTCTTCTATTGATATTTTCATATTTATTTTAAATTTTTCTGGTTCCTTTATTATTATAGCATCTTGAAATTCTTTTCGTATATTTTCAATTTCTGCTTCTTCTTTTCCCATAATTTTTTAATTTCATCTTCTGATTCAACAACTTTCGTCATATTTATAACAGTTTTTCCTTTTTCTTTAGATTTTTTAAGTATTTCAAATAAAAAATTTGATTTATCTTTCATATAATAATTTATTTCTGAAATTCTATTTCTTTCTTTTTGTATATCTACTTTATTATTATTTTCCAACACTGGTTTAGATTTTTCTTTATCAAATTTTTCTATTTCCGCATAAATTGTCCAAAGATTATTATTTATAACTTCTTGACCTTTTTTAATTTCTTCTACTGCTATTCTTGTTTGTTCTATATTAGTATTTACAGATTGCGATTTTATTTTAGTTCTTGTATTTTCTAATTCTTCCCATTCTTGTAATCCTTTCGTCATATTTATTTGTGGATTATTATATATTGGTTATCAAAAACTCCTAAAGCATGTTTCATTTATTATATCTCCTTTTTCATTTCTTTTAATTCTATCGTATTAATTTTTACTTCCTTTTTTAATTCATACAACTTTTGTTCTATTGTCTTAGCTACTTCTCTTAATCTTTCTTTCTGATTTTTTATATCTTTTTTTATTTATAATATTTCTTGTTTCTTCAGGTAATGATTCTATAATATCATTTAAATTAAATACTTCAAATAAATCTTCTAAATTTGGGTTTATATAACTTCCTAATTGTTTCATTAATATAATTCATAAATTAATATTACGAAAACATCCCCCGGCAAAAGAAAAACAAAAAACTTCTGTTTTTTTCGATCAACAAGACCCAAGGTTGGTTTGCTTTGCAGCCAAGCTTTGCTGTTATACTTTTTTATCCCCTAAATTTGCCCTTATTTTGGTTTTAGTTTCTCAAGTTTCAAATCATAGGTTTTCACTACTCCCTTAAGGCCCAAAATTGTCTAGATACTTAAGGAACCAAAATTAGGGCAAACTTGAGGGACTAAAGATTGTATGAACCCTTTCATTAATTTTGTGCCATTAATATCTAATTGTGGGCATTTTATACCTCATTTTGTTTATTTATTTTAAATCAAGCGTAGGATACAAAGATTCCTACAAACAAGTTAGCATATTAAGCACATCTTGGAATGTTTTATTGAAAGACAGAAAATAGTACATGTGGTTCCAGATCAAGCACTCCTGAAGTTCACTCAAATAATAACTGTAATCAGGACATCTCAGATTCACAGAAGGAATTTTTCTCTTGCTCCCAAGACCCAAATGTGGAGAGAAATTAAAAATAGAGAATGGTTTTGATGGCTCTATTTGACTTTTCACCCACAGGGAAAAAAATGAAAAAAAAAACAAACAAAGAAACAGCTCAGAAAGGTAAATCACACGAAGGGCAAAAAGATTACCACCCTTTCACATAGACACTTCTACCTATTGTACTTATAAAACACTTTCGTCAGTTCATACTTCAAGTGACACTTAGTATCACGTTCTTGCATATAATATGCAATATCACCTTCCAGATAGAGCAACAGTGGAGGCAGTAGCATTTGATGAAGATGGGTTATGAGAGGTTGAAGAGTCTCTTCTGGGATTAAAATTAGGATCCACATAGACAGGCATAGTGGGTCTCCTGTTCTCCATAAAGCCCCTGCCTTTGAGCATAACTACAATTTCAGACATTGTTGGCCTCGCTGAAGGAGATGCTTGAGTACAAAGCAAAGCAATCTCTATGATTTTCTTCACTTCCTCTGCGTCATACTCGTTAGGGTCTAAGGTTTTGTCCACAAAATCTAAGTGTACGCCTCTATCAAAGAGTTTCCAAGCCTGCCAGTTTGAAATAATTGTCAGTTATGTAACGTTGAACTGTAAAAGGTGTATCATTTGTTATATAGGAGTAATAATTTGAGAAATTTCTTACTCTTTGAAGGAGAAATTCGCCTTCAACGTCATCCCCTGTTTCACCACTCTTGTGTCCACTTATGATTTCCAGGACTACAACACCATAACTATAGGTATCAGCCTTCTCTGATAATTGTCCATGCATTGCATATTCAGGTGCTGTGTATCCCCTGACAAAAGCAAAATATTTATGACATAATGAATCAAATCAATATTATAAGGCATGACATACAACATTGAAAATTATATGAACACTGATACAACAAAAAGTTGAAATATTCCTGTGCATATTTCAAAGTGTTATATTGTTTGTAACTGAAGAATAAAATGTGTGGATACAAATGGATACAACTGTAAATATACTATTGTTCCATTTAATTACTATAATGGTTTTATTTTACAATCTCTTGTGTACTCACATGATATAACAAAAAGATGAGAGTATGAATATTTGCATATGCTTTTACTTACATTGTTCCTGCAAATTTTGTGTTTACATGAGATAAGTCGTGTGGGAGAAGCCTTGCCAACCCAAAATCAGCAATTTTAGGTTGGAGATCATCATCCAAGAGAATGTTACTGCTCTTTATATCTCTATGTATGATGCAAACATGGAATTCCTCATGTAAATAGGCCAAACCCCTTGCTGTGCCTAAAATTATATTACAACGTTGCTTCCAGCTGAGGGAGCCTTTATTTTTGCCTACATTCAACAATTTAGAAATCATTAAAAGATAGATAAAATATCTTTTAGATGATTCTCAAAATAAATGTTGAAGTCAACATGCTTATCTGTTGATGAAAAGCATGTTTGGACATAGAAACATTTTAAAAATATTATTTGAATTTTGCCTACCAAATAAGAATGTGCCAACATTGTTGTTTTTCATGTATTCATAAACAAGAAGCCTCTCTTGCCCTTTACTGCAACATCCAAGAAGTCGAACAAGATTCCGATGATGAACGTTACTTATCAACTTCACTTCACTCTCAAAATCTTTCTCCATCTGTTTGGATTGCCCTAAAGCCAATTTCTTTACTGCAACTACTTTCCCATTTTTCAGAGTGCCCTGTTCAACAAAACGACTTTTAATAGCAGAAGATCCAGATCCATGCAACACGGTTAGAATCACTAATATCTTTAAAATGTGTATCGATTAATATTTTGTAGGGTGTACCTTGTATACATCGCCGAAGCCTCCTTCTCCTAGTTTATTTTCTTTGCTGAAATTTTTTGTAGCTTTCTTAAGATCTTTGTACCTATAAGTAATTGGGCCTTTCAAGTCAGTTGCTCCTAAAATATCACCTGTAGGGGAAACCAGATAAATAAAATCAGAAAGGGATTTATCCTTTCATACTTAAAAAGAAAAATAAGTGAAAAACAAAGCATATGGCATTAAATAATCAAAACTAAAGTATACTTTTGATCATTTGAGTTTAGATAAGATTCCGTTTTAGCCCTTTAACTTAAAAAGGTGTATTATTAGTCATTTTGAATTAACATTGTTAACATCACTGACAGAAAATGTTGACTCAGCAAATTTAAAATACCAACTCCACAAATTTAAATTGCCGAGTCATCATTTTTCGTTAGTACTTATATTTAAGATTTAGAAAGATAATCAAACCATTAATATTAGGCCCTTCATGAAACAAGGTACATATATAAATGACTCTTTAATTGTGAGTCTCTATATAATCGATCCATATAGAAAGTAATTCATTTGGGATACTATAATTAGGGTCAACTTGCGTTTGTGTGTGTTTGTTTAATTTCTTTCATGTGATCTGTAGGGGGAAGTTCAAGCAAAAAAAAAAGCAATTATTGGAAGAGTGGTTGGTGGTGGATCTTTTCTTTTGATTCTCCCTACAAATTTAAAATTAAACAGACACACACAAACGCAAGTTGACCCTAATTATATTATCCCAAATGAATTACTTGATCGATTAGAAAGATATTTATCTTTCTAGAAGATTGATTTTAAAATTAAAATATAAAAATAATTATATTAGAGAATTAAAATTTGGACATGTCAACATTTTAAATTTACTAAGTCATCATTTTTCGTTAGTAAAGACAACAGTGGTAATTAAAATGACTAAAAACACACTTTTTAAAGTTAAAAGATTAAAATGCAACCTCGTTTAAACTTAAAGGAGTAAACGTGTACTTTATTTAATAATCAATTTCAAATTGAATAATAAAGTATTTCCAAGTTATGTTACCTCTATGAATCCTCTTGGACGATGTCGATCGTATGTACCAAGCATATAATGCAAGGAGAATCAAAAGAAAAGATCCACCTCCAACCACTCCACCAATAATTGCCTTCTTCTTGCTTGAACTTCCCCCTACAGATCACATGAAATAAATTAAACAGACAAACACAAACACAAGTTGACCCTAATTATATTATCCCAAATGAATTACTTTCTCTATGGATCGATTATAGAGAAACTCACGTACAGTTAAAGAGTCATTTATAAAAGTACCTTGATTCAAGAAGGGCCTAATATTAATGGTTTGATTATCAGCAAAGAAGGCTGTGGTGGAGTATCTCATGAAGCAACCGGCATCATAAGTCTCAGCATTTGAGTTTGGAAGACAAATCTGAAAATTTCTTAAGGCAATATCGAGGCAAGCTTGGCACGCAACTTGTGTGATAGTCTCAATACATTGAGCAATTGCATAAATGTTTGTGCCATTACTATTAGGAACTGGCGTCTTAGTGGCTGCATAGAAACCAGTGATTCTGGGGGTTGCTATGTCCAGATTCGTGAGAACTTGTTGCACAGTTGAAGCAAGTCCCGTGGTGTTTCTGATAGTCTGATTTCCACAGATTATGTTGTTCCCAGCGTCTGTGTTCTGATCGAAGAATCCACTACTCTCATACCTTATTAAAACACAAAAATGAAAAAGAAAAGTCATACGATATCCATTATATCTATATCCCTATTGTTTTCATGAAATAATAACTATTTTAAGGACTATTAAGGCTTTTTGCCCTAGGGAAAAAAAGAGGTTAATGTTATGTACGGGCACAAGCCAAGAGAGAACCTATCCCAAAAATATAGCATGTTAGGTTGAAGAGTCTCTTTAAGAGAATAGGCCAGGAACTATTGTTACGATAAGTCCAAAGGAGAAACCATTTCTTAAACTTCTCTACTGAGACTCATCGATGGGGGATTCATACAGTTTATTCGAGTGACTATGTAGCCTATTAATAATGTGATGCTCTATGAAAAATATCTAAACTAAATTGATAACAAAACTAAGAGTAAAATACTTTGACCACCCTTTTGTCTTGCCTTAACTAGACATACCTCACCTCTATTTTTAAAACATATATCCAAACAGCTAAAGCCACTAATAAGATTCCAAAAAGATTTTAAAATATATTTTTCAATTAAAATTTTATATTAAAATAAATTTATTTACTAAATTGCTCTTTATCATATCAAATGCCTAATTTATCTTTGAAAGTTAGCAAAATTATAAATTAAAATTATTTTAAGGCACAAAAACTTAAATTATTTACATATATCTCAAACTTATATTATTTAACTACATGATAACAAAAATATGTGTTTGAAATATGTTTTTCTCCTTAAAAAAAATCAAAATATATACATTTCAATAAATATAATGAAAAATTAAAATTAAAATTTTATAATATAATATAATCAAAATTAATAATTTTAGAAATTTTGAAAATATATATTAGAATTATTTTTTGGTTGTACATTTTTTTTTTTACAAATATAAATGTTTAAATAATTCTTTAATTAAAGAGGGGTATTTTCGTCAAAAAAAGTTTGAAAGTCAAATTTAACAATCCACTAACGATTGGATGGATGGAAAATCAATCTTAAAAATATAAGGAAGGTTTGTATAACACATTTTAATTTCAAGGGAGGTTCATATGAGTTTTCAAAATAAAGGGGATATTCATGTGATTAAGGCAAAACATAATGGTGGTTATAATATTTTACTCAAAAACTAAATATCCAAAAGCCTGTAATTGGGTATTTTTAACTTTTAATGGACAGCTTAATTACAAGGACTGTCCGCTATTGTTAAAAAAAGTCAAACGGTATCTATTACTCATAAATCAAGATCTCTATTACTATAATAACAACAACAACAACGATTTCTTTTTGTGATTATGTATTCTACAAAACTAGGCTATTGGGCCTATGGCTTTTAATTAAAGATACATTTTCTTGATGAAATTGAGCTTAGATGAGTTGGTCTCATATATGCCTCCAAGCTGAAATAGTTCTTACAAAGTGACTAATTATCAACTAATAAGATTGTCACATTGGCGGTAGCAGGATTTGAACTTGCGATGTTTTGGCTAACTTTTTTTTGTTTTTTTTCAACGGCACATTATTATTTTTTGTTTCTTTGGGTTTATTAAATTGAGTATGTAGCCTAATAATTTTCATGCTATATATATACAAAATATCTAACCTAATTATTGATTAAAAAATACATGTACCAAAACCAAAGCCTGACCTCTATTGTAAAAAAGAAGTCAAAGATAGAGTTGTACCTGAGGAAGCAACCTTCATAGATGACACGGGCACCGGTGACACCGACGGAGCAGTTCATTATGTGAATGGCCGCGTAGTCGAAGCAAGCGAGGCAGTCACTGATGGAGAGGTAGTTTCTGCACTGAAAAAGGCCGTACGCCGGATTGTTACCCTTCACCGCCTGGGCCGTGGCGAAGTGTTTGCTTTGGTTGCTGATCTGTGCTCTCAGGTCTCTCAGTGTTGTGTTTAAGTTGTCACTGAAAACGGACAAATTACTCACGTTGTACTGACTGCACCCTAGTTTCACAAAGTTGGTCTGTGGGTCCGAAACGACGACGTCGAGAGTCCCCCATGACCAGATTATCAATCCTAAGAAGAATAAGACAAAGTGGGGCTTCTGTTGCAGGAGCGGCGGCAACATGGTGCCCTTTTGCAAACGACAGAGAAGGAGTAATAGAGAAGATGCAGATTGAATGAAGGTTGGGACACTATTTATGAGACTAGGAAAGCAGGTGGGAACCAGGGTATTTGAAAAAGACAGCAAATTTTATCTGTATGTGTCTGTGTGCGTGTGTACATGATAGAGTTTCCATTCATATTCAAAAATGAAGGCGATTATGCTAAAGGTTGACCAAGAGAAGAGAAAATAGTAAGGGTATGAGGTTATGTACGTGGGACCCAACCCGCAATTTTTTACTCACTCCTACTGTGCTATTTATAAGAAAGAGAATGTTTACTTTTAGTCCTACTAACAAGTCAACTAAAGAAATTGTGAATATATAATTATATCTATTATATATTGAATTAGGTAAAGTTGAAAAGTGATTAAATTTTAAGGTAAACTTTATGAGGTTTGATGTTTTTCTTGTTCAGTATGAAATATGTCGGAAGTGAATAGTACTCCCTCAATCCCTTATTATATGTTTTAAATTTGTGAATGAGTGTGTCTTCAAATATAACTTCATTTTAAGTTTGTCTAAATATTTTTATTATTTTTTCAAATTTTCTCTTGTTGACTGCATTTATTGTATTTATTCTCTTTCAGTTATACTCTTTAAAGATAAGGGTATAGTCGAAAAAAATACTGTATATATTTATTACTTTTAACAGAGGGGTGTACATGAGAGCATTCATAACAGGATTGTCCATGCATATAATAACTGAGCTTGAATTCGACGTGTGTAGCTGAATATAATAACGAAGAATCCGACGTGTGCTATATTCTGTAAAAGTCATTTATATATTCTGTGTTTGAATTCTATAGGCTTTTTTTTTTTTTTTTTTTTTTTTTTTTTTTTTTTTTTTAACTGAGCCTGTTAGCGACTTTTGGTGACAAGAATAAATTTTTAATATTGATTTGTAAATCGCGTTCTCAGCTTATAATACAAGTTTTGTAAATTTGGAAACCTAAATTAGAATAAATCACAATATATTATTTTAAAAGGACGATTTTATGGATATTCACATACGACGCCACCGATGCAGACACATGAACTTTTAAAATTCCACATCTTATCTGTTGGGAATATTGACCAAGAAACTGAAAATGTCCTATGCATGTTAGGGGCTCATGTGTACTATATTAAGAATATATTTCATACAATAGCTACATGATTCTTTTTTTATTTTCTTTTTCCCTTTTTTTTGCCAGTTAAGAGATACCTAATTGATTAACTTACAAATAGTAGTATAAGCATTTATTCTCTCTTATTTTATATTGATTTTCAACAATAATCTTCATTTACTAAAAGAAGAGGGAAATATCATAGGATAGAATATTCTGGCAAAAAAAAATAATAATAATAAAACCAGATGCTTGGTTAGCTTATTTTTATTATTTTCGATTTTCCAACCGTATAAATATAAATTTAAATGTTTTTTCATCGACGGAATGAATTTGGAAAAAGGAACGTACCATTTATAACTTGTCAATAATATAGTTTGTTACAAGTTTTATCATATGCATTGAATATTAACTGGGATGGCTCTATTGAATTAAATATTTTTCCCACAAGAATATCTTTCTTCCCGATATGCATATCAGATAATGCCAACGTTAAAAACAACAAAACTTGTAAAAAAAAAAAAAAAAAAAAAAGGCCCAACTTGCTTCCCTTTTTTTTTTTAATAGACTCCTACTTGTTTTTTTCCCAAAAAAAAAAAAAAAAAAAAGAAAAAAGAAAAAAGCCACTATCAAGAGCACCTAAGGTTCAGGGGCACTTAGTCTAGTAGTGGGTTAGTTAGACTATAAAATTTGTGAACTGAGTTCGAATCACACTTATTCAAGAGGGGGAAAAACCCCTCTAGAGAGAAGCATCGTAGTTGCAAAACTTCGATCTGGATTAGTCAATTGTTCAAATACTATTAGTGATAGAAATCTAAAAGAAGCACCACGCGTCCTTGGACTCAATTGGCAAAGAGGTCGGACACTCTCACCAAAGGGAGGAGATTTGATCCTAGAGTTGGTCAAGGCGCCGGGGAGGCGGGAGCCCTAGGTGCCTAGGTAAATTCCCGAGGGTAATAGATGACTCGCCCTCCTCAACATTGATATTACCTAGGAGGAAGGAAGATTTCGCCATGCCCTTGAATCGTGGGTGAACCCAACCCTTTCCTAAAATTTTGTTATAAAAAAAAAAAAAAAAAAAATCCAAAAGAAGCGCCAAACAAAAGGGAAAAAAAAAAAAGCATATGTCTAGAGCAAAGAATTCAAAATGATC
Organism: Acacia acuminata; assembly: GCA_019022655.1. Taxonomy (NCBI): domain Eukaryota; kingdom Viridiplantae; phylum Streptophyta; class Magnoliopsida; order Fabales; family Fabaceae; genus Acacia; species Acacia acuminata. Next base: position 1,134,745 of record JAFJYI010000153.1, on the reverse strand, counting down.
AAATACAAATCCTTGTCATAAGCTACAAATAATTGAATAATTATATAGATTAATTAAAATAGGTTCAAGGAAATGCATATATATATAAAAAGTTCAAAAATATATGCCATCAAGTGAGTTAGAAAATGAAGGGCAAACTGTTATTATTAAGGTAGATACATGTAATCAATTGCAAGTAACAACAAAAACGTATATCGAATGTTCATGTATGTCCAAAGTGTAACTTACAAAAATCACTAGTGCCAAGTGAGTATTTGAATACTCTAACACTATCTATTTGGCCAATACGTGATTTTATAATGACTTAGTTTCCCAATTATTCAACTAAAATCCGTTAGTCAAGTCATTGGAAGAGAGAAGATTCGACCCTCATGACCGACCTCTCACATCCTACAGCAAGTAGCAGCCATACAGGAAGGAAAATTAAACGATAATATTACGAAAGCTTTGTTTTTCTTGCTGTTTACTTTGAAAACAGACTTTACCTTCTACGCAATATACACGGCAACAATTTTTTAAGAAAATACATAATATACGCCACCATTAAATAATATTTTTTCTATTTTTCTTTCATAATGCCTGAGCTAGAAATTATTGTCTTATTTCAATTATTGTCCACCCTCTCCAAAAATGTTATTCTAAGTCAACTCTCTATGAAAACGTCTAACCTTTAGAAAATTAAACAGCGCAATCTGAATTCAGATTCCCTGTCATAGCTAAATTCATAAATGATTTAAATATAATGTAGTTGAGAAAATTACTTTTCTTATAAATAAAATACAAATGAAAAGGACACCTAAATTCCCGGTTTTCATGGCAAAAAATTGCTTTGTATAGTTAGGGAAACAGAGCAAATGCAGAAAGGTGAAGGTATCACTGAAAGCGCAGAGAATGCCTCTGGCGTATGTTTATATTTATACTATAACAATACAGCATTCTGGAAACAATATTACACAATCACAGCAGGTACACAAATCCTAACTAACCCTATAGATGTGTGACACGTATACAAATGCGTAACAGAAAGGCATCTTCACAATTACAGTGTGACGTTTCTATTACATTTCTATTATGCTCTAACATTCCCCCTCAAACGAGAGGGCATTACTAACAAACTGAGTTTGTGTCTAAAGTATTGAAATTGTGACTGTGACAAAGGCTTTGTGAAACAATCAATTTGGCAATCAGAAGGAATGAATATGATATCGATCTTACCAGACGAAACTAAATCTCGAAGGAAATGAATATCAACTTCTATATGCTTACTCCTAGCATGCTAAACAGGATTTGCAGCCAATGACCTTGCACTTAAATTATCACACCAAATCACTGAAGGAGATTTAACAAAAAATCCTATCTCAGACAACAAGGACGTTAACCACTTAATTTCTGCTGATCCATCAAAGAGAGATCTGTATTCAGATTCAGTACTAGATCTAGAGACAACTTTCTGTTTTCTTGAGGACCAAGAGACAAGATTATTAGCCAAAAACGCACACATTCCAGCCATAGATTTTCTATCATCCAAGTCACAAGCCCAATCAGCGTCTGTATAAGCAATTAATTGAGGATTACTGAATGACTTAATATGTAATCCTAAATTGTAAGTACCCTTTAAATATCTGAAAATTCGTTTTACTGCCTGGAAATGGGTAGTTCTAGGCTGAGATAAAAATTGACTTAGCTTGTTTACAGCAAAAGAGATGTCTAGACGCGTTGTAGTCAAATATTGCAGTGAACCTATGGCTCTTCTATAATCAATAGGATTTTCAAGTAAATCACCATCAGTGGAAGAAATAATTCGACCAGTGATCATAGGAGTTGGCACTGGTGCCAATCTCCCATATTGAACTTTTTCAAAAGATCAACAACATACTTAGTCTGATTTAAATAGATACCCTGATCATCACGATAGACATCCAGACCCAAGAAATAATATAAAGGTCCTAAATCTTTTAAGGAAAAGATTAAATTAAGTTTCTTCACAAACTTATCAACATAAGCAGAGTTGTTTCCTATCACCAAAATGTCATCAACGTAGATGAGTATGAATATGGTTAAATTTGTTGTCTGAAGCATAGAGAGCGAAATATCACTTCTGAGATTCCTAAAATCCAAGTCAAGTAATGTGAGCCGTAATCGATCAAACCAAGCTCTCGGAGCTTGTCTTAAACCATAAATCGCTTTAATTAACTTACAGACATGGTTTAGATGCTGTCGATCGATAAACCCCTCTGGTTGGGGTATGTAGACTTCTTCCTTCAAAAATCCATTTAGAAACGCGTTATTGACATCGAGTTGACGAATCTGCCATTTGAACGTCACAGCCATCGATAAAATCACACGTATTGTTGTTGATTTTATGACAAGGCTAAAGACCTCACCGAAATCAAATCCAGGTGTCTGTTGGAAGCCCTTCGCCTCCAGTCTCACTTTGTGTTTAAGAATCGAGCCATCTAGGCGATATTTGAGCTTGAATACCCAACAATTATCGATAACCTTTTGATTCTCATACGGCACTAAACTCCAGGTATGATTTCGAAGGAAGGCCTGAACTTCCTTAGCCATCGCAGCTTTCCACTCAGGGGACAAGAGAGCAACTTGACTTGACGAGGGTTCAGGACTGTCGGTGTTGGCCACTGAAGGCCAATATAGGGATATTTGGGCCTTATTATGCCATCTTTAGCCCGAGTCAATATTGTATGAGTATTATTGGGCCAAACAGGAATGGAGCCTGTATTTGCAAGGTCTGAGTGGTTGACCCAGAGCTTGATTCGCTGGCACCAGTGGACTCATTGACACTAGTAGACGATGACAAAGAACTCTGTTCATGCTGTTCTAAAGCTGAAGCACCAAATATCTCAGTAGGTATTTCTTCTGAATTCGGCCTTGATTGTATAATGAGAGGAACTGGAACTAGATGTGCATTGTCTGGGACGAAGCAGAGCAAGCTCCTTGTTGCATGAACCCTGTTTTGAAAGGGAAAACACCATTGTCCAAAATTACATGCCGCGAAGTAAAAAATTTACCTGTTGCACTAAGGCAACGATGACCCTTTTGCGACAAGCAACACCCAAATAAACGCATTTCTGACTATGGAATTGAAATTTGTGCTCGTTATATGGTTTAAGACAGGGGAAGCAAGCACATCCAAAGGGGTGAAGATCATCATACTGCAGCTCTGAATTTGTCAGTTGGAACAGAGGTGTATGATTCTCCAGAATGAGTGTCGGCAAACAGTTGATTAAATAAACGGCTTGTTGAAAGGATTCAACCCAGAATTTCAAAGGCATTCCAGCATGAGCCAAAAGGGTGAGGCCCATCTCGACCATATGTCGATGCTTGCATTCTGCTCGATCGTTTTGTTCAGAAGTGTAAGGACATGTAAGACGGACTTGAATTCCTGCTTCGTGCGCAATGGATAGACAGGGCTTATATTCACTCCCATTATCACATTGGAGGGCTTTAATTTTTGAATCAAATTGATTTTCGACCAAGGCCTTGAAGTGTTTAAACGCATGAATGACATCACTTTTGTGCTTCAATGGATAAAACCATGTGAACCGACTAAAATCATCAATGAAATTTATATAAAAACGATGGCCACCATTTGAGTGAATGGGAGCAGGACCCCAAATGTCAGTGTGAATTAATTCCAATGGTAAAGACGAGTGTGAAACAGATTGTTGAAAGTGAAGAAATTTAGGTTTGCCTAACTGACATTCCTCGCATACAAAATCATCAGGGATACTGAAAACTCTCTTATTACACTTATCTAGAACACGTTTCAACACTCTAGTGCTAGGATGCCCAAACGTATGATGCCACTTGAGAAATTCAACTTGATTTCGATCTACACACTAAGCTGCCAACGCCACTGGGTTGGGGTAAATCCGTCTTTCCTTCCTCATTGAATACATGCCATGCTTTTGAATTCCCTGTAGCAGTACTCTTCCTGTCTCCAGATCCTTCACAACATAATGTTTACCATAAAAGTTCACACAAACAGAGTTATCTTGGGTTAATCGATTGACACTCATCAATCTCTTAGTGGCCGAAGGAACATACAATACATACTTAAGTAGAAGTTTAGATTGACGACCAGGTATAGAAAATGAGCCAACACCTATGATTGGTCTCTGGTCACCAGTGCAAGTAGTTATATGGGACTTACTAGAGGGAGCAAAATCTTCAAATTGCTCGGAGTAGGGACTGACATGGTAATTTGTGCCGCTATCCATGTACCATGAAGGATCTGAGTATGAGTGTGCATAGTAGACTGGAGGATAGAAGTTCGCATAGTGGGCCTAAGGTGAAGAGTAGGCAGCATGATCATTTTGATAATAACAGGTAGCGATGGTATGGTCGGGTCTCTGACAGTGTATGTAGAAGGGGCGACCGGCACCACCACTGTCACGTCGTCCACCTCTGTGAAGACTTCCTTGACCTCTATAGTTGCGAGAGTTATTCGTCCAGCTAGGATTATTGCCAGAATCAAAGTTGTCATCACTTCATTGAGCATTGTTGACTAATGGCATAATGCTCAGATTGGCAAAATGAGTCAATTGATTAAGCTGCGACTCAAAAGAGAGAAGACCAGATTGAGCCTCTACCCAAGTGACGTCAGATTGATCCACAAGTTTCACTACAATCGCACTATAGTCTGCATCGAGATCATTGAGGGTGTGCAAAATCAAGTCATCTATTGCAATCGGTGAGCTAGCAAGAACGAGTTCGTCTGAAAAATGCTTCATCTTGTTCGGTACTCGTCCATTTTCAACGAGTTTTTGCGAGTGTTATGAAGCTCATTCTTCACCACCATTACACGAGCCTTGGTGGAAGCACACGTTAGCTCCTTAGCTTCAGTCCAGAGAGATTCGGCAGTTTGACAATGGAGTAGTTGTGCTCTGACATCTTGGGTCATGGTGTTCCTCAGCCATCCGACGAGTAAGTGGTCAATGGAAAACCATTCCGACCAAGCTGGGTTTTCAGTGGTTGTTCCAGAAATGCCGGCAACTGATTTTGGCGACGTACGGACTATGCCATTAATGTGACCCTCAAGACGATTTCCTTCGATAAGAGGAAGAACAATGGACTCCCATATCAGAAAATTAGTGCGATCCAACTTGATCGCTATAGTCTGACTGGAAGAGCTGAAAAGCGAGTAGGTACGGATATTGGCGGAAGCGCTAGAATCGATGGAAGAGGCAGTCGACATGATAAAAACTTAAGCTCTTGATACCAAGTTAGGAAAACAAAGCAAATGCATAGAGGTGAAATTATCAATGAAAGCATAGAGAATACCTCTGGTGTATGTGTATATTTATATTAGCTCAATACAACATTCTGGAAACAATATTACACAATCACAATAGGTACACAAATCATAACTAACCCTATAGCTGTGTGACACATATACAAATGAGTAACAGAAAGAATCTTCACAATTACAATCTTACATTTCTATTATATTCTAACATTCTAACATGTATCATTAAGGAATTCAAAAATTCTAAAGATTTCCCGCAAATTTTATAATATATCAAGTTTTATCTGAAATAATTTTTTTTTCACCTAATATCCTTAACTAACTATTAAACTTTCTAACTAATTAACCAAGCTCTTCTAACTAGTGACTTTTATTAAGAAATTCGAAAATTCTAAAGATTTCCCGCAGATTTTACAATATATCATGTTTTATGTAAAAGATAAATTTTTTTCACCTAATATCCTTAACTAACTGTTAAACTTTATACCTAATTAACCAAAGTCTTCTAACCAGTGACTTTTATTAAGAGTGATTTTGATATTTAAAAAAAAAAAAAAAAAAAACTAACTAACTAATTTTAAGTAACTTTCTTAACTCTTAAAGTATTAGTTAATTGAAGATTATAATGAGAACATAATTGGCGAGAATTGTCCCAGTGCTTTGTCTTATATCAACCAATATTTAAAAAATTGAGCTAGTCATTGAATTAGTATTAATGGCATCATGTCAAGGTTGATTGATTTGATTGTTATACCCTTACTGGCCTCGCCTTTACAGGTGGCAGGTAGTGTTATACCTCTTATTTATTAAATATAACTGTTACACTTTTTCAATAATATCACGTATGAGAGCAATATAGCGCAGCTTAGTGGTAAAACAGTTTGGGCGTAGTACACTTCTACAAAAATTGGATATTACTACCCTAAAAGACGTCCTTATTAAGAAACAGAAGTAAAAAATTAAGGCGGTGGCATTCTTATAATTATTTGAAAGGAAGTTGACCCTTCAGCTTCCTAAATTAGAGATCAGGACTTTTTAAATTGATTTTTGGTGTCCTAATATTTTTTTTCGGACGCCTAATATCTGGGAATTATTGTTTCGCACCATAGGAAATATGAGAATTTTTTGTTTGGCGCCATCGATTTAATTTTTTTGGAATAAAATTCATTTTTGGCATCCTAAAATTGTTTCAGGACGCCTAAAAATATGGGAAAAAAGCCATGGCAAATATATGGGAATTTTTTGTTTGGCGCCGTGGATTTTTTTCATAGAAATTTGGAAAATTTAAAAATTGGCGTCCCGAATAAGATTGAGGACGCTTGTATTTTGAATATTGGCGTCTGAATGGTCTTCGGGATGCCAACTTTTTAATATTGGCGTCCCGAGTTTTAATCGGGACGCCAATATTAAAAATTAGCGTCTGAAAGCTAATTCGGGACGCCTATATTTCTTTTTTAGGTTAATTTAATTTACTTGCGGATATTGATCATTCTCCTCACCACGCACACACAAGTGTCGACATAGCGCGTGAAATCCTCTCACTCACACTCACACTCACACTCGCTGCCTCGCTTCTTCTCCAAATCCGGCCCTGTTGTTTCCATTTTCGCCGGCGTCTCCTCCGTCTCCACCGCACCGTTCTCTGTCGTTCACACTCCTGGCTCTCTCTCGCTTACTCCGCCTCCTTCCCGAAACCCAAACCCAAGTAAGCTCATTCTTCTTGTTCTTAAACGGTGATTAATTGGTAATGCTAAGTTCTTTGATTCCATTTCACCTTAATCGCTGGATTTTTGCTTCTGATTAGGATTTCTATTTCTAATTTTATTAACCGTGTCATTCTCCATCGCTCACACTCCTGGCTCTCTCTCACTCACTCCGCCTCCGTCCCGAAACCCAAACCCAAGTAAGCTTGTTCTTCTTGTCCTTAAACGGTGATTAATTGGTAATGCTAAGTTCTTTGATTCCATTTCACCTTAATCGCTGGATTTTTGCTTCTGATTAGGATTTCTATTTCTGATTTTATTAACTATACTAAGAAGAAGATTAGAACTAGCTAGCTACTTCGAGCATTCGATTTTTCTATAGAGTAAATAGGAGGTAATTACTACTCTAGCTTCTGATTTTTCTGATTTTAGTAAAGTTACATGACCTAGATGGAAATGTGAAATTGTAGAACTGATCTATTCTGTCATGGATAAGTTTGTTAGACTGGTTATCACCCAAGAGGGGGGTGAAATGTGTGTCTATTAAAACTTTAGGAACTTTGAAAATCTTTTTGCAACTTACTGAAATCAGTTTGTATGATAGAAATACTTTATAAAGATTTAGTCAGTCATTCAAACATATATGTTGGAAATATAAGAGTTTAAGGAAGAGAATATGCAAACTATGATTTATACTAGTTCGGCCATATCCACGATGACCTACGTCCAGTCCCCAGGCTCCTCCTGAGATTTCAATCCACTATCTCCCTCAAGCTTTAATCGGGTGCTTGAGAACCATTACAATCCCACAAGTTTCGCCGGGCACTTGTGCAGCCTTTATAGATTTCTTACCGAGATACTTCCCCTTACACACTGTAAGGATACAATTACGCACTCTGTAAACGAAGGATGGTCCTCTCACTCTTAGACTCCACTCCCCCTTACAAGTTGTAATTGATACACCCTCTCTTAAGGTTCCTCAGCCTTAAGATTCAACTGATAATGAAATAAATGGTTATGAACTCCTCACGAGTAGATAAAGTATTAAACATTGAAGTACATAATCGATCATCACACTCTCTAATGAAAACTATATAATACTGAGAAACAAAGTGTATATGAGATATTGAACTATCGATGGTGAAGTAGTAAAATCATTTCAATGGGTTCGTCGAGTCATTCATCAATCATCGTCACTCCTTTCGGTTTGAAGACTTCACAATTTATAGGTTATTGTATTTCAACCGTTGCTAGCATTCGACCGTTGAGCTATTCTTCCAATTTAAAATATGACCATTGGATGTCTGTTGGAAGTAGTCGTTAGAGCTTCTGACGTAATCATTTCCTTTTTGTAATCTGTTGTTAATCCTTCATATAATCATCTGACACTCATTAGCAAACTGATTAAAAGCAATTAGGAATAATAGTGAGTGATGATATGAAGTAAAGAAATCACAATCAATGATTTTAGATTTCCGGAGACAGTAATTTGAAGAACCAGAGTATGATCATGCTCGAGTATGAATGTTGGTGTGCTCGGGCAACCAAAGACAAATGAACTTTGAAGTAGAGATGATCAATCCTATGCTCGAGTAAGAACCAGAAGTATGCTCGGCCAACCAAGGAGTAAGTACGTTGTAAATGGAGATCATCATCTTATGCTCGGGCAAGAACTCATGCTTGCTCGGGCAAGCTTCTCTTGCAGCAATTAGAAGTTCGTTTCTATCGTTGATGCTCGAGCAAGGAAATCTTCATGCTCGGGCAAGACCCAGACAGAGACGAGGAATCCCATTTCACCAACGTTGCTCGAGCATGCTTCAGACCAAGGCAAGGAAATGATGTTTCAACTACGTTGCTCGAGCAAGCTTTCTCTTCTGCTCGAGCATGGTATACGAGCATGCTTTCAGACCTTGCTCGAGTATGATTCTCTACCTTGTTGTTCCTTTGCTCAGATCGTCGTTGCTCGAGCATGCTGACACTCTTGCTTGAGCGAGACTCCCATTACTCGATGTTACTTGGGCAATCTTGTATACTCTGCTCAAGCATGACTGTCCATGTTGTTCTTCTCTCTCTTCATCTTGATGTTGCTCGAGCAAGCCACATAGCCTGCTCGAGCATGCTTCCCAAACTTGTACTTCTTTGCTCTGAGTACAATGATGCTCGGGCATTCTAACTACTCTGCTCAGGCATCCTTTCTGAAAATACTTGAACAACTTATTAGATTGAATATGCTCGAGTATTGGCTAATCCTTGCTTAAGTACTCTTCTAGCTTTGAGGCATCTGATCATGCAGAGACTTTCAACAAACAAGAATACTAGCAGCACAATAGTCGTCTTCGAATTAGCTCCAAATTTGGAAAACTTCCCATGCTTATAAAGCTCTTTAAACATTCTTTCCATTTCAATAAAATCAGCCCCAAACTTCTTGTATTTCGTCCATTATCATCAAATGTGTGGAGGTTGTTCTTAACAAGCGTTAATCAGCATTTTCAGCAACATTCTGTACAGACTATCAACTTCAAAACATCATACCTCCTTCAATTGATCTTTTTTTTTATCTCTTGATGTTTTTGGAAAGGTATTTTAGTCTAGTTTCCAATGGCACCGATTTGAGCTCATTTGGATTTACCGTTTGTGAGATACCCTCAAATTACCGAAGCTTGGTCTGGACTGCGATGGTGATTTTTGTGCCAAATTGTAAAACTCATAGCTATCTCATCTGAACTCCTCTGGGCTTTCATTTTATATCAACATGACGTATTGGATGTCTAGTTTCATATGCCACTGGTTTCGCATCAATCCGATTCTGAGATTGGGAGATATTGTCGACCACGGAGGTCGCCTCAAAACAGAGCTAAACAGAGTGGCTGAAGCACGACCTTGCTCGAGCAGGAATTTCCTTCTGCTCGAGCAGGCATTTTTTATGCTTGAGCATGAGCGGATTTCATGTGAAATTGGGGCTGGAAATGCACCTTGCTCGAGCATGATTTTGTGTTGCTCGAGCATGCATTCAAGAATGCAATATAGCTCATTTTAACTTCGTTTTAACTCCGAATTGAGCCGTTCCAACTTCTATTTGATCATGGAGACTTCTAGTATCAATCTAGGAAATTGAATAATGATATTCTCATTCCATTCAACAAGTTCTTCCATTCTTTCTTCTTCTCTTGATCATTCTTCATAATTCACTATTTCTTTCTTCTCTTCCTTTGATCATTCTTCATAAATGAACTCTTTCTTTCTTCTCTGGACTCATCATTCTCTACCATTTCTTCTTTCCGTAATCTCTTATCTCCTTCTTGATTAATCTATGTAATTCAACTTGGACTAATCTACATTAAATATATAATAGTTAGTCAATGTAGGAGATAAATATAGTATACAAGCTTTTTGCTCTTAACAATGGCGTCTATATAAGACATCATCAAAACTAATCATATCCAACAAAGTTAACTATGTGGTTTTAATGATTTTAACCACCATATATAGTCAAAAAAAACACTAGTCCTACAGGCTTTTCGGAGTTCAGTCTGTCTGGAGGGAATTTTTTTTTATGAATCAATCACTATGTTTAACAACGTTCGACGCATCTTTTTATTTGATGAGAATAGTCTTAACTCAAGTTCGAGTGATACAGCTTCTACTTCTAGTACTAGGATTACAAATACTACGGATCCATCTACGAGTACTATTCACGATTCTAGTGTAGACTCGGGCATCTCCAGCCCGTTGGATCAATTTGAGATAATCCCATTGATTCCAATGCATCTGGGTGACTTTTATTTCTCATTCACAAATCCATCTTTGTTTATGCTGCTAAGTGTTTTCAAATGAGTTCAATTCTTTTCTATCATATTAACTTTGATTTAAAAGATAATCTTTTGATTATAGGATTTAATGTTTGAAAGTAAATATGGGAATTTTCCACTATAGTAGACCTTTTGGTTTAAACTTCTGTGTTCGTCATAGTATTGTTGATTATCCTGAGATTTTGATTAAGTGTATAATAAAGTTTTAAGGAAATGATTTTACATCTATGCTCTACTAGTGCAAGCTATTTTAAAGGGTACATTCTGCGCAGAAGGGATATTCTTGGCTCTAGTGAAGAATTCTCATATGGCAAAGCTTTGTTAATTGATAGCTTCAGGTAAAATCCAAGATTATTTCATTCAATTGTTGGATATGTCTCCTACACAGCTCTCCGAGGGATGTGCTCTTTAGATTGGGTGCTTATAGCCCCCATCCCGGGGCATTTCTTTCTAGTGGCTAGCTTGGAGTTGCTTGGATTATGCTCTAAGTTTTCCTTTTCATTGTTGTATATCCATGCATCTTTTGTTGGTGTAGGGCCTGGTTTAGGGATTTTTTTTCCTAGTTTTATGCTCAATATGTCTTGTTTTTTTACTGTATAAGTTCCCTTTTCTTCTATATTCAGACTAATCTTTGTGATAAAAAGTAGTAAGCTGTTAGTTAATATAAATGTGCCCGTGTCACAATGGCATAATAATTAACTTGGCAGTGATCTCAACAAATTTGAATTAATGTGATGTCAGCAATTAGGGGCTTCTACCCCTTTTTTGGATAGCATTATGTTTTAAAATGAACGAGGTATAGTAACAACAACAACCACCACAACCTTATCCCACTAAGTGGGATCAATGCCATCGTGCTATATTCAAGACCAATTCTTCTGATTAGTCATTAATTGAGAGATCTCAATTAATGGCTTCTTTAGTCATTCTTGGTTTCCTTCTATCTCTCTTCACAAGGCTAAAGACTAATCTGTTCAGCCCTCCTTACTAATCCCTCTATTGGCCTTTTTTGTACATGACTAAACAACATTTTTGTCTTCAATAGATACCACACCGACTTGTCCTCATATATGATCATTACATATCCTTTCTTGTATGGCTATAGATCTATCTCAACTTCTCCATCTCTTCAACCCCAATACTGCTGCCCTTATATTAGTTCTATATGATTTTCCTTAAAGTTTCATACGGACCTTACAATCACATAAGACTAATACTGCTGCCCTTTTTTATTGTAAACTTTGTGACTTGTGGTGTCATTTGTACTTCGATATTTTAGACTGTAGACATTGATGAGAAAGGTATTAGAAGGGAAAAACCAAGACTTGGTAATGGCCTTAATTAGCCGAGGCAAAGGTATGAGTTCTTAATGTATTTAATTTCAGTAATCTATTTTTGACGAACTTCCTTTGAAAACCAAGTGTAAATTATGGTGACCATGAAAAATGAAACTTTCCTTAATGCATTTAATTGCAGTAATCTATTTCTCGATTTGTGGTTGTTTAAAAATTTACATGAACTTCCTTTGAAAACCAAGTGTAAATTATGCAGAATTACACTTGAGTTTTGTTGAAATTACATTAAATCTTCCTCCTTTTTCAAAACACACCAATTTTTCTTAAAAATAAAAAGGGTATATGATTCTTGCAAATTTAGGTTAAGTCTACATAGTATTTAGTTTTTCTTGTGTTCATGTTTGCTTTTAGTTTCAAAACACACCACTTTGCTTTTAGTTTATTGTTGAAACTATATGCTAGTGCCAAGAGTGTGTGTATATGTATTTTGAGCCATTTATTTTTCCTACACTGTGATTTTCCTTTTAAAAGTTCTCCCTACCTCTTGATGTCATTCTACATCAATTTTCCTTCTTGATTTTTCATTTTAAATGAAACTTTATGGTTGTTGGGATATATAATAGAAGTTTACTATCTAGAAATTTGTAGTTTTAAGTTCTCAGTGATTACTTCTTTTTCGACTACAGGAATCTAATAACCCTTTTGACTATTGTGACTTGGCCATGACTGCAACCCACAAGAGCTAGCTTGAGGGGTCCTAGGGTAGGTATTTGTAATCATGTTCCTTTTCTCATACAAATCATGAAAACTTTGAGAAAAACTGTGCTAAGTCAAAAACTGGAGGTTTTCCCAAAAACGCGGTTTTCAAAAATTGTGTAAAACTTGAAAGCTCTCGGCCAAGTCAAAACTCGAGTTTTGGTTCAAAACTTGAGTTTTCACAAATCTTAGTAAAACTTGGAAAACTCATGGCAAACTGAAAACTCGGCGGTTTTATACCAAAACTAGAGTTTTCACAATCTTAAAATGTTGGAGACTCTCTGTATGACCAAAACTCGAGTCCAATGAAAACTGGAGTTTTGTCTTTTCCAAAATATTGAGAAGTCTTTGTATGGTGAAAACTAGAGTTTTCTCTGAAAAACCGCGGTTTTGCTTATTTTAGGATTTCTCGGAAGATCAAAACTCGAGTTTTGAACCAAAACTCAAGTTTTCCTTTGACATTAAGTTTCTCAACCTACCAAAAGAAAACTTCTCATTTTGTTTACAATTGTTAGTTATCATCAAAACACATAGAGAACTAACAACAATTATTCCCTCTCCCATATGTTAGTTTGAATAATTCTAATGTTGTCTTTAGGTTGAATAGAGCAAATAAATTTCAAGCATCGGAATTTAAAGTTGAGGTAATTATAGTTAAATATTGTTTTTTGTTGATGTGCATTGAACTAGGTAAACTTTGTAGTATGAATAATGATGCATGATGCTTAGAAGTCCATAATTTATAGTTTATGATTTAGACAACTAAGATATATTTTTATATTTGGTATTGATGAAATTATTGGATTTAATAGCTGATATTTTCTAAATTTCCTTAGTTAGTAAGTTTTGTTGAATTAAGATGAAATTGTTTGTTGTTGGAATTTTGTGGTGTCTTACTTTTGAGGGGAAATGCTGCCTATTTTTTTTTTCAAGATTGAGAAAAAAATATGTCGTTCTTGAAATTGTTATAAACTTGACTGTTGTTGGAAATGTCTTAGGTGGTAATAAAATGGGTCATAGTTGGATTCATGCGTTGAGAACTAGTGAAGAATATGAGAATGGGGTGGAAGAGTTTATTGAATTTGCTAGAAGGAATGTGGCTACAAAAAATGGGATGTATTATTGTCCATGTGTTAATTGTTTAAATGGGGTTCGATGGTATATTGCTGATATAAGGGATCACCTAATTTGTGATGGAATAAACCTTCGATACACAACTTGGATATGGCATGGTGAGGAGGTAACTACCGGTCGTCCCACGAAAATGAAGTTGAGGTAGATGACGATGGAATGGAGAGAATGATTCATGATGTTGAGGTCGAATCTTTTGCACAACCGCATGAATATGATAGCGTGCGAGTGATACAGACACCTTTATTCCCTGGGTGTACTAAGTATACACGGTTGACTGGGACCTTACATTTGGTCAACTTAAAGGCAACATGTGGGTGGACCGATAGCAGTTTCACGTCGATGCTTGAATTGTTGTGTGATATGTTGCCAGATTATAATGTACTTCCAAATCGTATGTATGAGGCCAAGAAAATCTTGTCTATGATGGGTATGGAGTGTAAAAAGATACACAGTTGCCCTAATGACTGCATATTTACAGAAATAAGTATGAAGGCCTTAGTAATTGTCTGAAGTGTAAAACTTCACGATACAAAGTGAAGAAAGGTGGTGGTTCTGGAGATCAGTCAACAAAAAGGCAACCTTTGAAGGCATTGTGGTATCTTCCAATAATACCGCGGTTTAAGCATCTCTTTACTAGTGAAGCAATGGCGAAGAAGTTGAGATGGCATTTTGATGAGAGAATATCTGATGGAAAATATCTTCGGCACCCAGCTGACTCTCCGCAATGGAAGAAAATAGATGAAATGTTCCCTCAATTTGGCAGTGAGCCAAGAAACCTTCGGCTGGGGCTTTGTACAGATGGCTTCAATCCGTATCGAACTCTTAGTAGCACCCATAGTGTATGGCCGGTTCTCCTTGTAATATACAACTTACCTCCTTGGCTATGTATGAAACGCAAGTATGTGATGCTTTTTATGATGATTTCTAGACCAAAACAGCCCGGGAATAATATCGATGTGTACTTGGCGCCTTTGGTTGAGGATTTGAAGAAGTTGTGGGAGGAAGGTGTAGATGTGTTTGATGCATATAAGAAGGAGTCCTTCAAGATGCGTGCAATGATTTTTACCACGATAAATGACTTTCTTGCATATGGAAATTTGTCAGGGTACAGTGTCAAGGGGCATAAAGCATGTCCAATATATGAAGTGGACACAAACTTCCATCAACTAAAGCACGAAAAAAAAGGTCTACCTCGGCCATATGAGGTTTCTTGATCGGTTCCACCCATATCGTTAGTTAAGAAATTGTTTTAACGGCTTACCGTAGCTGAGAACGGCTCCAAAGGCATTAACCGGAGAGGATGTTTATAGTCAGTGAAACATATCAATGTCATATTGGGTAAGCAGCGAAGGATTGTGGGCGAGAAGAATATATGGAAGAAGAGATCAATTTTCTTTTATCTTCCATATTGGCGTAGTCTTGATGTGAGACACAATCTTGATGTGATGCATGTGGAGAAAAATGTTTGTGATAGCCTTGTCAGTACTCTTTTGCACATACCAGGAAAGACTAAGGATGGAATTAGTGCGAGACTAGACCTGGTTGATACGGGAATAAGAGAACGGTTACATCCACAAGTAAATGAAGATGGTAAGAAGATATACATAAAGCCAGCAGCTCATACACTATCAAAAGAAGAGAAAAAAAGTTTGTGTGGGTGTTTATATGACATTAAGGTTCCACAAGGATATTCTTCTAATTTGAGAAGGTGTGTTTCAATGGACAATTTGAAGTTAGTGGGAATGAAGTCTCATGATTATCATGTGTTGATGCAACAACTATTATCAATAGCTATTAGGGGCATTATGAAAGATGAAGTGTGAAACACTATAATAAAATTGTGTATTTTCTTTAATGCTATCTCAGTAACAAAGTCATTGATATTGAAAAGTTAGATGAATTGAAAAATGAAGGTTATATTATTTTGTCCCAACTAGAGATGCATTTCCTCTTGCATTTTTTGATACAATGGTGCATCGATGGTGCACTTGGTAAGGGAGGTAAGGCTCTGCGGTCCAGTTTACCTAAGGTGGATGTACCCTTTCGAGCGATACATGAAGATCTTAAAAGGGTATTCTAAAAATCCTTATCGACCGGAAGCCTCAATTGTTGAAAGATATGTAGTTGAAGAGGCTATGGATTTTTGCAAAGATTATTTATCAGGGAGCACGATACAATCTCAGCATGACGAGGAGATAACCGAGGGAACTCAAGGAATCAAACTGAAGAATAAGTCTCGTGAAGAGGTGTTGCAAGCACACCCGTACATCTTGAATAATATGGAAGAAGTTCAACCATACATTGATGAACACGAAAGAGTTTGAAGAATATGAATCCAAGGAAGAATGACATGCGAGATAGCTAATGAGCAAAAGAAGACATTCATAAAGTGGTTCCGGGAGAAGGTATTGCACGAGACCGGAGTGTCGGATACAATCGAGTGGTTGGCACAGGGGCCTTCTTTTCAGTCATCACTTGGAGCAGTTATGATATAAATGGGTATACTTTCTACACAAAAGACCAAGATGACAGAAGTTCTGTGCAAAATAGTGGGCTGATGGTTGAAGCTGAATCCATGCACTTTTCAAGTACAAAAGACAAAAACCCGGTATTAACATCAATGGCCTATTATGGAATTATTGAAGAAATATGGGAGATGAGCTACAACAAGTTCAAAGTTGCTTTATTGAAATGTAAGTGGGTTAGCAATAATGCTGTTGTAATAGATCCACAATTTGGAGTTGTCTCAGTTGATCTTCAAAGAGTTGGTCATAAAGATGAGCCATTCATTCTAGCAAGCGAGGCGAAACAAGCGTTTTATGTTATAGATCCTGCAAAAAAATGTCCATTGTACTTCAAAGTAAAAAATAGAAGTATGGTGAAGAATCCTTCGACCTTGACGATACACCCCTTTTCACAACAAATCCCCATACAACACGTGAAGTGGAATTGGTAGATGATGAAGAAGATGCTACAAGAAAAAATCATTGTGAAGGAATATGGGAAACCATATAAAGTAAGATCTTAAGTTATGAAATAGTAATAAGTTATTTTTGTGGTGGTTTAACATCTTAGTTCATTTTATTAATTTGTTTGCTATTTAGTAACCTATCTAACATTGATTTGTCCTTGATGAACGGAAAATGTCTAACTCTGATGAGTCAGGGGTGATAGAGAGTCAGGAGGTGATAGAGTTGACGAGCCCGTTGTGAGAAGGGGTAGAGGTAGCACACAGATGAATAATGTAGTGGCCTGTCGTGACAGTCAAAAAAAGAGGCTGCATGTGGATTTTGATGACAATATGAATCCAATTGGTGCAGAGGACACTAGTGCAAAAAATAGCTTTAAGACCGCCTCATTTAGACCGAATTATAAAGGATCCGGTCTTAAAAATATGACCGCTGGCACTTTCGTAAATATATAGAACACTTTTAAGACGGGATTATAAAAGATCCGGTCTTAAAAGTATGACCGGTGGCAATTTCGTAAATATTGTTAGCAGACGCCGATCAGAGATGAGTCTGAGAATGCGATGATTTATTCCTTCGTTTAATTGGAATTATATACAGATGCTAATAAATAAATAATCTTCTGACCTGGGCAGTTCCTATAATCTAGGGATTATAATCAGGAATATAATTATGAAATTCAAAAAATCATGATCTGCTAACTTAATTCCTAAAATCTCTCTAACAACTTAATTAAGATGATTATAATCAGGAATATACTTACGAAATTCAAAAAACCATGATCTGCTCACTTAATTCCTAAAATCTCTCTAACAACTTAATTAAAATAATTGTACAATATAATCGTATATGCTAACTAATTAAATCTGAATTTCCAACAAATATATAAAACACTTTTAAGACCAGATGTTTGTAAAAGCATGTCTTAAAATAGACCGAATCCTTTATAACCCGGTCTTAAAAGTATATTTTTAAGACCGGATCTTTTATAATCCGGTCTTAAAAGTATGACCGGTTGTAATTTCGTAAATATATAGAACACTTTTAAGACTGGATTATAAAGGATCCGGTCTTACAAATATACTTTTAAGACCGGATTATAAAGGCGTTCTTAAAAATACCTGTTTTTACAAACATCCGGTCTTAAAAGTGTTTAAAAAAAAACTAAATTCGCTAAACTCGTTAAGTCCGTGAGCATGCTTGTCTTCTTGGTGATATAACATTTGCTTAGTTATAGATTCAATGAGTGTCCCAAGAGCCTCACGGGTCAAATCCTCAGCAAGAATGACATCCTCTTCCTCTAATCTACTTGCAATCTTCATAAGTCATCCTAAGAGCCACACAATCAAATCCTTGGCAACGTTGGCAGTGAGATGCTTCGAGGGTTTTGCGGTGGCATCAAATCCAATCCTCAGCAACGGTGCAAGCGTACTGCTTCAAGGATTCTGGAAGACGGCGGCTCCTTCCTCTTCGATCTATGGCTCCTCCCACACCGCCTTCGCATAGATCTGGCTTAAAATCAAACCCAGATCTCTTCTTACTTGAGTCTGTTTGCTCCTACCTTGACCGCTCTTGCTCAAATCTAGACTTTGATTTGGGTTGCTTGAAGTTTTGCCAGCATCAACAAGAGGATCCTGCTCAGATTTGGTTGCTTTAAGCTTGTGATTTTTTTGTAGATCTGGACTTCAATTTCACCTCTGATTTTATATTGATTCAAGTTCGATTTCCATGGTGAATGATTTCTATTTCTTGTTATGTTTTCTTATTTCGGACTTTGTATTCATCTTTTTTTTTTTTTGTTGTTGTTGCTTTCAATCTTCTCTTCTTTTTTGTTTTTCTTGTTGGTGTTGCTTCCAACCTTCTCTTGGTTCTCCGTCGTTGATGACGGAGGGACATTCAAAATATTGCCGATCTGGTGACTTGGGACTGATTGTTTCATTTGGGTTTTTTCTTTTTTTTTCTTTTTTATTATTTTGAAACACTTTTAAGACCAGATATTTCAAAAGTTCGGTCTAAATTTTTAAGATCGAAACGTTCATCCGGTCTTAAAAGTTACGACTTTTAAGACCGCCAGAACAAGATCGAACGCAGATCCGGTCTTACGATACCTCTTCCGTCCGGTCTTAAAGCCCTCTTTTGCA
The DNA here is from genome assembly GCA_019022655.1 of Acacia acuminata. Classification (NCBI taxonomy): domain Eukaryota; kingdom Viridiplantae; phylum Streptophyta; class Magnoliopsida; order Fabales; family Fabaceae; genus Acacia; species Acacia acuminata. The sequence goes on along the minus strand of JAFJYI010000153.1, from coordinate 1,115,669 downwards.
CAAGTGGGAAGACAATATCATAAGCTATTTAGGCTATTTGGCTCGAAGCAAAGTTCGCATTGTTCACTCGCTTGAAGTTCGTTCTGAGAAAACGGCGATTGATTTGGGCACAAATTTTGGTTCGTCACTTTTGATATTTCTGCATTTGTATCATTTGTCTTCTTAGTTGAAATTTAATTATCTTTCCTTTTACCTTGCAGCAAATGTACGACGTCCCTAACACTACGGCAATGCACACGGATTGGATGGGGGAAGTCCGTCTATGTTGGAAAGACTTTAAGAACAAGTTGATAAAAAAGTTTATTCGAGGGGAGAGGAGGAACAAGGATCCATGTTAGATATATTCTTATATTTCTCCCGAGGACTGGAGGGAGTTTGTTGCGTCACGGCAAAATCCAAAATTTCTTGTAAAAATTCTTTCATATCATATCTTTTATTTGAATCTACTTGACAACTTAGGCTCAGTTTTATTTGTTTTCGTGTCACGGAAAAAAGTCAAGCCAATAAAGAAAGGCAAGCGGGAAATAAGTATCCGCATTGCATGTCTCGTGGTGGGTATAGAAAGCTTGAACGGAGAATGATAGAAAAGCAGTTAGAGAGAATGAAGGAAGCTTCCCAATCCGATCCTTCCACCGTTGTCCAGCCCCCGAACGTCCTCCTCATCACAAAAAATGGAAAGCTGCGAGGATGAAGGGCAACAAATACATAAATGCAGATGTTGCTGAGGTTGCCTCAAAGATTGTAAGTAGTTAAATTAGACATTTTAAATAGCCTCCGTTGTTTCATATTATAGGGTTTACTTGTTATTTATGAAACATCTTATGGTACAGGATGCACTTGAGGAGCAGAGTTCCCAAGGTTCATTTACGCCGAGTTTACGGATGGACATTTTGTCAACAGCGGTTGGGAAGCCAGATTACCTTGATTGCATTAGAGGGGAGACTAGGGGAGTTACTGCTGCAAAATATTTTGGACGACGTTCACGAGTCTATGACGATAACAACCCTAGTCCTCAGCTTGTAGCCAAAATTCGGGCAGGACTATTTGACGAAATCATGCAGTAAGTACAATCTGAAGTGAAAACTATGATAGATTTGAGGGACAATACGGAACATGCAACCCGTGAATCCCCGGCCTTCACCAATAGTAAAGAGAGCTTTAACCCTCTGGATGTTGATCTCGGCGAACCTTCTCACACTCCACAGGGAGGAAAACCTTGCACTCTCTATTTGAATGTCCCACACCGGTGTATTGTTGCCGATGCTCTCATTTACACAGATCACACCACCCGCCATAATACTGAAATTCTAGAAGACCTACGTAGGGTGACTGTGAAATGTGTTCGAGATGGGGAAGAAAAAATAGACATCCTGGTTGCTGATGATGATGTTCTAGATTTAGGCCAAGCCATAGGATCGTTCATCCTTTGGCCGAATCATCTTATTCAGATGGCGGCGACGACACCTCCAATGGTAGGAAATACATTACTAGAACTTGCTTTTCATTGGTAACCCACTCATAATATGTTTGTTTACGTTTTCATAGAATGAATAAGCTGTGGGCAAATTTCCATACTTAGCACAATTGCGAGACATGTACAAGGACATCAGCTATCTCTCCTACAAGATGCATCCGGGCTTGTCGGCGGAGAAAAGACATATGAGTTTACAGTTGACAAAAAAGATCTGAAACAATTTATGCATATGAAGGATTTAGATTTAGTCGTTCTTGAAGTTGCGATAATGTAAGTTTTTTTCCCCTTTAATTATTGCATTGATCTTTTTTGTTTTCTATACTCAACAACGCTTATCAATTTATTTCGATCATAGTGTCTGCAACAACATATGCATCTAGAAAGGCAGAATGAGTTTGTATGGATTCTTAAGTCCAATAAACACGACGCGTGAGACTCACAATAAGTTAACCAAAAGGGCGCTTTATGTTGGTTATACAATTGTCGAGGAAGATTTTCCTTGTTATCTAGCCCCAATACTTGAAGGGTACGTATTTTAGTTTTGTCTATTTAAGATTTTTAAGAATAAATTCCTTTCTTATCTTAATTAATATTAATAAAATGTATATTTTGTAGTGGTCATTGGACCCCGTGTGTTGTTTGTCCCTCCAAGAACGTATGTTATTGGTTGGATCCCTTAGGTGGCAGGCCAAACGATGAAATCAAATCAATGTTTGCCGAGTAAGTAAATTTTCATCTAAATCATTGATTCTTCATTTATATGATTTATTTTCATGTCTCATTAATTTCCATTTTAATGATAGTGCATTCAAGGCGGTGGCTAGATCGATTTACGGAGCACTAGAGCGGGGTGGACCGAAGTGGTCTTATCTCGAAAGTAAGTAGTTTCAATTCAAGTTATTTCATTGACACAGTAGCTTTCGATATGCCTTTATTCGTTTTAACAATTTGCTTTTGATTTATAGTGCCCTCGACAACCAGGAAACTCAGAGTGCGGATACTACGTTATGTATTATATGCATACCATCGTTGGGAGCGGACGTACTATAGGTTTTCAAAACGTACGTAATCGCTATGTGATTCTCAAATGATAATATTTTTTGTTCTACTTGAGTTAATTATTTCATTCACTTCATTGGTTTAACTTATACCTTGTTTTCCAATTTATAGCTTCTTGATAGTCTGGATCCGTGCTCGGAGGAAGACATCGATACAGTTCCAAACGGTTTCGCTGTAAATTTTCTTCTACACATATAGATATGTACATCATGTGTTGCCTTGTCTGCCTTTATGCCTCCATTTAATTGACGATATGTGTCGTAGCAATGTAACATGTTTTAAACTTCTGGCATGGTAGATAAATTGTTGAAGTTGCTTGGAATTTAATTGATGTCAAGTTGAGTAATTCTTGCTGGAGTTAAAGAGCCAATTCTGTTCTGCATCTCTACATTACCCTCTAATACTCTTGGTTTCTGAGGAATTGCTAACTTAGATTTGTTAATAGCCCTGAAAATCACATCAATCATTTAGAGTATTGTTGTTGCTGTGATCCTTGTTCTGAATTGGAATTGAAACTTGGAGCTGAAAGTTGAATTTTTGATCAGTTTAAGTAATTGTTTGTTGTTGACATTGTGCAGTAATTGCGGCCAAATTCTGCTTTAAATGTGATATTGAAAAAATTGAATTAATTCTAGGAGAGTTACTATTTTGTGCTGTATTGAATTTTGAATGATATGGTCCATGTCATATGCTATCATTGAAGCGTTAAGAAAGTGGCTTTGGAGGTTGGAATTCATTGTTGTCATGATCATTGTTATTACAGAAGTTTGGAAAGTAAAATTCTGAAGTTGTTGGTCACTTGCTGCTGAATTTTAGAACTGTACTTTGTTGCTGTCAATGTTCCTTAATTGTGCATTACATGAAACATTAAATTGTCAAATTTTTGCATTATACCCTGAAACTTTTGCTTGCTGCATTTTGGAATTTTACCTCGGATTTCATGAGCTATTATGATCAGCTAATTCTCAAATTGTTAAAAATTCAGGATATAACATTGATCATAATCAAACTAACTGTGATTGGACTATTTTTTTTTAACTTTTTTTTAATTACGTAAACTATAATTTTTGACTGGTCTAGTTTTAACACCGTCGTTTTGGAGATGTTCTCAACAAAATTAAGTTTCAATTTGTTGTTTACTAAGAAAACCAATCGATATGGTCCAATTTGTTTGTCAACCAAATACGGGAACAAGATGGTATATTATTCCTTTTATGTCTCGTAAGCCACTATTTTGAAAGTTTGAGCCAAACATATACTAAATTCTCAAACAAACTCTTGATTATTTATGCGAGATAAGATCAATAATTAGCAAAAAAATTTACTCACATATCTAATGGTGTGTTGGGTGTGCACTTATAAAATAAATTTTGGATAAGCTTATTGGTGAATTCCCATTTTTAATAGATTTGAGATGTATTTAGTAAATCATCAATGCTACCTTAAAGAGATTTTCTTAAAATTTTATGAGATATCAATTTGGTGCATCATTTATAGGAATTCAAATTAAAATTGAAGTTTTTAAGTTTAGGAAAGAAAAATAACAATGAGAATTCTTTTCAAAATAAAAAAGAAAAAAAAGGATTAAGTTGTTATGTTGTTGTTATATCATTTCCTTTCTCTTTAGTGATTAGAGGCGGCACCTTTTTGGGAAGAGTTAAGGTACAGATTGGCCAATCAAGTATTACGCTAGGAGCACCTAGTACAAAAATGTTTTGAAGGGAGCAAAAATATCAATGAACAATTGAAAATAGGAAAAAATAAAGTTGACGAATTTAAAAATGATGTATGTAACACCCCTACTGCTGTAATTATTATTAAATTGATGAGAAGCTTTATTTTCGATCATTATTATTATTGTCATCATTATTTGTCGTAATAACTCAATTGGAAAAATAATCTAAAGGAGTTGTTAGAATGATGGGAGAAAAAAGGTGAATCCTAAGAAGGTTCAAGATGTCGCTTAGTGCAGAGAAGGAAAAAAAAAAGGAGAGCATGACATGTGTCACCTCAGGGGTAAAAGAGGGAAAGCAAGGGCAAAATGGTCAATTCCTCATCCTCCGAAACTTGAATTTCGTTCACCATGAGGTAGAAAAGAAAACCAGAGGATTACAGTCATAGTCTGGCCTAAACCCAAAGTGAGGGTCCCACGGGTAATTAGTCGGAAGAACCGGGGCCGATAGGGACCAGTTAGGGGTTCCTTTGGACTGAATGGGACAAATGTGGGGTGTTGGTCGATTTCCTTGATGGCAAGTGAACCAGTCGAACAAGTAATAAAGTGTAAGTAGAGTATCGTTTCACGTAGACGAGATACCGAGAGGTGACGCGCTAATCTTTGTGACGGTTGTGAAAGCGAAAGTAAATATAATCAGGTTGAGGGGTTTTTGCAATTATGCTACTAGCAAACGTAAACAAAATGACTTTTAAACGAGAGAAGATATCGATAAGAGGTTAGGTGGAATCGAATCATCCTTAAGTGCATCAATCCCCGGTTGCTCTACCCAATGCTATAGCATCTATCTTTGTCTGTACGACTTCCGCAATTGCTACAACATAGCTACCAACTACAAGGCTATTTGTTTAACCCACCTCTATTATCTACCGAAGCTTCTGCGTCCGATACATATGATACTAACTATACTCATTCCATATTTCTATGGCAACTTTCTAGTCAAACTTGCTTTACACTCAGGGTGTTATGGTTATGAGAGGTAGACCCATTCCTGAAACCTACAATAATAGGTCAAGCCATGCACGGCTGCCTAGCAAACATTGTTTCTCGCAGGTCTAACCCCAACTCCTTGCCCGATGGCCGAGGCCATAAATCTAGCCCTTAACTTCTGTTAACCAACTAGTAATAAAAACATCGATACGCAAACCAAATTTATTGAATTAAGAACTTGCAACTGGGTTCATTCAACACTTAAAGACTCATCCTCGTCAAGCCATATAGAGTTTAGTTCATGACTAACGAGGGACACACAAAATAGACACTAACAGAATGACCCATGATCGAGAAAACAAAGCTAAGAAGAAAGGAAAACATAAAGCTTGATGGAATTTCTGACGGCGCGATCGAGGTCCTGTCACATCACCACTTCACGTCTTCTTCGTTCCGTCTTACTACGGGGAAGGATCTTTGGGTTATCGTGGAAGTCTCGTGCTCTTGTGAAATCTCTCACTCTTCTCTTGAGTCTGCCGAAAGTTAGAATCTTGTTCCAGGGCTCTCCGACTCTCTTAGGGTTGGCGCTGCTGTTTCCTTTTATGATCAGGCTTTTTCTTGCGGCGTAAGTTACAGTGAGCTGGGCCTTTCCTAATCCATCGGGATCTATCATATCTTTTGATCCGAGTAGATTGCTTCTATTGATTCTGCGGGATTCTTCAAATCTTTTAGTTTCGATCCTCTGCATCTTCTATTCCGTCACGTCAGCAACCTATCTGTTAATATCGCCCTTTATTTTGTTCCTGAAATCATCTGGATAAAAAGGTCAACAAACATGTCGCATAGCATTGCGCCCTCTACTTTGCTATAGCATTCAGGATGCCTTGTATTGTACTTCGAATCACTGTCAGAATGCTATAGTATCGTATCAGCCCTGCTATACGATTTCCCTTAAAAACAAAGTAAATTGTTCCATTCTTAGCACATGCAAATGATTCCTACTCTTTAGTCTCTATATCATGAATGTATGCCTTTTTTCTTAGATTATCTGCAGTTAAGCATGTATTTAACATTCAATTCAGTCAGTAAGTATAGGGAAAACATGGTATTATTTGTGCTCATCATGGGGCCACTCTAGGAAGTTTAGAGGGCGCCACATATGAGTGTCTATTCAAAGGGAAAAATCTGAAGAAGATGAAGAAAAGTGCAAAAGGGAAATACCATGTTGACCAGCTGGACCCACACGGATCGGTAGATTAAGAACTGGATTGATTAAGTGGGGAAAAAGGAAACAAATGAAGGGGATCAGATTTGTGGGCCCCATTATACACCACGCAACCCCCTCTAATTATTAAAATATTTACTTGGGGAGAAAGGAAAGAAAAATCAGTGTAAAGGTCAAACTGCGGGTCCCACTTTTCAGAAAAAGGGTAAAATAGGAATAAAGGTGTAAAAAATAATTGGGGCAGATGTGTGGGCCCTAAATGGAACCATATATGTTCTTCTAGGCAGACTAAAGGGCCCCATTATGTGCCACACAGCCCCCTCTAATTATTAAAATATTTACTTGGGGAGAAAGGAAAGAAAAATCAGTGTAAAAGTCAAACTGTGGGTCCCACTTTTCGGAAAAAGGGTAAAATAGGAATAAAGTTGTAAAAAATAATTGAAGCAGATGTGTGGGCCCTAAATGGCGCCATATATGTTCTTTTAGGCAGACCAAAGTACATGGGAAAATTCAAAAATAATTAATAAGTTCTAGGCCACAATTGTAATTTATAAAACTTTCAGGCCAAAACAGGTAATTTGCTCCAAAAGCAAATAAAAATAAGCACTCTTTAAAGGGTCTTGCACCACTTGTCAGCACCCTAGAAACCCCTGGAATTCTCTGGAATGTTTGGGGAAAAAGTCAAGAAAGCAGATCCAATTTACTCCACAATGGACGAAAATTTACGTACTGTAATTCTAATTTTACTGAATCAAATTACCTCTATTAAAAAGGCATTTTAACCCTTCATTTTCACCCTAAGGAGCGAAATTTCTAGATGAAAGGAAGAGAGCTCAGCAACCTCCATAGCCCAAAGCTCAAGAACCAAGATCTCAAGAACATTCACCGAATCATCGATTGTAGGTAACCCCGAAAACTCTACTTTCTTGAGTTCTTGTTATGGTATTTTCGTTCAAGAAGTAGGGGCTTAGTGTTGTGGTTGGATTTTTGTATTTCTAAGGTCTCCAATGGCTCTAGAACTTGGTTTTGTAGGGGGTATAGTCATGGTTTAAGTTTCCGAAGTCGAAAACACCGAAAACCCTCCATAAGAGCTTGCTGCCACTTTCTGGGAATCTGGGCAGCGAAGTTTCACATACGTTTTTAAAATAGTAAACAAACATTTTTTAAGCTGAAATCTTATGTGAAAAAACTAGACATCTGGGGCATGATGTTCACATATAATATGATAACCTTTGGATAAAAATACTAGGTGACATAAATTGTTGAAAAAGGGTTTGAAAGCAGGGGAGCGAATCAGACTAGAGAGTAAAATTTGAACCCCAAGCCAATATATGTGTACTTTCATGGTCTGGGTATATTTTTCCTGAAAAATAGACATTTCAATGGTTCAAATGGCGCTGGTTTCATACAAAAATGATTTTTTTGTAATTTATTAAAAATCCTGGAAGTTAGATCAGATTTACTTAATTTATGGACATTTAAGAGGGGCTCGGATTTTTATGAATTTGTAAGGTTATTTTTGTCAATATTGAATATAAAGTGTTTTGGTGTTATCTACGGCAAAAGTGTACCAGAAGAAGCTTCCAAGCACATAAATTTTAATAGGATGGTAAAAGCTTACCAGGTAGTAACCACTTTACTCCAGCACTTTTATGTGTTTTGTTGTATGTTTTGCTTACCATATTTGTTTTGGTATATGTGTTGCCAAATATGCATACAAGACATGTTTGTGATTGTGTCCGTACCGCTGAGGGTGCCTGCCGGGGTCTGACTATGTGGCGACTCAACGGATTCGGGCATTTGATTCCGGTAATTCTAGGGCCTATCTTGGTAAGGTGGCCCGACGGTGCGAAGACGTGTTATTGTGTGTGCTTCTATTTGCATATTGTGGTGTTTGGCATGTTTATCTGTATTTACATACTTACATGGTTGCATGTATACGCATTACAAATTTAGTGCATGAGTATTGATGGTTACTCTAGGGGCCATTTTCGGACCTCAAAAGCTTTTGGTGACACAGGGGAGCGTGTCTGAGTTATAAAGGCCTTTTTGCAAAGGTAGGGACGGCGATGCTGGTGAAGGATAGGGGATGCCCTATCATATTTTGTCTATTATATTTTGGGATGACTGTACCTATTTATTTTGGTATTTTACTGCCAGATGACTGTATCTTAACCCTTCCGGTACTTTACTTTTTGTCAACTTTACTTTCACCAATACGATAGTTTGTCTAAACTGATCCTGTGCTCTGTTGCGTGTGCTCTGATATACAATTAAACGGACTTATAATAAAGGAAAGGTAAATTATAAAAGGAATCCCTCTAACCCACCACCCGGTAGGGGTGTAACAATGTACGTAACACAATTCCGTTAATTTCAACTTTTGGCCTATTTGCCCTATTTTTAAATTCTTTGTTGGTATTTATGCCCATTTTCAATTGTTCATTGGTATTTTTGCTCCATTCAAAACATTTTTGTGCTTGGTGCTCCTAGCGTAATACTTGGTTAACCAATGTGCACCTTAACCCTTTTGGAAATGTATAATTGAAGGAAGACCTCCAATATAAAAAGGAAACTAGCCACGGTTTGGAAAGAGAAGAGGAGTGAGGCAGGCTATTTGATTATCAACATCATCATGATCTGGAATCATAAGAAAAGGGAGAGTGGAATATATCCAACAGCCAAGAGGATTTAAGAAACTCATGGAAGAAAACGACTAGTGGAATTGAAAATATGCACCTAAAGAGAAAATGAGGTATATATACTCTCATTTCTTATCATTCTCTTTCTAGAAAGCACTTTTTTGAAGAGGCAAGGATTCACGCAAACTAACAGCCACCGGTCCAAGTGGAAGGGGCTTTTATCGCATAAACACGATTGATGTCTCAATTTCTAATATGTGTGAATGCAGAAAATGCATTTGAAAAACCTGCTTCTATTTAGGTTCTAATTAGATCCAAATTTAACGAGACTCAACCGTTCAAATGTTAATTGACCCAATTTTTCGAGATGGTTGGCCTATGTGGCATCCGCCTTTCATAGCCAACACCCCGCCATTTTGACAAATTCAGAAACAAATGAACAATAGCAGCTGCAACAAGAAAGTGAAATTGGAAATGTCGGAAATTATCATGACAGACAGCTAAGTGCAGTGATGATTTTGACAATGCAGCATAGTGCTATGTATATAAAGAGAACTTTAGGTAAAGGTGCAAAAATACACATGTACTTTACCTTCAGGAGCACCCAATACCAAATGTTTTTTTTTTGTGTGCAAAAGTGCCTACATGTTGAAGAAAGTGGAGCAAAAATCAAACCTACAGTTAATTAACCAAACGCCTGTTGGAGTGAAGTTAAATATTACCAAGTGTGCCAAGCTTTGAGTAATACATGGCTTTTTGGATTGCGAATTTTTCATTTAACTCATTCACCACCGACACCGAGCCTGGCGTCATCTTTGTCGAGATATTTGCTTGGATTGGGAAAATTACGATTGAAGGCGTCGATCAGATTTAGTGCTCAAGTTACATTTTCATTTTCAATCTCTTAATACTGACCCCAAACTTTCGGCGTCTCTAGTCTTGCTTCTAAAATTTTTTTTATCTGCGCTTTTTTTTTTTTTTTTTTTTTTTTTTTGGATTTGAGACCCCGAATTTGCTTTTTCGATTCACATGATTTACCTTCTACCACACTTTGGGGATTAAATTTATTCCCGATCCCCGATACTATTTGCTTTTAAAAGTGCCTCAATTACGTAAATTTGTGAGACCCTAGAATTATCCCAAACCGAGAGGAACGAGCACTAAGTCAATGACAGCGTTGAGTAATTTGAAATCGAGAGGCAGCTAGATGGCTTCCTCTTCTACATCGACGACAGGGAGGAACGAGAAAGCAAGAAGGAAGGTATGCAGTAAGAGAGTTTTGGGGATAAAATCAAACCATTAATTAGGGTTTGCGAGAGACTAATGCGTTGCTTTTGTCGCTAAAACAATCAATTAACACTACTACAAAAAATGGTTACTACTCTCCTAAAAAACGTCCTTATTTTTTAAAAGGGAGTTAAAAGTAAACTTAGTGGCATTTTTGAAATTTTATAAGAATTTGCGTCCGAATAATAATTTAGGGCGCCTAAAATAAAATTAAAGCGTCCTATAATCATTTCGGACGCTTAAAATGACATTTTCTCGCTCCAAAAAGTAATTGTTTGGCCCATTTTGGCGAATTTTTTGGCGCCGGCTAGTGTTTTAGGAATTTTTTTACTAAAAGCGTCCTATATTCATTTCAGGACACTTAAAATGACACTTTTTGCTCCAAAAAATTAATTGTTTACCGCCATGGCGCCTTTTGGCGAATTTTTTTGGTGCCAGGTAGTGTTTTAGGATTTTTTTTTTTTACTTTTTTTGTTTGTTGGCGCCTTGATTTATTATGAGGACGCCTTTTGGCGAGTTTTAGGAATTTTTTTATTATTTTTTTGTTTACTTATTGGCGCCCTGATTTATTATCAGGACGCCTTAATTGAATTATTGGCGCCCTAATTATAAATCAGGATGCCTTAATTCAATTATTGGCGCCCGATATTAAATCGACGCCAATAAATTAATTACGGCGTCCCGATAATAAATCGGGGCACCTTAGTCAATTTTGTGGCGCCCGAATCATATTTCGGACGCCACAATTCCATTAATCTACCCAAATAGCTCATCTCCGCGCCCCGTCGTATCGCTTACCCATCACTCAAAATTCTCGGCGATACTCTCTCGGTTCCCTCATCCTCGCCGAAACCCTATCGAACACTCGGTCCCCTCCCTTGCTCGATTCACGCTGAACAATACCCAAGCCCTAATCGTGATCACGCCGACGAACAATACACAGACTGTCTCCTCCGTCTTCCCTCTTCGCGGCCTCCGTCTGTTCAGGTAGTGTGCGACCGTGTTCCACTATTTTGTTCTACAGGTTCTCTTTGAATACTTAAATTGGAGCTGAAGTTTGTCATATTTAAACTATTTAAACTCTATTCTGCAGGTTCTCACTATTTTGTTCCACTATTTAAACTCTCTTCTTAACTCATTCTTTCACCTTAACTAAGGCGTCCTGTATTACTTATAGGACGCCTTAAAAAAGGCGTCCTGAATCATAAACAAGACGCCTTTTTTAAGTCGTCTTGTATTTAACATAGGACGCCTTATAACCATTTCTACAACTACCCCTAGTCAAACGTCCTTCACAAAAAGGACGTTTATTGCCTCTAATTCAGGACGTTTTTGACCTTTTTTGTAGTAGTGTAAACTAGGACCAACTAATAATGAAATATAGTGGCAACCTAGGTCATTTTCCCAAGGAGCAATATGTAGGTTTTTCTTTAGGTTGAATTTGGGTAATGAAAAATGCAATGGAATGAACCTAAACTAGAATGCAAGACACTACTACCTAGATGCAAATAACTAACTAAATGTAATAATGCAAATGAATCTAAAACCTATATGAAAATGAAACGAGTCTAAATGCCAATGCAATCTTAGGGGGTTTTATAGAAAGAGAATTAAAATCCTAATAAAATAAATTACTAACAACTAAGAAACAACGAAAAAGGTTTACTTCATGTACGGTGAAGGGATTAACTCAAAGATTCACATAGAGTTAACTTTCTTAGCCCAAATCAATTAGTTAGACCAAAGGGGGATTAATGAAAGATTAGAATTAATGAATTTAATTACCTAATTGAAACATGGGAAATCCTCATGTTCAATAACGCCTAATCCACTAGAAAACTCATAATGGAATGAGCACTAGTTGATCACTTTTAATTTCTAAGTAATTTTGGAATCTTGTTTAAAATTATCCGATTGAACAACTAGACAATTTATCAACTCAATTAAACAATGAAATCGATAAACCCAATTGACAATTAAATTAATGACGAAAACTCAATTAATAATTCAATTAACAAGTCAACTTCAAATTATCAATCCACTTCAAAAGAAATAAGTCTACAACTTGAAATCCTTTAAAACTAAATTATCTCAAATCTTGAGTTAAATAGATAAAAAGAACAACACTCCCTTATGATCTTCAAGTATAAGTTCTAGGCCCTAGCTTCCTCCATGTTCCTCCCAGGTTACCTCCCAAAAGAACTTAAACTTCCATGAAAATCTCCTCTTCAAACTCCTCGTTAAAAGCCATGGTCATGGTGACAATTCAATTGGAAATAGTGTATATGAAGATTAAATGGCCATCCGGGTAACGGTGGTGGGGCCGTGTGGTAGATAAACGAATGGATGAATAAATCAAATCAATCCTGTGAGTGTTGCGTGCGTCTCCCATCAACATCCGTCTCTCGGCTTTCGGTGAGAGCATACCTTTGATGTGTGTGGCTAGGTTAATTTTATGAAAGGAGGTGAGAGTTTTGGGTATCAACTTGAGCCCATTAAAATTTAAGAAGCCCAATAAAATTCCACCATTAGATCTTCTTTTAACTTCTAAGGTGAATTCTGCATCGTAGGATCTTCTAACATGCTTTTCCTTGTTTTGCAAGAATTCAATAAAATCGTGATCTATTATATATTTAGAAATATTATTCATAGACAAGATATCAATCAAAATATTAATAATTTAAGCCTAATAATCTCATAATTAATTTTGATTTATATTATTTCCTAAAATTGGCTAATAATCCAAATATTATCTAATAATTCCAAATTAGGCTAAAATAATCCCCAAAATAAATGAAAAATGTCGGATAAAATATGTAAAATTAGGGTTTATCACAAACTCATAAACAAGCTGGACTTGTTCGAGCACCTAGAAATCGCTAAGCCAGAAACAAAGTACAAAGAATGTGAAAAGTGAAGCCTAACCATCTAAGGTCTATATATAGATTCGAGAAGAGAAAGAAGAAGAATAGATTGGAGAAAATTAGGGAAGAAAACCGGAGAAAGGGATTGGAGTAGCAGCTCGATTCAGATTGGAGAGAGGCTCGGAGGTTCGTTCCTGGATGATGACCATAGTTTCGACGACGATAATCACGAATTGAATCACCATCTTTACCAAATATATGCACAGTTTGATTCTCTTTATCACCATGGTTTTCTTCATTTATATCTAAGGTCTATATTGTTCAATGCACCGTCATATATCCTAGTCAGCAATTTTTGTTTCACTTTCCTTCTTCTCACTCCAAGTCATCATACACATCAGCATTTTAGGTCAATCATTGTAACTTAATGGTTATCATCCTCTCTCTTAATATTTTTTTGTGACTTTTTCTTAAAAACTTGTAACAAGATAAGCACTTTTGCATCCAAAAAAAGTATTTGGTGTTCGGCGCTCTTGAAGATAAAGCACATATGCATTTTGACACCGTTACCAAATTTTGTGGAGACATTATTTTTAATTAATTAAACAATCAAATCAACATTCATATGAAAAAATTAATAATATCACTTATAGTACCCAAAAAAAAAAAAAAAAAATCCATCTACTTAATAGATAGTACCAGACACGATTATGCATTTGCAAAGAAGATGCATAAGCATAACACAAAAATATCTAGTCCATTGGTCCAGTATTGAACGCAGATATTTTTATACCAAATTATCCCAAATTACCCATCATGGCCCTCTTACGTTGAAAGTACGTCTTGGTCAAATGCCCTTGAAATAGTAGTTAGTAGCGTTTTTATTCTAATAAAACCTTCTGAATTTCACTTAGGAAGATATACTCAAGAGGATGTAGATAATAACAAATCCTTTGAACAGAAGGGAGATCTTTTATTTTTCCTTTAATTTTTTGGCGGCATCTTTTGCCATTGTCGAAACTGATCACATACACACATATATATTACATAACTATAAGTCATAGACGATAAATCATGTGGCTTATCACATAACGTTTGTTCTGCTTTTTTACTCACTGGTTTGTAGCTGGACATGAGTTCTCTGTTTGGGAAACTATGTTTGGATTGCATTCCAAAGGTTTCATGACTTATTTATGAACTTGAATGACTATTCCAGATTTTGATCGTTCTCTTGATTAGCTTCAATATGCTAGATGTTGTGGAGTTTCTTCAATGCTAGAATTAGATTGAATAAGAGTGTGAAGCTCTAAAACTTTTAGATTCTTGAAGGAGGTAGTAAGGTTTGGCTTAGGCTTGGAATTCTAGTTGAAAGCTTTGGCATTAGATAAAACTGAGTTTGGGGGATCTTTTTCTTTTCTTTTTAAGATAGGTTAAATAAATTCCTTTTTGTTTTGTGTGTTTGTTGTTGAGTGTGATTTATTGTTTTTGTGTTTTCTTTGTTTGTTTAATTTAGATTTTTTGCATAAGTTTGTGAAAGTTAATTGCAGGGCTCATGCTTAGATTGTGTTGCAATTTTTGCTGATAGATGTATGTTTTATTGTGCCAATCTTGTTGTTGTTGATGTGCATGCATCCCGTGTCCAATTATTAACAGTCGGTGCCTTCCTCTATTTTGGATTAGGTTGTTGATAGCTTTTTGATGTGGATATCTGCTTATGGTTCTTGATGGTTACGATGGCCGCTACCATTTGACACCGTTGTTAGCAAGTGAATCTGACTTTCCTAGCTACTGATGGCTAGTTTGAGTGGTTTAGATAATTTTCTCTTTGACTTGCCTATTTTGATTGTAAATTTCCCAGCTACTGATAGCTAGTAATGGAAGCAATTTTGAAAATGTTGTAGCTAGTCTACTGAGGGCCTAGTTGTTAGTTTGTAAATGTTGTGGATATAAGCTGACTCGGGTACATGTGCTACTTCTTTACTTTCCCATCCTTTTAGTTGACAATGAGGATATTGTTAGTTTTAACTTTGGGGGTGAACGTTTGCTCCAACTTTGATAATTTTTGAAACTTTGATGAGTGCACGGTGAAAATTTTGAACATTTTTTGAAATCAAATTGTTGGAATGTTTGAAATTTTTCATGCTTAAATTTTTGTTTGTGAAGAATGTTACAAATGAATTGAAATTCTAGGTTATTTGTCCAAGTTGCTTGATGGTTCGATGATATAATTACTTCTCAATTTCTTATATTTGATAGGAAATTTTGTTTAACGTGCATTGATGAATATAATGTATTGTAGTGATAAATCATGTTATTCAGGAATTTTTTAGCTAAGAAATCACTATTGGAGTTAACTTTATTCTAAATGTTCTTGTTGAAGGGTTTTGTGGCAAATTAGGTTATATGCCTTGTAAATGGAGCTATATACCCAAGAGGGGGGGGTGAATTGGGTATTTTAAAAACTTTTCAGAATATGCTCTGTTTTGAAGTAATGAAACCAGAGATAAACAAAGGAGGAAGGGAAGGAAAGCTTGCACAAGAGAAATTATCCTGGTTCGGTCTTATCTTTGACCTACATCCAAATCCCAAGCCACACTTGGGATTTTCAATCCACTATACTCACAAACCGATTACACACTCAGTACTCAAGAGGAGTTCTCTCTCTAGAACTCACTCCCCCTTACAAGTTGTAATCAATACACCCAACCACCAAGTCCCCCGACTTGTGGTTATCTCAATCAATGAATGATTTACGAGATAGAACTCTCTCACAGAAAGCGATAAAATGAACACGAAGTACAAGTATCGATTGATACAATACAAGTGAAAAGCCGAACACAATAAATGACACTTAGTAAATTTTCGCTCTCGCAGGTGTATCGGCTTGAGAAGAAGTTAATGCACTCTATTTATAGGTAGAGAACATTAAATGACCGTTGAGTGATGAATCCAACCGTTGTAGGTGATTAGCATTAAGTCTGGTCATCTTCTCTCTCTAAACTCCAACTAATCCAAGTGCTAATATGACCTGAGGTGGAACTCTGAGGATTTGCCCGTTGGAGAAGAGTTTTACTTGATGAAGAAAGCATTCTTGACCGTTGAGAATGCGTGCTCAGATGGATTATCCAAAAGAAGGTTGATTTGCAGAAGTGCATTAAATGCACTTGTACACTTTTTGCTTTATGGCTTTGACCTTCAATAATCTTCATCTCTGTGCTAACCGAAATTCACTCAACAAACTTGTTAAACATAGTTGGGTTCATAGGTGAATGATTCATGAAAACAATTAGAGCAAACAAGAGTGATATGCAAATTCGTATAATTCAAAAATTGGTTTCGGCATTGGTTACTCGAGTAAGTTCTTCGTTACTCGAGTAAGTCACTCAATGTGAGAGAGTCTTTACTTGCGGTATCCAAAAGGATACTCGAGTAAGTAACTTCCAGAAGCAAACCATCGAGACTTGAACTTTTAAAACCAAAGTCTTTACTCGAGTAAGTTAGTGGTTTACTCGAGTAAGCAACTATTTGCTTGAAAACTCAAAGTGTAAGATGCCTCTTTACCGGAGTAAATAAATTCATACTTTGGAGTAAGCACGAACATGAGTTAAGTTGAAAATCATTTTAAGAGTTCTTTACTCGAGTATGAAAACTCTTACTCGAGTATGCACGAGTTAAGAAAAAAAAAAAAACTTGGGAGCTTTACGTAAGACCCTTTACTCGAGTAAATCAATGTTTACTCGAGTATACACTTAAGTTCAAAAGTTCATTTGCTCTCGGTAAGTCCAATACTCGAGTATAGAAATCTATACTCCGCATTGATTTAACTTGTAAAGATTGGTTGCTCTGGATGGCCTTTACTCGAGTATGTAAACCTTTACTCGAGTAAGTCACAATTTGAAAAACACATTTGCTCTCTGGATGACCCTTACTCGAGTATGTAAGCCTTTACTCGAGTAAGTCACAATTTGAAAAACACATTTGCTTTCTCGGATGACCTTTACTCGAGTATGTAAACCTTTACTCGAGTAAGTACGTGTAAAATCCAATTGGGCAATCCTTTAACAGTCCTATACTCGAGTAAGCTTTCCTTTACTCGAGTAAACAACGATAAATGGTTTTACACATTTTGCAAAAACTTCAACACATGTTTACAATTGTTGTTAATCATCAAAACACATTGAGAACTAACATTCTCCCCTTTTTGATGATGACAACACTTGTAGATGATCTTTTTAAATAATTTGAAAGATGAAGTTCCTTTGAATTGAAGTTTTTCAAATATTAGTGCAAAGTGGTCAAAAACTATTTGAATATGCATGTTAATCTGTAATACTCAGAGAATGGCAGCAAATATGCATTTGAACACATAAACAACTGATAATATAATCATTAAGCAAACTCCATACAATGTTTCACTGATATCAGAAATGACAAATATTCTGATAACACTGATATCAGAGAATAAACAAAATATAATGAAAATGCATGTTAGACACTCCAACCTAGACCCTATATCCTATACATCTTTCTCTTCTTCTCCCCCTTTGTCATCATCAACATACTCGGGATCAAGGATAACAAAAGGAGGGGACCAGAGGACCATGGCAGTGGATGGATCAAAGGTAGGGTCCTGGTGAGCTGCATAAGGAGAAGGTGTGGGGAATTTCTCGGTAGATGGGGTAGATGGAGATGGAAATGTGTCAGGCAGAATTTCTGTGGTGGGAGTGATAGGAGAAGATGGAATTACAGGGGTAGGAGTGGAAGTGGTGTGAGGTGGACTGGGAAATGAAAAGGTAGGTGAGGAAGGTGGGGAATGGTGAGTCTCGGGTGGCTGGGTCTCTGGAACAAGAGAGGATGAGGTAGGATCAGTTGTGAACCCAAATGTAGCTGAGGATGAAGAACCAAGGTCAAAGTGCTTTGGATCAACTTGTTGACCTTGTCCCGGCCTCGAAGCAATATCCATGATAGAACCAATCCGAGAATCCAAGTCAATACACTGATCAAAAATCTCATCCTGCTTCTTTTCAGTGTCATCCTTGAGTTTGTCCAACTTTGTGATAACCTCATTCTGACCAGCAATCACCTCATTTAGACCAATCTTGAGATCAGCTCCTAGCTTGCCAAATTCAAATTGCATTCGACAAAGTGAGAAGCAATGGAAGTGTCCACAATGGCTTTAACTCTAGCCTCAAAATCCGGTGGAGGAGGAGGAGCGATCGAGCCTCGTGCGCAACGATTGAGATGCACGGGCCTAAGATCTCTGAGGAGCCCTTAACTGACCGGATCCTTCCGTTTCAAGGGTTATCTGCATAAACTTCAGTTGAGTCTTGCCAAATGACGGGATATACTTCATTGACTCAGGAGGGCCCACATACCATATCTTATGGTAAAATAAGATCAAGGACACCCGTGAGAAGCGAAGGGCATATAAGATCCTTTTCGGGAGGTGAACTTGAAGTTGCTCATTTCCTTGAAGACCCACCGCCCAATATTGAAAGGATGTTGCTTGATAAAGGCGGTGAAAAGCGGTAATCCTTCTTCGTGAAGTGTGAATAGCTACCTCCCTTCATCGGACAAAATTCCTTGTATACACAAACCAAAGTACACGGTGCAAGTTAGGCATGTCAGACGGTTTGAAGGATAAATGAGCTTTCTGATCATCAGGAACGTCTTGAGTGAGCAAAAGTGTCCTATACACTTCTTCATTGCCATATCGGGGTGTAGAAGCCTCTGGGGGATTAACAACCTTCAATATCCGGTTGAGGATTGCAGCGAGAAATGGTGAAAGTGACTCCCCGTACGAGATGTGGTGAGCCTTTCTTCAATTGCTCTGTCCTCGAGTCTAAAATATGATCAGCCTTCATGTTGAAATAGAACATTCTCACCAACTCGGAAAGTAGGGGGCCTCGATGGAAACAAAGGAGTCATAAGGTCTCGAGCCACGGCGATAGATCAACATTGCATTCCCGGTGAACTTGTTCTAGATTGATCGAGACAACGGGACAAAATCCTCGGGTTGAGTATTGCTCTCGAACATGGCATTGTGACCGGGAGGAAGTGGAACCGAGGTGACTTTGAAACCAGGAGGCGGATCTTTGTGAAGTTTAATCTCTTCAACTGCATTTTCGATGAAAGGTGAAACACCTTCGTGCTCATTCTCTTCAGTTGCAGAGTCTGATGAGGAGCCTGTAACTTCTACCGTAGAGAGAGACCCAGAAACAGGGATGGCCCTCTTGGTCCACGCCTTTCTGTGAACAATGGTTCTTTGTCTTTTGGCTTGGCTTGACTCGTCGTCTTTCTTTTTGTGGCCGAGGAAGGAACCGGGTCCTTGGACGTCGAATCCCCTCTCTTGGGGTTCGAGGATGGATTATCTTCAATCACAACACCCACTCCGGGGATTCTTGTATCAATGCCTCTCTACAACTTCTTTGGAATCGTTTTGGACCTTGGAGCTCGTGGAGGCATCGGTTGAGAGGATTGAGAAGCTTCCTTAGACATTTGAGCGTTTAGGGTTCGACGAAAATGAGGTTAGGAAGAATTAGACGAGGTTTGGTGAAGATTGGAGAGGAATGGTGAATGATTGTGACGATTACAGAAGAAGAAGAAGAGAGAAAGTCGCATCTCCTAGGGCTTTACTGGAGTAAAGGTGCGAGTATGTAAGAACACGTCGTTTCAGTATATATAGATAAACGCCTATACTCGAGTAAGTTCCGCTACTCGAGTAAACAATACTTTCATTTACATACTCGAGTAAAGAAGGAAGTATATCGACCGGACTTCAAAAATGTCGCGTGAATTTTTGAAATATCGATGGACATACTCGAGTAAGTTACTAACATACTCGAGTAAGTTTCGTCATACCTTCAGTCTGGTCTCTGTCCTGTCTATACTCGAGTAAATATCTACATACTCGAGTAAACCTTTCTTTGTTCTCGGAATGCGCTTTTCTTCTTGAATACTCGAGTATCCACTTCCATACTCGAGTAAAGCATTTCGAACTTCGAATTTGCTTTACGCATCGTGTTTACTCGAGTACCATGTACTCTACTTGAGTAAGAGATCTCTGAATCATCAGAAAACCCTGCAAAAACAATTTCTATACACTCCGATGCTTAAGTTAGTAAGGATTAATCATCAAACGCACAACTAACATTAAATTGGATGAGAAATGGTTACACCATTGGGATTTACCATTCCCAATTCTCTCCTTATGAAATTGAAAGGTTCTTTGGCTAGAGGCTTTGTGAAGATGTCGCAAGTTGAAGATGAGTTGGGATGAACATCACTTTGACATCTCTTTCCGGACATGATCCCGAATGAAGTGATGCCTCACATCAATATGCTTGGTCCTTGTATGTTGCACCGGATTCTTGGCCAAGCTTATTGTGCTTGTGTTGTCACACAAAATTGGGATTTCCTTCGGTGAACTCCCAAGTCGGCAAGTTGTTGTTTCAACCATAGTACTTGAGCACAACAACTTGAGGCAGCCATATTCAGCTTCGGTAGAGGACACGGCCACGAGATGTTTGCTTCTTACGAACCAAGAGACAAGTGAGTTGCCAAAGAATTCGCATTGGCCACTTGTGCTCTTTCTATCCGTCTTGTAACCGGCATGATCCGAATCTGAGTATGCCACCAAGTGTTCCGGTTGACCTTTGGGAAACCATAGTCCAAGAGTCTTCGTGTCCGAGAGATATCTCGAATATCCTCTTCACATGTTCAGCATGGGACTCTTTTGGAGCGGATTGGAACCTTGCACACATCCAACACTGAATTGGATGTCCGGGCGACTTGCTGTGAGATAGAGTAGTGACCCAATCATTCCTCTATACTTTGTGATGTTGAAATCTTTGCCCTTCTCATCAGCATCCAATGAAGCGGTTGAGCTCATAGGAGTGTCGGCTCCATTGCATTGGTCCATTCCAAATTTCTTCACAAATCATTCGAGATATTTGGTTTGGGAGATAAATATCCCATCTTTTCTTTGCTTGATTTGCAATCCAAGAAAATAGTTGAGCTCTCCCATCATGGACATCTCAAACTCTCCTCGCATAGTCTTTGAAAACTCTTCACACAAAGCATCATTAGAAGCACCAAATATAATATCATCCACATATATTTGAACCATTAGAATTTCATTAAGCTTATTACTCTTTATGAAGAGAGTTGTATCTCGCTTTTCCTCTAACAAAACCTTGATCAAGAAGGAATTTGCTTAATCGCTCATACCAAGCTCTAGGAGCTTGTTTCGAACCATATAGAGCCTTCTTGAGACGATACACATGATCTGGACAATGTTCATTTTCAAAACCGGAGGTTGTTCAACATAAACTTCCTCTTGTATAAAACCATTCAAAAAGCACTTTTCACATCCATTTGATAAAGTTTAAAACCTTTTACACATGCAAAGGCTAGAAGTACTCTTATGGCTTCCAATCTTGCCACCGGAGCATAAGTTTCTTCATAATCAATTCCTTCTTCTTGATTATAGCCTTTGGCAACCAATCTTGCCTTGTTGCGGACAATGATTGCGAGACTCATCACGTTTGTTCTTGAATACCCATTTGGTGCCAATGACCGGA
The DNA here is from genome assembly GCA_019022655.1 of Acacia acuminata. Classification (NCBI taxonomy): domain Eukaryota; kingdom Viridiplantae; phylum Streptophyta; class Magnoliopsida; order Fabales; family Fabaceae; genus Acacia; species Acacia acuminata. The sequence goes on along the minus strand of JAFJYI010000153.1, from coordinate 1,093,874 downwards.
TGGTCTTTGGGCCTAGGTACCAAATCCCAAACTTGATTTCTATCAAATTGATGTAACTCCTCTTGCATTGCTATCACCCAATCATTATCCGAAAGGGCTTCATCAATCTTAGAGGGTTTTATATGAGATATAAATGCGAGAAGGTTACTTCATTCAAAGTAATCTTGTTTCGGTTCTTACTCCCGATTAATATCACCTATAACTTGATCTAAAGGATGATTTCTAATAAATTTCCAAGCTCTAGGTTGAGTCGATCGGATTTTCAATATTGTTTTGGGGATCGCCTCAAAAACATTTTCGGGATTTTCAATAGAAGCGGGAGTAGTTTTCGAAAAGAATTGATTTTTGAAAACATTTTCTTCTTCATTGTCCAAGGCTTTATCGATTTGGATTCACGAGAAAACAACATATATTGACTCTTCAACAATACGAGTACGAGTATTAAAGACTCTATAAGCTCTACTTCTATTTGAATAACCAATGAAGATACCTATATCGGCTTTGGAATCGAATTTACCAAGATTCTCTTTACCATTATTGTGCACATAGCACTTGCATCCAAAGACATGTAGGTGGCTGAGATTTGGCTTCCTTTCCTTGTAGAGTTCATATGGGGTCTTGTTCAGCTTCTTCCTCAAATAGGCTCGGTTGGAGATGTAGCAAGCCGTACTCATCGCATCGACCCCAAACACTTGAGAAGTGTTGTTCTCATTTAACATTGCCCTTGCCATCTCGGTGAGGACTCTATTCTTCCTCTCAACCACACCGTTTTTGTTGAGGAGTCCTTGGAGCTGAGAAATTGTGATCAATCCCCACATTGTCACGAACTCGCCGAAGGCGTTGTTTTCAAATTCGCCACCATGATCGGTCCTTATACACGAAATTGCAAAGCCTTTCTCATTCGGACCTTTTTGGCAAAGGTAACAAATCGATCAAACGTTTCATCTTTAGATGATAAAAATATTGTCCAAGTAAATCTAGAGTAATCATCAACTATGACCAAAGTGTAGAGATTTCCACCAAGACTTTTTACTCTAGCTGGTCCAACTAGATCCATATGAAGTAATTGAAGAGGTCTACTAGTTGAGATCTCATTTTTTGCTTTAAAAGAAGATTTGGTTTGTTTTCCTTTTTGACAAGCATCATAGACTATGTCATTTTTGAAATTCAATTTAGGAATACCAATGACCAAATCCTTTTTCGCAACTTGTCAAGTTGAAACATATTAACATGAGCTAATCGTTTATGCCATAGCCAACTCTCATTCAAGTTACTAACAAAACAATTTTCGAACCGAAGCATTGCTAGAGAGGTTAAGAGTATAACAATTTCCATCTCTAGGTGCTCTAAATAAGGCTTTAGTTTTCAAATCATCAATGGGGACTAAATCTTTTCTAACAATCAAGCATTCATTTGAATCAAAGATAACTAGGTTACCCTTGTCGGTGCTTTGGCTCACACTTAGGAGGTTGTGACACAATCCTTCTACTAGGTAGACATCTTTGATGAGAGGACCTTCATTGTTTCCTATCTCACCAATCCCAGCAATTTTTCCGATTGGTCTCCTCCAAATGTGACTCTACCACCATCCTTTGGTTTGATTGAAAGAAATTTGGATTCATCTCCAGGTCATGTGTCTTGAGCATCCACTATCAATGTACCACTTGTTGGGTCTTGATGCTCTAAGACAAACCCGCAATTCACAAGGGATCAAGCCTTAGGTACCCATCTTTTCTTGGGTCCTTTGGAGTTAGTTTTGACCTTAGGAACATAAGTTCCTTTCGGTACCCATTGATAATTTCCCACGGGCTTAATTGTTCTTTCTTTTCTATGAAAGCAAGATGAAGTAGAATGACCCTTCTTATTACGAATTGCAATGTGCAAAGGGGTTTGAAGAGTGAACTGATTTTGTGAAATAGTTCATATATGTTTTTTGACCACTCTTCTTCTTGCCTTTCTTCTTATCAAAGTCTGGATGCGTAACCAATGCCTGATCTATCATTTATAAAATGTTGTTGTTTCAAGATGACATTGAGCATTTCACTTCCTCTAGTGAATTTCTCAAGTGCCTTTGTAGGATATGAATTCTTTTTCTTCGAGATCGGACAATCTTTACAAATAGTATTTTCGAAGAAGACAACTTTTCAACTTGAGATTCAAGAGTAAGATTTCGGTTTTTCAGTTTGAAATATTTTTCAGCAAGTTTTTCAAATTCAAATTGCACGATCATATATTCATCAAACAGATCATCATAAGGAGGTTTGCAATCATATACCTCTTCAAGTTTAGCACGTTGCTCTTCTTCTTCAAAGCAACTAGGCATATATTGGCTTTCTCTTCCTCATCCTCATCATCTTCATCGGATGAGCTATCACCCCGATCTTGGGAGACATAAGCTTTCTTCTTGTATTTACTTGAACTTCTTCTTTTCTTTGTCTTTGTTGTTCGGTTGTGGGCATTCGACTTGATGTGGCCAGGCTTTTGACATTCGTAGCGAGATGGTAGCTTCTTTGCCTCATAGCTGGAGCTAGCTTTGTGAAATTTCTTGAAGCCTTGGTCCCTCTTGTAGAATTTCTTAAATCTACGAACCATCATGCCTATTTCCTCATCTTCGTCTACATTCTCATTTTCCTCATCCGAATCTTTAGCTTCTCTTGCGCCTTGAGGGCAATTCCTTTATTCTTGCCATGAACTTCATCAAGTCCCTTCTTGAATTTGAGTTTAGCCTCATACTCGAGAGAGACTTCCGAATAGAAAGCCATCGACGTCATTGACTCTCTTCGAGCCTCTTCAATAGTCATGTGACCTTTGCTTCCCATTCCTTGTTAAGGATATTTAAGATCTTCCTTACTTGGACCGGTTGGTCATATTCTTTTCCAAGAGCCGCGAGTTGATTTATGAGATGAGTGAAACGAAGCTGAAATTCTCCAATAGATTCACCAGGCTTCATTCGAAGAAGATCATATTCGGTCATAAGAGTATTGACTCGTTTTGCTTTACTCCACTGTTCCTTCATGAGCTATCTCCGAGCATCCCACATGGCCTTAGCAGATGATAAGTTGCAAATACGAAAGTATTCTTGTTGACTCGGTGCACTTTGGAGAAGCGGAACCGCCTTCTTTGTTGAGGGTGACGTTTCTTACGTCGTTCTCATCATATTCCTCTTCTAACTTGGGAACTCGACTCCATCTTCCACGGTTGATGGCTCATAATCTCCTCTTTCAAATACTCTCCAAAGACCATACTCGGTTGCCATAACAAACACTTTGAATTTGGCCTTCCGAAAGGAGTAGTGCTCTCCATTGAAGCCGGGTGGTGTGATAGATGCTCCATCGGGTAAGATACCTTCCATAATGATCCTTCTCGAGTTGTTAAGCTCTTAAGAGAAGACCTCGCTCTGATACCAAATGTAAATGGAGCTATATACCCAAGAGGGGGGTGAATTGGGTATTTTAAAAACTTTTCAGAATATGCTGTTTTGAAGTAATGAAACCAGAGATAAACAAAGGAGGAAGGGAAGGAAAGCTTGCACAAGAGAAATTATCCTGGTTCGGTCTTATCTTTGACCTACATCCAAATCCCAAGCCACACTTGGGATTTTCAATCCACTATACTCACAAACCGATTACACACTCTCGTACTCAAGAGTAGTTCTCTCTCTAGAACTCACTCCCCTTACAAGTTGTAATCAATACACCCAACCACCAAGTCCCCGACTTGTGGTTATCTCAATCAATGAATGATTTACAGATAGAACTCTCTCACAGAGCAGATAAAATGAACACTGAAGTACAAGTATCAGATTGATACAATACAAGTGAAAGCTGAACACAATAAATGACACTTAGTAAATTTTCGCTCTCAGTAGGTGTATCAGCTTGAGAAGAAGTTAATGCACTCTATTTATAGGTAGAGAACATTAAATGACCGTTGAGTGATGAATCTAACCGTTGTAGGTGATTAGCATTAAGTCTGGTCATCTTCTCTCTCTAAACTCCAACTAATCCAAGTGCTAATATGACCCGAGGTGGAACTCGAGGATTTGCCTTTGGAGAAGAGTTTTACTTGATGAAGAAAGCATTCTTGACCGTTGAGAATGCGTGCTCGGATGGATTATCCAAAAGAAGGTTGATTTGCGAGTGTGCATTAAATGCACCGTACACTTTTTGCTTTATGGCTTTGACCTTCAATAATCTTCATCGTGCTAACCGAAATTCACTCAACAAACTTGTTAAACATAGTTGGGTTCATAGGTGAATGATTCATGAAAACAATTAGAGCAAACAAGAGTGATATGCAAATTCGTATAATTCAAAAATTGGTTTCAGCGTTGGTTACTCGAGTAAGTTCTTCGTTACTCGAGTAAGTCACTGTGTGAGAGAGTCTTTACTTGTAGTATCCAAAAGGATACTCGAGTAAGTAACTTCCGAAGCAAACCATCGAGACTTGAACTTTTGAAACCAAAGTCTTTACTCGAGTAAGTTAGTGGTTTACTCGAGTAAGCAACTATTTGCTTGAAAACTCAAAGTGTAAGATGCCTCTTTCTTGGAGTAAATAAATTCATACTGGAGTAAGCACGAACATGAGTTAAGTTGAAAATCATTTTAAGAGTTCTTTACTCGAGTATGAAAACTCTTACTCGAGTATGCACGAGTTAAGAAAAAAAAAACTTGGGAGCTTTCTGTAAGACCCTTTACTCGAGTAAATCAATGTTTACTCGAGTATACACTTAAGTTCAAAAGTTCATTTGCTCTCGGTAAGTCCAATACTCGAGTATAGAAATCTATACTCCAGTATTGATTTAACTTGTAAAGATTGGTTGCTCTCTGGATGGCCTTTACTCGAGTATGTAAACCTTTACTCGAGTAAGTCACAATTTGAAAAACACATTTGCTCTCGGATGACCCTTACTCGAGTATGTAAGCCTTTACTCGAGTAAGTCACAATTTGAAAAACACATTTGCTTTCTGGATGACCTTTACTCGAGTATGTAAACCTTTACTCGAGTAAGTACGTGTAAAATCCAATTGGGCAATCCTTTAACAGTCCTATACTCGAGTAAGCTTTCCTTTACTCGAGTAAACAACTGATAAATGGTTTTACACAGATTTTGCAAAAACTTCAACACATGTTTACAATTGTTGTTAATCATCAAAACACATTGAGAACTAACATGCCTTTTGTTTCAAACTGTTAATTTCAAAATAATATTTGGAATTCTTCAAAGCTTGTGATTTATTTCATAAGATTTAAAAAAAGGATTAGGACACTTTATAAAATGCGATTGAGCCTTTCAAGCCTAATTGATTCTATTCCCTTTGTAAACCCTTATTTTGAGTCTAATTGAAAAACCAATTAAGGATTCTTTTTGAATGACCTAACATCTACCTACCTTAGCCAATGTGAAGAACCATGATTCCTTTGCTTTGAGATAGATGATAATTGATTGGGTTGTGGAATTTGGTGATGTGTGAAATTCAAATGAATAGAAAAAGGAGTGTAGAAAGTACAAGGGCTCGAATGTATAGAAATCAAGCCAAAAAAAGAAAAACAAAATCTAAGAAGGCTTGATATGGAAAAGATCAAATTGGTTGAAGTTTAGGGGAGTATGTTTAATGAGAAAAGGAAGAAACCCCTTGAGTAATTATCATCTATCTTGAGGTATTTGTTGATTATCCTTTGTCTTTTCTTTTGAGAACCTTAATCCCTAGCCCCATTACAAGTTGAAAAGTCCCTTTGATTTTTAAGCCAAGTGAAATGAATTAAAAGAAAAGAGGAAGAAATTAGAGAATGATGGAATTGATTATCTAAATATAGTTATATGACTTGAATTGTTGCTTTTAACTTTAGCAAGTGCAAAAAAAGAGTACATGTCAACTCCATTCACGCACTCACATTTGAAAATTCTTGAAAAGCATGTTTTAAATCTATGAAGTTTCATTTGTGCATGTTTGGTTGATTTCCTATTTTATATAACTCTTTGAGCGAGTGGATGAGAACAAATTTATTTATGCATCGGTGAGAAATACTGAATAAATTTAGTGAGAATACATTTTTTTGCTAGAGGACAAGCAAATATTTAAGTTTGGGGGTGTGTTAATTCTTAGAAATTGACAACATTCCAAAGACATTTTCTATCTCTTTTTACTTATTTTTGGGTTTAAAATATGCATGGAAATGAAGTGTATAGAAGAAAATGTGCATATCAAAGTATGAAGGAAAAATCAAAGAAATTCTTGTTATATCCTATAGAGTTTGTAATTTAATTGAGAATTGAGAATTCCTCTCTCTTTTGTAGGAGGACGGAGACAAGTTTTGAAGCTATATAAGAACCAAGAAACAAGGAAAGATATAAAGGAGGTGAAGCGATGCAAAGTTAGAATGAATTTGTGTAACGGCCTCGACAAGTTGACAAACTTTCCGTAGCAAGTCCGGAAAATAGCTATCTCTCGTAAACTAGCCGCAACAAGTTAACCAACCGGCCGTAACCGTCGTGATGATATAGGCTGCGCATTTTAATTTCGGCGAAAAACCCTATTTAACCTAAAGGGAAGGGCCGAAAAACATATTCTTGACACAAGGAAAACAATGGGCACACAAAAGGAAGAGCTTGGGAGAGAAATTTGGAGCATTTTAGAGGCTTGGATACTCTTTTCAAGAGAGATTTATATTTTTCATATACAAGATATTAATCGAATATTAATAATTTAAGCCTAATAATCTCATAATTAATTCGATTTATATTATTTCCTAAAATTGGCTAATAATCCAAATATCATCTAATAATTCCAAATTAGCCTAAAATAATCCCCAAAATAAATGAAAAAGGTGGGATAAAATATGTAAAATTAGGGTTTATCACGTACTCATAAACAAGCTGGACTTGTTCGAGCACCTAGAAATTGCTGAGCTAGAAACAGAGTACAAAGAATGTGAAAAGTGAAGCCTAGCCATATAAGGTCTATATATAGATTCAGAGAAGAGAAAGAAGAAGACTAGATTGGAGAGAATTAGGGAAGAAAACCAGAGAAAGGGATTGGAGTAGCGGCTCGATTCAGATTGGATAGAGGCTCGGAGGTTTGTTCTTGGATGACGACCACAGTTTTGGCGACGAAAATCACGAATTGAATCGTAATCTTTACCGAGATATATGCACGGTTCAATTCTCTTTGTCACCATGGTTTTCTTCATATATATCTAAGGTCTATATTGTTCAATGCACCGTCATATATCCAAGTCAGCAATTTTTGTTTCACTTGCCTTCTTCTCACCCCAATTCATCATACACATCAATATTTTAGGTCAATCATTGTAACTTAACGGTTAACATCCCCTTAATATTTTTTGTGACTTTTGCTTAAAAACTGTAACAACATAGCACTTTTGCATCCAAAAAAAGTATTTAGTGTTGGGTGCTCTTGAAAGTAAAGCACATATGCATTTTGAAACCGTTACCAACTTTTGTGGAGACATTTATTTTTAATTAATTAAACAATCAAATCAACATTCGTATGAAAAAATTAATAATATCACTTATATATTATATATAGGAACGAAACAAAAAAATCCATCTACTTAATAGATAGTAACAGACACGATTATGCATTTGCAAAGAAGATGCATAAGCATAACACAAAAATATCTAGTTCATTGGTCCAGTATTGAAGGCAGATATTTTTGTACAAAATTATCCCAAATTACCCATCATGGCCCTCTTACGTTGAAAGTCTTGGTCAAATGCCCTTGAAATAGTAGTTAGTAGCGTTTTTATTCTAATAAAACCTTCTGAATTTCACTTAGGAAGATATACTCAAGAGGATGTAGATAATAACAAATCATTTGAACAGAAGGGAGATCTTTTCTGTTACCTTTAATTTTTTGGCGGCATCTTTTGCCATTGTCAAACTGATCACATACACACACATATATATTACATAACTATAAGTCATAGACGATAAATCATGTGGCTTATCTCAAACTATACCGCACAAAGTGTAAGCCCATAATCGAATTAATTTATGATCAAGTTAGATAAGGGTCTCACGATTTTATTGAAATCTTAAGCAATTTATAATTAATTAATAACTTTGAAAAATCATAAATCTCTTTATACATGTCCATTTTATCTGTTCTTGGGCTCATTTTAAAGATTATGATGTGTACTATATTATGGCCAAGTTTCATTGAAAAACTAGATCATTTAATATTTCAAAATCGAACCCGAAAATGGTCGTTCGTTTCTGGAAATTGAGATTTTCCAGTTTTCAGCGTTGAATTTGAAAAATCATAACTTTCATTGTACTCTTTCATTTTGGGTGTTCTTTGGCTTTTTAAAAACTTAAGATGTCCACTATTTACTGCCCAAGTTTCATCGTAAAACTTGGATGATTTCCTATGAAACAAAAGCATACAAAACCTCTCTGTTTCTGGTCCGAAAAACAGAAGTGGTTTCATTTCAGTTTCTTCCTTCTTGACCAAACCACAAACAAAGCACACTAAGGCCATGAAAACTAGAAGGAAAAAGGCTTAAAAAACTTACCTTGGTCGTCCTTCAAGCTTGCATACAACGTGAGCACCGTTTTTCCTTTGTTTCCTTCAACTTCGTTCGGTTTCTCGATCTCAACTCTCGTGCTCTTGCTGTTTCTGTTTTCTGTGTTCTGTCTTTTGTCTCTCACTCTTCGGTCTCTGTCTCTTTCTCTCTCTCTCACCGAAGGGTTATAATGAGAGAGTATGGTGCAGATACTACTGGGCTCGAGAGGAATGGCGGAGTATGGGTGTCGTGTGCGCCTAAGCCGTTGACTTCCAGAGGAATGGTGTGGTCAGTTGGTGTGCAGCCTGAGATTGCTCCAGCAGGTATGATCTCTCGCTGACTCTTCTTTTTCTCTGCGTGTGCATGTCTGACCGAAGACTATTAGAATGGAAGGAGTTATGCTCTCTTCCTGTCTCTCTCTCCTCGCTGTATTTACGTGTTCCGGCAGAAAAGTGTGAGTGAGAAATGAAATAATAGAGTGGAATGGGCTGTGGTTATATGGGCGGTCTTTGTTAGAAATATAGGCGATCTTACCATGCTGAACAACTAAATAGCATAAGATCAATGCGGAAAAATGAAGTAGAGATCACAAATACCTCCCGCCATTGATTTGTCTCCAGAAGCAAGCAAGGACGAACTCTGAGTCTCCAAACAGAACGAATCCAAGCCGCAAGCGGAACGAACTCCGAGTCCGTCCTTCCGATCCTTCTCTCGAATCTGCAGATGGTGTGCTTTTCTCAAGGTCGAGCAGGTTCGGGGGACCGCATTTAATTACACCGTGCGTCTCCCCTCCGGCCATCACGAGCTAAAAAAGGAAACGCATTCAATACGCAATAAGTGCGTATTAATTGGGCCACATATTTAATGGCGCATTCAATACGCACTTATTGCGTATTAATTGGGTCACATGTATTAATGGCGCATTCAATATGCACTTATTGCGTATTAATTGGGCCGTTACGATATTAATGGACGGTTACAAAACCAAAGAATAATGTGGGCCATAAATAGAAATAACGGAATATTGATTACTAATTAAATATTCCAACATTCTCCCACTTGGCCCACATACTTCGCATATACCTTTGACAAACAAAATGCATGGATCATAGCGATAGGTCCTCTTAAAGCGAGTAATATCTTCCATGTATCACAAAGGTGCATCATGTTTCCCAAGCCCAAGTAACTTAATGAATAAACCCTACGTTTATTCTTGGTCCAAACTTTAGTGATATTTCTCAAAATGAATATGTGCGCAATACCGAATGAGAAAATATCACAAATAGAGTTTCATAAATAACATCGTTCTTACAACGAAAATCACATAAGGGAACCAAGTCCCATTCTTTCGCATGATCCTGAAATTTCAATGTAGGCATGCCTTTAGTTAAAGGATCAGCAATGATCAATTCAGTGCTAATGTGTTCAACAACCACTTTTTTATTTTTAACACGCATTTTTATGGCTAAACACTCAATGTCGATATACTTAATTCGACTACCACCTTTATTGTTCTTAGCCATAAAAACAACAACCGAATTGTCACAATATAATCTCAATAGCCCGAAATTGGATCCATAATTCTAAGCCAAGAAATGAAACTCTTCATTTCTACACCATGTGAGCTAGCCTCAAAACAAGATACAAACTCAACTTACGTAGTGGAAGTAGCAATTAAAGATTGCTTTTTACTACTCCATGATACAGCTTGATCGGCTAGCATGAATATATATCCTGAAGTGGATTTCCTTAAGTCCATGCAAACAAGATAATCTGAATCATAGTAACCAATCACTTCCAAATTGTCGATTCTTTTGTACTTAAGCATGTATTCTTTAGTCCCTTAAGGGTATCTCAATACTTTCTTTGTAGCTCTCCAAAGGTGGTTTATACCGGATTATCGCAGGTGTATGACCGCATAGTATTGAACATACATGCTTATAACTAAAATTTAAGACTAATAAATCATGTCATGATTTACCAATGTAAATCATGCTTAAAAAACATGAATCTACTCATATAACTTGCCTGTGGGCTAAAGTTATAATTCAATTAGATCCATATATACCTTTATCATAAAACTATCAAATTATTTCCTTATTCTTAATTCTTGCGGGTAAATTAAGAATATAATTTGATGTTCTATTCCAATTAATCATACATTATAAATTCGTATCACTAAAGTCTACCCGTGGGCAAAGACATTAGCATAGCATGAATTTATCTTGAATTGATGAAACTAGAATGCGCTTATATCCCCTAATACCTGTGGGCTACTTAGAAAATATAAAGCCATTCCATTCCACCCTAATTAAAACTATGATTATAATTATCTCACTTTAGGCAAAGATTAATTACAACCGCACATTTAATTACAATTGATGTCTTTAAAACCCTTTGTGGGATGTATTTTGTTCGCTAGAACAAAATAGAGTGTATGTGTCTAGTGAGGTTGTTTTGGCTACTCTTTGATTCTACATACTTATCACAAAGACATCACATCACTGTGTATACTAATTGTACATATGACATTAATTTTGATATGGTATAACCTTATATGACTAAATATGCATACAACATGTGCATAAGGATATTGTAGCTATTCCTTAAGCAAAATATGTATGCTAATCACTAATATCAAATATGTACAATCTAAATACCATATACACAATGTCAATAGAAATCTGAATTGAATTAATTTAATAAACTAAATCATAAATGTAAATAAAAATATTTACTCACCTTCAATGATCGATATTCTAAAATCCATACGTGATTATTTATGCATGTTATAAGAGGGCACTATAACCACCACTCTAGCATGCGAGTTAATCACAAATATCAATAATGTGTACTCAAATTCTATATATGCACAGCTTCATAGAGGACTGAACCAATTAATTTAATCAACATAAATGACTAAATACAATCCTCCCACTTTGATTAAATTAATGTTACCAATATCAATCACCAAAATTAATCTTGTGCACTTAGATTCCAAATATGCACAAATCTTTAATGAGAATTTAATTGATTAATTTAATCAACAAAATGTGATTAAATAATCATCTTAGACAAATTCTCCTACTATTTTGTGCATTAAAAAATTAATCTATTATATGCACATCTTAATGGAGGGATTAATTGATTAACTAAATAATCAAATTAAAAGAAAAATCCTCCCACTGTTTTATGTATCCAAATATTGTTTAAAGAATTAATTTTGGCATAATTCAACTAAAGTGTGGCTTCAACAATTTGAAAAAGATATATAATTGTCTAAAATTAATTTTTCCAAATATTTAGACAATTAAATAACTCAAAAATAATAGTAATAATTTTTGCCAAAATTTTCCAAAATGTGAAAGTTGCCAAAATTAACTTTCTCAATTTAAACAATTCAATTTGATGTAATTAAAATACATTTCACATAAAACAAAGTTGCCAAGAAAATAAATAAATATGGCCAAGGTGATTAAAGATGTAATAGGGTCTAATAATTTTCCAAGAAGGAAATAAAAGATTTAAATGCCCATAAAAACTGCTCAACACATATTAACAATTGGCCTAAAGTTCCAAATTAAGATACTCGATCTGAAAGGCTCGAATATCATTTTTGACATTCTGAAAATTTTTCCTTATGAATCAATAAATCATTTAAAGCTAATAATGATTCATCATATAGCTTAGTCAAGCGTTCCGGTGATTTCAAGATTCTTTTCTCGGTGTTTTTCTACGGTAGCGTTCATGGACAATTCGAAACAAGCTCCAGCCATTGATTTTGCGAGGAACAAAACGAAATGCACAATTCAAAATTTCAACGCAAAATTGAAAATCATGCAATCGCTTCTCGTAATCCTCACAATGGCGATAACCATGGAAACATAAAATGGAATCAACTCAAATGAACAAATAAACTTCCGCTTCCGATGGCGGCAATCCGTGGAGATGGCAAACGAAATCCGATCACGGGTTTCATTTACAAATTAATATGGATCCTCTAAATTTTCGAAAATAGGACCTCAAATCCCGAACAAAAGCGCCAAACCGAATAGCATTAGAAAAACATGGATCTAAGGGTTTTCGGGTATATTGATATACATACATATATCATTAACAGATTGACATGGGTCTCCAAGTAAGATTTGAAAATAAGACCCCGATCCCGATCGAAAGTTTTAGAATCAAAAGAATTTGAATGAGCTTTATGAATGAAACATAAATTGATTTCTCGAAAAAATTCATCGAAACCTCATATTAAAAGGAAAATCACTTATTGATTCCGAGAACAAACACGAGAGAAATTCCAAAAACCCAGATTGAACTCATCTCTTTTCTTGAAAAATCAAAGAATGAAAGAATGAAAATCCAATCAATGAAAATCAAGACAAACAGGTATATAACGGCTCGATACCAAATGTTAGAAATATAGGCGATCTTACCATGCCGAACAACTAAATAGCATAAGATCAATGCGGAAAAAATGAAGTAGAGATCACAAATACCTCCCGCCATTGATTTGTCTCCGTAAGCAAGCAAGGACGAACTCGAGTCTCCAAACAAAGAACGAATCCAAGCCGGCAGCGTGAACGAACTCCGAGTCCGTCCTTCCGATCCTTCTCTCGAATCTGCAGATGGTGTGCTTTTCTCAAGGTCGAGCAGTTCGGGGGGACCGCATGTAATTACACCGTGCGTCTCCCCTCCGGCCATCACAGAGCTAAAAAGGAAACGCATTCAATACGCAATAAGTGCGTATTAATTGGGCCGTTACGTATTAATGGCGCATTCAATACGCACTTATTGCGTATTAATTGGGCCGTTACGGTATTAATGGCGCATTCAATACGCACTTATTGCGTATTAATTGGGCATGCATACAGTATTAATGGACGGTTACAAAACCAAGAATAATGTGGGCCATAAATAGAAATAACGGAATATTGATTACTTGAATTAAATATTCCAACAGTCTTGCCATTCCAAAATGAAACATATTGAGCGAATGTGTTGATGATCCATGAGAGAGAAAGACGCTGAAGGTTGGGTTGGTTATATGGGTCAATGAATAATGGGAAATAGGTAGGCATGAAGAATTATTGTGCATTTTTTAAAAGTTGTAATTTTACCTCTAAGGTATGGAGGAAAATTCTCCCTTTGGATATGAGGACTGACTTCTTCAATCTTGACATTCGAAGTTGGTTGACTATAACTATTCAATCACCTTGCATTGACAGCTCTTGGAAAATTGGGGTGTGTATCACTTGTTGGAAGCTCTGGGAGATTCGGAACAAGAGAATCTTCACTGCGGCTAGTTTTTCAGTTGAAGGATTTTTGGCTCATGTTAAGTCTGTAGTTGTGCATTCTCAACTCAGTTACTCTAGATTTAAGCTATCTTGTAATCTGTCTGTTTTTTGTACTCTCTTTTGACCATTTTTAATGGAATTCCAATTCATTCAAAAAAAAAAAAGAGGAATTATTGTGCATGAGGCCATGTGACTTTTTTTTTTTTTTGTCTAAAATAGTTTATTAGATATAAAATGAAGAAGTGTTGCATGTAGGATAAAATCACTAATTCTTTATTCTTCTTTTCTTTCTAATATTGGGTCATAGCTAAATTTTTAGGCAAAAATTTATTTCTTATGGACTTTTCTTGAATTTATTCTTTTCCCAAAGATAAAATATGCCTTAAATTCCAATAATTACTTTTATAATTATTCAAGTCAAATTTTCAAAATAATATCTCATACAATATTTCAAATTTAAAATTCCCAAAATTTAGGATGTTACACAAGCTCCCCCTAATCATATAGAGGATGAGCTGGGAAACAGTTCCCCTCAAACACTATTCATGACATGGGGAGTGGTAGTGGCCGGCTTCAGTCCACTTTTCAAATTTTTTTTTTTTTAAAAAAAGACTAGGATAAATAGACTATAACATAATCTCTCACATCCTTAATATAACACATACTTATCTAATTTGATTAGATTAATGAGTTAGTCAAATTAGTTAATATGATATGTATTTTCTCAAACACTATGATTATCTTCCTTAATTTCTCCGTTCCCTCACCTTCTTAATTATGGTTGAATGAGCATCAATAGGAATAAATTAGGACATAATTGACAAACATCAAAATTATGTTTTACTTTTAGAACTAAGATTAACTCTTCAAATAAATCTTATACACTACTACAGAAAATGGGTTTGGCGTCTCTAATAGGCGTCCTATTAATAAAAGAGGAAGTAAAAAAACACGCGGTGGCATTTTTGTAATAATTGGGTGACTTTTGGAGTCCAATTTTTATACTAGAACGCCAAAAGTCCACCCCTGCCGCCAAAACCAAGTGACAAGCGCGCCAAAGCGGAAATTATATTGGGCCAAAAAGAAACCATTTTTGGAGTCCAATTTTTAATAACGAACTCGCTAAGGACCATTTTTGGAGTCCAATTTTTAATAACGACTCGCTAAGGACCATTTTTGGAGTCCGAGTCGACTTTGTTATTGGACTCCCTAATTACATTTTTGGAGTCTGACTTTTTTTATTGGACTCCCTAATCTTTTATTTTAACACCATAAACATATACTTGCTCGATCGTATTCCCCGCTTGCCCGTCGATTTCTGAGTCTCTCAACCCTGTTCCGCCTTGTCTTTTCTCTCACTCCACTGTTGCACCGCCGTCCCCCTCTTCACCCTTGCTCCTCCGATCAACTTCTTGCTTTGCATTAGCGATGAGAGGCGAAATAGTAAAATAGAAAGATCAAACTGATTCTAATTCCATAGATTCCGTTCGAATCCGATAAACTGATTAGGGTTTTTCCGCAAGGGATAATGGTTCTTTTTCGGATTGTTCTTTTTCTCGATGATCTTTTGATTCGATAGCCTCCGACGCTTTGCTCTCGACCCAAGCTTGCTAACCTTCTTCTATTGGTTGGTCTTGAGGCCTCTTTCCCTACGTTAGTGAGACTCAAAGTAGGTCGTGGAAGGACAGCTTTTTTCTTCTCGAAGAATGTGATCTAGAATCGGGCAACTTTCCCTCGAAGCTAACGTCCTCTCTCTCACCGTCCTCCTTGCCTCCTCTCTCACACCATCGGAAAGGGTTCTACCGGACAAAAAGGAAAGTGGTAAGATCTTTTTTCTTGATATTATGATAGAATAAATCCTTTGACCCTTATTGCACTCGAGGAAGACCCGACACGACTTTACTTTCTTTTTGAGAGGAAGAAGGCAAGATAATTTCGTGTGAAGCACAAAGGGTCAAGTTCGCATTGCGGGAGGGCATGGGCGTTGCTGGAGATGATGGGCGAAAGGGTAACATAACACATTCGCTCAATATTCCTTTAAATGGCTTTTTTAAAAGATGTTTCATTAGCAATAGTGCATGATAATATTAAATAGATTAGCTTTTGTGTTGAAATGGTTCTACCCTATATTAACCATAATTATGTGCCGGTTTTGTGTCTTAAATCCTTATTTATTCCTTTGTAAATCTCATGCAAGAATCGGAAAAAGAACATGACTCAAAGAATTTCGTTTATTTTCTTACATCCGTCTCACCTTCAATGTGGAACTATATTCAGTTTAAACTTTTAATAAATAGTAATTTTAGGATTGTGAAGACATATCTTGTTTCTTATCTCGCTAACTTAATTTGTTAATGTCATCGTGGCAATGGGCGATGTTTCGATCGTATAGGACATCCTTCGATAATGGTCGTGTGTATATACACTTCTATCTACTTATTTGTCTTTGGGTTATTTATTGTTTATGTGCGCTCTATGTCTAAAAGATGCTTGAACAGTTTTATTGAAGTCTGATGGTGAAAGTTTTGCGAATTGCAATTAACTTTGTTCTGATTCTCCTCCTGCAAATTGGCATTATAGATACTGATGTCGGTGCCAGGAATATATAGAGTAGTAACACAACATTGTACGTTTGTAACTATCTAAAGGTTTAAGTAACGGATCGTATGAAAAAATTCCAAACAAAGAATCGAAAAAAGAACATGATTCAACAATTTCGTTTATTTTCTTACATCTCTGTCTCACCTTCAATGTGGAATTATATTCAGTTTAAACTTTTAATAAATAGTAATTTTAGGATTGTGAAGACATATCTTGTTTCTTATCTCGCTAACTTAATTTGTTAATGTCATCGGTGCAATGGGCGATGTTTCGATCGTATAGGACATCCTTCTGATAATGGTCAGGTGTGTATATACACTTCTATCTACTTATTTGTGCTGGGGTTATTTATTGTTTATGTGCAGTTCTATGTCTAAAAGATGCTTGAACAGTTTTATTGAAGTCTGATGGTGAAAGTTTTGCGAATTGCAATTAACTTTGTTCTGATTCTCCTCCTGCAAATTGGCATTATAGATACTGATGTCGGTGCCAGGAATATATAGAGTAGTAACACAACATTGTAAGTTTGTAACTATCTAAAGGTTTAAGTAACGGATTGTATGAAAAAATTCCAAACAAGAATCGAAAAAGAACATGATTCAAGAATTCCGTTTTATTTTCTTACATCCGTCTCACCTTCAATGTGGAATTATATTCAGTTTAAACTTTTAATAAATAGTAGTTTTAGGATTGTGAAGACATATCTTGTTTCTTATCTCGCTAACTTAATTTGTTAATGTCATCGTGGCAATGGGCGATGTTTCGATCGTATAGGACATCCTTCGATAATGGTCGGTGTGTATATACACTTCTATCTACTTATTTGTCTTTAGGTTATTTATTGTTTATGTGCGCTTCTATGTCTAAAAGATGCTTGAACAGTTTATTGAAGTCCGATGGTGAAAGTTTTGCCAATTGCAATTAACTTTGTTCGATTCTCCTCCTCAAATTGGCATTATAGATACGATGTCGGTGCCGGAATATATAGAGTAGTAACACAAGATTGTAAGTTTGTAACTATCTAAAGGTTTAAGTAACGGATTGTATGAAAAAAATTCCAAACAGTAATCAGAAAAAGAACATGATTCAACAATTCTGTTTATTTTCTTACATCCTCTCACCTTCAAAGTGTGGAATTATATTCAGTTTAAACTTTTAATAAATAGTAATTTTAGGATTGTGAAGACATATCTTGTTTCTTATCTCGCTAACTTAATTTGTTAATGTCATCGGGCAATGGGCGATGTTTCGATCGTATAGGACATCCTTCGATAATGGTCGGTGTGTATATACACTTCTATCTACTTATTTGTCTTGGGGTTATTTATTGTTTATGTGCGTTCTATGTCTAAAAGATGCTTGAACAGTTTTATTGAAGTCTCGATGGTGAAAGTTTTGCGAATTGCAATTAACTTTGTTCGATTCTCCTCCCGCAAATTGGCATTATAGATACCGATGTCGGTGCCAGAATATATAGAGTAGTAACACAACATTGTAAGTTTGAAACTACCTAAAGGTTTAAGTACCGGATTGTATGAAAAAATTCCAAACGAATCGAAAAAAGAACATCATTCAACAATTCTGTTTATTTTCTTACATCCGTCTCACCTTCGATGGGAATTATATTCAGTTTAAACTTTTAATAAATAGTAATTTTAGGATTGTGAAGACATATCTTGTTTCTTATCTCGCTAACTTAATTTGTTAATGTCATCGTGGCAATGGGCGATGTTTCAGATCGTATAGGACATCCTTCGATAATGGTCGGTGTGTATATACACTTCTATCTACTTATTTGTCTTTGGGGTTATTTATTGTTTATGTGCAGTTCTATGTCTAAAAGATGCTTGAACAGTTTTATTGAAGTCGATGGTGAAAGTTTTGCGAATTACAATTAACTTTGTTCCGATTCTCCTCCCGCAAATTGGCATTATAGATACGATGTCGGTGCAGAATATATAGAGTAGTAACACAACATTGTAAGTTTGTAACTATCTAAAGGTTTAAGTAACGGATTGTATGAAAAAATTCCAAACAAAGAATCGAAAAAGAACATGATTGAACAATTACTCGTTTATTTTCTTACATCTCGTCTCACCTTCGCGTGGAATTATATTCAGTTTAAACTTTTAATAAATAGTATTTTAGGATTGTGAAGACATATCTTGTTTCTTATCTCGCTAACTTAATTTGTTAATGTCATCGTGGCAATGGGCGATGTTTCGATCGTATAGGACATCCTTCGATAATGGTCGGTGTGTATATACACTTCTATCTACTTATTTGTGCTCGGGTTATTTATTGTTTATGTGCAGTTCTATGTCTAAAAGATGCTTGAACAATTTTTTTGAAGTCTGAATGGTGAAAGTTTTGCGAATTGCAATTAACTTTGTTCTGATTCTCCTCCTGCAAATTGGCATTATAGATACTGATGTCGGTGCCAGGAATATATAGAGTAGTAACACAACATTGTAAGTTTGTAACTATCTAAAGGTTTAAGTAACGGATTGTATGAAAAAAATTCCAAACAGTAATCAGAAAAAGAACATGATTCAACAATTCTGTCTATTTTCTTACATCTGTCTCACCTTCAGTGTGGAATTATATTCAGTTTAAACTTTTAATAAATAGTAATTTTAGGATTGTGAAGACATATCTTGTTTCTTATCTCTAACTTAATTTGTTAATGTCATCGGGGCAATGGGCGATGTTTCGGATCGTATAGGACATCCTTCTCGATAATGGTCGTGTGTATATACACTTCTATCTACTTATTTGTCTTTGGTGTTATTTAATGTTTATGTGCGCTTCTATGTCTAAAAGATGCTCGAACAGTTTATTGAAGTCCGATGGTGAAAGTTTTGCGAATTGCAATTAACTTTGTTCTGATTCTCCTCCTGCAAATTGGCATTATAGATACTGATGTGGTGCCAGGAATATATAGAGTAGTAACACAACATTGTAAGTTTGTAACTATCTAAAGGTTTAAGTAACGGATTGTATGAAAAAGTTTCCAAACAGTAATCAGAAAAAGAACATGATTCAACAATTCTGTTTATTTTCTTACATCTGTCTCACCTTCAGTGTGGAATTATATTCAGTTTAAACTTTTAATAAATAGTAATTTTAGGATTGTGAAGACATATCTTGTTTCTTATCTGCTAACTTAATTTGTTAATGTCATCAGGGCAATGGGCGATGTTTCAGATCGTATAGGACATCCTTCTGATAATGGTCAGGTGTGTATATACACTTCTATCTACTTATTTGTGATGGGGTTATTTATTGTTTATGTGCAGTTCTATGTCTAAAAGATGCTTGAACAGTTTTATTGAAGTCTGATGGTGAAAGTTTGGCGAATTGCAATTAACTTTGTTCTGATTCTCCTCCTGCAAATTGGCATTATAGATACCGATGTCGGTGCCGGGAATATATAGAGTAGTAACACAAGATTGTAAGTTTGTAACTATCTAAAGGTTTAAGTAACTGATTGTATGAAAAAAATTCCAAACAAAAGAATCGAAAAAAGAACATGATTCAACAATTACGTTTATTTTCTTACATCTGTCTCACCTTCGGTGTGGAATTATATTCAGTTTAAACTTTTAATAAATAGTAATTTTAGGATTGTGAAGACATATCTTGTTTCTTATCTGCTAACTTAATTTGTTAATGTCATCGTGGCAATGGGCGATGTTTCGATCGTATAGGACATCCTTCGATAATGGTCAGTGTGTATATACACTTCTATCTACTTATTTGTCTGGGTTATTTATTGTTTATGTGCGCTTCTATGTCTAAAAGATGCTTGAACAGCTTTATTGAAGTCTCGATGGTGAAAGTTTTGCGAATTGCAATTAACTTTGTTCGATTCTCCTCCCGCAAATTGGCATTATAGATACCGATGTCGGTGCCGGAATATATAGAGTAGTAACACAACATTGTAAGTTTGTAACTATCTAAAGGTTTAAGTAACGGATTGTATGAAAAAATTCCAAGCGAAGAATCGAAAAAAGAACATGATTCAACAATTACTCGTTTATTTTCTTACATCTGCCTCACCTTCACCGTGGAATTATATTCAGTTTAGACTTTTAATAAATAGTAATTTTAGGATTGTGAAGACATATCTTGTTTCTTATCTCGCTAACTTAATTTGTTAATGTCATCGGGCAATGGGCGATGTTTCGGATCGTATAGACATCCTTCGATAATGGTCGTGTGTGTATATACACTTCTATCTACTTATTTGTGGCTGGGGTTATTTATTGTTTATGTGCAGTTCTATGTCTAAAAGATGCTTGAACAGCTTTTATTGAAGTCGATGGTGAAAGTTTTGCAATTGCAATTAACTTTGTTCGATTCTCCTCCCGCAAATTGGCATTATAGATACTTGATGTCGGTGCCAGAATATATAGAGTAGTAACACAACATTGTAAGTTTGTAACTATCTAAAGGTTTAAGTAACGGATTGTATGAAAAAAATTCCAAGCAGTAATCAGAAAAAGAACATGATTCAACAATTCTGTTTATTTTCTTACATCTGTCTCACCTTCAATGTGGAATTATATTCAGTTTAGACTTTTAATAAATAGTAATTTTAGGATTGTGAAGACATATCTTGTTTCTTATCTGCTAACTTAATTTGTTAATGTCATCAGAGCAATGGGCGATGTTTCAGATCGTATAGGACATCCTTCTGATAATGGTCAGGTGTGTATATACACTTCTATCTACTTATTTGTGCTGGGGTTATTTATTGTTTATGTGCAGTTCTATGTCTAAAAGATGCTTGAACAATTTTTTTGAAGTCTGAATGGTGAAAGTTTTGCGAATTGCAATTAACTTTGTTCTCGATTCTCCTCCCGCAAATTGGCATTATAGATACCGATGTCGGTGCCAGAATATATAGAGTAGTAACACAACATTGTAAGTTTGTAACTATCTAAAGGTTTAAGTAACGGATTGTATGAAAAAATTCCAAGCGAATCAAAAAGAACATGATTCAACAATTTCGTTTATTTTCTTACATCTGTCTCACCTTCAATGTGGAATTATATTCAGTTTAGACTTTTAATAAATAGTAATTTTAGGATTGTGAAGACATATCTTGTTTCTTATCTCGCTAACTTAATTTGTTAATGTCATCGGGCAATGGGCGATGTTTCGATCGTATAGGACATCCTTCGATAATGGTCGGTGTGTATATACACTTCTATCTACTTATTTGTGCTGGTGTTATTTATTGTTTATGTGCAGTTCTATGTCTAAAAGATGCTTGAACAATTTTTTTGAAGTCTGAATGGTGAAAGTTTTGCGAATTGCAATTAACTTTGTTCTGATTCTATTGGAAATTATGCCCTAGGGGCAATTCATTGTACTTTGGATATTTGAGTTATTTAAAGTATTTTCTTTAGTTATCATTTTCGCCTCGCATGTTCGTATTGATAATCGCATCCCCGGATACATCTTATAGATTATCCTAAATGTCCTCGGTCGGTCATCTACGCGGAGCGAAGATGAATTAAGACCCGATATGACTTTGATGAGGTATGGAGATACAATCAAAGTCATGGGCACTTGTAAGAGTACAAGGTGTTGGGCCGACCCACTATGAGAAAGCCGCATGGATTAAGTCATAAGCTTGTCTCATGTATAACCGCGTCACAACGCCCTATGACTCGAGATCATCATGGATTCTTACATGATGAATCACTCGGTCTTTGACCTAGTCAAAAGTCACCTTTGACCGAGTGATGATAAAGGCTGGATCGGATCGATGGTTTTCATGCGGAGGGACGTGAATGGTCAAGATGGAATTTGTCCCTCACATTTGTAGAGAGATAATCTGGGCCCCTCGATGAGTGAGTCTAAGAAATGTATGGCCATACCGTGATGGAAAGGAGTTTCCATTTCACTTATTAGACTACTCGAGAATCGAGAAAGTAATGGTCAAAAAAGGAAGTTGACATTATCCATGCCTCATCCTTGACCAAATTATCGCGTGACAAAAGGGACGTGACATGGTTGTACGATAGGTGTATCGTGTCATCGATCCCCATGTGAATTGGGTAGTCGCAATGTCTTGCTAGAGGCCGCTTGCGATTTGTGTCGACACGAGATGTTGGCCCACCGCCAATCTCACATGGGCCTACAGGTCGCACACAAGAATAATCCAACACGGGTAAAAGTTTTTCAGTTCATTGAATCTCGATTAATCCGAGATTAATGAATACCGAGTTTAATCTGGTAAATATATATATATATATATATATTTAAATTCGAAAATAATATAATGATATTATTTAATTGAGATTAAAATATTATTATATTATTTGTTTTATGTTTAATTTATTTGATAAATTAAATATCTAAAACAAACAGAGATATTGTATCTCATTTAATTTTCGAATAAAGATATTATTGTCTCGTTTAATTTAAATTGAGATATTAGTATCTCGCATTTAAATAAATAGATAGATATCAATTCTCGATTTAATTTATTGAGATAAATTAAATCGAGGCTTTTTAAATTTGGATTAAATAAATAAGTTGGATTAAATCTATCGATAGATTTAATTGATTATTTTTTTAATCTAGATTCGAATTCGAAATTTCGATCGGCTTTTAATTCGATTAAATAAATATTATTATATTACATCTATCGGATAGATTTAATTAATATATATTTAATCCGATCTAAAGTTTGAATTCAAAAATTAATACGATTAATTTTGCATTAAATACGCCGAATGTTTTAGAAAACCTACGGACTTTCATCGAGCGTATTACGAAAAGCCGCGAGAAACCCTAGAGTGAAAACCGAGATAGAGACGCAAAGAGGCGCTAGCACGCTGCGTAGCCGTGTACGAGGATTGTTCGTGTGGATACTAGTAGAGGAAGAGGATTCTAAGAGTCGTCTTCTTGATCGAGGAGGTAGCCCAATTGTTCAACGAAGAAGAAACCACGAACGAGTTCTTAAAAGGTAATATCCGGATTCCTTAGCCTTGGTTTAAACGCGCCTGAGTGATCCTCAGGACGGGATTCGTAGAAATTTTAATCCGCTGCGTTGTACGGATCCCTACGTATTCTCGCTCCCGCAAATTGGCATTATAGATACGATGTCGGTGCCGGAATATATAGAGTAGTGACACAACATTGTAAGTTTGTAACTATCTAAAGGTTTAAGTAACGGATTGTATGAAAAAATTTCCAAGCAGTAATCAGAAAAAGAACATGATTCAACAATTCTATTTATTTTCTTACATCTGTCTCACCTTCAATGTGGAATTATATTCAGTTTAAACTTTTAATAAATAGTAATTTTAGGATTGTGAAGACATATCTTGTTTCTTATCTCGCTAACTTAATTTGTTAATGTCATCGGGGCAATGGGCGATGTTTCGGATCGTATAGGACATCCTTCGATAATGGTCGGTGTGTATATACACTTCTATCTACTTATTTGTCTTGGGTTATTTATTGTTTATGTGCAGTTCTATGTCTAAAAGATGCTTGAACAGTTTTATTGAAGTCTGAATGGTGAAAGTTTTGCGAATTGCAATTAACTTTGTTCTGATTCTCCTCCTGCAAATTGGCATTATAGATACTGATGTCGGTGCCAGGAATATATAGAGTAGTAACACAACATTGTAAGTTTGTAACTATCTAAAGGTTTAAGTAACGGATTGTATGAAAAAAATTCCAAGCGAGAACCGAATACTTAGAGTTATGCTTTCACACCGAGATTCGGATCTCCAATGATTTTTTTTATAATGATTTCATTATTATAAATTTTATTAGGCGAGAGGTTTTCTTGAGATTCGAGAGTGCATATTATCATATGCATACCTTCTTCAATACTACTACCAGTTGACTTTAAAAACCTCAAACCTTATTCGTTATGATCCCTCTGATCTCTGTGTGGTGTATCTGCTCTATTTTGCTGGTAAGTACTTTGGTTGAGTCATACTTTAAATTTTCTCTCAATTTGCTTTGTTATTCTCCAACAAGCGTTGACTCTCTTCAAGCGTCGCGTGAGACGAATATAATTCAATTATGGTAAAATAGGAAGATTATTTTGTAACCCGAGCCCTACCTAAAGGAAAATTACATAAAGAAAATAATGTAGTCAAAGATAGAAATAAATTACATCTCTTAAAAGTGACGTATTCGCTACTGAAAAGAAATATGATTACTTTACAGTGAATTATGAATAAATATAAAAAATAAAGTTATGAAATAATCAATAATAAATTGTATTTATTGATTAATGTACACAAGCTGACCCATTTTCTTATAAACCATGTATTACAAGTTTGAGTATAAAATTGATGATTGATTAATGATTTTTCTTTTCAAAACTATCTGATTTGAACAGAAAAAGTGAAAAAGGAGATTAAGTACTCTCTTGTTGAAGGCATCATACGTCAAGCAATCTGCAATCTGCAAAACGAGGTAACTTCACCTAATTCCCTTTTTATCTCTTGTTTACTTTGTTTATCATTGTGTTTATATTATATGTCTCTCTTTTGCTTCAGTGGTCAGAGTTAAAGGGGAACATTAATTCCATATGTTAACGACCGATACATTTTTTTTTTCGCCTTCATATTCGATATATAATTTGTATGTAAACCCCATTTTTTGGATGATTATTGTTAATTTTTTTAACTTAGATAACACTAGATAAATAATACCAAAACATTTTGTACACCAGTTTTTGTAATGTGGGTGTAGAAGAAAAAATTGTTGTCTTTATTTTTGTTTAATTGCTACACATTTTTTTGTGCCCTTGTTAATTGCTTTAAGGTATGTTCAACTTAGTCCTTAGTATCTTTACTTGGTTTTCATTGTTGGTTTATATCTTTCATTTGATTCTTATTAAATGAAACCTGATTGCAGACTGATTGGACTTCATTTGTATGATGGGTTGTTTAAAGTATGTCTCATTTACATTGACCATTACATAAAAGTACTAGTGTAATATTGTGTCCCATTAATGTTTGCATCTGTTTTCATTTTTACTGAAGTATTGGAATGATTCGTTGTTGATTGAATCCAGTATCAGTTCACTTCCTCAAAGATTTTTTTTGCATTACTTTGGTGCTCACAAGAACATTATGATTGAATTTCATCCTTCCTGAGCTATAATGATATAATGCAATAAGAAGAAAATGTGATCAACATGAAATTTTGAATTTTGAACAGGCTAAACCAGAGATAATTGACAAGGTGTGTGTGATAGTCGGGAAACAATTGGCACCACCAGCGGAGTCCCAGAACATCAAAGATTGACTTGCATTTGAGTTGACAAGGTGTGTGCTATAGACAGGAACCTTTGCTATCATATATGTTGTACTTTTGAGTTTCATTTTATTGCTAGAAATTTCATATTGCTGGAAATTGCAATTTTTCTCGGGATTAGGAAGTGATCAAACTGTTATTTGGCACTGAATATATTGCCCCATTGCATTTATGCTAAAAAAAGAGGCGGGTGATCAAAGAGGCAAAAATTACTATATCTATCTTATGTGAGTTTCCATCCCAATCTTATATATGAGTTTTGATTTCAATTGGGATAGCGTCGGTCATACTTTGTATTTATCTGAAATTTTAATTTATATTTCTCATTTTTACTACCAATTAATTACGTATCCCTCTCATCTCTTTTCTCGCTTGTTCCTCTTCTCTCACTCACTCTCTTCATAAATAAGGGTTTATTTGTAGTTAATCTTGTTCTGTGAGTCCCACTCTTGAGAAAATTTAATCTCATAAGTTCTACCTTCTTAGTCAAAGGTTTGAAGCAACCTATTGCACTCTCAAATTAGGGTGAGAACAACACTTGTCTTATGGCTTCATGGTTTACCATTATGGATTTAAGTGTTTTTAATCTAGTCGTTGAGATTTTTCTATTGTCTTTCCTTTATTATTAGTCATCTGAACCACATGAACTTGATTCAAAAAGTGATGGCTTCATGGTTTACCATTACCATTGAAGTATATGTTAGTATGAATAATTATAGTGTTCTCTTTGTTGATGAAAGTCTGGATTTAACAAAATGATCTTGTTGGAAATGTCGGTGGTAATAAAATGGTTCATAGTTGGATGAATGCTTTGAGAACTAGTGAAGAATATGAGAATGGAGTGGAAGAGTTTATTGAATTTGCTAGGAGGAATGTGGCTACAAAAAATGGGATGTATTTTTGTCCATGTGTAAATTGTTTAAATGAGAGACAACGAGATATTTCTGATATCAGGGATCACCTGTTTTGTGACGGAATAAACCTTCGATACACAACGTGGATATGGCATGGTGAGGAAGTAAGAACTGCTGTGTCCCACGAAAATGAAGTTGAGGTAGATGACGATGGAATGGAGAGAATGATTCATGATGTTGAGGTCGAATCTTTTGCACAATCGCGTGAATATGATAACATGCGGAGTGATGCGTAGACACCTTTGTTCCCTGGGTGTACTAGGTATACACGGTTGATCGGGACCTTACGTTTGGTCAACTTAAAGGCAACTTGTGGGTGGACTGATAGTAGTTTCACAATGCTTTGCTTGATTTGTTGTGTGATATGTTTCCGACGATAATGTACTTCCAAAGTGTATGTATGAGGCAAAGAAAATCTTGTCTGCGATGGGTATGGAGTATAAAAAGATACACTCTTGCCCCAATGACTGCATATTGTACAGAAATGAGTATGAAGGCCTTAGTAAGTGTCCGAAATGTAATACTTCACGATACAAAGTGAACAAAGATGGTGGTTTTGGAGATGCGAAAAGAAAAAGGCAACCTTTAAAGGCTTTGTGGTATCTTCCAATAATACCGCGGTTTAAGCGTTTGTTTACTAGTGCATCAACGACGAAGAAGTTGAGATGGCATTCTGATGAGAGAATATCGGATGGAAAATATATGCGGCACCCTACGACTCTCCACAATGGAAGAAAATAGATGAAATGTTCCCTCAATTTGGCACCGAACCAAGAAACCTTCGGCTCGGGCTTTGTACAGATGGCTTCAACCCGTATGGAACTCTTAGTAGCACCCATAGTGCATGGCCGGTTCTCCTTGTAGTATACAACTTACCTCCCTGGCTATGTATGAAACGCAAGTATGTGATGCTTTCTATGATGATTTCTGGACCAAAACAAATGAAACAATATTGATGTGTACTTGGCGCCTTTGGTTGAGGATTTGAAGAAGTTGTGGGATGAAGGTGTAGATGTGTTTGATGCATACAAGAAGGAGTCCTTCAAGCTGCGTGCAATGATTTTTACCACAATAAACGACTTTCCTGCATATGGAAATTTGTCGGGTACAAGTGTGAAGGGGCATAAAGCATGTCCGATATGTGAAGAAAACACAACATTCCATCAACTAAAGCATGGGAAAAAAAGGGTCTACCTCGGTCACAGGAGGTTTCTTCATCGGTTTCACCCATACCATAGGTTAAGAAAGCGTTTTAACGGCTTACCTGAGCATAGAACAGCTCCAAAGGCATTAACCGGAGAGGAAGTTTATAGCCGGGTGGAACATATCAATGTCATCTTGGGTAAGCAACAAAGGATTGTAGGTGAGAAGAACATATGGAAGAAGAGATCAATTTTCTTTGATCTTCCATATTGGCGTAGTCTTGATGTAAGACACAAGCCTTGATGTGATGCATGTGGAGAAAAACGTTTGTGATAGCCTTGTCGAAGACGCTTTTGCACATACCGAGGGAAGACTAAGGATGGAATTAGTGCGAGACTAGATTTGGTTGAAATGGGAATAAGAGAACGGTTACATCCACAAATCAAAGAAGATGGTAAGAAGGCATACATGGGACCAAATCGCGCACACACTATCAAAAACGGAGAAAAAAAAAGTTTGTGTGGGTGTTTATATGACATTAAGGTTCCACAAGGGTATTCTTCTAATGTGAGCGGTGTGTGTCAATGAACGATTTGAAGTTGATGGGAATGAAGTCCCATGATTATCATGTGTTGATGCAACAACTATTACCGTAGCTATTAGAGGCATTATGAAAGATGAAGTGCGAACCACTATAACAAAACAAAGTGTATTTTTTTTAATGCTATCTATAACAAAGTCATTGACATTAAAAAGTTGGATGAATTGGAAAATGATGGTTATATTATTTTGTCCCAACTAGAGATGCATTTTCCTCCCGCATTTTTTGATATAATGGTGCATTTGACGATTGCATTTGGTAAGGGAGGTAAGGCTCTCATGGTCCAGTTTACCTAAGGTGGATGTACCCTTTCGAGCGATATACGAAGATCTTAAAAGGGTATTCTAAAAATCCTTATCGATTGGAAGCCTCAATTGTTGAAAGATATGTAGTTGAGGAGGCTATGGACTTTTGCAGAGATTATCTATCAGGGGCCACGGTACAATCTCATCATGACAAGAGGATAAGCAAGGGAACTAGAGGGCTCAAAATGAAGAATATGCCTCGTGAAGAGTTGTTGCGGCACACACTTATATATCTTGAATAATATGGAAGAAGTTCGACCATACATAGATGAACATAGGCAAAGTTTGAAGAATATGAATCCAAGGAAGAATGACATGCAGATAATGAATGAGCAAAACAAGACATTCATAAAGTGGTTCGAAGAGAAGGTGTCGCACGAGACTGGGGTGTCTGATACAATCGAGTGGTTAGCTTGGGGGCCTTCTCATCAGGTCATCACTTGGAGCGGTTATGAGATAAACAGGTATTCTTTCTACACCAAAGACCAAGATGACAGAAGTCCTATGCAAAATAGTGGGGTGATGGTTGAAGCTAAATCCATGCACTTTTCGAGCTCGAAAGACAAAAACCCCGTATTAGCATCAATGGTCTATTATGGCGTTATTGAAGAAATATGGGAGATGTCTTACAATAAGTTCAAAGTTGCTTTATTCAAATGTAAGTGGGTTAGCAATAATGCTGTTGTAGTAGATCCACAATTTGGATTTGTCTCAGTTGATCTTCATAGAGTTGGTCATAGAGATGAGCCATTCATTCTCGCAAGCCGTGGCGAAACAAGTGTTTTATGTCACGGACCCTGCAAATAAAAAGATGTCCATTGTAATCCAAAGTGGAAAACAAAAGTATGGTGAAGAATCCTTAAACTTTGACGATACACCATCTTTTACAACAAATCCACCTACAGCAACTGAAGTAGAATTGGTAGATGATGAAGAATATGCTGTAAGAAATGATCATTGTGAAGGAATATGGGAAACCATATAAAGTAAGATCTTAAGTATTCCTCAATAGTACTATGTGATTTTTGTTTTCACTTTTACCTGTTTGTTTATTTTAATTATTTAATTATAACTTAATAACCTATCTTATATTTATTTGTCTTAACAGAATATGGACAACTCGATGGGTCACACAAATGATGAACCCAACCCATTCCGAAAAGGGTTAGAGGTTGTACAAAGATGGCAGCTTTGGTTGCACGTCATGAACAACAACGGGAGAGACTGCATGTGGACTTCGATGCTAATAAGAATCCAATTGGCGATGAGGAAGACAAATTCATTAGCTATATTGGATATTTAGCTCGAAGCAAAGTTCGCATTGTATTCTCGGATGGAGATCGGTTCCACGAAAACGAAGGACTTGATTTGGCAACAACTTTTGGTATATAACTTTCAATATATCTACATTTGTATCTTTAGTCATATTGCTTGAAATGTAATTATCTTATTATTTACCTTGCAAAGAAACGTACGATGTCCCGGACAATAAGCCGATGAGGAAATACTTGATGGGGCGGTTCGTATTCGAGGGAAAGATTTCAAGAACAAGCTCACCTGAAAGTTTATTCGAGGGGAAAGGAGGGGCGAGGATCCATGTGTTAAATATACATACATTTCTCCGGAGGACTGGAGGTCGTTTGTGGCGTCACGGCAAGAGCCTCAATTTATTGTAAAATTTCTTTCAAATCTTATCTTTTATTTCAATATACTTGACATCATTGACTTAGTTTTCTTTGTTTCTGTTTCACAGGAAGTAAGTGAAGTGAATAGAGTGAAGCAAGAATCAAATAAGTACCAAAGATTACATGTCTCGAGCTGGTTATAAAAAGCTTGAACGACGGATGATGGCGAAAGAGTTGGAGAAAAGGAAGGAAGCCGCTCTATCAAATCCTGGCATGATTGTTCAAGCCCCAAATCCTCCTCCGCGTTACCGTAAAATGGAAAGTCGCGAGGCTTAAGGCGATAAATACATCAATCCAGTTGTTCTTGAGGTTGCTTTGAAAGATCGTAAGTAGTTAAAATACTGATAAATTTTTTTCATACTATTAGTTTTTAATTTTCATTGGATTAAAATTGTATGATACAGGATTCACTTGAAGAGCAGAGCTCCCAAGGTTCATTCACACCGAGTCATCGGATGGACATCCTATCAACAGCGATTGGGAAACCAGATCACCCTGGTTGTCTTCGAGGGGAGCCAAGAGGAGTTGGTGTCCGAAAATATTTTGGACACAAATCACATTGTTGTTCAAATGCTGAGCCTAGTCCGGAGCTTATAGCCAAACTTCGAGCGGAACTACTTGGAGATATCATGAAACAAGTGCATGGTGAAGTGGCAACTATGATATCCTCGAAGGAACGCACAACCCAGGATTCCTCGCCCATCCCAAGCACGAAAGACAGTTATAACCCTCCAGAGGTACACGGATGTGAACCTTCTCTCCATCCACAGGGTGGCGAACCCTGTAAGCTATATGTGGATGTCCCACAACGTCGTCAAGTTGCTGATGCCCTTGTTCACTCACAATTCACCACCCACCATAATAAACAAATTCCAAAAAATCAACGTAGGGTGACTGTGACGGGTGTTCGAGAGGGGGAAGGAGAAATAGCCATCCCGATCCCTGATGACGAGGTTCCCAAACTAGGTAAGGCGATAGGATTGTTCATCCTTTGGCCGAAGAGACTTATTGACTACAAGTCGCCACCTCGAATGGTAGGAAATACTAACTATTACTTGAATTTTAGACTATTGCTATCATTATTGTTGTGCTTATGTGTTTGAGAGAAAATCTTGTGTATGACATCGTTTTGATGTGACTTTAGGATTTTTGTTGTCAAACCTAAAATTGCTTAAATTGTGTATATTTACATAAACTTGAACTATACAGCTGATTGCTACATTTTCTTGTCAACCTACTCATAATCTGTATTTTATATTTTACTAGGATGATCACCATGCGACAGAATTTCCCTTCTTGGCACAATTGCAACAGGTGTACAATGACATCAAAGAAGTCAGCATGCAGATGTCTCAGGAAATTCTTGGCTCAAGAGTGCCATCATATCCTTTTACAATTGACAATACAGATCTGTCGCAGTTTATTCATTTAGAGGACCTAGATGTATGTTGGCTTAAAGTTGGAGTTCTGTAAGTAAATCTTTCACTTTTCAATTAATCATGTGGTTTTTTCATTTTATATATACAAATTCATTTATCTTTTTAATTCCATCATAG
Source organism: Acacia acuminata (assembly GCA_019022655.1). Taxonomy (NCBI): domain Eukaryota; kingdom Viridiplantae; phylum Streptophyta; class Magnoliopsida; order Fabales; family Fabaceae; genus Acacia; species Acacia acuminata. The sequence goes on along the minus strand of JAFJYI010000153.1, from coordinate 1,061,933 downwards.
TTTCTTCCACAAACTATGAGTACAAATCGGGAAAAAAGACTCGTATGGATTTTTATGTCCATCGAACACATCAAGGAGCCACAAGATACCTTGGAATTAAGGACATTTTATGTGGGTTCTACACCGGCGAGTCAAATTGCCTTGTTATATAGCACCGATTCATGAAGGGTACTACGTATTTTAGTATTGTCTATTTAAAATGTTTAAGAATAAATTACCTTCTTATCTTAACTTCATCTTATTTTGTATGTGTTGTTTTAGTTATCATTATACTTTGTGTGTTGTTTGTCCACCCATTAACACCGTCTATTGGTTCGATTCCATGGGTGGGAGGCCGCACAAAAGAAATAAAAACCATGTTCAAGCAAGTATGTAAACTTTTTGTACAATCATTGATATTCTTGAATTAAATGAATTGTTATAATGTTTATTCATTTTCATTTTAATGATAGTGCAATCAAGGCATGTAGATTGATTTCTGGGATTAAAGCGGGTCCAAGTAGAGAACCGGCGTGGGTTTATCCGATAGTAAGTAGTTTGTTTCCATTCAAGTTAATTCATTGACAGTGGAATTTGATATGCCTATATTCATTAAAAAGTAATTTAAGTAACTCGTTTGCGTGCTTTTGATTTATAGTGCCCTCAACAACCAGGAGTTGGGAGTGTGGATACTACGTTATGCTCTACATGTACTCCATCATTCGAGCGGACGTACTTGATTTTGAGGAGGTACTTTTTCCTTCATCATAATATTTTTTGAAGTTGTACTTTAGTTGTGTACTTAATTCATTCACTTGATTGATTTAACTTATACTTTATTTTCTATTTTACATATTTTTGGTACTAAGGATGCCTACTCAAACGAAGAAATCGATTTGGTTCGAAACCTGTTGGCTGGATATCTTCTGCAACATATAGATGAATGAAGATAGAGCTTGATTAGTAGCAGATAGCTAGACAACATTTTGACACTTTGTTCTTCTGCAACACATAGATGAATGAAGGTAGTCCTTATATTATTGACTAGTAGCAGGTAGCTAGATAACATTTTGACACCTTGTGGTGATTGTTGTACATGGAAGTAATAGTAGTTACCACTTGAATTAGTTAGAGCTAATTGGTTGAAATGATTTGAAGTTAGCCAAGTTTGTTGTTACTACTTTGCTACCTCTATGTCCAAAACTCATCATGAACTATGTATCTTGGGATATTTTGTTACATAAAGGTGCATGTATTCTGTTTCTGTATAAGGTTAGCTGAGCTAACCTTTTAGCACTTAGCTAGGTGTTGATGTATGCAATTATCACATTCTGGTGATTGTTTATGTAAGGATGTTTTTTTGTAAGAAATTTGTGGGATAGCACATATATGAAGCAATTATTTAAAAAAATACGAACACTTAAGGAGTCCAAGTTTTGGAGTTGGACTCCTAAAGCGAGACTTAAGGAGTCCAAGTTCTGGAATTGGACTCCTAAGGCGAACTTAAGGAGTCCAACTCCGTTAGTTGGACTCCTAAAGAGAGACTTAAGGAGTCTAATTTTGGAGAGTTGGACTCCTAAAGCGAGACTTAAGGAGTCCAAGTTCTGTAGTTGGACTCCTTAACTGAGATCTGAGAGGGCAATTATGTTGTGATTGGGTTGACTTAAGGAGTCTAAGTTCTGGAATTGGACTCCTTAAGTCATCACTAAAGGAGTCTAATTTGAAATAGGACTCCTTAAGTTTTACCTACTGCGCCCCCCAGATAGACGTCTGTCAGAAAAAGGACGTCAAAAATACAAAAAATAGGACTCCGTATCCCTGTTTTGTAGTAAAAAGGACGGGGAAAATATACAAAAAATAGGACTTCTGAGTATCCCAGAACCTTCATTTTGTAGTAGTGCGGTCCTTAATATAAAATTATTGTATGTAGTGTAATTTATAGTGCGCTATATATGTAATTTTATATTAAGGACATGAGGTAGTAATACTTTTTTACAACCTTTACATTTATTTGGCGGAATTTTAACGACGGGGGTGAAAACTAAAAGTATTATATCATAAATCAAAGTACTAAAAATATAATACAGACCTAATACACAAAAAAAAATATATATATATATATATATATTGAAAGAAATCTATTACAAACATTAAGATAATTTCATTTGACTCTTACTCCATGTATAGACAAACTTGAAAAAAGTCGTTCGCAAACCCCGCATTGCTACCTATTGAGGTTGGAAGATGTATATTACTTCGACATAAAACCAGAGGCTAAAATGAGGTACCCATTCAGAAGTGTTCATCCTAATTCCTAACAAGTATAGCTCCAAGCCTTAGTCATTTCTTCGACGAAAACCCATTGCAGTTTCCTCTTTGTCGAGCACGAATGTGGGAAAACGAAACGTACGCCTTAAACTCACTACGCTGTAGCTAAGTGTTAACTAGTGTGATTAGAGAGGATAATTAGGAGACAGAAGATGAAATAGAGAAGATGAAGAATGATGTCTTATTAACAATAGAGAGCATAATGCTCTTACAAAGAGTAATTGTAATACACTCTTAATCTCATTAGCCTAAGACCCTTTATATAGACTAGGGCCCTAACTAATTCCCTAACTAAGAGACTAACTAACTTTCTAACTAATCAACTAATCTCAACCTTATATTCTAACACGCCCCCTTAAGTTGAACACTATTTAACAAGGTCCTCAACCTGAACAACACAAAAATAAGCGATATGGTAAATTAAATTGACTAGTTTTACAATCAACAAAACAATACAAAGATTTCTTCAATTTACAATCTTCTTCCATTCACTTCTGGCCTGCTTCTCTTGTATCAACATCTACACAGACAAAGCAATACGGCTTTTCCTATTTAAACGATCATAGTAGCAGTAACAGGATCGTATCCTTGCACAATAAGTCCATGACCACCAAAGAGGACATGCTCCTGATCCTAGGTTTTAAGTGATATCATTTCTGCATCAGCTGCAAACCGAGCTTCCATTTTGCAAATATACCATTGCAGCACTTTATGGGCAATTCCTTGTTGCCTTAATTCAAGATGCCCATGTGTATCGAACCATGAGACCTTTTACACCAATTTGTGAGTTTCACAACAGGGGATGTAAAACCCTAAAATTCATATTCATTATAAACATTATATGTTGGTGAGTAATACCTATTAGAAATAGGTGAATATGTGGTCTCAAAATTGAGTAACATATTTATGTTAATTTAGGGAATTTTATCTAAGAATTAAGGTAATCAAAAACCAAATTCTCTAATTTTATTTTGGGATCATAAATTGCCCTATAATTATTGAATTAATACATGGTGCATAAATGACCATGAAAAGCTAAAAAGTTGTGAGGAAATAATTAAACCAATTAGAGAAAATTGCCAACAATTAGTGGATAATTCAATCTATGTTAATTGAATTATTTTCATAAACATTCACAATTAATTTAGTGGCATATATTAAAGGCATAATTAAGGATGTATTATCTTAATTAAGAAACAAGGGCTAGGATTAGCATGGAAGTGGTTTCTAATTAATCTTAGAACCAATCATATTTTGACAATTACACTTAACTACTTTATTAGGGATGCTAATTAAGATTAGATATGGAGGGCTAAGATTAAATTTAATAAAGCCAAATCCAAAGGCCTTAATTAAGCCTCATAAAGCTTAATCCATGAGAAAAGGTTTTGACTAATGAGAGAGATAGAGAAAAAGAATTAAAGCAAATTGGATAATGGTTTGAAATCCAAAATATCGATAAAACTCAAAACAACAAATAAAGTGAGAATTTATACAAATTTAAATAGTTGTGAAGAAGTAGGAACCTTGGAGAAAATATAAGGACTTATCTCAACCCACATAATTTAACCTCGAAAGTAAGCCTAGTAAAGGCTATTTTTGCAAACGTTGAAGAATAAGCTTAGTACAACCAGGAAATCTAATCGAGACTATAAATCTTGATATCCAACTACTAATCAAGATACATACACAGAATTCAAAAGTATTGGTAATTGATCAAGCAACTAAAAATAGATTTCATTAAAGTAAATTAATGAACAATGACACCTAAGCTTTGATGATGTCATCAAGATGACATCACAAGGATGATATCACAAGAGCACATGCTTTATAATGAAGGGTGAGGATTAAAACTTCTTGATTAAGTTTAGATCTAATGGTTGAGATTAAGGAAGAGGCAAATGGTGGGCCCACATTGGGCTTGAGATTACCATTTTAACCTTGAGATTTTCCCTATAAATAGAGGCCTTGCCTCTCCTCATTCTTCACACCAAATCAACCACCAAGTGGTGATTTCTAAGAAGGAGGAAGGAGTTCAAGAGCTTCAAGAGGTAAGCTTGTCTTTAGTTTTTAGTTTCTAGTCTTTAGTTTTTAGAATTCTTAGATAGAAGTAGTGTAGATCTTAAATATTCTAGAATAAATTTTATTTACATGTTTTTATGGTCAAAATTGGCTTAGTCTCGAAAAAATGATGAGAGAGATTATATAGCAAAATTTTTGGAAGGAAATCATCAAAGTAACGAAGTTCGACGAAATTTCATCGGTTTTGAAAATTTGGAATCGTGATGAATATGCCAAAATTTCATATTGAAAATATAGTCATAAAATTCTGGGAAAATTCATGGTTAAAGTAGACTATAGGGATTTTAAATATGACAAGAACATTTTAAAATGATTTCTGTAGAGGGAGATAAAAATTCTCAAAGTTGGGCTACGAATTTCTGGAAAATTCTGGGCGGAGGCTCAAAACTTTAAACCTGGGAGTAGTCCGTGTAATCTGGGAAACATTGATTATTTTTACTTGAAAATAGACATCTTAAGGATTCCAAGGAATTTTACGGATCCTCGTTTCGATTTTTCTAGAATTAATTATGAGTTTTCAAAGTTAAACGAAATGTTGCCCAGATTTGTACCAGCGTTGTTCTACGAATTTTGGGGGAATAAAGTGAAAAATAAATGTTCCAAGGGAAAAATAGTCATTAGTGGCTAAAATATCTCTTAGGATATTATTTGCGAATTAATAAATGTGAAATTACCATTATAGGATATACGTGATCACAATCCGACCGACGCACGTACCGCAATCACCGACGAAGGTACGTTCACGTATTAACACTAACTCGATGCTTATTGTATGCTTATATGTGATAGACTATTTCATAGAGTCATGGACAGGACTTTGTCTTGGGTCATGTACCGTGTCTAAGACTGTCTTAGTTCACGCTTATACATTCAGCTCTATTTATACGGGTTACAGTCTTAGTAATGCCGTTGAGTTTTCCTAGCACTGAGGACACGAGGAGCTGTCGTGGCACTGGTTAGTGCAAACATGGTTGACTGTGCATGTGCTATGTGCTATGTACTTGTTGTTGTGATTGACATTACATCTGCGCTGTGTGCTTATGTATTGTTGTAACCTTACATCTCGCAGTGTGCTATGTATTGGTTAATGCCGTAATGTTATGAATATCTCGTCATACATATTTTGTCACACATAAGCATGAGGTTAATCACACTCGAGGTTCAATGGGCATTGAACCTCGCCTCTTAACATAGCGTCGGGGTCGGAGGACCGAGGATCGAGGAGAAAGGCAAGCGGCACGCATAGGACTCAGTGAAGACTTTCTTCTTTTGTTATTTACTTTTTGAAAACACTCGGTATAACGTACCGCTCGTAATCGCCGTACTTACGGCATTTTGAATATAAATATCAGTTACTCAATCGCTCCGATGCTCTACTCTGATGAAAAAATATATATACTGCTTTTGAAAAATGGGATGTTACAGGGGACATGTGCTCTCATGCGCTTTAATTTACCATGCATCAGAAACATGTGTAATCATGTTTAATGTAACATCCCAATTTTCGAAAGCGTTTTCACAGTATCTTGATCAGAGTAGAGCATCGGAAGTAAATAATATTTGAAAAGTAACCGATAAATATCCACCGTAATGTATGTGCTTTTAACAAATACAATTTTTTTTCAAATGTCGATATCGTAAAGTATATGTCAATAGGACTTTCTCCAAATGGTTCCTACATCTCGCCGCTTACCCTTGTCTTTGATCCTTTACTCCGGATCCGAAGCTATGGTAAGAGCCGAGGTTCAATGCCCATTGAACCTCGGGTAATCTAACCTCATGTTCATGTACAGCTTATGTATGACAGTTATCTCATGACATCACAGCTATATTCACATATAAAAAGTAATAACAACACAGCCACCGCATATGAATGTTATTACATAGTCGCACTATTCACCGGTGCCGCGGTGTACATCCGTGTCCTCGCCGCTAGGAAAACTCAACGGCGTTATCATGACTATAACCCGTATAAAGCTGTATGTGTATGAACAATTCTTTTAAAAAAACAGAGTCACAGTCTATGAACATATCTATCACATATAGGTATACAAGAAACATCGAGTTAGTGTTACAAGACGCGTCCGTACCTTCGTCGGTGTTGTCGGACGTTGACGGCCGGGCGGTGATCACGCGTATCCTATAATGGTAATATCGTATTTATTAATTTAAAAATAATATCCTAAGGGATATTCTGGCCACTAATGACTATTTTGCCCTTGCAACATTTATTTTCCACTCGTTTCCTCAAAATTCGTAGAACAACGCTGGTACCAATTTGGCAGCTTTTCGTCTAACTTTGAAAAATCATAACTAAATATAGAAAAATTGAAATGAGGATCCGTAAAATTCCTTGGAATCCTTAGGATGTCTAGTTTCAATTAAAAATAATCAATCTTGCCAAGATTACACGAATTACTCCCAGGTTTAAATTTTTGAGCCTCTGCCCAGAAATTTTCCAGAAATTCGTAGCCCAACTTTGAGAAATTTTATCTCCTTGTAAAGAACTCATTTTGACATGTTCTTGACATATTTAAAAATCCCTATATGTCTATTTTAACCATGAATTTTCTCAGAATGTTTTGACCATATTTTCAATATGAAATTCTGGTGTTTTCATCACTGCCTCCAGAAATTCCGAAACCGATGAAATTTCGCCAGAACTTCGTTACTTTGATGATTTTCTTCCAGAAATTTTGCTATATGACCTACCTCATCATTTTTTTGAAATAAATCCAATTTTTACCATAAAAACATGTAAATAAAATTATTCTAGAATATTTAAGATCTAAGCTACTTCTATTCTAAGAATTTAAGACTAGAACTTAAAGAACTTAAAGCTAGAGCTAGAGAACCTACCAAGAACTTTGATCCTCCTTTCTTCAAGGCTCTCACTCTCACTTTCTCTCTACATTTCAGATGTTGCTTTGTGAATTGGTGAGGAATTATGAAGAGCAAGGACCCCTATTTATAGTAAATTGGTGTGGCAATTTGGCAATTATAATTCAAACCCAACTCATCTTGCATTATGGCCATTGGATCTAGACCATTTGGGAAGCTCAAATCTTCACCATTTAGGCCCCAAAAACGTGCTCCCTCTCTCTCCCCTCTATCCTCTTCCATTTGCTTCATGACTCATCCACCAAGTACATTATCCTCTTCCTAAAGTTGCAAAATATCCTATGTGTTCTAGCTTTTTCCTAAGCCAACTATCTCCTTCTTCTATTCTTTGTTTTTCACTAGATCAAAATTCATTTAGAGATCTTAATGAAGTTTGATTCAAATTTTCTTTTGGTTTTGAACTCTTGAGATTTTTAGCTTTAATTAGAGACCATAATCTCTCATTTTCTCAATTGGACACAATCCTCAAAAGTTGAGGAAATGACTTTGATTATAGTCAATCTCAAGCTTGAATTATGCTTGTTAATAATCTCTTCTTATATTTGATTTGTGATTAGTGGATCTCAAGATACAATTTATTTTGTATAGGTTTCCTTTGATTAAGTCTTGAATTAATCCTATTGATTAATCTAATTAATTCATGTGTAATCTTCTCATTGGATGACAACTTGACTTTCCTCTTGATTTTTCTCCCCCAATTTATCCTCTTCCATTTCACTTTTTATCCTCTTCCATAATTTATGACAAAGCCTTCAAAGTCTTCATTTGCATTTATGTTGGTTCATGAGTCACCTTTGCAAGTGGGCATTTTGCTTTATTGAACACTCATTTTCTCTCTCCCAAGACATCTAAACCGTGCCCCCCATATGCTTCATCTTTTTGAGTTTTGTTGCTTTTAACATCCCCATGTGGGAGCTATGCCATTGGTTGTTCCCTTATGCACTTGGATTGAGCTTTATTAGAATGAATTAGGGTCATTAGATTAGCTTTTATGGGATAAATTCTTGGCCTTTAGATCAATTGAAATTGTTGACTTTTCAACTCTTGATTAACATTTGATTATCATCTTAATCCCAAACTTAATTACCTCTTGATTATTGTATTAGGGGTTCCTAGAGTAGTTGATGATTGCTAATAATTCATTTAGTGCTAAACTTAACCCCTTATTGGTTCTTGGTTTTTAATTAGCTTAACACACCTTTAATTGATGACAATTAGTATTAATTGTAAATAATTACATAAATATTTCATTAGTGTAATTTTAATTGCTCATTAATTGTTGGTAATTGCCTCTTAATTGTCCAAGTGTTTTGATAATTCTTTATGGCCTTTTATGAATTAAATATGAACTAGGTATTAATTATAAGTTATTAGAGAACTTAGGCTCTTAACAAATTATGAAAATTGGTGCTTTGATCAATTATGAAGGTTTGTTCAATTATTTAATTTAGTGAAGATTTAGTTGGTCATAAGTGTTATTGATTTCTCCAAATTTATTTAGGTATTTTCATAACACTCTCTTGTTCTTTTTGATCTTACATAAACCTTAGTTTAATAGGGTATTTATGGTATTTTATGATGCCCAACAAAATTAAATCATTGGCTACCTTAATCCTAAAGAAAAATTATCTAGAAAATAGGATAAACTCATCATAAAATTTGAGACCACATATTCACCTATTTTAAATAGGCTTTATCTATCAAAATATAGTGGTTATGCTAAATGTGATTTTTAGGGTATTACATTTAATAGTGTATTGTTGCTTCCCAAGAACACCATTCTCAGTTCATGTCTGATCAATACCATCAGCTTCCCTTCTACATTTTCTTGGTCTCGTGGATGTGCATATTGTCTTTCTACAGTTGTTGAAGAATCCTGCTGCCAATCATTAACAGCAGTTCCACCTCTTTATTCAACCAATTTGTCCCCGATTTATTTCACCAATTTCTAACCAGATACAATTTCCAGCTGCAACAATGATGCATCCACTTGTTCACAATGAACACTAAAACAAATCAGCCCTTGTGCCATCTCAACTGGGTTCACCAACTCTCCCAATCTCTCTATTAGATTCTTTAAAACATTCATAATAATGTTGGTATTTCATGGAGCCTCTTCAAGAAATACTTGCACTTCGATAAAAGAAGCCATTTTTGGAAAGATTTGGATGGAAGGACGATAACAAAAACCTCATCAATGTCACTCAGATCTTCCAAAAACAATGTGAATCAATGGTTTCTTTGTAGCAGAATCGCAATGGCAGATTAAGAAACTCTATGAAATAATTTGAACATAAAACCTTCTAAACCAGTCGAGAGACGAGTATATTGGAAAATTCTTACTTTTCTATTAAATGATCCAAGAACAAATTCACTACCAACCGTGATTATGAATGAATCGATCAGATGCAAATGTCCAAAAAAGGCAAAATGCTCATACCAGGCCAGAGGCAACATCAAATTGAAGAATTGTTTGCTCTTTAAGATGTGTGGTATTCAGAGTGACAATAGGCGGTGATCGTAGCGGATCTTGCATCTCGCATCTTCGTCTGGCGTCCGTGGTGTTTCCCTCTTTGCCGGCCTCGATCTTTCCAACGTGGGTCTTTTTCCCTCTTCGCCAGCGTTTTCCCTTTTGGAGGTGTCACGTCGACGTGAGTCTTTTTCCCTCTTCGCCGGCGTTGATCTTTCCGACGTGGGTCTTTTTTCTCCTCTTCGCCGGCGTCGATCTTTCCAACAGGGGTCTTATTTTCCCTCTTCGTCGGCGTCAATCTTTTCGACGTGGGTCTTTTTTTTCCTCTTTGCCACTGTCACTTCTGTCTGTTCCTGCGATTGCCGCGACCTAAGACTCTATTCATTTGGGAAATCAGAGATGAAGGAGGCGAAATTCCAGATGAATCCCTCAATCGTGCTCACATCGCGCAACGAGCTAAGAAAAGATGAAGATTGGCAGTCTTCACGTGATCTCTGCTCTGCTCTGGCCAGAAGGTACAACATAAAAGGCACTTTCTTTTCTTTTCTTTCCTTTTTTTTTTCCTTTTTGTACAACACTGAAGAAAGTTACTTTTTGGTCATAATCCACATGGTCTACAGTCTTCATGTGATCTCTGCTTGTAGAAAAATGAGAATGCCAAGCTTAATTGCTGGTCTTTATCCACATGATTTCCTTTGCCCAATGAAAGAATGACAGTCCATCTTTGCGTGATTTCTTTAACCTTCGCGTTGGCGTTTGTAAGGCAATTTTTGAATCCGCTGAACAATTTGGGCTTGCGTCTTGGGGCTTTCTTGTAAAATTAACCTGGCTCTGATATCATGTTAACTAGTGTGATTAAAGAGGATAATTAGGAGAAAGAAGATGAAATAGAGAAGATGAAGAATGATGTATTATTAACAATAGAGAGCATAATGCTCTTACAAAGAGTAACTGTGATACACTCTTAATCTCATTAGGCTAAGACCATTTATATAGACTAGAGCCCTAACTAATTTACTAACTAATAAGCTAACTAACTTTCTAACTAATCAACTAATCTCAACCTTATACACTAACACTAAGACCTAAGGTTTCGCACAAGAAATGAGCCTTTCGTTTAACTTTAGTTCATTAATGAATCCATCCAACTCAAATATAAGCATGCATAGATTGATCTCATTGAATGAATACTAAAAACTTGAAGGTTCAGCGGTCATATTTGAAAATTCTTGATTTTTTTTTTTTGGGGGGGGGGGGGGGGGGGCGGCCAACGCTTGCCCCTCCTGTAGGTCCGCCCTTGATTTTATATGAGATATTGACCGATAAAAATATTATAATTGGGAAATTTAATCATCATGTGATTGACAATGGGTAGTCGCTTTCGGGGGTGCCAAAATGGGTCGGTGGAAAACTGGAAATTATATCAAGTTGACTCAGTCTTACAACCAATTAATTGGATGGTTTTAGGACTTAATTTAATTTAGTTCAAGTTGACTCAATGGTTCAAATCGGTGTTATATTACTCATAAATATAATAATATTTAAATAAAACAACATTAATTTACAATTATATGAAATATTTACGTATAAACCACACATAATACAGTAAAACTGGGTTATTAAAGAATAATATGATGTACCAACGCGGGTTGACAAGCTGGTAGTTAGCAACAGTGTCACTTAAGCGAAGCCGAGTTCGCCTTCGCATGAATGCAAAAAGCACCTCACAAGACTCACCCACCATAGCCAGGTGTGCGACCGGTCGGATTCGGATTAGTCAGGGCGAAGCTCTGGATAATTTGGATGGGCAACCAAAAAAAAAAAAAAAAGAATAATATGATGTAATACTTCCTGGCAAAAAAAAAAAAAAAAAATTTGATGTACTGATATTTTTTATTAAATAAAAAGGTTACAAATAAAGATAGATAATAATATTATATATATATATATATATATATTACATATAGATATGTATATACTTATTATTAATAGATAATATTAGATAAAAAGGTTACACTAATAAGCCTCCAACGCATAATAAGTTAAATAAAATGATTAAAGTATACTCATTAGCATTGGATTTTATATCTCTTCATTAGGGTGTGATTATATTGCATGGAAGAAAACGGAATAAAATCAAGGAAATTAAAACTTCTTAGACAACCTAGATTACCCACACACACACAAAAAAAAAAAAAAAAAAAAAAAAATAATTACTACCGTCTTCAATTTTTTTATATAGGTATATGACTGAGTAAGATTTAAGTATCGTCTGGCCTAATTGAAGGTAGATTTCCCTTAGACGTTTTTTTGCATTTGCATATACGTGAATTCGATGCATATAATAATCTGGTTCCACTTGTTGGTACAATATATATAATAATCAAATTCTTTGTGTCCTCACACACACACACCCCTGATACTTAATATAAAAGTCGGTTTTTTTTTTTTAATTTTTTTCTTTAAAAAAAAAAATCTCTCTGGAAAAAACTCATCTGACTCTTACTTAAAAGAACCAAAGATAATACCATGAATTTCATTTTGTTATCGCTCAAAATTCTCAAACAACTTTCCAAAATACAATTTCAGCTGTTAATTTGTTGTTGAAACACTGCTAGACTTGTATTGTTGGGTGTCTTCATCTCCTTGCTGTGTAAATTGTCAATTGAAGGCTATGTATAAAAAAAATGTCAATTGAAGGCTATGTATAACCTTCAAAACAAGATCTTCAGGCTGAAGTTCCTAATATCCAATTTCATGATAATTTCAATTTTTTCAAACTCAAAGATCTACTTTGCTCTTCCACTCTTGATAAACATAAAGGGTCATGCACTCTCTAGCTAGGATATCCCTTTGGGGTTAATTTCAATATTTAACAATGGTGTATATTATTATTCTTCTTCTTTTTAATATGATGCCAACAACTGCAGCAACTGCTGACCATGACTATAAAATTCAAACACTATTAGCCCCTCACGGCCGTCATCTTTCTTGCCGCCAACCACTTTAAGCACCATCACCACCCGTCATCAACCACTCCAAACTATTGTCACCACTTCCTGTTTTAATCTAAAACTGCACTTCCCAGTTGTTGTTAATTTTTTTATGTAGAAAAATGCTTTTAATTTTTATATTTCGTGTTTCCAAAACTTGATTTTTTAAACAATTTCCTAAAACTTTGTTTGAAAAACAGACTGAGAAAAATTATTTCCTGAAAAATAAAAATAGGACGTAGAGCTCGAGATTTCAGTTTTTTATAATGGCCGGAGACAAAGCTGACATTTCACTCCCCTTTTTTAGCGAAGAAACGAAATAAAGTGGATACGGGCCATGTGATAAAGGAATCTTGCCAGATCACCACCCTGATTTGCATATGGACAAACATACGAAGCCCACATATATTTTCAAAACAACTGGCAATGGCAAACATTATTATTTAGTTTTTTATTATTATAAAATAGGATTACCGATTACATAATCAATTATAAACGGACATAGAGTCCGTAGTACAGAAGAAAAGAGACAAGCTAAAGGAATCCCAACTAGGACATTTTCTGTAATAATTTTCATTTCCACAATTATTGTCCCTTCAAGTTTTAGCTTTTTTTCAATGTAAATGCGCCTTTAAAATTTTAATGAAATATTAATTATTGTTTTAAACTTTTTACCCTTTATTAATTAAGCTAAGGGTGCAATTATAATTTTGAGATTGTCCTATGTTCTTACCTTTTTGTTTCCCTTCTCTTCCCTTCACTACTTATTTCAACTTTTAGAATGAAATTTGAATGGCTCAGATTTAATTATAAAATATTCATTTTAAATATTTTTATTGCAGTTTTAAATTATCATAACAAAAAATTTAGCATTTTTTGAATTTATTTCCAATAATTTGATATTTTATTAATATTTTTATAAGACATTAAATTTAAACCGTTCAAATTTTAATTTAAAGGCTAAAATGAGTAGTGTTGGGGAAGAAAATGGTAAGAATAAAGCACAGTAGCCAATCCAATAATTTTATTATTCAATGCTATCTAAGACTGTTAAACAAATACAATTACGTTTTGCAATAGTCTAAGATATTTAATAACTTACCTTAATATCAAAGCATAATTTTAAGCAAGAATCATGCTGATGTCCGAGTATTATAGCAATAAAAATAATTTAATTTCTTTAAAGAAATAAGTAAAATATGGAAAAGGTAAAGGTGTGTGTCTATATATATTGAAATTTTAATGTCGATAAACATTAAAATACTGGCATACTAAATGTAATTTCTAAAAATAATAATTGATACAAAAAAATATCATTTGAGATTAACAATAGAAGTATAAAAATGACTGAAAAAAATATTTTGTGAAGTTAAAGGATTTTTTACCTATTCACGTACACTAGGAGTAGGAGGATATATCTTCCAAATTGGCGGCTACATGTCGACATAGGCTTTAGCTTAAAATAATGGTATTCAAATACACATGAATGTTGAAATTATATTATAACCCTTATAATTACGGTATCTATTGTATATTATATAAAGGACTATAACGGATTAGTTTTAGTTAGATGCTAATTATATATATCTTATTGGCAAAATACTCACGCCACTTCTATTTAATGATTATGGTTTAACTGCTTATGTTAGTATCTGCTTAGATGGAGCAATAATATTTTTTAAGATCTTTTAAAAGAATATATATACATAAAGTTTAATTTTATCCAGGTCAGAAAAATTCATTAATTAAAATATCAGCATTAAAGTTTTAAATATTAAGCAAATGTTTAATGCTAACCTATTATGTTTAATTATTGGCCCATAAAATCATCATTTGAGACTAACGATATTCAGTCTAGAAGATTGCAAGATGTTTTATACTAGTGGAATTAAGTGGATCAAACATAGACACAAGATAAGCTTAGGTTAGAGTAACAAAATGTAATTTTTCATCTTACTATATTTCTCTGACTTTGACCGGAGACTCCTCTCGCTTGCGCAAGATGTTCAAAAGTAAGTAAAACATCAGTTTCAGTGTTTTTCGAACTCTATATTCCTTCCTTCATCAGTCATCCCTCTCTCCGTGTTTGTGTCTTCTGTAAGAACAACATCATGGTACTGCGGCACCTGCAACAAAAACCCTCCTTCTTCATCTTGTTGAGCTTCACAATCTGGTCATGGGGGACTCTCGACGGCGTCGTTTCAGAGCCTCAGACGGTTCTTGTGACGTTAGGATGCAGCCTAGACAACGTCAGTGATGTGTCCATCTTCCAAGAAAATCTAAACGCCACGTTTCGATCCATGAGAACGAAGATCAGCAATCAAAGCACACGCTTCGCCACGGAGCAGGTAGTGAGGGGGAATAACCCTACTTATGGCCTTTTTCAGTGCAGAAACTATCTCTCCATCGCCGACTGTCTCACTTGCTTCGACGTGGCCGACAATAACATCCAACACAACTGCTCCGGTGCCCACATCATATACGACGGTTGCTTCCTCAGGTATGCAGCCAACTTCATTTGACTTTTCTTAAATGGAGGAGTGTGGAATAAGACGTTACAACTTATATGCTATTATATAATTTGCCACTAATTATTTAAGGTTTGCTTAGGATATTGTTTGTTTTTTCATCAATGACCAAGGATTATTGTTCTAGTTTACTATGGATTTGATCAGTAGTTCCGTACAAAATTATTTGTCTTGTTTAAATTTAAAGTGTTTTAAAGTTATATGCTGGGAAAATTAAAGACGCAATTAATTTGAAGTGACTAATAAACATTGGTTGTAATAAAAGGGGTTTTGGTTGCCTACCACAGCATCGTGTTATTAATTAGGTCCTTCTATTTTTTTCCCTCCTTTTTATCATGTTCTTGTACTTTTACTTGTTTTTTATTAGGCCCTTGTAGTTTTTTGATCTGGTCCTTGTAATTTCATATGATTTTTAATAAGCTCCTTGTAGTATTTTTCTTATTTATTCAATAGATTCTAATAAAATTCTTCTCTAAATATATTATTCTATGAATACTAATATCCCATAAATAATAAATTATTATAATAATTTTATAATAATTTTTTATGAATTATTTTAATATTATTTTAATTTTTAAATTGAAAAATATATTTATATAACTTTTTTCTAATTCTAATTCTAATGAATTTTTATAATTATAAAATTTGAATTATAATAATAAAATTATCTAAAATATAATAGTATAATTATTCAGTAGATAATTACTATTAATTATAGTAATTAGTTTTAAGTTATATAATTATTAACTGAAATTATTCATTATTAGTAAATGATATATTTAGTATTTTTCATGTATTTCATTTTTAATTAAATTGATGAATTAAAATAATAAAAACCTACAAGGTGCTAATTAAAAATCAAATAAAAAAAAAGGATCTGCTAAAAAGAAAAGAAAATACAAACAAAACGAAAAACTGTGGTCCTACAATTAATTGACAATTATAACAACGTAGGACCAACTCCCTTCCAGAGTAACTAGATAGTAGATACATATGATTTTGCTTCTTTGAGCTCCACAAAAAATCTATTGCAAAGGGAAATGACAAATTTGACCCACTTTGAGTTTCAAATTAATTTTGTCAACCAAAGCATTTTGTATTAACTCTTTTAATTGACATTTTGCATTACACCATTTTTATAATTCAATTCAAATGATCTAAAACTCACATTGGTCATTTTTGTTAAATTTTAAATACCGGCATAGATTGCCGCGGTTGTCTTTATATCAAAATAATTAAGCCAATTGGTAGAACATACTTCAACTTTTATAACCTTGAATTTAATGTCCAACTAATCGACATTAAACTCTATATTTTAATAACTTCTTCCTCTCTTGTTTTTTTATGCAGGTACGAGAGCAGCAGCTTCTTTGAGCAGTCGACAGACCCAGTGAACAACATTCATTGTGGGAATGAAACAAGAAATTCCACTGAACTTGCTTCAACTGTACAACAAGTACTAAAGAATCTGGAATTAGCAACTCCAAGAATCACTGGTTACTTTGCAGCCACTAAAACGACAGTGCCTAACAGTAATGGTTCAAACATTTATGCCTTTGCTCAATGTGTTGAGAATCTCACACAAAGTGGTTGTGACAATTGCTTGAACATTGCCTTAAGGAACTTCCAGATTTGTCTCCCAAATTCAGATGCTAAGGCTTTTGATTTTGGGTGCTTCATGAGATACTCCACCATGGCCTTCTTTGCTGATAATCAAACCATTGATATCAATCACTTCTTGAATCAAGGTGGAATATAATAAATAAACTTGAAATGGCTCTTGCATAGTTTTACATATGTTTCGGTGAGAACTTGGTGGGTCAACATTTTTTAATTTCTTGTGACTTTCAGGAGATTCAAGCAAGAAGAAGGCCATTATTGGTGGAGTTGTTGGAGGAACATCTTTTATATTTATTCTCCTTGCATTAATTGCTTTGTATATGCGATCACAGTCATCCAAGATGGTTCCTAAAGGTGAGATAACTAAAAAATTTCTTATTTATTTAATTTGAAATGTTTGATGTGACGCTATGATCGATCCCTTCCGCTTCAAAACAAAATTTGTGAGTTCAGCTGTGAATTGTGATACTTCAACTAAATTTGGTTTTCCTTACAGGTGACATTTTGGGAACAACTGAATTAAAAGGGCCGGTTAACTTTAGGTATAAGGATCTAAAGTCAGCGACAAAAAATTTCAGTGAAACAAATAAAATAGAAGAAGGTTTTGGTGATGTATACAAGGTAAACCTTATAAGATTTAAACATTCGTTTTCATTGTATAATATAGCTGTAACGTCTTCCTATATATGAATTGAGCTCATGAAAGAAGCAAAGCTAGGTTGCATTGAAGGTGACATTTCAAAAAATTATAGAACTTTCTATAAGCATGTTCTATTGTCTTAAGTATAATGTCTTTGTTGAACAGGGTACCCTAAAGAATGGAAAAGTAGTTACTATCAAGAAATTGGATTTAGGGCAATCCAAACAGATGGAGAAAGATTTTGAGAGTGAAGTTAAGTTGATTAGTAATGTTCAACATCGGAATATTATACAGCTTCTGGGATGTTGCAGTAAAGGCCAAGAGAGATTTCTTGTTTATGACGACATGAAAAACAACAATGTAGGCCAATTCTTAAGTGGTAGGAAAAATCAAACACCTAAATGAGTTTCTCCTATTGTTTTAATTGATCAAATTTAGTTCCTCTATTCTTGTTTTTTTATTTAATCTATAAAGTGGTGGAAATAGGTGAAAATAAGGGTTCTCTCAGTTGGATGCAACGTTATGGAATCATTTTAGGCACCGCAAGAGGTTTGGCATATCTACATGAGGAATTTCGTGTTCGTATCATACATAGAGATGTAAAAGCTAGCAACATCCTTCTGGACGATGATTTCCAGCCTAAAATTGCCGACTTTCGATTGGCAAAGCTTTTGCCAAGAGACCAATCTCATATCAATACACAATTTGCTGGAACAACGTAAGTGAATGCACATGCACACTTTATCCTGTTTTACTCGCTTTTACTATGTCACACACAAAAACAAAATATTTTTTTAAAAAAATCATGTGTTGATCACATGGAACATTACCATTACACCTTGAGATAGATCCTTTTAATGGACAATCTATTGCTTCTAAAAATATGCGGCAATATTTGTAAATGCACATGAAATTTCAAACTTATTTTTGGCAGTGTTCATATGTTTTTTTTTATATTTATAGTGTCCTATATATGTTTATTATTCTTTATCAATGTGTACTATGCATGTTTTTTATTGTTTGATCCATGCCATAAATTTTATGTTTCTGCTAGGGAATACATAGCACCTAAATATGCGATGCATGGACAATTATCAGAGAAAGTTGACACTTATAGCTATGGTGTAGTTGTCCTAGAAATCATAAGCGGACAAAAGAGTAGTAATGCATCCAAGGTCGGTGATAAAGGCGAGTACCTCCTTCAAAAAGTAAGTAAATCCCAACAAAGCAATATACCTTGAAGTGGTATAGTCATAGTGTTTAAACAATTTTCAATAATCAACAAAACCATGTCTATGAGATTTTGTACTTTTTCCCAGGCTTGGAAACTGTATGAGAGAGGAATGCATAAAGAGTTTGTGGATGAAACCTTAGACCCAAATGAGTATGATGCAGAAGAAGTAACGAAAATCATAGAGATTGGTTTGCTTTGCACACAAGCATCTCTAGAAGCAAGGCCAAGAATGTCAGAAATTGTTACAATGCTCAAAAGAAAGAGCTTAATGGAACACAAAGTGCCCACTACGCCTGTCTATGTTGATCCAAGTTCTCGGCCAAAAAGAGAAGACACCTATGGCATTTCATCTTCATCAAAAGCTACTGTTTCCATTTCCATCCTATCAGGAAGGTGATTCAATTACAGATTACATCCTTGATCGTATAGTTAAGGGCCACTTGTAATATCTTGAATTTTGGGCCAAAGAACTTGAGAATAAGCCTATATTAAAGGCACGGTAGACCCGTTCGGAAAGTGTGACAATATTATGAAAGGAATTTTCTTTGCGTTTTAGTGAAATATTAGTTGAATATCTTGGTTTTCCAATTTTTTGGATTTTTGGGATATAATGTGAAATAAAGATATTTATCATGGAATTAAAATTCCAATGACCAATTAAGGTCACAATTTGAAGCAAAAGAAGGTTGTTTAAGTTTTTCCTTGATAAATATAATTAAGGAAATATAAATGGCAATTTAAGGTTATTATTTGTCTATTTAAGAGATTACTTGTTGAGTTGGCCAACACATGACTTTTTAAATAAATTATGGTTACTTTGGGATTATTTAAAAATGAAATTTGGATACTCTATGATTATTAGCATTTTCGAAATAATGTAGGAGGAATTAATTGAAGGATGAAGTCAAAGCTTAGGAAAAATTTACCAATAAAAAGGGGCCAACAAGGACCAAGAAGAGGCTTCAATTAGAAGCAAATGGAAGCAAAATCTTACCACATTCTTAGCCCTTAAATGGCGTCAGATTTTGAGGACAAAGAGGGGATAAAATGACTTGCAAGATAGGCCAAAGCCAAGCACTAATGATAGGAAGTAAAAGGTCAAAAATCTTGAATTTGAAGCCAACTAACATATACTAAGTATAAGACCAAAATCTAAGTTAAAAGGGCTTGTCCATCTGCTAAAAAGAAGCAGATTTCGTGCAGCAAGAAAAAAAAGAAGGCAGAAAAGTCATAAAAAATCTAGATAAAATGAGAAGAACACATGTTAAAAAGATTAGTCAAACAATGAATTAATAGGAAGCAACTTGAAGGGATGTTTTGGGAAGTGTCAGGCCATTATTTAAGGATACCTTGGCCTTCATTTCTGTTTCCCAATTCGTCCCACAAGAAAGAGAGAAGAGTGAAGAGAGACTTTCACGTGGTAGAGTGATTTTTACATTCAAATAAACAAATACGTATCAGAGTATCTACGCAGCTGAGCAATGAGAATAATTTGGACAATATGGTTTTGATAAAGTAAATTGCTAAACAAAATAAGTCCCTCCAAGGGTTAATATACAATCATCCAGATAAATCTTACAAAAATAGCTAATAATATACAGTCATCCAAAACTAGAGATATAATGACAAAAAGCTGCCTCCATATATGCTTCACAAATCCTCGGTCAAGCTCTCTCGTCTTACCTCTAGACTCTTGCCCCGTCCTAGATACAATTCCTGTATTCCTGAATTTTCCCTTATTTTCGCACATGGTGCTGAAAATTTCTGAAATTTGACCCAACTTCAAAAATTCAAAATTAATTGTAGAAAAATCCAATTGAGGTGTTCCAAGAATGTACATAACCCATTACATGTCCATTTTTTTTCCTAAAAATACTTGCTTAGTCCGAAACACGTGAAAAATTCCCGGTTCCGAAAATACCCCGTTGGTTTTTCTACCTCCTTATTTGCATATTTCATACTTTATGCTTTCTAAATTGTACCTAATACTCTTTCTCATATAAAATTACATTTTAAACACTTTTAAACCATCAAAATAAAATCATATCACCAAGTTCTAGCTATTGACCAAAATTTCCTTAAACTTTTGCAAAATTTCAAGAAGTTAGAGAAGAGAACTTGCTTGCTTGAAGTTCCAACTTCCTTGACTACTTCACCTTGATCTTCCTTGTGATTATAGCTAGTGAAGGTGTAATATCACCTAGAGGGGGGGGGGGTGAATAGGTGATCTCAAAAATTCTTTCGCCGTATGATGAATAAACGATCAATGTAGTAAAGAAGTAAAGATAAATGACACAGAAGAATTATACTAGTTCGGTCCAACTCCTTGACCTACGTCCAGTCCCCAGACACTCTGGGATTTTCACTATCTCAGAAATACAATTACACACTCTGTAACTCAGGATGATCCTTTCTCCCTAGGACTCACTCCCCCTTACAAGTTGTAATCGTACACCCACACTCAAGATACATCTATCTTGAGATTTGAACGAATATAAAAATAAATGATAAATCTCTCTCACAGAGTAGATGAATAATAAACACTGAAGCTCAATAATATCCGAAGATATAAACGCAGTAATGAAACAATAGAATACTTTGAATGAACTGTTTGTGTGTGCATTGTTCGTCTTGATGAATTCAATCCTTCGAGTATTTATACTACTTGAAGCTTGGTGACCATTGGAACTAATGAAGTAGTCAAATGTAGTTGAGTCGAATGAGTTTCGGTAGCTGGGTAGTTGGCGGGTTTGAACGTGATGAGCATTTATAGCGATCTTCAATTAATGACTTTGTGAAGAACTTGAATATAGCCGTTGAGAGGCTTTGAACTTTCCTTAGGCACATACGAATTCCATCGAGATTAATCGACCATTGCTTCATTAAATGTGTTCGCCTACTTGTGTAGAAGATGAGTCATAGTGTTCTACTTTTTCAGCTCAATAAATACTTCTGATACGTTAAAAACTTTTCGGCTAATCTCACAGTAAACAAAGGTTAATCAACTGAAATCCACTCGTAAAGATGATATAAATAAGTTTAAGAGTGATTAAGAGTAGTTAAAAGATGGCCCATAATGATTAGAGCAGAGTTTAAGCACATACCGATGGATTACGAATTTGCAAGAACTTACTCGGCTAGCTTAAAGGATTACTTGAGTAATATCTCATATTTTCAAGATATCAAAACATTAGAAACATTTTCACAAAATTACTTGGAAATCTTACTCAAGTAATTTCGAAAGTAATATCAACGATAATAAGATTCTGCAGAGAAGAATAACATTACTTGCGAAGTTTGAAAGTATTACTCAAGTAGGTTTCGAAAGTAATGTTGAAGAAAACAATCACTTGCGAGAGAGGAAATTGTTTACTTGAGTAATGATGCAAGTAATATCGAATGATTTCAGAGAGAAAGTAATTGACACAAGATTACTTGCTGACCTTACTCAAGTAATGTAGAAAGTAATGCAGTTACTTGCGAAGAAGAAAAAACTTACTCGAGTAATCACGAAAGTAATTTTGATCAAAAGCAACTATATCTATATTACTTGCAAAGCCAAAAAAATATTACTCGAATAACTCCAGAAAGTAATGTCAAATAAAATAATTACATGTGGAGAAGAATTTCATTACTCGAGTAATTTGAAAGTAATTTTGAGTAAAACACGATTAGTTCAATATTACTTGCAAATGAAAAGGTATTACTCGAGTAACTCCAGAAAGTAATGCTGAAGGAAATAATTACTTGCGAGAGCTAAAGAACCTTACTCGAGTAACCTTCGAGAGTAATATTGATTAACTTTGAAAGAATCGGCTATTTGAAAATTACTTGCAGAGCAAAAGAACATTACTTGATAAAACCATTGAAAGTAATCAAATTACTTGCGAACGGAATGCTCATTACTTGAGTAATGTCCGAAAGTAATGATGGATAGTTTTCAATAGACTTTAGAAAGGTGTCAATTTATTCGGAGAATTACTTGTGTAACTTTGTAATACCCTAAAATTCCTATTTAGCTTAACCATTATATTTTGATAGGAAATGCCTATTAAAAATAGGTGAATATGTGGTCTCAAAATTTAGTAGCTTATTTAATTTAATTTAGGGGATTTTCTCTTAGAATTAAATAACCAAAGTGTAACATCCCAATTTTCGGAAGCGTTTTCAAAATTATTTGATCAGAGTAGAGCATCGGAAGTAAATAGTATTTAGAAAAGTAAGCGATAAATATCCACCGTAGTGTAAGAATCGGCTATTTGAAAATTACTTGCAAAGCAAAAGAACACTACTTGAGTAACCATTGAAAGTAATCAAATTACTTGAACGGAATGCTCATTACTTGAGTAATGTCCGAAAGTAATGATGGATAGTTTTCAATAGACTTTAGAAAGGTGTCAATTTATTCAGGAGAATTACTTGTGTAACTTTGTAATACCCTAAAATTCCTATTTAGCTTAACCATTATATTTTGATAGGAAATGCCTATTAAAAATAGGTGAATATGTGGTCTCAAAATTTAGTAGCTTATTTAATTTAATTTTGGGGATTTTCTCTTAGAATTAAATAACCAAAGTGTAACATCCCAATTTTCGGAAGCGTTTTCAAAATTATTTGATCAGAGTAGAGCATCAGAAGTAAATAGTATTTAGAAAAGTAACGATAAACATCCACCGTAGCGTAAGAGTTGGCTGTTAATAGCGGTACAAAATTTTTCAAATGTTATCATTGTTCGCACAAATCAAAAAGGCTTCCTCCGTAGCCGTCTCCTACATCATTTTTACCTCGTCCTCGATCCTGTTCACTCCGGAACACGAAGCTAAGGTGAGAGCCGAGGTTCAATACCCATTGAACCTCGGGTAACGGTTAACCTCATGTTCATGTACAGTTATGTATGACAGTTATCTCATGACATCACAAATATGTTCACATATAAAAAGTAATAACAACACGGCCCACCGCATATGAATGTTATTACGGTTTGCACTATTCACCCGTGCCACGATGGCCTATCGTGTCCTCGCTAGGAAAACTCAACGGCGTTATCATGACTATAACCCGTATAAAGCTATACGTGTATGAACAATTCTTTTAAAAACGAGTCACGGTTTATAAACATATCTATCACATATAGGTATTGTAAAACCCAAAATTCTCATTTATGATAAATATCATATTTTGTGAGAGTTGCCTATTTGAAATAGGTGAGTATGTAGTCTCTAAATGTTGAGATAAGTTTACCTTATGTTCTAGGCAATTTTTCCCCTAGAAATTTGAAATAGCCAATAGGTTAATAAATTATATTTGGCATCATAGAATACCATAAATGAAATAAACACTATATTTAAATTATGATTCATATGGAGATGAAAATACTTAGACAAATTTAGAGAAAACAATGTCCATTAAATTAACAACTAAACCTTCACTAAATTAAGTAAATTGTCCAAGGTTTCATAATTGATTAAAGAGCCTTAAATACCTATTCTCATAATTTATTGAGAGATTAAATTTTCTAACACCTTATAATTAATAAATAGCTCATGTTTAATTTATAAAAGGCCATAAAAAAATTTACCAAGACACTTGAAATAATTAAGGGCAATTTTTAATAATTAATGAGCAATTAAAACTACCCTAATGAAATATTTAGATAATTATTCAGCAATTTATATTAAAATAGCCATGGATTAAGGGTGTATTAGCCAAATTAAATATCAAGAGCTAATAAAGGATTGAGATTAGCACTAAATGGATTGTTAACAATCATAAACCACTTCATGGACCAATCATACAACAACAAGAGATGATTAAACATGTAATTAAGTTGTTAATCAAAATATTAATCAAGAGTTGAAAAGTCAACAATTTCAACTATGATCTAAGGTCAAGAATTAATTCCATAAAGCTTATCTAAGGGTCCTAATTAATTCTTGCAAAGCCTAATCCATGTGACCAAGCAAACAACCAACCAAAAAGCCCCCACATGCATCTAATTAAATGCAAGAAAACACAAAAAGATGGAGCGGGGGGGGCACGGTTTGAGCAAGGAAGAGAGAGGGAGAGTGTTGCAAAAAAATCAAGTTGCCCACTTGCTTGAAGGGATAAGGTGGTGAGATGAAATATCAAGAGGAAATATCCAACCATTAGCCAATGAGGTGTTTACACATAGGATAATTAGGATAATCAAGAGGATTAATTCAAGAGTTAATCAAAGGGAAATCTATACAAAATAAATTGTATCTTGAAATCTACTAATCATAAATCAAAGATACAAAGTGATTATGAACAAGCAAAATTCAAGCTTCAAGATGATGGTAACCCAAGCTATTTTCTCCACTTTTAAAAATTTGCCAATTGAGAAAGATAGTGATTTTGGTCTCTAATTAAAGCTAAAAATCCCAAGAGTCCAAAACCAAAAAAAAATTTGAATCCAACTTCATTAAGACACTCAAATGAATTTTTATCTAGTGGTTATCAACTCAAAAATTGAAGAGGCAACTTGAATGAGCACATGGGATAAAGCAAAAAGCAAAAATGGAAGAGGATAAAGAGAGAGAGGGGGGGACGGTTTTGCTTGTTGTAGGGCTAGGATTGAGTTTCAAAAATGCCCTAGATCCAATGGCCATTATTCAAGATGAGCCAAGTTGAGATAATTGCAAGTTTGCCACACCAAACTCCTATAAATAGGGGCCTTTGCTCTTCATTTTTCTTCACACCAAATCTACCTTCAAGAGGTGATTTCTAAGAGAGAAAGTGAGAGTGAGAGCCTTGAAGGAAGGAGGAGCAAAGTTCTTGGTAAGCTTTCTAGTTCTAGCTTTAAGTTCTTTAAGTTGTAGTTCTTAAATTCTTAGAAGTAGCTTAGATCTTAAATATGCTAGGATAATTTTAGTTAGGTGTTTTCATAGTTAAAATTGCCTTTATCTCGAAAAATTGATGAAGTAGAGGTTATGACAAAATTTCTGGAAGAGATCATGAGAGTAACGAAGTTCTAGCGAAATTTCATCGGTTCCGGATAATCTAAAATCAACCTACCAAGGGTAAAAGGGTCTTTTAGGGACTAGGATACCCTCTAGAATATTATTGAATTAATAGATGTGATATTACCGTTATAGGATCAGCGTGATCGCCGTACAGACGCCAGTACCAACACCGACGACTAAGGTACGGACGCGTACTGTAACACTAACTCTGATGTTTATTGTATACCTATATGTGATGAGATGTGTTTTTGAACTGAGATTCTGTTTTCAAAAGTTATTGATTTGTGGCACATACAACTTTTTATACGGGTTATAGTCATGATAACGCCGTTAAGTTTTCCTAGCGGCGAGGACACGACCGGTACATCGTGGTGCGGTGAATAGTGCAGATGTAATAACATTCATATGCAGGTGTATATGGTGTGTTATTACTTGGTATATGTGAATTTTACGTGACATCATGAATATCTCGTCATACATAATTGTACTTGAACATGAGGTTAACCGTTACACCGGGTTCAATGTACTTTGAACCTCGGCTCTTACCATAGCTTCGGGTTCGGAGTGAACAGGAGCGAAACAGGGGTAAGCGGCGAGGCTTAGGACGACTGGTCGGGCCCCCTTTTGAAATGTATTTTGAATTTAGAACCATTTGAACTATCGTACCATTTGTTAGTAGCAAAACATACAGTTGATGTTATCGAGATACATATCTTTTGAAATACTATTTTTACTTCCGGTGCTCTACTCTGATCATGATACCGTTTTAAAAAAAAATCGCTTCCAAAATTGGGATGTGACAGGTATACAGTAAACATCAGAGTCGGTGTTACAGTACGCGTCCGTACCTTAGTCGTTGATGTTGGTATGTTGGCGTAAATCGTACGTGATCACGTTTGTCCTATAATGGTAATATCACATTTATTAATTCAACAATAATATTCTAGAGGGTATCCTAGTCACTAGAGATCCTTTTTCCCGTGGTAGGTTGATTTTTCACTTATCTCCTTCAATTTTCTCAAAAACGCAGGCCTAGCAATTCTGATCAGATTGTAATCGATCTTTGAAAATTCATAACTAATTCTAAAAACATCGAAACGTGGATCCGTAAAATTATTTGGAATCCTTAGGATGTCTATTTTCAAGTAAAGATAACCACCATTGCCCAGATTTCATGTATCATTCCCAGATTTAAAGTTTTGAGTATCTGCCCAGAATTTTCCAGAAATTTGTAGGCTAACTTTGAGGATTTTTATCTCACTGTACAAAAATCATTTTTACATGTTCTTGACATATTTAAAAATCCCTATGTGTCTAATTTAACCATGAATTTTCCCAGAATTTTTTGATCATGTTTTCAATATGAAATTCTGGCGTTTTCATCACTGACTCCAGAAATTTCGAAACCGATGAAATTTCGCTGAACTTCGTTACTTTGATGATTTTCTTCCAGAAATTTTTCTATAACTTCTTCTTTATCAATTTTTCAAAATAAAGCCAATTTTAACCATAAAACATCTAAATAAAATTATCCTAGCATATTTAAGATCTAAGCTACTTCTATCTAAGAATTTAAGAACTAAAACTTAAAGAACTTAAAGCTAGAACTAGAAAACTTACCCATAACTTTGCTCCTTCTGTCTTCAGGGCTCTCACTCTCACTTTCTCTCTAGATTTCAGATGTTGTTGCTTTGTGAATTGGTGAAGAATTATGAAGCCCAAGGACCCCTATTTATAGTAGTTTGGGGTGGCAATTTAGCAATTAATTCAACCTTAACTCATCTTGTACCTTGGCCATTGGATCTAGGGCATTTTTGAAACTCAAATCCTCACCATACAACCCTCAAAACCGTGCTCCCCCTTTCTCTCTCCCTATCCTCTTCCATTTTTACTTTTTGCAAACTATCCCATGTGCTCTTGCTTTCTTTCCAAGCCACAAGTTGCTTCTTCTAATTGTTGTGTTGCACTTCACTAGATAAAAATTCATTTGAGGGTCTTAATGAAGTTTGATTCAAATTTTCTTTTTGGTTTTGAACTCTTGGGATTTTTAGCTTTAATTAGATACCATAATCACCTATTTTCTCAATTGGGCATAATCCTCAAAAGTTGAGGAAATAGCTTTGGCTATAGTCAATTTCAAGCTTGAATTATGCTTGTTAATAATCTCTTCTTAGATTTGATTCATGGTTAATGGATTTCAAGATACAATTTAATTTGTATAGGTTTTCATTTGCTTATGTCTTAAATTAATTCCATGGATTAATCTAATCACTTTATGCTTTACTCTCCCATTGGCTTATCCTCTTCCACTTCACTTTTATCCTCTTCCACTTGCCCCAAAAGTGTTCATGTTATTAATGTTTGCTTTATGACTCAACTTGCATGTGTGTATTTGATAATTTAAACAATTCCTTCTTCCTTTTTCTCTTGCCAAAACCGCACCCCCCTTGCTTCATCTTTTTTGAGTTTTGATGCATTTAATTAATTGCATGTGGGGACTATCTCATTGGCTATCCACTTATTCACATGGATTAGGCTTTATTAGAATTGATTAGGGCCTTTGGATAAGCTTTATGAGATAAATTCTTAGCCTTTAGATTATAGTTGAAATTGTTGACTTTTCAACTCTTGATTAACATTTGATTAACATCTTAATCACAAGCTTAATCATCTCTTGATTGTTGCATTAGGGGTTCTTAGAGTAGTTGATGATTGCTAATAATTCAATTAGTGCTAGTCTTAACCTCTTATTGGTTCTTGGTTTTTAATTAGCTTAGCACACCTTTAATTGATGACAATTTAGTATTAATTGTAAAGAATTACCTAAATATTCCATTAGTGTAATTTTAATTGCTCATTAATTGTTGGTAATTGCCCCTTAATTGTTTCAAGTGTTTTGATAATTCTTTATGGCCCTTTATGACTTAAATATGAACAAATATTAATTATAAGGTATTGGAAAATTTAGTCTCTTAATAAATTATGAAAATTGGTGTTAAAGACCCTTTGATTAATTGTGAAGATTTGCACGATTT
This sequence comes from Acacia acuminata, assembly GCA_019022655.1. Taxonomy (NCBI): domain Eukaryota; kingdom Viridiplantae; phylum Streptophyta; class Magnoliopsida; order Fabales; family Fabaceae; genus Acacia; species Acacia acuminata. The sequence continues at coordinate 1,033,140 of JAFJYI010000153.1, read as the reverse complement.
ATTTAATTTAGTGAAGGTTTGGTTGGTCTTTAATTTCCATTTCTCTAAATATACTTAAGTATTTTCATCTCCATATGAACCATAATTTAAATATGGTGTTTGTTGCATTTATGGTATTTTATGATGTCTAATAAAATTTCTTAAATTACTAGCTACTCTAATTCTAGGGAAAAATTGCCTAAAGAATAAAATAAACATGTCTCAAAATTTGAGACCACATATTCACCTATTTTAAATAGGCTTTAATTATCAAAAATATTGTATTTAAGATACATGAAAATTTTGGGTATTACCCAAATTTCCTAATCTTCATTTGGGGATCATAAAATACCCTAAAATTGTCATATTACAACATAGTTTATATTTAATCATAAAGAGCCATAAAATATTATAAAAATACCTAAATCAACTAAAGGAAATTACCAACAATTAAAGGACAGTTAAATTTACAATAATTAATTGTATTAATTTGCAAAATTAATTAAAAGGCATATTAAAAGTCATCAATTAGGGATATATTAATTTAATGAAAGATCAAGATCCAATAAGGCTTCAATATTAGCATAAAGTGAATTATTAATGATCATAATTAATTTAAGAACCTATCATACTTTGACAATTACACCTAATAACTGTAAAACCCTAAAAATCTCTATTTGTAGTGAATGCTATATTTTGATAAATTATGCATGTTAAATAAAGGAGAATATGTTGTCTCTAAATATTTGCATATTATTAATTAGATTTTAGACAATTTTCCTTAGAATTTAATAAACCAAAGATTAAATTTAAGACCACATCTAAGAATCATAAAATACAAAATAATCATCATATTAAACCATGGTTCTTAAAAGAAACAAGATAATGTTATGAAACACTAAAATAAATTAAGGGAAATTATTAAGGATTAACAGGAAAATTAAGTCTTCACTAAATAAATAATTGTAAATCTTCATAATTAATCAAAATGCTAATTAATGAAGAATTAATCTTGTCTAATAAAGCACTTGATTAAGATGTTAATTAAACTTTAATCAAGCTTTGAAAAGTCAACAAATGCAATTAAGGGTTAATTAATCCTATAAATAAGCTAAATCCTCTTGTAAATTGATTAGTCAATGATAAATCAAGAAAATGATCTTAATCCTCATGAAATTAAATGGATCAATATGAGACTTGAACCATAGATTAATGGTAAGGATTAAACTTGAACAAACACAAATGGAATCCAATGGTCCTAATTAATTCTATAATTAACCTTAATCCTTGTGTAATTGAATTAGCCAATGGAAAATCAAAGAAATAAGCTTAATCCTTGTGAAAAAGAAAATAGACCAGTGGGAGAGGAAAGAAGCGTTAGATTGCACATGGGAGAGAGAAAGAGGGAGAGAGAGAGGGGAGAGAGAGAGATAGAGAGATTATAATATAATATTTTTAGAGCACATGTTGAATTAAGAAAAAAGGGAAATAAAAATAATTAGCTAAATCCTATGTAATTAAGATTCACCAATGAAAGCATTTTCTTCCTAAATTGAGCCTTCAAGAAAGCACAAATCCACCTAAGCCATTGATTGTGGAAAGTGATCCAAAGGTGGAAATCCTTGGACTTTTGCTATAAATAAAGGCATTGCCTCTTCACAATTCTTCACACCAAATCTACCACCAAGTGGTGATTTTTAGAGTAGAAGCAAGAAGGAGGAAGGAAGCAAGAGGCTTCAAGAGGTAAGCTTGTCTTTAGTTTTTAGTTTCTAATCTTTAGTTCTATAGTTCTTGGTAGTTCTTAGTAGTTCTTAGTATAAATGTTAGTTTAATCTAGGAAATAGGTAAAGTAATTTCTCATAATTTTTTTCAAGCCTCATTGTATTGAAAGATGACTGACGAGGTGAGAACATGTTGGAAAGTGACTTTTAGGATTAATAAAACAAGTTAGAGTAAGATTGGAATTGTGGGGTTTTGCTGGGCTATGAGAGTCAGTCAGTTAGAAGGCATTATTTTGTGAGTAAATTTATATTCAAAAATTCTGAAATAATTTATGAGTACATTAGACATCCAGACCGTTCTAGATATGTATAATATATGTTATTTTGAGCTTTTTACAAGGAGATAAAAATTCTGGAAATAAGGCTACGTTTTTCTGGAAAAATTCTGAGCAGAGGTTGAAGATTGTAAAACTGGGAATGATTCACTAATTCTGGGTGACAATCATTATTTTTTCTAAACAATAGATATGCTAAGGTTTCCATAAAATTTTATGGAACCTTTTTTTGATTTTTGTGGAATTAATTATAATTTTTCAAAGTTGTCAAAAAATCTGCTCAGAAATACTGAAGCAGTGTTTTTCAGAAATAAAGGGAGATTATTAGAATAATTCCACCGGGAATAAAAAGGGTCAGTAGTGGCTAGAGTACCTCTTAGACTGCGATGTATAAAGAAATAATGCGGTTATACATTTATACGCAATCCGAGGAAAACGTACCGCTATCCACACGAACTAAGGTACGGACGCGTACTGTAACATTGACTCTGATGCTTATTGTATGCTTTATATGATAGATACATCCATAAAGACATGGACGGGACTCTGTCTTGGACATGCACCGTGACTAAGTTTATTGGGCTTAGATCACTACTTATACATTCAGCTTTATACACGGGTTATGGTTTTGATAATACCGTTACAGTTTTCCTAGCGCTGAGGACACGAAAGCCATCGTGGCACTGAAGTGTGCAGACTATTGATAACTTTACATGTTCTGTGTGCTATGTACTATTAATATATTAATCTTACATCTGCTGTGTGCTTATGTGTTGACTATTGCTGTAATGTCATGAATATCTGTCATACATACATTGTCATACTTGGGCATCAGGTTAACCATTACCTGGGGTCCGATGGGTATTGGACCTCAGCTCTTACCATAGCTTCAGGGTCTGGAGAACCAAGGACCGAAGACAAGAGTGAGCAGAGTAAACAGCACACGTGAAGACCCGACCGAAGATTTTTAGGATATGTACCGTTCTTTATGAACAGACAGATATGCCACAGTTAATGATATATCAGTTACTCACTCCTTTACTTGCTCCGAATGCTCTACTCTGATAAAAAAAAAAAAAAAATCCGCTTTTGAAAAATGGGGTGTTACATAACCAAGAACACCTAGCTTGAGTAGTTAACTTAACATTTACTGATTCAAAAATACAAATCCTTTTCAACAAAAAGTTCTAATTAATTAAGTCTTGTTATCATCAAAACTCCGAGAGCCAATATTCTCCTCCTTTTTGATGATGACAACACTTGATATATTTGAAACAATTTTTGAAAAGTTTCTGAATCCAGTAAATCGAATATAGCGTAAGAATGCAAAGAAAAGTATGAGTAAGATAATAACATGTTTGAATTCATACCTAAAGCGTTAGTATAGTATATCAAAACATAAAACAGATAATTTCGTTTCAAATCAGATCACTTTCTCTCCCCCTTTGCCATCACTCAAAGAGGAGGGAGAGGAATAGAATGTTTGGTAGAAGGTGCAACGGCAGGTTCAGATATATCAACCAAGGTAATCTCAAGATTTATATATTAAAGCACATAAAAAAATTGATATTAAACCACAACAAAAATGACGCTAAACAATTAAGCCCACAAAAACAATTAGTTGCTCGAGTAACTTTCGGAAATAAGCACAGAGACGCCAATGATCAATTAATGGAAGATAAAGCATAGTAAAAGCATTCTTGGGAAAAGGACGCCAGAAAAAAAATGATGGTACTGCATTGATAAATAAATGGCGCACACAGCATATTTTGCCTTTTTAAATTGAAAGAACTTGACGCCAAATAAATGGATGCATGAATTGTATATATTAAAAGGGAAAATTCCATTAAAATACCTTTTGAATTTGTAAAACCCCCAGAAGTCTTCCGAATTTGTTAAAAGACTGAGAGGTACAAAGGACCTATGAGGGATATGCAAATTCAGGTGAAATTACCCTTTTGCCCTTAGTTTTAAATAAATAAAAAAATAAAAAAAATCCCCTCCACCCCCAACCGCCGGCGGCCACCACCACCGCCGGCCGGCCCTCGGTTTCCTCCCTCTCTTCCCTTTTCCGATAGCCCTTCTCCTCTCTTGAATAAAGCTTCTATCTTTCCTCTTCTTCACAGACCCTCCCCCATTGCAAGCATCGGGAGGGAGATAAGCGCATGAGACCGGAGGTATTGAGTTTCCATTAAAGGTTATCGCGAGCATGAGACGACGGCTTCGGCGGCGTGGCCAAGTTTGGGCGTTGATTGTGGGCATCTAAGTAGCACCGACACGGCAATTTTCAGCAGAGGAACGAATCGGACATGCGATTTCCTCCGACACGCGAATTCCAGTGCAATTTGCGAATTAAGGGGTCAACGGTCAAATGGCAGTTTTGTGATTTGATCAAAAACTGAAGGCATTTTTGTAGATCAGATTTTTGCCCTAATTGACTATAAACAGCAGCTCCCATTCTCCCAAATCGTCTCTCTCAGTGAAATCGTCTCTTACTCTCCCAAATCAACGACTCCGTCGCCGTGATTCTGCGGTTCTCTCCCTATCTCTCAAATCGAAGCGACTGGACTCGACGGCGACGCCTCTCTGAGTATTTCTTCTTCCTCCGTCTTTTCTGCATTTCTGTCCCTGTCTCCCAAATCAATGATTGTGTATGGTTTGTATGCTTCTTCATTGAGAGTTGAGACTTCTTCTGCTTCATGAGCTTGAATCGACTTCGATTTCAGTGACTTTGTGTTGCTCTGAATAGGTTGGGTATCACAATCGACTTTGTGTTGCTTTGAATAGGCTGGGTAGAATGAAACTGAAATATATGTGTTACTCTACGAAATAGGGACCCGACGCTAAACGGGAAAGAAAATAATATGCTCCAACTCTTGTATTTTTTTTGCTCGGCTCCAACTCTTGTATTGGCTATTCATGAATCATGACTCCCCTCCCTTGTTTCCGTATTTTTAATAGGATTTTAATATGATTGTGTATTATTGGTAGAGATGTAGTTTAATTATGCAAATGGTTTTTCTTTTATTATATTTTGTTAATGTGAAATACACTCTTTATATTAAAAATATTATTTAATACCAAGACGTGTCGGAACGTGTCGAAATATTAGTATTTTTGAAGTAACGTGTCGACGGCACGTATCGGTAACGTGTCGAAAAAGCCGTGTCAGTGTCGGTGCTACTTAGGTGGGCATTGAGAGACAGTGACAATATCTGGTTAAATCTCGTGCGAACAAAGCAAGTCCTCCATCTTCTTCTTTAACATTTGGTTAAATCGACAACAAGATCAGGTTTGGGCGCCGATTCTACACATCAGCGGCGTGATCAGCGTCAGTTCTCCATCTTCTTCTTCAATATCTGTCTTTTGTTCTTTCCCCTTTACCTCTCCAGTGATCTTTCTCTGATTGAATCTCATATGAACAAATTAAAGCAAGTCCATGGCGGTGACGAGATTTGGGTTCCAAGACACGATGGTTTTGTTCATACTTATGTTTTCTGGGTTTATTCGATTTTTGGTTTTGTTTTTTTATTCGATTTATGGGTTTTCCTTATAGCAGCAAATCTTGAAGGATCCTTCGTACTCCATGCTAGCTCTGAAGGATCGGCGTTCACACACATTGGTGGCTAGATTTGTTATGGCGGTGGCTTGAAGGATGAAGCTCTTTCTCGGCTGTGTCAACGTTTTCTCCCCTTCCTCTGTTCTTTAATCTGTTTTAGTTTATTTGAGGGATCTGTAAATTATCCTCTTTCAATTTTTTTTTATTTATTTAAAACTAAGGGCAAAAGGGTAATTTCACCCAAATTTGTATATCCCTCATAGGTCTTTTGTACCTCTCAGTCTTTTTACAAATTCGGAAGACTTTTGGGGGTTTTACAAATTCAAAAGGTATTTTAATGGAATTCTTCCATATTAAAATAGACAAATGAGAAAAAGTCAAGTTTAGAATATTATAGAAGAAACAAAGAAGTTACGGAAGAGATAAGGATGCATTAATTGTTGAATGCTTTTGAACATACACATTATTTTATTTGTTTTATTAGCATTTGTTTAATTGTTGAAAGCTTTTCAACTCACGAGCAACACACACATTATTTTATTGGTTTAATGCTTATCAATCAATGCTTTGTGATTCTTTTTTTTTTTTGTCAACAAATGCTTTGTGATTCAAAAACGCACATGAACATGTTAAAGTAAAATAATAAAAAATGACGCTACACAAAAAAAAAAAAAAAAATGTGATGCACATCAATGTGAAGGCGCAACCAAAAAAAAAAGAGAGAGAAATACAGCATTTATTATAATTTTTTTTTTAAATGACGCAATTTTTTTTATCAAAATATATGTGTTTATTCAAAATAATTTTTAAAGAAAATAGTGCAGTTTTTTTTTTAAAAAATAAAAATAAATAAGTTGCTCAGAAGTATTCATATTTGACATCAATTATAGCAAAAGAAGCAACTTTCAAGGACACATTATTCCTTCTGATTGCAGATTTGGTGAAGGGCAGAGTGTTGAATTTTGTAGGTCCACATGTTTTTGTCCATTATTTCCTTCACACAGCGCATAGAAGATTGAAAATGTGAATGATTCGTGGGTCCACACATTTGACAAACTTTCATTTTAAAAAAAAAAAAAAATGATTGCAGATGTGCAGAAGGAAGCATCAATTAAAAAAAAAAAAAAAAAAATCAGGACCCACGTTATTTGATTAAATGAATGATGCAAAGCAATTGAACTTAAAGCACTTCAACAATTTATTACTCGGGCAGTTTCGAAAGTAAAGTATGAGAAGAGAAAGGATTACCGCCACAAAGTACGAAAGCTGCTTGGGTAACACATGTTTTTACTCAAGTAGGATATGCCTCTGTCAACCTCTGTTTTTTGGAAGCACGAATAGAGCATCCTGCAAACACTAAATCTAGAAGCTCCGATGCTTAAGTTAGTAATCATAATTTAATTAAATCTTATAAATCACTACTAAGTAAATTACTTACAACTCATTGGGATTTACTATTCCCAATTCTCTTCGGATGAACGTGAACTGTTCTTTGGCTAAGGGCTTTGTGAAAATATCCGCAAGTTGCAAATGCGTTGGGATGAACATCACCTTAACATCTTTCTTTTGCACGTGATCTTTGATAAAATCATGTCTCACATCAATGTGCTTGGTTCTTGTATGTTGAACCGGATTTTTCGCTAAGCTAATTGTGCTTGTGTTGTCACAAAGGATTGGTACTTCTTTCAGATGAACTCCCAAGTCAGCTAATTGTTGCTTTAGCCATAGGACTTGTGCACAACAACTTGAGACGGCAACATATTCAGCTTCAGTGGATGATACGGCCACAATGGTTTGCTTCTTGCTAAACCACGATACGAGTGATCCTCCGAGAAACTCACATTGTCCACTGGTACTTTTTCTATCTGTTTTGTATCCAGCGTGATCCGAGTCTGAATATGCGACCAAGAATTCTTGTTGTCCTTTTGGAAACCAAAGACCCAATTCTTTTGTATCTGAAAGATATCGAAAAATTCTCTTCACATACTCGGCATGTGATTCCTTTGGACCGGCTTGAAATCTTGGGCACATACCCACACTAAATTGAATATCGGGTCTACTTGCGGTCAAGTATAGCAATGATCTGATCATCCCTCTATACTTGGTTATGTTGAAGTCCTTCCCTTTTTCTTTATCCGCATCCAAAGAAGCAGTTGAGCTCATTGGAGTGTCGGCTCCATTGCAATGTTCCATCCCAAACTTCTTGAGCAAATCACGGAGATACTTAGCTTGTGAAATAAAAATTCCATCCTTCCGTTGTTTGATTTGCAGTCCAAGAAAGTAATTGAGCTCTCTCATCATTGACATTTCAAATTCACCCTACATTTTCTTTGAAAATTCCTCACACAAATTATCATTAGTAGCGCCAAGATTATGTCATCAACTTAAATTTGCACAATTAAAATCTCATTAAGTTTATTTTTTTAATGAAGAGGGTTGTGTCTGCTTTTCCTCTGACAAAACCTTGACCAAGAAGTAATTTGCTTAACCGCTCATACCAAGCTCTAGGAGCTTGCTTAAGACCATATAAAGCTTTCTTGAGACGGTAAACATGATCTGGATATTGATCATTTTTAAAGCCAGAAGGTTGTTCAACGTAAACTTCCTCTTGAATAAAGCCATTTAGAAAAACACTCTTAACATCCATTTGATAGAGTTTAAATCCTTTGATACACGCAAAGGCTAAGAGTACTCGTATAGCTTCCAATCTAGCCACTGGAGCATACGTTTCCTCATAGTCAATACCTTCTTCTTGATTATAGCCTTTGGCAACCAATCTAGCCTTGTTACGGACTATGATTGCAGATTCATCACGTTTGTTCTTGAATACCCCTTTAGTGCCAATGACCGGATGATCTTTAGGTCTAGGTACCAAGTCCCAAACTTGATTTCTATCAAATTGATGTAATTCCTTTTGCATTGCTATCACCCAATCATTGTTTGGTAGGGCTTCGTCAATTTTAGAAGGCTCAATCTCAGATATGAAGGCAGAAAATGTAACTTCATTCAAGGTACTTTGTCTGGTTCTTACGCCTTGATTTATATCCCCTATTGTTAGTTCTGTATGTGTTTTGATGATAACTAACAATTATAAACAAAATGGGAAGTTTTCTTTTGATAAGTTGAAAAATCCTCTGTCAAATGAAAACTCGAGTTTTGGTTCAAAACTCGAGTTTTGATCTTAATGAGAAAATCCTGAACTAGGCAAAACCGCTAGTTTTCGAGAAAACTCAAGTTTTCACCATACGAGACTTCTCAACATTTCCTCGAAATTTGCAAAACTCGAGTTTGCAATTGAAAACTCGAGTTTTGGTCATACGAGAGTCTCCGAAATTTTAAGATTGTGAAAACTTGAGGTTTGGTTCAAAACCGCCGGTTTTCGGTTTTTCGAGTTTTCATAAGATTTGTTTGAAAACTCGAGTTTTGACTTGCGAGAGAGTTTTCAAGACTTAGCGCAGTTTTTCTCAAAGTTTTCATGATTAAATGAAAACTCGAGTTTTGTCTTCGTGAGAGCATTCATGTTTTACCCAAACTTAAAACCGCAAGTTTTCATGAAAACCTCCAGTTTTGGCTTGGCTCAGTTTTTCTAAGTTTTCACACTTAAATGGAAACTCGAGTTTTAGTTTTGGAAACTCGAGTTTTGGCCAACCCGAGAGCATTGCAATCTTTCGATGTTTTGAAAACTGCCAGTTTTGTTTGGAAACTCCAGTTTTGACTTGGGATAAAACTCTCAGGTTTTCATGCTTAAATGGAAACTCAAGTTTTGGTTTTGGAAACTCGATTTTTGGGCAACCCGAGAGAACTTCAGCTTTTAATGTTTTGAAAACCGGCAGTTTTGGATGAAAACTCAAGTTTTGAGATTTTGGACTAAAAACGATGTTTCATGTGAAAAGTCCAAAACTCGAGTTTTGATAAACAAAACTCAAGTTTTCGACGCAGAGTTTGAAATTCAAATCTGACGATTTTGTGAAACCTTCTTGTTAATACTTTTTATTATGATTCTTTAATATTTCTAGCTATGTTTAACCACTTTGTTAGTGAGTTTCAGATGTTTCAAAGAATATTAAATGAAGGTTCAAAGCACAAGCAAAATGTGACATCAACACATTAAATGCAAAACCCATAAAAGTTGCATACTTTTGGGTAATCCTTCTACACACGCCTGCAAAGGATTAATGTCTACTTTCCACATCCAGTGGCTGCTATTCCAACGGATTAATATTCAAGGAGTCAACTCTGAACTTCTGTGCAACTGGATAAAGTGAATAGTAGAGAGAGAAGAAGACCAAAGCTTAACCTAATCCTTGTCTAATGAAGGCAACGGTTATATTGAAGATTACAATGGTCATTTAATGCTCTCTTGGTATAAATAGAGCTGCATTCAATTCTTCTCTATCATCACATCTACTGAAAATGAATTGTATTCAAAGTTCTTCAACTACTTTCACTTTTCACTTGTAAAGTATCTTCTGATACATTAAGCTTCAGTGTTTATCATTATCTACTCTTAGAGAGAGTTATTTAATTGTGAATCATTTATTGTAATGAATCACAAGTCAGGGGACTTGGTGATTAAGTTCATTGATTGCAACTTGTAAGGGGGAGTAAGTTCTAGTGAGAGAATTACTCTTGAGTACAGAGTGTGTAATCAATTGAGATAGTGGAAAATCCCAAAGAGTCTGGGGACTGGACGTAGGTCAAGAGATTGGACCGAACCAGTATAAATTCTTATGTCTTGTTCTTCTTCTCTATACTCTCTGTTCACCTCTGTTTTTATTGTTCAAAACATATCACTTCGAAAAAGATTTCAAAATCCCCAATTCAGCCCCCTCTTGGCAATTTAGCTCCACTTTCATTTGGTATCAGAGCAAGGTATTCTCTTAAGAGCTTTACAACTCGAGAAGGATCACTATGGAAGGTATTCTTCCTGATAGATCTTCGATCAACCGACCACCGGGATTCAATGGAGAGCATTACTCATTCTAGAAAGCCAAGTTTAAAGTCTTTGTGATGGCTACTGAGTATGGCCTCTAGAGAGTATTTGAAAGAGGAGACTACAATCCAACTGTTATGGAAAAATGGTCTCAGGGTTCCAAAGGATGAAGAAGACTATGATGAGAATGACAGAAGAAACGTCACACTCAATAACAAGGCTGTCCTTCTACTGCAAAGTGCCCTTAGCCAACAAGAGTATTTATGTGTCTACAACTTAACTTCTGCTAAAGCCATGTGGGATGCACTTGAAATAGCTCATGAAGGAACTACTGGAGTGAAGCAAAATAGAGTCAACACTCTCATGACTGAGTATGATCTTCTTCGTATGAAGCCTGGAGAATCCATTAGCGATTTCCAACTGAGATTTACTTATCTGACCAACCAGCTTGCTGTATTGGGCAAAGAGTATGAACAACCTGTCCAAGTGAGGAAAATTCTCAATATCCTCAACAAGGAATGAGAAGTCAAAGTCACTGCCATTGAAGAAGCTCGTGGAGATTCTATGGCATCTGTAGCAGCCCTCTTTGGCAGCCTCTCTGAATATGAGGCAAAGCTCAAGTTCAAGAAGGGACTTGATGAAGTTCATGATAAGAACAAGGGAATTGCCCTCAAAGCTGTCAAAGAAGTTAAGGAATCAGATGATGATGATGAAGAAGAAGACGAAGATGAAGAGCTAGACATGATGGTCCGAAGATTCAAGAAATTCTATAAGAAGGACCAAGGATACAAGAAGTTTCATAAGGGTAGCTCCAGCTATGAGGAAAAGAAGCCAATCATCTGCTACGAGTGTGAAAAGCATGGCCATATCAAGTCTGAATGTCCAAATCTGAAGAACAAGGGCAAAGAGAAGAAGAAGTTCAATAGATTCAAAAATAAAGCCTACGTCTCAGGCATATGGGGAGATAGTTCATCTGATGAAGATGAAGATGATGAGGAAGACAAAGCCAACATCTACTTAGTGGTTGAAGAACAAGAGCAATCTGAAAATAACAACGAGGTATGGGAATAATGGATATGACAGGAATGCCTTTATCCTATGAACTTCAAACTCAGATGTCAGATAGTCTATCGAAGAACTAAGACAAATCAAGGATCAAACATAGGCTAAGGACATGCATACGAATAAAACAATTAGGCTCAATTCAATCCTTCCATTGGGGGTTCTTCACTTTGAACTTCCTCATTGTCACTCTACCCACATCAGATTGGCTAGCACCGTCAATTTCCCAAGCCAAAGGTTCAGTTCCCTTAAGCCTTTGTGCTATGCTCGATTATATACACATTCATTCCATTGCTACAAGATTCTATTCATGCTCTATCATGCAATTTGGAAAAAAAAAATTCATTATGTGCAAAAAGCTATATGCGGGGTGAATCGGATCACACTCATGGAGACACTAATGGCGAGATTATATCACAAATCGTAAAAAAAAAAAAAAATTGAAAGGGATTGAAAACATCAAAATAAATAATAAAATAAACGAGAAAGAGTCTAGTACCCAAAGTTAACAGAAAAGATACAACTCATATGAGCTTAACCCTTTCCTGTGGAAGGTCCGGCAGCAGGTCCCTGAGAGTTTGACACTTCTTCATCATCAGTGTCAACCGAGTGTGTGCTGGTGGGCTCGCCTTCCTGTGGGCTTCTGCTCCGGTGCCGCTTCCGCGAGCTTGTGCGTTCTTGTCGTGATGGCCCATTGTGCATATCGAAAGTTGCCTCAGGGAAAGCCGGCAGTGGAGTGTATTTTGGGTCATTTTCCACGAGATTTGCTGCTAGGCTGCGATCCCTTTTGGCTACATATTGCCACCACATCTACTACTGGAGGAGCAGGGTGCTTACTGAATGGTGCAAGGTGGTAACTTGGGCAATCAAAGCGTGAAACGCTGCTGCAGAAATCAGTGTGGTGTCGGTTGGGGGTTCGACTGAGGAACTGATCACGTTGGTCTGGTTGGCCTGCGGCTGACATTTTTGCAGAATGCGCTGCACAAACCCACACTCGTAAGAGGTTGCGAAGTCCCGTTCTCTCTTCGTTGGCATCAAAGATTACCCCTGCATTTCGACAGAGCTCGGTAATAAGTGCAGGGAACCATAGGTTTCCTGTAGTGGTCTTCAGTGATTCGAATAGCTCTCGGTAGATGAGTGCATCGACATCAATGTGTTTGCCCTCCAAGATGCGAGAGAAGGAACGCACGCTCTCTTGAAATGGTGCCGGTGTGTAGTGTGGGCATTAGTCGTAGGCGGAGGAAGTGGAAACGAGTACGTGCTTCAATTTTGTCAGCGAGATACACTTTAAGTTGTATGATCCTTCTTTGGAAATTTTCCACTCAGTATTTGGAAAACAAAGCCAAGTGACTATGTTAGCAAGGGTCTCATGGTTTTCCGCTTGCTGGAGAAGCTCGTTGTACTCATCGTCCGTAGGCTCTAGGTCGTAAACCTTGCGGATGGCGCTAGGGCTGCATTGTACATTCTTCCCTCGGACTATGATGAAATACGGAGAACCCCCTGGATAATTCGCACCAAATTCAAAAACAAGGGGGGTTACCACCTCGGCAGGGTGAAGGCATAATCTTTCCCATCGGCGCTGGCGTATGATTCCTATAACGCATTCTGGGTAAGCGCCCTGCTCGAATGCATCTTCGTCGAATCCTTGCTCTGGTGCTAGGGTTTTGTCCGCCTTTAAGGAGTTGAAGCGAGATTCGGCCTCCCTAGTGGCGAATGGCATAGTGTCAGGAGCTTCAGCAGGTGCTTTTTGGCCGGAACCCTTGGTTCGTGCCATTAGAAAACTCTGGGGTTGTAGATGGAAGAGATAATGTTGTAGCTTTGTACAGAGTGAATGAGCACGCGGGGACCAGTCAAAATTTGAGTTCTGATTTAACTAGGGCTCAAGAGGAGTGATCATGGGCATATACTTCGGGTGGGTTGCGTGCAATCCATCCGAAATTTTAGGGGAGAACCGTGCGGCTGACGCTTGGTGTGGCTGATGGCAGTTCCCACTTTAATGTGATTTAATTTTCAAATCTACTGGGCCCAGTCTTGTGTGGCCCATCCATAAGCTCGTCTTTGCGTGCGACTAGCGCAGAGGAATTGCTAGAGCAATCCTAATGCCTTGGTCCTTGAAATCTTGTCTGTTGTTGCTACAGAAGCCCGTCTTTTCTTTGCCTTTCAACTGAGGGCATTCTGATTTGATGTGACCAGGCTTCTCGCACTCATAATAGATTATTTGATCTTTGTCTTTGAAATCTTCTCTGTTGTTGCTTGTGCTCCTTTTTGAAGTCGGTTTCTAAAGCCTTGATCCTTTTTGTAAAATTTCTTGAATCTTCTCACGAACATAGCCATCTCATCGTCATCCTCATCTTCCTCATTGGGTTCTTTTTCTTTCACAACGTTCAGAGCAATACCTTTGTTTTTATTATTGTTGATTTCATCCAAGCCCTTCTTGAATTTCAATTTGCCTTCGTATTCAGATAAGCTTCTGAACAAAGCAGCTACTGATTGCATTGATTCTCCACAGGCTTCTTCGATAGCTGTGACTTTAGCTTCCCAATCTTTAGTCAAGACATTGAGGATTTTCCTGACTTGAGAATTTTGCTCGTATGTTTTACCCAAGGCTGATAATTGATTGATCAAATGAGTAAAATGAAGTTGAAACTCTCCTATAGATTCTCCGGTCTTTATACGTAGGAGATCATATTCGGTTGTCAATGTATTGATACGATTCTCCTTTATACCAGAGGTTCCTTCATATGCAATTTCCAATGCTTTCCACATGTCTTTTGCACTCGTCAGTTTGCAAATCCAGAAGTACTCTTGTTGACTAAGAGCACTTTGAAGCATCAGGATAGCTTTGCTATTGAGAGTAACAAGTCTTCTATCATTTTCATCGTATTCTTCTTCACGTTTGACTGCTTGAACTCCATCTTTAGTGACAGATGGTTTATAATCATCTTTGTCGAACACATTCCATAAACCAAATTTAGTAGCGATAACGAAGACTCTAAATTTGGCTTTCCAAAAAGAATAATGTTCTCCGTTGAAACCAGGAGGACGATTGATAGACGCTCCATCAAGCAATATTCCTTCCATGATCTTTCTCGGGATGTTAAGCCCAACTGAGAAACCTTAGCTTTGATACCAAATGAAGGTAGAATATCACCTAAAGGGGGGTGAATAGGTGATCTCAAAAATTCTTTCGCCGTATGATGGATAAACGATGAAAGTAGTAAAGAAGTAAAGATAAATGACACAGAGGAATTATACTAGTTCGGTCCAACTCCTTGATGTACGTCCAGTCCCCAGACACTCTGGGATTTTCACTATCTCACAAATACAATTACACACTCTGTAACTCAGGATGATCCTTTCTCCCTAAGACTCACTCCCCCTTACAAGTTGTAATCGTACACCCACACTCAAGATACCTCTATCTTGAGATTTGAACGAATATAAAAACAAATGATAAATCTCTCTCACAGAGTAGATGAATAATAAACACTGAAGCTCAATAATATCCAAAGATATAAACAGAAAGTAATGAAACAATAGAATACTTTGAATGCACTGTCTGTGTGTCTGTTGTTCGTACTGATGAATTCAATCCTTCGAGTATTTATACTACTTGAAACTTGATGACCATTGGAACTAATGAAGTAGTCAAATGTAGTTGAGTCGAATTGAATGCACAGAGTTTCGGTAGTTGGGTAGTTGGCGGATTTGAACGTGATGAGCATTTATAGCGATCTTCAATTAATGCCTTTGTGAAGAACTTGAATATAGCCGTTGAGAGACTTCGAACTTTCCTTAGGCACATATGAATTCCGTCGAGATTAATCGACCGTTGCTTCATTAAATGCGTTCGCCTACTTGTGCAGAAGATGAGTTAGTGTGTTCTTCTTTTTCAGTGCAATAAATACTTCTCATACGTTGAAATACTTTTTGGCTAATCTCACATTAAACAAAGGTTAATCAACTGAAATCCACTCAAAAAGATTATATAAATAAGTTTAAGAGTGATTAAGAGTAGTTAAAAGATGACCCATAATGATTAGAGGAGAGTTTAAGCACATACCGATGAATTCTGGAATTTGCAAGAACTTACTCGGCTAGCTTAAAGGATTACTTGAGTAATATCTCATATTTTCAAGATATCAAAACATTAGAAACATTTTCACAAAATTACTTGCAAATCTTACTCAAGTAATTTCAAAAGTAATATCAAAGATAATAAGATTCTGCAGAGAAGAATAACATTACTTGCGAAGTTTGAAAGTATTACTCAAGTAGCTTTCGAAAGTAATGTCGAAGGAAACAATTACTTGCAGAGAGGAAATTGTTTACTTGAGTAATGACGCAAGTAATATCGAATGATTTCAGAGAGAAAGTAATTGACACAAGATTACTTGCTGACCTTACTCAAGTAATGTCAGAAAGTAATGCAGTTACTTGCGAAGAAGAAAAAGCTTACTCGAGTAATCACGAAAGTAATTTTGATCAAAAGCAACTATATCTATATTACTTGCAAAGCCAAAAAATATTACTCGAGTAACTCCAGAAAGTAATGTCAAATAAAATAATTACTTGCGGAGAAGAATTTCATTACTCGAGTAATTTCGAAAGTAATTTTGAGTAAAATACAATTAGGTCCATATTACTTGCAAATGAAAAGGTATTACTCGAGTAACTCCGTAAAGTAATCGTCAAGGAAATAATTACTTGTGAGAGCTAAAGAACCTTACTCGAGTAACCTTCAAAAGTAATATTGATTAACTTTGAAAGAATCGACTATTTGAAAATTACTTGCAGAGCAAAAGAACATTACTTGAGTAACCATTGAAAGTAATCAAATTACTTGCGAATAGAATGGTCATTGCTTGAGTAATGTTCGAAAGTAATGATGGATATATACTTTTCAATAGTCTTTCGAAAGGTGTCAATTTATTCAGGAGAATTACTTGTGTAACCAAGAACACCTAGCTTGAGTAATTAACTTAACATTTACTGATTCAAAAACACAAATCATTTTCAACAAAAAGTTCTAATTAATTAAGTCTTGTTATTATCAAAACTCCGAGAGCCAATAGCTAGAACTTCCATAATATTATACAAGATTATTAATTGAAAACTTAAACATACTTGTATGAATTTGAAAGAATTAAGATAATTCTCATGACTTCCTTACCTCTTTTCTTCTTGAAATTCTCCTTGCTTGTAATTCTCACAACACTCTCCTATCCCTCTTCTCTTTAGTGTGGGTGGTGCCTCTTGCTTGCCAAAAATGAAGAAGAGTGTGGTCCTATTTATAGAGGTAAGGCACCCTAAAAATATCTCCTTTTATTTTACTAATTTGCCCTTCCAATGCCTCTTGAAATTCCCTAGATTCTTCTTATTTTCTTGAGAAAAATCTGATTTCCCCTTCTTCTTCTCCCATGTCACGCCATCAACCTTCTTTTTGAGCCAAATATGTATTCCAATCACATGCTTTATTCTTGTGGTTAGTATGCTTTGCTTAATGGGTAAGATGGTTAGGTGGCATAAGTTGTCCATAAAATATATCCAAGTGTCCTCATGCTTTTTTTCTTTAAATTATATGTTGCCACCTTAGTAGCTTACGTGCAGGGGCGGAATCAGGGGGGGCTAGGGGTGGCCCCCGCCCCCCCTAAAATTACACAAACAGACCCATATTTTTTAACAATTATGCTTTAGCCTCATAAACGTTTTAATTTTTTTCAGTTTAGTCCCTATCCAAAAGCCTCATGAAGGGACTAAATCGAAAATTTTGAAATTTTTATGAGGCTGAATCATAATTTATGAAAATTTTGGGTCCAATTCTGTAATTTTCGCCCCTAATTTTAAATTCTGATTCCACTCAGTTTCACTCTGTAATTTTCGCCCCCCTTGGTTTTCATTCCTGGCTCCGCCCCTGCTTACGTGTCCCCTTAATTAATTAAATATGCATATGTGTCCTCCACTTTTCTTTTTTCAATATTAAATTGCCACATAGTGCTTAGGTGTCCTTCCTTAATTATTCATCTTTCTATGGGTCCTCTTTAATGTCCATTTCTTTAATTATGTGGCTGATGAAGATGTCCAAATGTCCCTTTTTTCATGAAGCTAAATAATATAGTTCTTGTCTTCATCCTTGTGAAATTACTTGGTCTTCTTTTTCTTTCTCCTATGTGTGCGCCAAATTCAAGAAGCAAGGAGGATAATATTCTTTTCTTCATATCTTAAAGCCATGCCCATGTGTCAATGAATAATAGCATCATTAATAAAGTTATTATCTCCAAAGTCAAAGACATTTCACTAATATTCATCTTGACCTTGCCATGTGTATATGTCATTTTCATAGTCAAAAGTGCTTTTTGCTAATAATTTTCCTACTTGCCATGTGTACATGTTCTTGCATTTTCCATTGCCTTCACATGCCACCTCATGATAATAATTCCTTACTAACCAATTAGATGGTAACAAATACAATAATGTACATGAAAATGGGGTTATTACATTTTCCATTTGCTTTATTTTTAAATGAAAATTCCATATATCTCAATAATATAATATTAATTAGCTTCATACAATAATGTACATGAAAATGGGGTTATTACACGTTATCTTCGTATGCCTCTTCTTTTTAGGCACAATAATGATCCCTTCTAGACTCCCAAATTTGATCTTTAACTTATTCACTTTGTCTTACACTTTTACTTAGTCATTTGGTCATAATAAATATCTACTTATAGTTTTGGACATTTCCTTCCTTCCCTTGTCTACTTTTGGTTCGAAATTTTTAATCCAAAAGGGAAAGGATATTTGTCTATTTGACTTCCATTGTCATCTCCTTTTGAGTGTCCAAAGTCATATTCATTTGGCCAAGTGTCCATAAACAATTCCTCATCCTTCTCTTTATCTTTATATTAATCACATTCATGTCATAATTCTTTTATTAGCCAATTATGTTAAAGACCATTGTCATTTACCATAGATTTAATGAAGATTCCATATGTTCCAATAACATGATACTAATTCATTTTATACAATAATTTACATGAAAATGGGGTTATTACAAAAGCAAAGTCAAAATACAATTAAAAATAAATTTAATATATTTTATTGATGATAAAAAAAGATAGATAAATTTTATTTGAATTTTATTTATTAGTTATATATTTTTAACTGAAAAGTATTATACTTTATGTATGATCATACACCATAAATTTGGTGGGCCATCTACTTATGCATCGCTCTTTAATTCGAAGGCATACCCTGAGCTCAATAAGTCTCAGAATTTAACTCATTTAAATTTTTCTTACCAAAATAAAATAATTAAATATAGGATTTTAGATGTCGTTTTTGCTTTTTTTGTTTATATCTCCATATAATAGGAAGTATATTACCTAACTTTATCCACACACAAAAAAAAAAAAAAAAACATGTTTAAATTTTTTATTATTATTTATTTTCTTTTATATAATTAGATATCTTGCAATATCATAGAGTAAAATCATACTGCTTCCGGTTATAAATATAGGATACAACGATCCTAAATATTGGACAAATTTTATCATATATTTAAGACCCGAGGTAATATATTCTATTTAAATTCGTCCGTACTATCTTTTCCCCTTTGTCTCTACTCTCCGCAGTTAATTTATTTGTTTGACCCACTTACTTTTTAACGCCATAGCTGCACAAGCATAATAATTTCACAATATGATATTCATTAAAAAAATGTCGCATTAAATATATTACCTCTATGATGGTCTACTATATTATCCACACACACACACACAAAAAGTCAAAGCCAAAGTTGGTGGCCGAGTTGTACCTGAGGAAGCAGCCATCGTAGACGAGATGGGAACCGTATGCCTGGTCGGAGCAGTTGCAGATGTTTACGGCGGCAACATCGAAGCAAGCGAGGCAGTTGGCAACGGAGATAGTTTCTGCACTGAAAAAGGCCAAAGACGGGCATGTTAGCCCTCATTGCTTGAGATGTGGCGAATTGTTTGTTTTGGTCTTTGATCTGAGCTCTGAGGCCTCCAAACGTTTCGTTTAGTATCTCCTTCATGATCGATCCATCGTTGTTACCGTTCTGGTCACGCCATAGCTGCACCAGATTGGTCTGAGGGTCTGAAACGACGCCGTCAAGTGTCCACCGTGACCAGACTATGAAGTTCAAGAAGAAGAAGAAGAAAAGAGGCTTTTTTTGCAGTTGTGGCTGCATGATTTTTTTTATTTTTTATTTTTCCCTTTTTTTGTGCCTTAGTTTGAAGGTGGAAGCTGTGGTGGAACTAGAATGAGAAGTAGAGGAGCCTAAAATTTTTTGCAGAAGAATATTCAATATCTTATGTATTTTAAAAAAATTGATATGGTAAATTGTTTATGTTTGGTATTTATCATCATTAATTTTCAAACATAATTTTATAGTAATATATTCGAGAGAAAGGTCTCCAGCGGTCATAATTGAAAGTTAAAGATTTTGTCAGCTGCCCTAATTTCCCAATTATCAAACTGATAGATTATTTCATTTGCACCCCATTCTTGAACTTCTTTATTTGTTTTCTTGTTTTCAAAATTTCTTAATTTGCTGATGAAGGACTTTGCAGATGAGATATTTCAACAACAATAATGACTCATCAGAAGAAAACACGCTTACATTATTATTTAACTGGTTTTCCATTTCACGAGTTGCACGCAGACTTAGACAAAAACCACTATTTTTAAATTAGGGAAAACTTAAACTATTATATAGCTGAGTTTCTAACTTGGCTCCTACGAAAAATGTATTATAAATAGAAGATAGATTAATCTTTATAATCTCTTTTTGGTTCCGATTTTCAAATTTTAGATGAACAAGCATTAGCCAGAGATAATGATAAAGATATTTCATAATACAAGGATCAATAATGCCATTTTCTAGTTATTTTTTCATTTGTATTATTATTGTGGCTAGAGATCAAAATATTTGTAATGGGGACGCATCATGAACGCATCTTATAATTTATAAATCTCCATATAAGTGACTCAGAAAGAAAAGACACCAACCTTAATTTAGGAAATAATTAAATGTTTGTAGGGTAACATCTTTATTATGCCACAGCTGCCACTGGGGCCAATGCCCTTGTTTTCAAAGTAAACGACATAGACCTACACTATTATAATTATATTCTTGTTTTCTTTTTTAATACTTTTGAACAATAAATTTTGCAATGTGAGATTTTTTTTTTATAGCAATTTTTCTAAAGATTAAGCATGTAAGTAAAATAGGACAAAGCGTACATATTAGGGGAATAAGGTAGAAAATGGGCAACCAAGTGGGCGAGATAATTCATGATTGATAATTTCGAAACTAGCATTCAAGACCAGTCACCTTTTCTAATTTCTACAATAATTGTGGCTTTCAAAATAGTTGCCTCTTCGAAGTTTCGTCTTATATAGCATTCACCTTTATTTCATTAACAAAAATCATGACAAAATTCAGATAGAGTTCAAGATTCAAGTATGTCGGCTGGCCGGAGAAAAAAAAAAAAAAAAAAAGAAGGATTCAAGTTTCAGACTACTGCTTTATTCTTACATTTTACATTTACGTATCAATTGATAAAGCAAGAGTTAAATTATACATACATATAATAAATTTAATAAGGTAATTTATAAAAGGGATAAAAAAAAATCTCTCTTTGACATATAATTAAATAAGACTATGGATTTTTTTTTTTTTTTTTTTAATTAAGATGGATCCTCGGTTATCTGGTACTTTTTTTCTTTTTTCTTTTTTAAAATATTCTGATGAACCCACCGTTACCTAGGGAAGTAGGGATCAAATTCAATAAGCCGGTCAAGAGGCCTATCACCAAGGTCATCCCACGTTGGTTGGACTAAAAGATTATTTTAAGTACAAGATTAGTTTAGATAAATAAAAATCTATGGTATTAAATTAAAAGGGATAATGTATGTGTATGATGAAAGATTAAAAAAATCAATTTATTTAATTTGAATTACTTTCATTGAATTCAGTTAGTATCTGACGTTGAAGACGCATAGTATACTTGGGGGCTTTCGAATGACTTGTGAGATTGCATGGGACTCATATTGGGGATCAGAGTCACTTTCACGCCAATACAAGTTGACATATTTGGACCTTTCGCGGTATTTGAAATACATGTAACAATAAATGATGACTCGTATAATATAATTAAGCCTTTAATGTAAACTAGATTTAATAAAGACTACGTGTAAATTACTACTTTTACCTTAATATAAGAGTTAGCTGACCTTTTTTAAGAGATAAAAAAACTAAATAAATAATAAACTACTACTCCTGTCCTATTTATAAGCCCCTTTTAACCAAAGTACGCATACCAACGAGAGTTAGTTTGCTTCAACGATTATGTGTTAAATTTTCAACTTTGCCCTCATTTATAAAGGGATCTTTCAACTCTTTCTTCTCTCTTTATTTTCATCGGTACAATTAATATGGGCAAAATTGTCACAATCTTATTTATTACCTAAAGAGACTCATAAATAGGACCAAATTTTTTGGTCAAAAACCTATAAATAGACCGAATGATACTTAATTATGACATATGTTTGTATGTCATTAGATTATATATCTATTTATAATAAGAAACAATTTAGTTTGAAAAAGAAGAAGATAAATTTAAATATTTTAATAAAATTTATTTAATTTTCTTAATATTTCTCAAACGAGTTAATTAGCCTTTATATTAAGAAATAGAGAAAATACTATTAGATTGGATTTATATCTATAAGTAGAGCCGGTAATACGCCCGCCCAACCTGTAAAACTTGGTGGTTGAGTTGTGAAAAATTGGGACCCATTTCTTTTCTTTTTTTTTTTTTTTTTTTGATATAAAAAATTGGGACCATTTTCATGCAAGGCTTTTTGGCCCAAATTCACCTAACCCGAACATGCCACAGGTTAACCCGCCAAGTTGGCGCGTTAGCCCATTTTTACCTAAAATTTCTGTAAAAGTGTAAAATCGTTAATATTAAAAATTCTAAACATCCTACAGCTTTAAAATTAGTGAATTAGCTGATTTAGCTCTTGTATTAAGCACGAAAGATAGTTCATATATTTGTGCGGAGTCAGAACACTGATGATATATAGTGTAGTCTTGGATGCGAAAAATACTCCGAGATTGACCAAATTCTTCTACTTATCTTCAAACCTCTCTATCCCCCACCTTCATCGTTCATTCTTCATCCTCTCTCTCTCTCTCTACTCTCTCTCTCCCCCTGCAAGCCAGTAAGTAAAACACCATGAAGCTAAACCTGCAACAAAATCCCTTATTCTTCACCTTCTTGTGGAGCTTCATAATATGGTCATGGTGGACTCTAGAAAGCGTCCTTTCAGACCCACAGCTGACTCGTCTGAAATCAGGTTGCAGCAACTCTAACGTCAGCGACGTGACCATCTTCAATGAGAACGTAAACGCAACGATGCGAAGCCTGAGAGAGCAGGTCAGCAACGAAAGCAAGCACTTTGGGACGGCGATGTGGGTGAAGGGTCACAATCCGGCGTACGGCGTTTTTCAGTGCAGGAACTACCTTTCCATCAAAGACTGCCTTGCTTGCTTCGACTTTGCTCGTGTTCGTATTTATGACAACTGCTCCATCACCGCCACCGGTGCCCGGATCAGTTACGAAGGTTGCTTCCTCAGGTACCTGTCCCATACTTGGACTTTTCTTTTCTTTTCTTTCATTTTTTTTTTTTTTAAGGGAGAATTTCGGTAAAGTATTGAGAGATAAAAATAAAATAGTCTTAGTAGTAAATAACTAAAATGTCCTTGCTTTGTTTACACGGACATATGCATTTAAGAAAAAAATAACATAAAACTTATATATATATATATATATTTTTATTTACTTTTTGAATTTAGGTATGTATATGAAAAATAAATCATGCTATAAAGTATAAAATCCTTTTAGACTATGATTCAGAGCTTTCCTCAAGGGGAAATTAAAATATTACAAACCTTTTCTGACTTGCAATCTCAACTATTTACTAAAAAAAGAATATACAATCTTAATTGTTAAAAGTTCATACATAATTTTATTTTCCTGGCATGCTGTATTTGATATATCTTTAAATTTATATATTATGATCAGAATGCAACTCCGTATTTTCATTATTTATTTTTAACAATTTATTAAACATAAAGTATCGATAGTAAATGATTAATTAAAAAATAAGAACAAATATCAAAGATAAAACAAATGTGGAACCTACAGCCGCTGATTGATATTGAAAATTCTTTTAAATAAAGTAGGAGGACCACACAAAAGTCTGTCCCACCACTAAGAAATGACAAATTTGACTCACGATAAGTTGCAAATTATGACTAAAACCATGCGTCCGGATCTTTTCCTTATCAGCTCTCTGATCCCTCATCATCAAGAAAATCCTAAATTTGTCAAAATCCTGATCTAAGGGTTCAGAACAATTTTTTAAAAAACCACATGCTGTAATTTTTACCACGCGGTTTTTTAAAAATTTGGTATGGGCCTTGATTAAGATTTCAATGGTCAAGATCAAAGATGATGGAGAGAAGGCTTACAGAGACTAATGGGTAGATTATCCTCTTCCCTAAAACCACAATGGGTATAATTTGTTGAACATTTGTGCTTAGTGGGCATATAATTCTAGTTAACAAATAATCCTTATCCCATTTGTACTTCTCTTCATAAGGCTAAAAAGACAGTATTTTCAGATTGATCTTCTTTGTTGAACCTGGCTAAACGGGTTAAAAAAATCTAAACTAAAATTTTTTCAAGTGGTTCCACAGTCCAGACACCTGCATATATAGTTTACAAACTACGACACAATTGCATCACATCTATAACATTTCAGGTAACCGATCGATGTCTCTTAATTTGGTCATAAAAGTGACAGTTTTCTTAGACTAAAGCATAAAACTGACATTTAAATTTAGGGTTAAGTTGTAAAATATTACCATAAAAGTGTTTTTTGGTGTTCAATTTTACCTCATAAATTTCAAAACGTACTAATGCATCCCATTAAAAAACTAACACTGGCCTGGCCGTTAAGAAATTGATGTTGACCACTAATATTTTTAATGGTCAGGGATAACATTACTCTATTTCAATACGTCCTAAGAAACATTACTTCTAGGTGAAAACTTTCAGAACAAATTAACATTTTAATTCTTAAATCTATCAAGAAGACTCGTACAGATGACATACCTTGGTGTTTTTTTGAGGTATGAGAGCGGCTTTTTCTTTGACCAGTCCATAGATGCTAGGAACCACATTAGGTGTGGGAATGGTGTGGCTAAAAAATCCACTGAACTTGCTTCAACTGCGCAACAAGTGCTACAGGATTTGGTAGAAGCAACACCAAGAATACCTGGTTTCTTTGCAGCTACTATAACACCAGTTCCCAACAGTAATGCCTCGAATATTTATGCCATTGCTCAATGTCTCGAGACGGTCACTCAAAGTGGCTGCCAGGATTGCTTGGAGTCTGGGTTAAGAAATTTCCAGATTTGTATTCCCAACTCAAATGCTCAGATTTTTTATGCTGGTTGCTACATGAGATACTCCACCTCTGCATTTTTTGCTCAAAATCAGACCACTAATATCAAGCACATTTTGAAACAAGGTACAGCTATAAACTTCAAACTGAGAAATGACCATATGCATTGCATGACAATAAACAATTGAGATAAACAAATACAGTACAATTTAAAAATCAGATTCAAATCATTTGCGTAAGCAAAACTTATATACTATAACTAGTCGTAGAATATCTTAGCTCTTGCATATACTTTACATGCTCTTGGCCGCCGTTGGTTATGACCATTTTTAAAGGTAACAGACATACATTTTTAACGGTAATAGGTCATATTGCTCAATTAACATTATTTCTGTGTTAATCCTGAACCAAAATAATAATAATAATAATTCTAGAGCAAACATTTCTCCTAACTGAAATCTTCGGGGAAAAATTTGCACCTTAGTCCGTACTATAATTAATTACCAAACAAAGTACTCCCTTCTTCAAATTATTGATGTCATGCATAAGTTTAGTTTATTATACATTGGTCATTAAACAAATACTCAGTGACAATTTGGTTTGCTTACGTGCAATTTTGAATCTCTCAAGTTCTATTATATATCTTATTTTAGTGCTAGATCAGACATGGATATAAGATATATATATATATATATATATTCATACATTAAGATTGACTCATTTGAAAGTGAGTTCTCTATATTATGTGTGTCTTGCAGGTTCAAATAGGAAGGGCGCCATTGTGGGTGTAGTTGCTGGAGGTGTAGTTTTTGTTTCAATTCTCCTTACACTAATAGCTTGGATTAAACGACCAAAAAGGCCTGAGAAATTAGTTCTTAAAGGTAAACACCTTGAGAAGTTTTTTGTGTCATTTTGTAATGATTTATTATTGTGACGCTTAAGTCACTTTTTCCCTTTAAAGAAAACGATATTCACTTTAATTCATCGCTTTGAAGAAAGAGACCCCTATCTGCTATTTCTTATTTATGAAGAGACTTAATTGTACTTATGATTTCCTTGACGTACAGGAGATATATCTGGAGTAAGTGAGTTGAACGGCCCAATTAATTTTAGTTATAGGGAATTGATGTTTGCTACTGAAAGTTTCAGTGCAGAAAATAAACTTGGAGAAGGAGGATTTGGTGCTGTATATAAGGTAAACATATTATTTTGATTTTCAATGTTTTGATCTTGTTCATGTTCAAACCCAGGGATGTTTTTAAGTTGTACTTTCATACAGTGTTGTAAATAAGTAAAACTTCTAAGTAATGCTTCCAATATTGACATTCCTTATCTTCATAAATAGGGTACTTTGAAGAATGGGAAAGTCGTTGCAGTAAAAAGATTAACTTTACACAAGTCTAAAACGGTGGACGAAGAATTCGAAACTGAAGTCAAGCTTATAAGCAATGTTCATCATCGGAATCTTATTCAGCTTCTTGGATATTGCAGTAACAACAACGAGAGAATTCTTATTTATGAATATATGAAAAATACCAGTCTTGACAAATTCTTGTTTGGTATATTTTATCAACCAATAAAGCTTATATATAGTTCTTTAATCTGTAGCTATTGAATTTCTTAATAAAATTATGACATTTGAACTCATTTTCAACTAACTAATCTTCTAAAACAATTATTCACATGTCATAATTTCAGTTAAGAACTCAATAAACAAACATGTCATGTCTTATCGCAACATTTTTTATGTGAATCCTTTTTTCTTCACCCTCTTATCCTTTAAAGTGTGTGAATTTGTGAAATAGGTAAAAATAGAGGTTCTCTTACTTGGAAGCAACGGCATGATATTATTTTGGGAACAGCAAGGGGTCTGGCTTATCTACATGAAGGATCCCATATTCGTATCCTACATAGAGATATAAAGACTAACAACATCCTCTTAGATAATAATCTACAACCTAGAATTGCTGATTTTGGACTAGCAAAGCTTTTACCTGAGGACAAATCCCATTTAAACACAAAATTTGCAGGAACACTGTAAGTCAAAATAACTCTGTGTGTGTGTGTGTGTGTTTGCTTTCCTTTACTCTTACTATAGTAATGAATTCCCTATGGTATTGATACTATATGGGTCAATGTTATTGTTACATCTTTAGCTGGACACTTTACTATAAAAACAGTTTTTTTTTTTTAATCTGAAAATTGCTACAAAATTTGACATTAGTGGTGGTTAAATGTCAAACCACTACAATATTGTAGCTATTTGATTGTACATTAAGTGGCACGAGCACTTGCATTGACACCTGTAGTGGTTTGAGTTAATAACTGCTACAAATATGTGCCATCATCATTAGTAGCAGTTGGTTGTGGAAAAGTGCCACTAATCAAGTTGTACCTGCACACAAACAGTCCTTAGAATTCTTGTGTCAATACAGTAGTGGTTTTAAACTGCAACTACTATGACCTCGGAAATCTTGTCTCTATCAGAGTTTTTTTATCGGTTTTCATCAACTGCTACAAAACTTGTAGCGGGTTTGATGGCAGGGGTAGCAATTTTCAATAATCGCTATAAATACATTTGCTATGCTTGATATAATAGTGATTGGTATAACCACTCCCATAATCATAGTGGCTGTTTTAAACAGCTACAAGCGTACCAAAATAATTGCTGGAGAGACTTTTTTCCTAGTACATCAATAAATTCATATCTATGTCAAACACGTGGCAGTAATTTACATTGCATATGCCTGTTTCATTTTTTGTTTGATCATAACATTTATGTGTTCACTTGAGCTATTATTCAAATCAATTAAAATCCTACACATTATATATAGAGGATACACAGCACCGGAGTACGCAGTTTATGGCCAATTATCAGAGAAAGTTGATATCTATAGCTATGGTGTAGTAGTTCTGGAAATCATCAGTGGTCAAAAGTGCAGAGAATTCAATGTTGATGATGATGAGGGGGCATTCCTGCTTCAAAAAGTGAGAACTTTATTTTAACTATTAAAATGCAGTTTTTTTTTTTTTTTTTTTTTTTTGGTGATAATTTATATGTGCAGGGATCTTTTCTAACAACATAGCTTTTCCCCCTTTTGAAAAGCTATTCCTTCTTTGGCTAACAACGTAATCTAATATTAAAAAAATAAAAATATGGCATAAATTTTGCTTTGTATATTATATTTTCTATTTCTCTTGTTTAACTTTTCTTTTTTTCAACTTGATAGGCTTGGAATCTATATAAGAA
The DNA here is from genome assembly GCA_019022655.1 of Acacia acuminata. Classification (NCBI taxonomy): domain Eukaryota; kingdom Viridiplantae; phylum Streptophyta; class Magnoliopsida; order Fabales; family Fabaceae; genus Acacia; species Acacia acuminata. The sequence continues at coordinate 1,004,795 of JAFJYI010000153.1, read as the reverse complement.
AGAGAGGCATTTAGAGTTGGTGGACAACACCTTAGACCCTAATAGTTATGATGCAGAAGAAGGAAAGAAAATCATAGAGATTGGTTTGCTTTGTGCCCAAGCTTCTTCTGATAGAAGACCAAAGATGTCTGATGTAATTGCTTTGCTTCAAAAAATGGATTTATTAGAGAACATAAAGCCCACTATGCCTATCTTGTTACAAGAAACTAATTAGATATACGTGGGAGACTTCTCTACTCTTACACTACTGAATTCAGTATTCCAATGCTCCTCTTTTCACCTCTATAGTATATGAAGGTAGAGGTTAAGATACACTTACAGACTGAACATATGATAATTCATAACTGAATATTACGAAAACATTTTTCATCCCCCACCCAAAAAAATAAAAAAAAATAAAAAATAAAAAATCTGTTTTTCAATCAACAAGACCCAAGATTTGTTTGCTTTGCAGCCAAGCTTTGCCATTATACTTTTTTATTTCTCAAACTTGCCCTTATTTTGGTTTTGATTTTTCAAGTTTCAAATCATGGGTTTAAATTACTCAGTTAAGGCCCAAAATTGTCTAGATACTTAAGGAACCAAAACCAAAAGGATAATTTATCAATTTTGCCCCTAAAGACGCTACAGCGGAGGAGCAATTTTACTTGAAGTTTTCGGTGTAGCAATGTTGCCCTAAACTTTAAAAACGTAGCAATGTTGCCCCTCCGTTAACAACCCTAACAGTCAACGTAATTGGGAACAACCATACTCACGATCTGCATCATCTCATTGTAATTCTTCTCACTCATATGGTGATCAGTCTTCAAGCCGAGTGTTGCTAGGGTAGCCGATAGCGATCAATATTCACTATTTTCAATGTGTTCGCAACCTTCCCATAAAGGACGTTGCGCATCTTGAAGCATTTTATAGAACCTCTCGGCTTCTGGATTAGGATCCTCTCCCATGTATGATGGTTGAGTATGTGCACCGGTCTCCTCTCCCATGTATGACGGTTCAGTGTGAGTAATGGGATCAAAATATTGGCCGATCGACTGCCCCGCGGCATCCATAACCAACTGTTCATATTGATTAAGGTTGTATCGATGAGTACTGTCTCTGTAATAACCACTCGGTGTCTGTCGGACTTCCCATGAAATTCCCAACATTCATAATTCGTCATGAATCCTTTTCTACACAAATGGATTTTGACCGTGCTCGGATCTTGAAATTTCAAACACCTACATTTCACACACGAACAACTGATCGAGGTACTTGAATTAGCTGCGTGCACTACTACAAAATACCTAAAAGACGACCTAAAAAAGACCCAATTAACGTCCTTATTCTACGGGACGTCGGGGAGAGCGTAGTTGTAGATAATATATTTAGCGATCTGAAATTGTTTCAGGTCGCCTCTTAATAGACGACCTGAACACAAATCAGGTCGCCTCATATGAGGCGACCTGGACACAAATCAGTCGCCTCTTATGAGGCGACCTAAACACTATTCAGGTCGCCTCATATGTGGCGACCGGATTTGTGTTGAGGTCGTCGCATATGTGACGACCTGAAAAGCATTCAGGTCGCCTTATATGGGGCGACCTCAATTTTCAGGTCGCTTCTTATGGGTTCGTTTTTATCATTTTAGGCCTCATCTTTGGAAATAGGCGACGATTAAAAATCGTCGCCTCTTATGATCCAAAGACACCCGAATTGATTTTCGTGTCGCCTTAAATTATTATTATTTTTAAAAAAATATGCTTGTCGTTTTGTTTGGCCAATTTCTTGCAAATACTTCACAAAATAATTAAGCGCATATGCGTGAATGACAATAGATAACAATGAATGTGAAATATATTATGACTTGTATGAATTATATGTATGTGCATTCCATCAAAAGAAGGTGAAATAACAATGAATACGACAAGGTTCAATAAGAAAATTGTAAAAGTGACTTCAACAAAAGAATATTGGCTACACATACAAGATCATACAAGAGAATGACAATATAGATGTTCTCAGATTCAAATTTCGAGATCAGTTCAACAAAATCAATCAAATTCACAACTTAGCTTCCAACATAACCATGAGGATGCAAGAATATCAACAACTCCAAAGAGAAAACTTCAACTGCAGAGCCTAAGAAGACAAGTTCACACGATAATGAATTAAAGTGTAGCAAGCTAGGCGAAACGAGCCTAGAAACTTTCAAAGAAATTCAACGTGTAGAAAAAGAAAGAAGGTATGACCTAGATTTAGGTTACTAAAACTAGACCAAAACAACAAACAAAGCACCACTATGACAACAAATTTTTCTCACATTTGGAGGCAATTAATCTCCAAAATTTCACAACAAATTTTCACAATTTAATGCAGCAATTAGATAGCATCAACATTCCCTTCAATTGGCAATAACACCGATATGCGACAAGAGGCAAATATATATAGCAAATGACTTTTGCACACAAAGCTTAACAATTTCAAGGTTTCAAAGATACAGAATTTAGCTCAACTCTAATGCTAAAGTGAATGAGAGCTACCTACTAATAATCACAAGACCACACAAGCAAATCAAACACCTCCCAAGCAAGAAGCACACATAAAACTTTCAAAGAAATCGCTTATGATGGTATGATTCAACAAAATTCTCAAGTCTTGGTTATTGGAAAATCAAATGCGGTAGGTATAATGGCAAAATCAAATCTCATATGACAGTGATCTATTTCCAGAATTAAACAAGTGATCTAACCTCATATTCACAAGAATTAAAGTGGCAAATTCAAGAGCAACACCAATAATTTACGTAAAAACCGAAATCAAGACAGCCTAATAAGTTTCACAATGACAATCACCCTAACAAGTAATGACTTGCCTATATATTCACATTGAGCCATGTTCAAAAAGATATCTAGCCATCATGTCTCGAACCGAATCGATGTCATCCCGTGAGTACGGATCCTCGATGAAAAACTGTAAATTGGAAAACAAGGTATAATTAACAACTGAAGTACCACAACAAAAAATATCATCATTTGAGGATCACGGAGCATTACGTACGTTTTGCAAGCCAGTAGTACGTTCGGTGGAAATGATAGATTGCATCCAACTAATAACATAGTATCCGCACTCGGTGTTCCCTAGTTGGTGATGGCACTATAAAACAAAACAAATTGTTAAACAGAAAGCTACTGTGTCTCAGAAAAAACTTGAATTGAAACTACTTACCTTCGGATAAAACCACTTCGGTCCACCCTGCTCTCGTGCTCCAAAGAATCGGCTGCCTATATGTCCTAAGACCCCTATCATTAAAATGGAAATTAACGTACATGAAAACAATTCATTTAAAAAAAGAATCGATGATTTAGACAAAAATTTACTTACTCGACAAACATGTTTTTGATATCCTCGGTTGGCCTGCCACCTATGGAATCGAACCAATAACATGCATTCTTGGCGGGACAAACAACACACAGGGTCTAATGACCACTACAACATATACATATTAATATTAAACTAAGATAAAAAAGCATTTTATCCTTAAAAATCGTATATAGACAAAAAACTACGCACCTTTTATGTATTGGCGCTAGATAACAAGACGATTTTATGTCGCCCATTGTTAAACCAACATAAATGGCCCTTACGGCTAAAGATATTGCGAGCCGAAGCCGTGGATTCAGACATAAGAATCCATACGAATCCATCGGTCTCCCTTTTTGCATATGTCGTGGCAGACACTATGTTCGAAATAAAATGATAAATGTTGTTGAATATATTAAACGAAAAAAGAGTATTAACATAATTAAAAGGTAAAAAAAAACTTACAAGATTGCAAGTTGAAGCCACTTTGTATATCTAAACAGTCCATATGCATAAACTCACAAATCGTTCTTGTCAATTGATATCGGATATGTCTTGTCTCGCACCGACAATGCCGGAGGCATCTGCAAGCCTATAGAGACGATGTCCTTGTAGAGCTCTCGCAATTGTGATAAGTATGGAAATCGCATGACTTGTTCATGCTATGAAAACATAATAAACAGATTATGAGTGGGTTAGCAATGAAAATCAATCCTAAACCCTACTCATCGTCAATCGATAATGTATTTCCTACCATTGGAGGTGTCGTCCCCACCTCAATAAGATGATGTGGCCAAAGGATGAACAATGTGGTGGCAGCGTCTAGCGTGGGAACCTCCTCATCAACAATCGGAATGGCTGTCTTTTCTTCCCCTCTCGCACACTTGTCGAGTCACCCTACGTTGGTCTTGTGGAATTTGCATATTGTGGTGTGTGGTTTGTTCTCGGGTAAACAACACCATCTGCAACAATACGCCGGTGTGGGTCATCCAAATATAGAGTGCGGGGTTGTCCCCCCGTGGAGTGTGAGAAGGCTCGCCGGCTCGCCAATAAGTACATCCGGAGAGTGATGAGAAGGTTCGCCAATAGGTACATCTCGGAGCGTGAAAACTTTCTTTGCTTTTGCTTGGGAAGGCCGAGGATTCCCGGTTTGAAGGTTGCGTATTTACCTTCCCTTGTATCATCTCCTCATTTCACCCCGTAGTTGTGCCATAACCTCATCTACGAGGACGCTCGAATTTTGGCTACAAGCCGAGGACTAGGGTTGTCATCGTCATGCGAACAACTCGAACGCCGTCCAAAATATTTCGCGACACTAACTCCCTCGGCTCCCCACGAACAGCATCAAGGTAATCGGGCTTCCCAATCGCCGTGGACAAAATGTCCATCCGTGTACCGCGTGAATGAACCTTGGCCGCTTTTATCGCAAGTGCATCCTATATCATAGGATTTTTCATAAATAGTAACTAAACTCTACAAGTATGAAACAACAGAGACTATTTAATATTTTTAATTTAACTACTTACAATCTTTAAGGCAACCTAAGCCACATCTTCATTAACGTATTTTTCACCCTTCTTCCTCGCAGCTATCCATTTTTTGTGACGAGGAGGATGCTCAGGGGCCTGGATAACAGTGGAAGGATCGGATTCGATAGCTTCCTTCATTCTCTGCAACTCTTCTTCCATCAGCTTTCGTTCAAGCTTCTTATAGCCACCTCGAGACATGCAATGCGGATACTTATTTCTCGCTTGCCTCTCTCTATTGGCCTGACTTTTTTCCTGTGACACGAAAACAAATAAAATTGAGCCTTCGATGTCAAATAGATTCAACTAAAAGATAAGATATGAAAGAAATTTTACAAGAAATTCGGGATTACGGCGTGACGCCACAAACTCCCTCCAGTCCTCTGGAGAAATGTAATCATAGTCCTGACATGGGTCCTTGTCCTTCTTTACCCCTCGAATATACATTCTAGTGAGCTTGTTCTTAAAGTCTTTCTAACGTAGACAAACCTCGCCCATCCAATGCTTGTACATGGCCTTATTGTTAGGCACATCATACGTTTGCTGCAAGATAAAAGAGAAGATATGAAAGAAATCAAGTAATAAAACTAAAGATACAAATGCGAGAAGATATCGAAAGTGAGATACCAAAAGTTGTGCCCAGATCAACTCCTTCGTTTTAGGAGGAACCAACTTCCAATGAGAGAATACAATGCGAACTTTGCTTCGAGCCAGATAGCCTATGTAGCTAATGAAATTGTCTTCCTCTTGACCAATTGGATTCATATTGGCATCGAACTCCACATGCAGCCTCTTTTTCCTCGACCGTCACGACGTGCAATTAACGCACCCATATGTGTGCTACCTCTACCCTTTCTCACCACCGGTACATCATTCCCACTATCACCCGCTGACTCGTCAGAGCTAGATATATTCCTGTTCATCAAAGACAAATGAATAATGTTAGATAGGGTTATTATTAAATAATAAACAAATGAATAAAATGAACTAACATGTTAAACCAGTACAAAAATAGCATAGGACTTTTTCATAACTTAAGATCTTACTTTATATGGTTTCCCATATTCCTTCAGAATGATCCTTCCTTGGAGCATATTCTTCATCATCTACCAATTCTACTTCACGTGTTGTAGGTGGATTTGCTGTGAAATGGAGTGTATCGTCTAGGTTCAAGGATTCTTCACCATACGTCTGTTTTTTACTTTGAAGTACAATGGACATTTTGTTATTTGCGAGTGGTCGTAACGTAAAACACTTGTTTCGCCTGGCTTGCTAGAATGAATGGCTCGTCTTTATGACCAAGTCTTTGAAGATCAACTGAGACAAATCCAAATTTAGGATCTATTACAACAGCATTATTGGTAACCCACTTACATTTAAATAAAGCAACTTTGAACTTGGTGTAGCTCATCTCGCATATTTCTCCAATACCATAATAGGCCATTGATGCTAAAATCGGGTTTTTGTCTTTTGAACTTGAAAAGTGCATGGATTCAGCTTCAACCATCACCCCACTGTTTTGCACAGAACTTCTGTCATCTTGGTCTTTTGTGTAGAAAGAATATCCGTTGATATCATCACCCGTCCAAGTGATGACTGATAAGAAGGCCCCCAGGCTAACCACTCGATTGTAGCCGACACACCGGTCTCGTGCAATACCTTCTCCTGGAACCACTTTATAAATGTATTCTTTTGCTCATTAGCTATCTGCATGTCATTCTTCCTTGGATTCATATTCTTCAAACTCTTTTTGTGTTCATCAATGTATGGTTGAACTTCTTCCGTATTATTCAAGATGTACGGTGTGCTTGCAACACCTCTGCACGAAGCATATTCTTCAGTTTGATTCCTCGAGTTCCCTCACTTATCCCCTTATCATGCTAAGATTGTAACGTCGCCCCTGATAGATAATCTTTACAGAACTCCATAGCCTCTTCCACTACATATCTCTCAACGATTGAGGCTTCCGGTTGATAAGGATTTTTAGAATACCCTTTTAAGATCTTCATGTATCGCTCGAAAGGGTACATCCACCTTAGGTAAACTGGACCGCAGAGCCTTACCTCCCTTACCAAGTGCACTATTAGGTGCACCATTATATCGAAAAATGCAGGAGGAAAATGCATCTCTAGTTGGGACAAAATAATATAACCCTCATTTTCCAATTCATCCAAATTTTCAATGTCAATGACTTTGTTACATATAGCATTAAAGAAAATACACAATTTTGTTATAGTGGTCCGCACTTCATCTTTCATAATGCCCCTAATAGCTACTGGTAATAGTTGTTGCATCAACACATGATAATCATGAGACTTCATTCCCACTAACTTCAAATCGTCCATTGAAACACACCTTCTCAAATTTGAAGAATATCCTTGTGGAACCTTAATGTCATATAGACACCCGCACAAACTTTTTGTCTCCGCTTTTGATAGTGTATGAGCTGCTGGCTCCATGTATGCCCTCTTACCATCTTCCATTACTCGTGGATGTAACCGTTCTCTTATTCCCATATCAACCAGGTCTAGTCTCGCACTAATTCCATCCTTAGTCTTCCCTGGTATGTGCAAAAGAGTACACAAGGCTATCGCAAACATTTTTTTCCACATGCATCACATCAAGACTGTGTCTCACATCAAGACTACGCCAATATGGAAGATCAAAGAAAATTGATCGCTTCTTCCATATATTCTTCTCACCCGCAATCTTTTTCTGCTTACCCAATGTGACATTGATATCCATCACCCGACTATAGACTTACTCTCCTAAGTTAATGCCTTTGGAGCCATTCTATGCTCCGTAATCCGTTAAAACGCTTTCTTAACTTACGATATGGGTGGAACCGATCAAGAAACCTCCTGTGACCGAGGTAGACCCTTTTTTTCCATGCTTTAATTGCTGGAAGTTTGTGTCAACTTCACATATTGGACATGCTTTATGCCCCTTCACACTGTACCCAGACAAATTTCCGTATGCAGGAAAGTCGTTGATTGTGGTAAAAATCATTGCACGCAACTTGAAGGACTCCTTCTTATATGCATCAAACACATCTATGCCTTCCTCCCACAACTTCTTCAAATCCTCAACCAAAGGCGCCAAGTACACATCGATATTGTTACCAGGCTATTTTGGTCCAGAAATCATCATAGAAAGCATCACATACTTGCGTTTCATACATAGCTAGGGAGGTAAGTTGTATATTACAAGGAGAACCGGCCATGCACTATGGGTACTGCTAAGAGTTCGATACGGATTGAAGCCATCTGTACAAAGCCCCAGCTGAAGGTTTCTTGGCTCAATGCCAAATTGCGAGAACATTTCGTCTATTTTCTTCCATTGGAGAGAGAGTCACCGGTGCGTAGATATTTTCCATCGGATATTCTCTCATCGAATGCCATCTCAACTTCTTTGCTTTGTTGCTTTACTAGTAAACAGACGCTTAAACCGAGGAATTATGGGAAGATACCACAAGGCCTTCAAAGGTTGTCTTTTTTTGTGTGATCTCCAGAACCATCACCTTTCTTCACTTTGTATCGTGAAGTTTTACACTTCGGACAATTACTAAGGCCTTCATACTCATTTCTCGTACAATATGCAGTCATTAGGGCAACCGTGTATCTTTTTATACTCCATACCTATCGTAGATAAGATTTTCTAGGCCTCATACATACGATTTGGAAGTACATTATCATCTGGCAACATATCACACAACAATTCAAATAACGATGTGTAACTGCTATCGGTCCACCCACATGTTGCCTTTAAGTTGACCAAATGTAAGGTCCCAGTCAACCGTGTATACTTAGTACACCCAGGGAACAAAGGTGTCTCTGCATCACTCCGCACGCTATCATATTCATGCGGTTGTGCAAAAGATTCGACCTCAACATCATGAATCATTCTCTCCATTCCATCATCATCTACCTCAACTTCATTTTCGTAGGATGCACCGGGAGTTACCTCCTCACCATGCCATATCCACGTTGTGTATCGAAGGTTGATTCCATCACAAATTAGGTGGTCCCTTATATCGCAATATCCCTTCGAACCCCATTTAAACAATTAACACATGGACAATAGTACATCCCATTTTTTGTAGCCACATTCCTTCTAGCAAATTCAATAAACTCTTCCACCCCATTCTCATATTCTTCACTAGTTCTCAAAGTATTCATCCAACTATGACCCATTTTATTATCACCTAAGACATTTCCAACAACAGTCAAGTTCATAACAATTTCAAGAATCTCAATCTTGTAAAAAAATTCGACAAAGATTTCCCCTCAACAAGAAGACATCCCAAAATTTCAACAACAAACCATTTCAACTTAATTCAACAAAACTTACTAACTAAGGCAATTTAGAAAATATCAGCTATTAAATCCAATAATTTCATCAATACAAAAAACTAAAATATATCTAAGTTGTCTAAGTCATAAACTATAAATTATGGACATCTAAGCATCATTATTCATACTACAAAGATTACCTAGTTCAATGCACATCAACAAAAAAAAACAATATTTAACTATAATTACCTCAACTTTAAATTCCTCTCCTTGAAATTTATTTGCTCTATTCAACCTAAAGACAACAACAATAAAGACAACATTAGAATTATTCAAACTAACATATGAGCGGGAATAATTGTATGACAAAATCAACATGATTAAAAATACCTACCCTAGGACCCCTCAAGCTCTTGTGGGTTGTTGTCGTGGCCAAGTCACAAACAAGTAGTCGGTATAAGATCAATATTTATCAACTAAATCCCCCAACACTGATCTGTTCCAATTCCAACTTGATTAATAGCAAGTCCCTGTCAATCATTGATGGCATGACATGAATAACTAAACGATGTTCCACAAGTCACAAATTAAATCCATTCCATTCTTCAATTCCATAATATTCCTTTCTCAAACATTTCATTGAACACTTCACAAAGGAAATAATACATCATCATCTCGGAGTTATAAGGCTTCCAAATTTTATATTTGAACAAGATTCAAATTGAAACAATTTCAAACGGTATCTAGATTTCTCTTCAGCAGGGAAATAATATAGGAACACTTATCCAAATGAACTTTTCTTTCAAACATTTCAATAAACACTAAATAATGTGCATTGCATATTAGGCAAACTCCAAGAGCATTAATCCCTTCTCATCACAGCCCCAAAATTCATATGTCCCAACTATAAATCCACTTTATTTAGTTGCCAAACTTGGGACACCCAAATCAAATGCCAATTAGGAGAAAGGCAACAATTTTCCAAATCATGGATCATATACAAGAAGAAAAAGAAGACATGACAAGAATTTTCAACGGGGGTAACAATAATGAAGAATACATCAAATACCAAGTATAAATAGTGCATCAAACTTGTCAAGTTTCGGTGAACCATCAAGCATAGTGTTCTCCCTTGTTCCGGTGCCACCTTCACAGAATAAAAATAAACCAATATGAGGTGGGAACCATACCTGAAGGAAGAAGGCTTGATGACGAGGTGACGCGGGGAGCATAGTCGATTTGCCCGGTGTGGTGGAGGTGGAGACGGAGGAGACGCCTGCGAAAACGGAAATGGCAAGGCCGAACTAGGGGAAGGAGGCGGAGATGTGAAGTGTGCCGCGAGAGGGAAATGATGAAGGGTTTCTATCGCACGGGCGAGTTTTGGTGGATCCGAGTGGTCATTTGGGTTTTATTTTGAATATAAGCGACCTGAAAACGCATTCGTCGCCACTTTTCGAATAGGGACGACTTGAAATAGAATAAGGTCGCCACTTATCGAAAATAGGCGACCTGAAATAAAATCAGGTTGCCACTTTTCAAACATAGGCGACCAATGTGTTTCAGTCGTCCCTTTTCAAAAAATTGGCAACTGATTTTATTTCGTGTCGCCTATTTTCTAACCCGAAATATAATCGGGTTAAACATAGGCGACTTTGAATATATTTCAGTCGTCCCTTCAAAAAATTGGCAACCCGATTTTATTTCGTGTCGCCTATTTTCTAAAATCTCTTTTGCCGCCAAGTCCCATATCATATTTTCCTTGGCGCCCATATCATATTTTTCTTGGCGCTAAGTAATTAGTCGATTTTAGGCATCTTGAAAAATATTCAGACTACAAAAATAAATTTTATTTCAAAAAAAAAAATATCATGGCACGAATAAAAAATTCTCCCATATTACCGTATTTGGCAGATTTTAGGCGTCTTGAAATAATATCAGGACGTCAAAAATAAATTTTATTCCAAAAGAAATTAAATACCATGGCACCAAACAAAAAATTCTCATATTTCTTATGGCGGGAAGCAATTAAAGCGTCCTTAAAAATGTTAGAATGCAAAAAATCAATTTTAGAAGTCCTAAACATCTATTCGGACGTTGAAGGCATCATTTTCCTATATATAATTACAAGAATGCCATTGTCTTCATTTTTTACTGCCTGTTTTTTAATTAGGACGTTTTTTAGGGTAGTAATATCCAATTTTTGTAGTAGTGGTGAGCCAGAGCAAATTTGATGAACTCTTCCAAAACCTCCAAGAATACTCGAGTAAGTTGTTTTTCTGAGTTAGACGATTATACATCCAACTCCTATCACAATCGCCTTCCATACTTCCCCAACCCAACCCTACATAAAGAATTTTGGAACCAACACAGTAATACTAACTAATTCAGCTACTAACCTAAGTGGCAAATACAACCGGTCATTTATACCGACCAATTGTCACTTAATCAAGAAAGTGGCAAACAAACACATGCAATGAACAAAAAAGATCTCAAAAACAACCGAGAATGATGATAGTACACTAGAAGATGAGAACATGCATGTCCCAAAGTACTCTTCCGATCATCTACATCTCCACCGTAATTACTATCTGAATAGCCAATTAACCTTGAATCTTGGGACTATGTGTAGAATAGTCGATGATTGATGATTCCTTTAATGTATCTCAAAATTCTCTTTGTTGCACAAAAATGATCTTGCTTTGGCTGCTTCGTGTATCTTTTAATTAAATAAACTACATACATAATATCTGGTCTAGTGAAAGTTAATTACCTGAAGCTTCTGACCAAACTCTTGAATAGTGTTGTGTTTACTGGTGTTCTATCTGAATGAGCTGTCAACTTCATTTCTGCTCCTATCGGAGTTAAAACAGGCTTGCAATCTTTTTTGAACCTGCTCAATATCTTTTGTACATATTTCTTTTGTGACATAAATATTCCTTCCTCCATTTGTTTCACTTCAACTCCAAGGAAATAAGACATCTCTCCAATATCTGTCATTTTCAAACTCTCTAGTCATAGCTTTCTTAAACTCAACAAACATACGTGGACTATTTCCTATGAAGATTCTATCATCCACATATAGACATGTGATCATTATATATCTGTCTTCATTCCTTTTTGTGTATAAAGCATGCTCATATAGACTCTTCACAAATCCGTTCTTCTGAAAGTATCCATCTATTCTCGTGTTCCATACTCTTGGAGCTTGCTTCAATCCACACAATGCCTTCTTCAATCGGTTAACTTTGTCCTCTTCTCCTTTTATTACGTATGCTAGTGGGTATTCAATATATACTTCTTCTTCTAAGTAGCCGTTAAGAAAAGCTGACTTTACATCCATCTGATATATCTTCCATTTATTTAATTTTTTTTGTTGAAATTGTAGTAAGAAGTCTAACAGTGTCAATCCTTGCAACTGATGCAAAAACTTCTTCATAATCAATTCCATATTTCTGCCTATAGCCTTTAGCCACTAATCTCACCTTGAACTTCTCCACCTTTGCTTCTTTGTTGGTCTTTGTCTTGTACACACACTTTAATCCAATGGGCTTATGCTCCTTTAGAATAGTTGTGAGCTCCCACGTGTCATTCCTTTTAATTGCAGTGATTTCACTGTTCATAGCTTTCTTCCACGTTTCATCTTTTGCTACTTCTACATAGTCACTGGATCAGATTCGGCTATCAAACAAAATAATGAATAATCAAGTGTAGTTTGTACCAGATCCGTAGCATCATAGATATCATTTAAGCTTTTCATTTTTGCTACTGCTCCCCCTGAGTTGTTGCTACTGCTTCTTGTTGTTGATGGTATAGATGTAGGAGTTGTTGGATTAGGACTTGGTGGAGGAGTTTGATCATTGTCTGCTTCAACGATTTGGTCTTTGAGTCAAAGTCGTCCTTAAAGAATAAGCCTTCCACTCTTTTTTCTTCATCAATCCATGCTCATAGCCAATGAAAATGCATTTTTCTGCTTTGTCATCTAACTTCTTCCTCTTCTGATCTCGAATATGAGCATATGCTATGCAACCAAAGATTCTTAAATAGATAAACTCCGGCTTCCTACCACTCCATGCTTCATTTGGAGTTTTTAACATGACACTTTTTGTTGGACAACAATTTAATAGATAGGCAACACATTGAACAACTTCGGCCCAAAATGTTCTCGACATATACTTTCCTTTAATCATGCTTCTTGCCATATTGAGAATTGTGCAATTCTTCCTTTTTGTAATTCCATTTTGTTATGGCATGTAGGCAGTTGTCAACTGATGAATTATGCCATGTTCTGAGGAAAATGCTTCAAATAATCTAGAAGTATATTCTCCTCCCCTATATGTTCTGAGCATCTTTAAATATTGACCACTTTATTTTTCTGCCATTACCTTAAACTCCTCGAATTTATCAAGGGCTTCAAACTTTTCTTTAAGAATATACACCCAAGCTTTTCTACTAAAATAATCAATAAATGTGATATAATACATTTTTCCTCTAAGTGATGGAATGTCAAATGGACTAGCTATATCGAAGTGAACTAGTTGCAATGACCTTTTTGCTCTCCAGGCCATGACTTGCGAACTTCAAATCTTTGTCTATGTTGCTTTCCTCATATGCATCCTTCACATAGTTAATCTAGATGATTTATTATTGGCAATCCATTCACCATATTCACTTTTGATAACAGCTTCAGGCCAGTGAATTATATATGACTAAATCTAAGATGTCATGAACGGCCATGACCTATCTTCAATGATAGACTTCATGCATTTTATTCTATCTGTCTTTATATTCAACTTGAATAGATGATTTCTTGTCATATTAACTTTCGTTATCAATTCTCCTTTCTGATTTCTCATGACCAGAGATCTATCTTTTAAATTTATGTCATATCCCTTCCCTAATAGTTGACCAAGACTGAGGGGATTACTCTTCAAAGAAGGTATATAATAGACATCTGTAATGTATTTTCTATCTCTATTCTTTGTAAATATCACAATATTTCCTTTGCCTTTAATTGGGATTTTTTATAGATCGCCGAATGTGACTTCTCCTTGGACTTCTTCATTCAACTCCGTGAATAACTCCTTTTGCTACACATATGATTGCTTGCTCTAGTATCAAGGTACAATACATCTTTTCCATTATCTTGTTCACCTTTGTAAGTGAACAAGACGGCTAGTTCATCAATTTTTTCTACATTTGTTGTATAATGACTTCTTCCCTCAACTTCAGTAACATCTCTGCACACATAACTAAAATGATCAAATCTATTGCAATTATAACATTGCAATTGAGAGTTATCACCTCTTTGTTGATATCTGCCTCCTCCTCTGGCTAAGAATCCTCGACCTCGGCTTTGGCCACGACCTCGATTATATGATCCTTGACCACGTTCATATACTACTGGATAAGTTTCACATATTCCATTTGATTGGCCATATCCACTACATCCACCACAACCACCTTGAGCATTGAAGTCACCTCGGGTGTTATATCTACCTCTATATCCACCACGATTTTCTTTGTCACGTCCATAGTTGTTGCTACTAGCTTGAAAAGTAACACCCCAAATTCCATACTTCAAATTGTGTCGGTTGACACTTAGTTTTAGAAAAATTGACAGAGTTTGAGGTGCTACCACTCAGAGTAATGCGAAACGGAGAGCATGCGCTTACATTTGGACAATGAGTAACTAATATAAAATGCCCATGCATAAGCTGATATATTAAAAATTTTCCAAAGGAATATTCATGTGATACAATAATACAGGACTTGTATAATTACATCTCTTACATGATAACTATACATCCTTAAACCAAGCCTTAACTAGACTTTTGGCAATGATCCCAACTCAGTCAATCAACCATATTGGCCAGGCCGGTGTCTAGTGGAAGTCTCCCCGTCTTTTCCAGCGACTTATTGACTAAACCACATAGACAAACCCTTTCTAGACACCAAACGGTTTGAAGTAACGTCGTTAGATTCATGCCAGAAACTAGTCTCTAGTGGCCTTCATCAGGCTCTCATCTCGACTGGTGCCTCTTCACGGCTCTGTCCATGCCTCATCAGATCCATCCTTCGGTGCATCTTTTAGGCTCTGTTTCGTTTCCTGAACCTTAGACAAATCTGAGGTCTAATTCCCATTGGACCTCAGGTAACAGTTAACCTCATATGAAAAGTATGAACAATATATATGAATGATATTCAATACATTTCAGCATCAACCAATACATAGCACACAGCACATGTAAGGTTACAACAATACATAAGCACACAGCACATGTAAGGTTACAACAATACATAAGCACACAGCAGATGTAATGTTAACAACACAACAATACATAGCACACAACACATGTAATGTTATCCACGTTTGCACTAACTAGTGCCACGACAGCTCCTCGTGTCCTCAGCACTAGGAAAACTCAACGGTATTATCAAGACTATAACTCGTATTAAGCTGAAAGTATATAAACAGGTGACCTAAGTCATAGTGCATGGCCCAAGACCTAGTCTTGCCCATCACTTCATGAATCATTCCATCACATACATGCATACAAGACACATCAGAGTTAAAGTTAATAGTACGCGAATGTACCTTTCACCGCGTAATTGCCAAAACGCCTGACCTTTTGAATCCGACTCCGGACTTCCCAGATATCCTATACATTATCGTCAAATTATTTCCTTTTCCATCATATTATAATTAATATCATATTTCCCGGATATTTTCACCTATTTTTACATTTCTACCCTTGGTGGATTTGTTATTACAATTTTGCCCTTACATTTTCTTAAAAACGTATTTGCTGGATTTTCTGGGCAGATTTTTTAGCAACTTGAAAAATCATAATTAATTCTAAAAAAATCGAAATGAGGTTCTGTAAAATTTCTCATGACCCTTGACATGTCTATTTTCAAGTAAAAATATTCCCAGAACCTAGAACATCAATAATAATTCCCAGTTTAATATTTTCTCAACGCTGCCCAGTTTATAACTCCATAAATAAGGCTTAAATTCAAAAATTCATATCTCCTTGTCCAGAGATCAAAATGTTACATATTTTATAATTTTAGAAATCCCTACATGTCTAATTTATTCCTCTAAAATGTCATGATTTAACGACTTCATTTGCTACATAAAATAATAGACACAATATTCGCTGCCAGCACAGGATTTACACCAGCAGTTTTTCAAACTTTTATCATAATGATCTTTCAATTCTAAAAATTATTCCCCAACATGTTTTCCACTCCATTTTGAATTTTGAAAAGCAATTGAGACTTCCAAACATGAAAAGGAATATTTCTTACAATTTCCTAGAGTAAACTACAATTTACTAAGAATTAAAAAGCTAAAGACTAGAGAACTAAAAGCTAGAGCTCTAGAACTTACCTCTTGAAGTTCTTGCTCCTTCCTCCTCCTTGCTCCAAGAACTTCACTCTTCTCTTAAACTCAACCGATTTGGTATGAGTTTGGTGTGAAACCAATTTGGTATGAGTTTGGTGTGAAGAATGAAGTATTTATAGGAAAAATCCAAGGAGCACAACCATTGGATCATTTTCCTTCATCAAGGGTTCATGTGCATTGGTTTTTTACGAAGACACAAATTATGGCTCAAAGGTTCTCATTGGTTAGTTTTAATTACATAGGATTAAGCCCATTTATTTTAATTTAACATGTGCTCTTAAATATTATATTATAATCTCCCCCTCCCCCAAAAAAAAACCGTCCTCTCCCCCTCTCTCTCCCTTATCCTCTTCCATTTTGCATTAATTATCTTATCTTCTTCCATTTATTTACCATGTGCTCTTAAATCTTGGATATTATCTCACATTTTATCTTATATTATCCTCTTACTTTGATCCCTAACCATTGGATTAATTTTGTGTTTGTTTAAGTTTCATCCTTACCATTAATCCATGGTTCAAGTCTCCCATTGGTCTAATTAATTTTATGAGGATTTAGCTCATTTTCTTGATTTCTTATTGGCTAGTCAATTTACAAGAGGATTTAGACTTATTTATAGGATTAATTAACCCTCAATTGCATTTGCTATTGATTTATTAACTAGCCATGAAAATTATTGCTTAGTTACACAAGCTTAATTCTTCGTTAATTAGCCTCTTTTTGATGATCTTAGTTTTGCCTCTAATCATCTTGAAGAATTATGCAACTAATCTCAATTAGTGCAAGCTAATTTTGTTAAGGATAATTGTTAATAGATAACAATTAAACTAAGTGTTTCCCTCTTCTCATTTTTTGTCTTATGATCATTTAAAATAGCTATTTATTTCATGTGATTTAATGTCACATTTTATAGCCCCTAATATGTAGTCTCATAATTAACCATTGGTTAATTAATTCCAAAGTGAAATTTGGGTAGAATTATAATCAAAAGATTATAATTCTTTGAGACACATATTCACCTTTGTATTTTAGTTATTATTTTCCAAAATACAATATTTATAAGAGTTATGAAAATTAGGGTATTACAATTTTCATTTAAAGATAATTTACTTTGCAAATAAATTTTGATCATAACTAACACAATGAAAGCACCAAAATGCTATGATCAAAATTTACATACACAGAAATAACTTAAAATGATCCAAAGATATATTGATATATTAACGAAATTCCAGAATACAATGGATCAAATGCAAAATATCGAAAGATAACTAGAACAATAGAAATCCAGAAATCAGCAAAGGAAAAACGGAAAGATTCTGCCAAAGAGGTGCAGAGAGAGAATTCACCAAATCCTTCACACGCTGATTCTAACCGTTTTCCTTCTTTTATCTTGGAGCCACCTCATCAAGTTCTCGTAGCTTCCAGGTTAGCCTTCTTTTTCTGTGGCTTCGTCTGACTCGAACTTTCGCATGCTTGATAATTGGGCTTTCAACCTCATTTCCATAGTTCTCGTCTTGTGGGCTCATTACATTGAGGCACTGAGTCTAATGGTGTTTTATGATTAATATAATTAAGTTGTAGCGTAGGGCATGTGTTGTATGCTCAAGACATCCATGGTGGTTGTGATAGTGCCACATTTCCTTTTTAGTTGGACTCATATAAGAGCTCATAAATGCTACTTTTAATATGGATAAAATTCCAGTAGATGGTGGTATAGATGTCTGGAAAACTGTGTTGCCCAATCTCACCAAAGGGAGGTGAGGCCATTGCTGAGTGTCGCATTGATCAGGTATTTCCTTCATAAGCAAGCACACTCGAATCTATGGATAGACACACGATTTCATGCTTTGTGGCTGTCATGTGAAATAATCTCATTGATTCCAGTGGCTTCTTTGCGCTAATTGTGATAATAACTTAAATATTTATTTGTGTTTGCTCTTCTGCTTCATGTTACAGCAAGTGGCTCCCTTATATTTTAATGAGTTTATTTTCTCTCTGGAAGGAAAATAAATTTTTTAACATTAATTGATTCATGATATTTTTTAAATTATTTGAAAGGTCGTTGTGTGTTATATGGATATGAATGAGGAGTTAATTTGTCTTTAAATGTATACGAATTATTTTGAACTGTTTTTTTTTTTTTTTGTCTCCTTTTTATCAATTTATTTTGAACTGGTTGGGTAAAAAACATCATTGCTGCTTTATTACCATTTAATTCTGTTTGTCTCCAGAGAATACATGGCCTGTTATAGTTCGCTGTACGAGAAATATTAAGGGCATTTAAGAATTTATTTAGAGCTCATGAATCAATCTCACTGAGTTAACCCCAAGTATTTATTATTTATAAGGAAGAATAATAGTATTTAATAATAAGGGAGTTCTATATTAAATTACATGAAGGGTTTTGTTTTAGCATAAAAATTATGAATATTAAATTGGTAATAAAATCCAAAGCAGCCAGACAGACAGATTGATAGTTTTTCTTTTGATCGAAAGACAGAGTGATAGTCTAATACTTTATTACCGTTGAAAGTATTAAATGCAGAAACAATACACTATTTTAAGTCTACGTTGGAGGAATTACCAAGACTCAAATTGAGTACGTAAAACCATGAAGAGGGCCAAAGCTCTCCCAATTGTAAGTATTTAATTTAACGTGACTGGATTCTTATTTGAACCGAGAGCTTAATTAGTGGTTATAACTAAAGACTTTGAAACACATTCCCCTCCTTTTCCCATACTCCATTATTAAACTGAGATCCTCTTCACTTCATAATTACATATTGACCCGCGTGCTAGTTAGTGATTGCTCCAACATCCAATATTCCATTAACTTTAGATCCCTTTTGGTTGACCTTCGTCATTTCTGTCTTCATCTTCTTCCTTTTCTCTCCACACAGACCTAATCCGACACATACACATAAATCTGAGATATCTCCAACCAAAACTCCAAAAAATCATGCCTCAACCTATTACTCTCCTTCCTCTTCCCATGTTTATTATTGCCTTCTTCATATTCTGGTCATGTTGGTCCCTTGATGGCGTCGTTTCTGACCCCCAGATCAATCTTCTAAGCCGTGCTTGCCTCCAATATAACAGAGATGAGTATGATACCAAGTCTTTCAATGACAGCGTAAGCGCAACGTTTCGTGACCTCACATATCAGGTGGTGAACCAGAGCAGGATCTTCGCCACAGCGTAGCAGACCGACGGAGAATACCCGGTTTATGCTATTTTTGAGTGCAGAAGCTACCTCTCCTCCGACTGTGCCGCTTGCTTCACCCTTGCCGCGGCAGAAATCCGCAACTGCTCTGCTGGGACTAACTTTGCTCGTGTCATCTATGACGGCTGCTTCCTCAGGTACCGTGCATAAATTTATTTAGTTTCTTTTTTGGATTAAGCAGTAAATCCATTCCGAAAAAGTATAGGCCTAAGAAAGCAATGTTGCTTTGGAAGTTTTTCTTATCTCAATGTTACCCTGAAAGTTTCAAAACATAGCAATGTTGTCTTATTCCATTAAAAAACTAATAGACGGCCAAAAACTTGATGTTAACCATTAACTTTTCAACGAAAATGGGCAACATTACTACGTTTTAAAATTTCCTGGATAATATTGAGACAAGAAAAACTTCCAAGTAATATTGCTCCTCATAAAAAACTTTCAAGGCATATTTGCTACTTAACCCTTTTTTTAATAGAGTTATTAGTTTGTGTTATATATATATATATTGATAAGGATGAAATGAAATCACCCACAATTGTTAACTAACACACAAACACACACCCCACGCAATGCGCAATAATGCACAGGTTGATGGTGTTACATACGGTTAAGTGCCATGTGAGTTAAAGTTCATTGGCAGATGGTGTTACATATGATTGCTCGATATTATATTATTATTTGTTGGTCCAATGCAATAGTACGATGAAACCAAAAAAAAAAAAAGTGCAATCACGATTTTTTTATTTTTTTTAACGGTTCCAGATCAGTATATAACTTGCGGGAAAGAACTGTTTCTTGTCTTTTTGTGCCATGTGATCTAAAGTTGATTGGCAGATGGCGTTATATACGATTTTGCTCGACATTACATTATTATTTGTTAGTACAATGCACATGGCTTTTAAAATACTACAATGAAACAAAACAAAAAAGAGAATCAAGAATTTTTTTGGTTTACCTTGATGATTCCTGATCAGTATGTACTTGTGGGAGAGAACTGTTTCTTGTCTTTTGCACTAGGTATAACTTTTTTTTTTTTTAAATGCTTCAAAATGACACTAAAGAAAAAAAAAAAAAGGGAAAATCTCTAATAAAGAATTCTAAAAAATCCTAAAATACAAAAAAGGTATTTCGAATATTCATAATCTTAAAAAGATATTAAGCTCTTTCATTAGGTTTCAACAAATTTTGTTAAGGAAATTACAACATTTCATTAGGTTTCAATAACTTTTTTTTACCAAATAAAAAATTCACACAATCAATTCATTTACAAGTTTTATTAAAGAATTCACAACATTTCATTAGGTTTTAACAACTTTCATTTACCATGTAAAAAATTCATACCATCAATTCATTCACAAATTTTGTTAAGAAATTCACGACATTTTATTAGATTTTAATAACTTTCGTTCACCAAGTAAAAAATACCACCACAGGTCACTCACAAGTTTTGCAAAGAAATTCATGACATTTCATTAACTTTTGAATACTTTCACAAGTTTTTTATGGGAGAACGAAAATTATTAAAACTTAATGAAATATCATAAATTCTTTAATAAAACTTGTGAAAGGGTTTGGATTAAAAATAAGTTAACACACACACACATATATATATATTTGTTTTGCATGTAGTGTATTGAAAGCTATTAGCTAGTGGCCCAATGGCCACTTGCTTTTTGGACAAACCAAGTGGTGGGGGTTGGAACTCCACCCGTACCACTTTGGAAATATTAATTTCTAATGAAATATTCCCGCTGGAGCTCTGGCTGCCGGTGGCCACTTGGCCACCAGAGTTCGGCGGCGGCCGATAGGAGTAATATTTTTTTTTAAAAAAAAAAAATATATGTAATGGCAATTTAGTCATTTCATTTTCATTTTAAAAAAGATAAATTGAGCCTAACATTTCTCAAGGATTTTGAACATTCGAAAAACCTTTTTATCTTTTAGCATTTTTAAAGTTTTTTGTTAGAGATTTTCCCCAAAAAAAATAAAAAATAAGCACGTATCTAATTAGAAACATAATAATCATGAGCTTTTCTATCAGTATAGTTTTTTAAAAGAAAACTTTAACGGTTGCGTCCCTAAAATAAAAAATAAAAATATACATTTAAATTGTAAGAGTATGACATTAATTTGATAATTAAAAAAAAAAATTAATTTTAATTTTAATTTTTCATATACTCCATTGCCCTTATTTCCAATTTTTTGTGGTGCAATCTCCGCCCAGTCATAAATTTCAAATCTTTAAAGTGAAAGGACAAACAAAATAACAATAATATCACTTAGAATTTATTTCTGTATTGAGCTTGAAAATTTGATACAATATACGTTTTTTTTTTTTTTTTTTTTTTTCTGTGGCGTAATCTTGAGGTTTGAGAGCACCAATATTCTTGAGTAGACAACTGGAATTTATAATACTGCATCGTGTGGAAATCAAAGTACTGTAGAAGCAGACACATCATTTTCTTCAGCTGCACAACAACTGCTAATGAATATTGAAACAACAACACCCAAAATCTCTGGTTTCTCTGCAGCCACAAAAACTCAAAATGGTCCAACTATTATTTATGGCTATGCTCAATGTACTGAAACTATCTCACAGCGTGGGTGTGAGGATTGCTTGAAGCAAGGGGTCAACACTGTACAGACTTGTCTTCCTAATTCAGAGGGTAGGGCTTTTGACGCTGGTTGTTACATCAGATACTCCACAACTTCCTTTTTTCCTGACAACCAGACCATTTATATCCCTAATCCCTCAGTCAAACAAGGTACAGTGATTTCAAAGACTTCAATATCACACATGCATCCTACAACACAGCATCTTGGTTTGTTTATGTGTAATTCTGAATCTTATGTTCTATATGTCATATTTCAGTAATTGATTAGATATACATGTTTCATTTTATCAAAACATATCCTGTAAAAATGCATCTGATCTGCATGTTTCATAGAAAATGGCTGAAGCATTAATTTGTACTCCTGAGGTCCTAACATTAGGAATGGGTTGAGGGATTTGCTTTGATCCTAAATGTAAGACTCTAGTTCTCTCATATTTATAATTTTTTTCATCAAATTATCAAATTGCACTTATTAAGGGCTTCTCATCAAGAGAGTAGTGATAATTGTAAATTATTTAAAATGACATTTTATGAAAATCAACACATATTTCTTATAAATAACGTTAACTTACTTAATTAATTTTTTTAATCTTTACTAATTAGTGCCTTTTTTAATCTTTACTATTTAGTTATCTAGCTTCTATATTTAGTATGACAGGAGTATACATAAGATTATCACATTGTTGTTGGGGTAATATATTGACTGAAGCATCTTTTTTTTCCTATATTACAGCTGGTTCAAGCAAGAAGGGGGTCATTATTGGCGTAATTGGGGGAGTGGTAGCTTTTGTTTTGGTCCTCCTTACCCTACTGGCTTACATCAGACGACCAAAAAGGCATGAGAGAGTTCTAAGAGGTAAACAAATTATGGACTTGCATTTCCATCTTTTTGAAGAATGGAATTCCTGAGTAGTACTGAAGAGACTTGTCTTTAATCTTTTCCTTAACAGGAGACATAACTGGAGCAAGCACGTTAAAGGGTCCAGTTAATTATAGTTACGGAGATTTAAAGGCAGCAACAAAAAATTTCAGTATAGAAAATAAACTTGGAGAAGGAGGATTTGGTGTTGTATACAAGGTAGCTATATATTTAGATTTCCAATATATATATAGAGTAACACTTTGATAATTAAAATTCTTAACTATCATGAATAGGGAACTTTGAAGAATGGAAAATCGGTTGCCGTCAAGAAATTAACTTTACGGCGTCACTCCGAGAGAGTGGAGGAAGAATTTGAGAGTGAAGTGAAGCTTATAAGTAATTTTCATCATCGAAATCTTGTTCGGCTTCTTGGATGTTGCAGTAAAGGCAATGAAAGAATACTTGTTTACGAATACATGAAAAACACAAGTTTGGACAGATTCTTATTTGGTATCCCTTTTACCAACTACGCTTCTTTTTATGTAAAGTTCTTTAAGCATTTGTTACTATTTATCTAAATAACTGTAACATGGGGACATATTTTCATCTTGACAATATATAACTTTCACAAATATTCGTTCATATGTCATAATCTTATTGAAGATCTTAATAACCATATATGTCCATTTTGCATGGAAACATTTTGTAGTATTGCTTTTATATTTCATACTTTCCTTTCTATCCCTAACTTCATAATGTGCTAACTTGGAAAATAGGCAAAAAGAAGGGTTCTCTTGGTTGGAAGCAACGATATGATATAATTTTAGGAACGGCAAGGGGTTTAGCTTATCTACATGAAGAATATCATGTTCGTATCTTACATCGAGATATAAAGGCTAACAACATCCTTTTAGACGATGATTTGCAACCTAGAATTTCTGATTTTGGCTTGGCAAGGCTTTTACCTGAGGAGAAAACTCATCTTAGTACAAAAGTTGCCGGAACATTGTAAGTCTGAATAATTATATTTACGTATGTAGTGGAACAAGGTGCAAAACTTGGATTTCTATACGGCTATTTTGGATTTTGTTGGTTGTAAATATTTTCATTTATGTTAGTTTGAGCCATTATTCTAGCCAATGACATTATGCATTTTTTTAGAGGATACACAGCTCCAGAGTACGTAATTCATGGCCATTTATCAGAAAAGGCTGATATCTATAGCTTTGGTGTTGTTGTCCTAGAGATTATCAGTGGTGAACGAAGTAATGAATTAAAACTTGATGGTGACGATGAAGGTGAATTCCTCCTTAAAAAGGTGAGAAAATTTCCTTGACCATTTACAAGCAACTTCTTTCTCTATTTAGATAATATACAAATGTACGACTTTCTTACCAACTGAGCTTAACTCCTTTTGGAAAAGCTATATTCTTTCTTTATCAGAATACATTAATAACTATTTAAGAAACATTAACTCAAGTTTTTCTGTGGTCTTTTTGTTTTTTGTTTTTTCACTCTAATCTCGCATGATAGGCTTGGATACTATATGGAAGAGCCAAGCACGTGGAGCTGGTCGACCAAACCTTAAACCCTAATGATTATGATGCAGGGGAAGTGAAAAAAATAATAGAAATCGGTTTACTTTGCACCCAAGCAAATACTGAGTTAAGGCCAACAATGTCTGAAGTAGTTGTTTTGCTCCAACAGAAGGGCTTATCAAATTACATAAAACCCACAATGCCGATTTTGATTGAAGCTATTTAGTTAAGGTCTCTCGGGAGATAATTATGATTTACAAAAGCTTACAGCTAATTGTTAGAGTCTCTCCATCAAAAATTGAAAAAGGTGGGAATGATCATGTCCTTCATTCCGTTGTTCATCAATTTTTTGTAATTATACATCAATCTTACAGAAGGGTGAAGGGTGAAGGACGGAGGACGGAGGACGGAGGGAATGAAATATGCCGAGAAGGGAAATGGAAAGTGTGTGTGTGTTTGTCGTGAAAGTGTGTGTGTATCAGGTGCGTGCTGCCGGGGAGGAAGTTTACGTGTTAAATGAAGAGAGAGATGAGAAGGCACGTGGAGCACATGCACCAAATGGGTTCTGTTTTTGGGCCAATGGAATGGGTATTTAATGTGTGTGTTTTGATCAAGAGTGTTTGGGATTAATTTCCCCTCATTTGTAATGTTTGTGTTTTTTTTTTTTTTTCAATAATGTTTGTGTTAATTATATAGGCTTTTTAGCCATCGTTTATATCAACAAAAAAATAAAAAAAAAAATATGTTGTCCTGCGTTTTGTGTTGCTGCTTTTTTTTTTTTTTTTTTTTTTTTCAATCTATGCTTGTTGGACCAAAAGATGAGAGGTGGACTGAGTGTTTTGTATATGGGCCGAATATGTCTTGAATTAAGAGGGAATGTGTGCTTTGCTTATATGATCCAACACACAAAATACTACTAATTCCTATATTCTTCTTGTTTTTAACTGATATTGGGTCATAGCCTATTTCTTGTAATTATTCTTTTCTCAATTGATTTTTTTAGGCTATAAAATATTATCTCTAAATATTTAGGCTAAAAATTATTCCCTAATTATTTATCCTTAATTCATGGAAAAATACGCTTTTAATTCTAGATATAAATTTTAAAATTTATTAAGGCCAAATTTCCATATTCAATCCCATATATCATATTTAAATTCTCAAATTCCACATTTTGAGATGTTACACTTGGTCAATTAATTTATTATATGTCTTGGAAAATTATTTTTGAGCGCCCACACACATGTGTGTATATGCCCATAAATTTCTTACTATGAAAAGCGTTGGGTACCGGTTGGTAGTATAAAAAGATAATTTATTCAATTTGCTTATCAGCAATGTACTACTCTCATCATATTTATAAGTCACTTCCAATATATTTCGCACTGACAAAGAAAAACCTTAAACCTTATTAATACTTTGTCATAAACTTTAACAACTTTCTAACTTTATAGCAACTTAAAGGGTTAATATCATTATTGGTCCTTATAATATATCTTCACTTTTATTTTGATTTCTATGGTTTTAATTTGTGGTTTTTGATCATACAAGTTTCTTTCTATCTAAAACATTAGTCCATGTAATTTGACAAAGACTTTACCGATGTTAAATATGATGATTTGTCAATAATACCGTCAATTATGCTAATGTGCTCTACCTGATCACTAGGAAATCCGACATGTAATTTCTGTACAGTGCTCTTGCCATCGCCATTCATGGAGTCATCATTTTGGGCGTCGACTTCTTCAGGTACTATCATATACCCTTCTATTCTGTTGTTCCATTTTGATTCTCCCTTGCCCCGCTAGTGAGCCAGAGAATCTCCGACAGTGAAACTTGCATATCTCTCTCTCTCTCTCTCTCTCTCTCTGTTTCTCCATTAATGAAGCTTCTTGCTTTAGTCTTCTTAATGTTCTCTTTCCCGAGCACAGCACCCATCAACCATTTTACTAGCTTTTTCGTATTAACTCAGAGTTAGAGAAAGATGATGCAGAACACTAGGGTTGAAGAACAGTAGAGTCACAGTCCCCAACATCTGTCGTCCTCTAGTCCCTCAATTATGTCTTCTAGTTCATGGTTGTTGGAGACGACGACAGCACTCGTGTTCTCTGGTTCAAACCTTCGTCCCCACCAGTTCAGTCATGTCTTCAATGAAATCGGTGTTACCACAGAAATTGTCAGAATCCACTCATCGATTTCTCAAACTGTGTTCATAAAGGCAATTACTCTGTCACTGATCGAAGCATATTTTGATGTGTTATTTCATGATTAATTTGGGATTTAATCATATTAATTGGGCCACAAATGTATTATTTATGATTAATTTGGATTAATGAGTGATTACATGAAAAATGTGTTAAAAAGCGTAAAATTATCATAATTATTGTAATTACTCTTAATCATTGTTTCTTAAGAATATTTGGTGTTGGCTTGAATGGTTTAAATTGTATGTACTTGAAGAAATTGGACCAAATTTGAAAATGGAAGTTTGAGCTCAAGTTGTTAAAGTTTCAGTTTAGTCCCTCTGCGAAACTTTTACAATTTTCACTTAGGTCCCTGTGTGTAAAGCTATGTGTTTTGAGCAAATTAGGTCTCATCCTCATTTTAGATCCAGCTTACATAGACCCGATAGATAAAAAACCAGCGCCGCTAAGAATCCGACCATCATCCTTCGTTCTCGTTCACTTCACCTTGACCCTTCACCCTCGTCGGCGGCTTCCTCCTCCACCACGGTCGCCGGCGAGCGACCTTCTTCCCCAGCCAGAAACACAGCGCCGTGATAGACCAAAAACATATCTTTGCTCTCAACTCCATCATTGCTGGCGACATTCACCATCCTCCCTCTATTTTCCAGGTTCCAGCAACTCTTTCCTAGATTCCAGCGAGTGTTCTAATGGCTATATGTAGCTAATTTCTCAATTATTGGTGGTGTAGATTGACTTGAATTCAGAGCTTCAAAGGGGAGTTAATTTGTTCATTCTATTAGTCTAGATTTATATATTTAGTTTGATAATTGTAGTTGAGATTGGATTTTGTAGTGTGAAAAATGTATGCGTTTTAATTTTTTGTGGTTGCAATGAGATTATATTAATTGGCGTGTTATTGTCTAGTTAATGTGGTTGATTTATGCCCTTTGAGGGACCGTTGTGTACTCAATTTCAAGAAGACTCATGTTGCACTATTCCAATTTTAATTACACATCAAGTGGCTTTTAACAATTTCTCAAGAGGTAGTGGTTAGCTATGTTTATATGAGCTACTATTAATTGAGAATATTGGACTCAAGTGTTATCTTGAGGTTTTTCTTAAAACTTGATGAAATTAAACTCCCACAATCTTTTATGAGCAATGATAGTCATTTCTTTATTACTAAGAATGTTCATCATTCATATTTTCACTTCAATACCATTCCATTCACTCATTCACTATTTTATAAAGAAAATACCAAAAATAATATTTTAGCATTTAATTAAATTGCATTTCTCTTTAGTTTATTAGTTTGAAAATCCAAAATCTATTTTTCCCCTTGTTTTAATTGCATCTTCATGGCATTTACATTATCTAGGAATCAATTAAAGGCTCCTCGAGAAGAGAGAACGATCCTCGGTTTGCCTATATGTAATCCTTGGTTATTTTTGATTGTGGACCCCAAGGTTAAAGACAAAAAGACTCTCATCAGTCACACCCAAAAATTTCAGGATGACCAGCAGGAAATATAAGAAAACTCACATTCCTAAAACTTTAAAACACATGTAGACAAATACCTCACCTAATAATTACAATACTATTGAATATGAATACATTCCTTCTAACTCATATATAATATATTTCTTTCAATCAAAATATCAAGTAATTTCTAGAGATTTCGATAGTCTCTTTGGACTTCCCAAAATTTATACCATAGCATACAAGCTCATTGTAGTATATATATGGAGCTCCACTCTACAACAACATAAATAGATACATACAATTTAGACAAACAAAGAAGGTGGGGATTCTGCCTATAGACTATAGACGACGTGGAGGACCTAAATAAGATTTATCAACATATACAAAAGAGTTTAAGGCTTTACATTGAATCAGGCTTCATTCAAATGATCGATGCTCCAACTTCAATCTAGCCATGCATGTAGACCTTCAGTGATTAGCAAGAGGGACATGACCAGCTGCACTTTATGAGGCCAAAAATATTATTCGGTGATTAACATCTATTTACATAATTTAATAAAAACTACTGAAGAAAATAATATAAACATATTTAACTTGAATAATAATAACATCGCCATAAATTTCAATTTCTGTAGCATTCACTCATAAATGTAAATAAAACTATATAAAGGATCATTAATCATATCCAAGTATGTAATACAACAGTCTTTCACAATCAGTTTAAAATGATGGTTTTCAAATCTCATCTTTTAGTAGGACTTCAACATAATGGAATAACAAGCATGGACACATAGTCTACGAGTAACTAACCAAGCGTAGCTCAATGGCTACAAACACAAGCATGGACATATAGTCTACGAGGGCAAGTAACCAAACAAGCACAACATGAGGCCACGAAACAAGCACAAGTACATGACCCAGGAATAACAAGCATGAGAATGAATCCTACGAATATCAAGCTTGAGTACTGTGCTCACGAATGTCAAGCGAGCTCGAAATTAACCATGGTGTGCCAATGACTAACAGTACTATTGTTAGTAACCAGTATTCTATATTCAATTCTCTTAAAAAAAGTTTTCAAGCATACTTAGGGCCAATTTATCAAAGTAATGAAAATTTCTTCTTTTAATACCATGATAGCTCATATCAAATACAATATAATAGTATACTCCGGCATGAAAGTTCACAACAAAATATTTCAAAACTTTCCTTCAAATCCAATCTATCAACAAAACCCTTCCAGGTAATAAACTCGTGTATGAACATTCTGAGAATGGAAGACTATTTTAACATGAAAATTTATGGGGGATATCTCGCAGCTTATGCCTTCCATGTGTAGTCATGAATATGTTGGGATCCGTACATGCATCGGAAGGATTTCATCCATTATTATTTACGAATCCCATATAAGAGGATCTATCAACGGCGTTTAAATCGTAGTAAGAACCATACTTTCGTATATTTGTGTGCATCTATTCAATCGGTTAGAAGGCGACTCTACGAGTCCACTCCCTCTACCCGTATCCACATCAACAGCACTCCAACACGGACAGTAGTGTGCTAGCGCCTTCAAGCTTTATGTCTCATGTCTCTCCTCTAGGGTTTCAGTTTTGTGGCTCTCCTAATTTTAATACGACTAGATCTTAATCTAATAGAGTTTCTCAAACCTTAATTGGGCCATATTAAAATATTCAAAATTAATCTTGAAATTCAAATTTGGATTAAAATAATATATATTAATTAAATCGCCTAACGATCTAATCTAATCTATTTATTTAATCGGAATTAAAAAGCCTACCGATTTAATTTATCTTTATAAATTAAATCTAAGATATTATATCTGTCTATTTAATTAAATCGAGATACTATACCTCTCTTCGAAAATTAAATCGAGATACAATATCTCTATTTTTTAGTTATTTAATTTATCAAATAAATTAAATACAAAACAAATATTATATAATAATATTATAATCTATATTAAATAATATTATTATATTATTTTCAAATTTATATAATATATATATATATCCATCCCGTATGCCTAGACATATGTTGGTTAATTTAAATTCCCGGAGGAATATATGCATGATATAATTTAAAATTCAGTAATAGTCAGGGTTAATCCCGTTGGAGGATTTTAGTTATACAATTATCCTGAATTTAACGTTAGTTCAAAAATACAAATCCAAAATATGTATGATCCAATTAAATAGATCCCCTCCTTCGGGGTCTTCTTCATCTACTCTAGCCGAATCACCTTACCCCCCCTCTCTCCCGGATCCAACACATCTTCCCGAATCTTTTGGCATAACGAGATTCAATGATCGGTTGAATCTCAGGGTAACGGTTAATCTCATATTCAAAGTGCAAATCATACATGACAAATATTTCATATATTGCAAAATAAAAGAAAGCATTCAGCAAACACACCGCTACCCGACTACATAGCATACAACACATGTATTGTTAATGGTGAAAGCACTCAAAAGTGCTATGCGTCCCAGACATGAATCCTCAGTGCTAGGAAAAATAGACGTGTAGCATTATCATATAAGACAACAATCCACATCTAGCTGAATAAAATACATAGACTCGAGCATACAAACTCGGCTAAGAATCCATAATACATGAACATACAAGGCATATATAAAAACACAAAGATCGGAGATTAAGTTACCAACCTTAACTACGTGAATAAATACAATCCTCGGTGTTTAGAAAGTCAAACTTCTTCAATGTCTTAAAGTAAGATCATCGTAACTATTAATTCCCCTTTCTATTTATTATTTATTCCCCTTTCCAATGTTAATAATATGAATTATTATTATTTATTTATATTTATTTTAGTGTTAGTATTATTCTTATTATTACTATTATTACTCTACTATTGGCTTAAACTTCCCGAGGCTATTCCAATATTAAGCATGTCATCAACGCTTTAAATAAAGAGTTTATAATAGATACCAACACCACAAAAAATATGCTTCATCATATAGGTATATAGAAATGGAAAATCTTGATTTTAATAAATATTAACACCAAGTAAATTATGACTTATATATATATATATATATAAACAACAAGCCTTTCTTTTCATGTTACATACATACATACATACATATATATATATATATCGGCATGTTTTTCCTATCATTCTCCAAATGCATACGAATTAGCATATTATATATCTATATATCTATAAATATCTGTTAGTTCTCATGTTTTTGAAGTTTTGGTGATAACAATTATAATGTAATTGAACCTTAATTTTCTATGAAAATTTGAAATTTTAATTTGCCTCTAGTCAAATAATATGTGCCTCAAGTTATCTTGTTCAAATATTTTAAAATCGATTTTCGTGCTCTGGGATACCTCAAGTCATTTATTTAATTACCTCGAGTTAATTGATTCTCTTGTTAAAATGATTTTGAAACTTTCAATGGTTTGCCTCTAGTCATTCCATAATTTTCTCTAGGCAATATGACTCAAGGCATCCAATATTTGACTCAAGGCAAATTTCTCTTTTACACATTATCACGGTGATTTCGTTTTTTGCCTCTAGTCACTCTATAATTGCCTCTAGGCAATATGACTCAAGGCACCCTATATTTGACTCAAGGCAAATCATTCTTTCAGCCATTATATCGTTGATTTCGTTTTTATGCCTCAAGTCATTTATTTATTGCCTCAAAGCAAATTGACTCAAGGCATTTTATTCGTGCCTCCGTCAAGACGATGTGCACTATTTCAAATGCCTCAAGTAATTTATTATTTGTCTCAAGGCAAATTGATTCAAGTATCTTCTTTATACCTCCAGTTAAATTTCTAGCCTCAAGTCACATGACTCAAGGCATCAAATAATTGACTCTAGGCAAACTCGACAAACACGTTACCTTGCTAAAATCGACTTTGCCTCTAGTCAAATTATAATTGCCTCTAGGCACATGACTCTAGGCATCATATTTTTGACTCAAGGCAAAATCTTTTCAACATGAATTTCAAACGACTTATTCTTACCTCGAGCCAATTAAAATGCCTCCAAATCAATATGCCTCTAGGTAACCTCTTTTAACTAGAGTCATATCTTTCTATTTTCCAAAATCACCGTCTCCAAAAAATCTAAATCAACTGATTATGATTTTATTTCTTCAAATCATTACTCATTTATATTCTTAAATACTTTTAATCAGTTTGCTAATGAGTTTCAAATGATTAAATCCCGGATTAACAACAAATTGCCATAAAGCATTTTATGTGTCGAACGCATTAAATGAAGTTACCATACCGAGACACAATCACAACAACCATTCTTCTCAACATTCAAAAGATCTTCCTCGCTATTCCCATCTCGCATTAAATGCTATTTCACAACGGGCAAAACAGAAGGAATGAAAGAATGGGGTGACGGCACAAATCCACCTGGATTATTAAACGACGAAAGTGTCTATGAAGCTTCATCTGTCTAATGGCTATATTCAAGAGTCACAACGGTTAATCTTCAAGCTTCACCAACGGGCATTAATTGCAACAACTATAAATACCAAAAACATTGAATTCACCAACTACTGAAACATTGTGCATTCAATTCGAATTTATTGCAATCTACTGTTTCATTAACTTCACTAATATCTTTGGATATTTCTGTGTACTTCAATGTTTATCTTTTATCTACTCATGAAGAATTTCTAAACACTTATTTGATCATTTGATTTGTAAAATATTAAGGTTGTGGAACCTTAAATGTGGGTGTACAATTACAGCTTGTAAGGAGGAGTAAGTCCTAGTGAGAGGATCATCCAAGTACAGTGTGTAATTGTAACTGTCTTTGAAAAATAGTGGAAATCCTAGGTGTTCTGAGGACTGGACGTAGGTCAAAGAGTTAGACCAAACCAGGATAATCTCTTGTCTTTCTTTGTTTTTCTCTCTATCTCTGTTTTAAGTATTCTTGAGCAATTAGTGAAAGAATTTTATGATTACCTATTCACCCCCTCTAGGTGATATTCCATCTTCAATATCATGACAGCAAGTTCCTATTATTTTTCCTAAGGGTTCATGGTATATTTATATACAATAGCAAATGCCATCTACGTTAGTTTTTTCCCCCAAACCAGCGATATATGTATATCAGCAAGCAACAACGTTTTTGGTTCATGGACATTGATATATATATATATATATATATATATAATATAGTAAGCTCTTGGGTTTCATCATAAACATATACAACAATGACAAAAACGTTGGGTCTTAAAAAAATAGTTTTGGTTCTTTTCTTATGAACAACAACTTATATACACACACATCTACGTGTAGCAAGAGTTTCCTATTCTTCTCCGTAAATCAGCGATATATGTATATATACATGTTCCTTACAATATGACCGCAAGGTTTTGGTTTCCCTTAATACATACACACACACACACACACATTTACACTATAACATGACAACAAGGTTTTGGTTTTTTTTCCCCTAATATATGTATCAGCAACAACAACATTTTTGTTTCTATTATCTTCCACAAGTAGCGATCTGTGTGTGTGTGTGTATTTATATATCAACAAGATTTCCTACAGCTTACTATACAGAGACTTGTGTTGGTTTATCATGGAAACAAGAAGGAAGAGAAGCTCAATGATTACCTTTATTTTCTGGATCCAATGCAGAGGAAGAAGGAACGAGATTTGAATCTCTCACTCTCCTTTACTCTCTTTCTCATTCTCGGCTCTGGTTGGGTATGTGAGTAATGAAAAGCCAAAGGCATGGATATATAATGAATCAATGATCTAGTCCGAGGAGGATGAAGAGTGACCCGTGAGATAATTATTGTGGGTATCAAGAGGCATGGGTGAGACTGCTACTGACGTGATCTTCTGCTGCTATTCCCTAAAAGTTGCTGGCATAATCTTCTTCTCTGTGTTTATGCGATATCACTGTGCTTTATGTGGCTTGTGTGATTTGGCCCAATGAGATATAATGGGCTGTGAGAATGTATTAGTTTGGACTGAAAGTGTTATTGGATAAAGAAGATAATGGGTTGGACTTGGTTTGGGCTTCGTCTCTTTTTGCTGAAGTGAAAAAAGAATAGGACGCTGGATTGTTCATACGGGTATATGGTGAATATTGTGTTGTGAGGCCCATTTTAATACCTATTTGATCCTCTTCCAAACCTTTATTTGCAATTAGATTATTTGTTCATTTAATTGCAATTATTGGATAATCATGGAAAATAAATCCCTAATTTCTTATAAGGATTTTTCCTTCTCAATTAATTTTCCTAAGCCATAAAATATCGATTCTATAATTTTAGGCCTAAATTTTTCCTTACTTGAATTTATCATTTTCCTGAAATAAATTTAGGGAAAAATAGGTCTTAATTTCCAATAGTTAACTTCATAATTATTTTAGGCCAAATTTCATAATTTAATTTCCATATAATATTCCAATTTCAAATCTCGAATTTGGGATATTACTTAGAGGTTCAATATGAAAATTAAAACTCAACCACCACAACTATATATACCTCTTCAAACCTCAATAAAGAATTTAAACAGTTTAAACAATCTAATCTAAACCAAAACTAATTCTTCTTTCATACATTTTAACAAAAACTTTACATGCACCTTACACATTAAATCATAAAACACATCAAATTCAACCATTTAATACTCATATATCTCTCAAGCATCAAAATAGCTCTAACAAAGTCTCAATATTCCATTTCACCAAAACTTAACCTACAACTTAAAATAGGATGGCTTCAACTCCATAAGTTATCCACCAAGGATCAAATAATTCTTTTAAAATCTTCTTAGTCAATTTCTTATCAAGATATTTTTTTTTTTTTTTTTGGGAAACAAGAAAGAAAATACACCCCTCTTCTCGCACATTTTATCAAACACTTTATGTGCATTATAAAATCAAAGCACAAACACCATGCTCTATATATTAGCAACCATATAACTTTTAAAGCATCAAAACATGTGTGACAGTTTGTGAAGGGAAAGAATTCAATAATATTATTGATGAGATAAAGTGTATATATATACAATCAGATGCCAAGCATATGGTTGCATCATAATGAGAATAGTTACAATGGAACTAATAACAATACAACTGAACTAATAACAAACTAACTAATTATGTTACTCCTATCAACCCCTGCAAGCTGGAGCATGAATGTCTTTAAGACCCAGCTTGGATGTGAGCTTGTTACAATCCTACCAGCCTCGCCCTTTCGGGTAGCGGGTTAGAGGGATTCCTTATATCTATTACCTCTCCATGGTTACTTATTCCTTTTTAAACATACATCAAAGTGTGCCCAACAGAGCATTTTATCGGTTTAGATAACCACAATATACTGTAAAAGTGTGAAAACCAAAAGTAAATAGTCAGTGTAGGGTTAAGGGTACAATCATCCAAAATGAAATACTAAGCAGTAAATAAATATATAGTCATCCCAAAATAAATATACAAAGTATAATAGGGCATTCCCTATTTCTTCAATTCTCCGCCATATGCCCTTACCTTTTCCAATTTCCTGAACAGCTTAATGTCTTTCACCTGAATCTACAGAGTGGTTTGGAGTTTAAGAATGAACCCTAGAGTAACTGTTAAACTCAAGTACTATAGCTATGCAGTGTATGAATGCAACCACAATCAAGAAATATCAGTCACACGTTGAGCTACTTGAACTAGGCTAGCCCTAGAAATCACAAGTCGTCGAGCCACCTAACAAGGCCAGCCTTGGAAAATCCTTAGCACTAGGAACAAAAATAATAGTTAGGGTCTCGAACCCCAACTGTTTTGGATGCATATTAGGATAACACAATTATGGCATACAAACATACAACAGTAACATAAAGTACGTGAGTAAACAAGTTACTACCCGTCAGTTAAGAGATTTGAAATCTTACGATGTTTGAAAGCCTTTCTGGATTTTTTTTTCCCTAGACAACATCAATATACCTTGTTTTTAGTATTTTCTATGAATTCCTCTTTTACTTTTGAGAAATCTGAGCAAAACTCCTAAAATTCCAGAAACTCATGTTCAACTTCAAACATTTATAATTAATTCCAAAAAAATCCGATTGACATGAAGTCAATGGCCATTAAACCCTTAAGATGTCTAGTTTACCATAACAATAATTTCCAAGGTCATCTGGGTTCATATCCTTTCCTTATTCTCAAACCCTAGCCGTTGGTCAGAGAAATGTTTCAGGTTCCAGAGCAAATTCCAAAAATTAATTTCTCCTAGTAGGAAAATCGAAAAGTTACAAACTCTTATACAAAAATGAAGCTCAGAATGTCTAATTTAAGCCTATAAAAGTTCAAGGCAAACAGACGTCATTTAATTTTTAAAAACCATCAATTAAACGTTGCTGCCCAAGATTCATGAACTTGGCAGTTAGTTGTTTCCCTTTGTCTTCGGGCTTTTCGGGTTCGTAAATCTTAAATTTAACCCATCCCTATACAAAATCTCATTTTAAAATCAATGGAACCCTCAAAAATATAAAAATCAAATCACAACTTCATGCTCAAACCAGTTGGACAAAAATCCTAAGTTTCAACCTGTTTCGCTTCTTCCTCCGGATGTTTGGACATGGCGGACACTCCTTAGGTCCCCTTGATTTCACCCTTGGAAGCCAAGAATGTAAGGTTTATAGTCCTTATAAAATGGTCAGGGTGCAGGGAATTGTCCAGTTCACGCTCTCGTCTACTAGTTAATAGCACGTATTACGATTTTCTTGCCTTTTCTCCAAGAAATTCTAGAGTCTTTCGTTTGAAAGCGACAGATATAGCACCATTTCTACCCATGGAATATTATTTTTATAATTCTCCATGTGAAGATTACTTAAATTATCCTAAATGTCCTTTTATCCAAAGGTGGTTAAAAGCTCGTTCCTTGGTTTTTTTTTTTTTTTTTTGCGTAATTTCTTCTTTCTTTATCTCCAAGAAATTCTAGATTTTTCCAGGGCTAAGGTGGCGCATTCCAGGCCATGAAAATATGATCCCATATTTTTTTAATTGAATTATCCAATTCATCCCTTCATCCACTAGTCCTTGTTGTGCACCACTAGTTAATAGTTTGCTCCCTCTTTACTTAACCTTCAAGTTTTTCAGATCTTTTCTTTTGGCTTATCCCCTGTATGTGGCACCATATTCCACTGGGACACCTAGTATTTGTTTCATTTGATTCAAAAGGAAATCCATAATTGGTCCTTGTTGATTCCCTTTCATCAATTTACCTTTCCCTAAGGCTTGAATCTTGTGATTGGGCTTATATGCATATTAAATCAGCTACTTCCTCCTCTTGATTTTGTGTGGACAAGATTCATTGCTTAAAGGGTAAGGATTTACCTTTTTCTAGAATCTCATGATGACATTGTACTTCCATTTCCAAAAAGTCAAACTTTGCTCCCTGTGATGACACATGTCTCCCTACTCATGATTATAGTTAACTTTTGCTTTTACATGTAATTTTTGAATATTACTCTTTCTTTTCTCCTCAAAAACACAGGGAACCCTTATCAGTCCAGGAAATGTCATGTGCATATCTAGTTTAGCACATTTTTGCTCAAGTAATTATCTCATACCTTAGGATATAGCTAAATGGCAATTTTACTACCGATTAACACCGTATAAGTGTTTTGTGCCCTTCTACACTGACACTTTAATTTCTATGTCCCTTGAGCTCTTGATCAAAATACTCATGCAAGAGGGAGTGCAAAATGACCCAAAATATGTCAATAAGGCACTTAAAAATCCCCCAAATCAAATGATCAAAGTGCCTTTTCAAAATATCCTCTTAGCTTAGCTTGTTTTGCAAGTTTGGTTGACTTTTCTCTCTCCCCCTTGCTTTGCACGAATTTGAGGCTTATTGAAGAAGCCTATGACTCATCCTTATGACATAAACACATGCTTATGTGTCTCTCATAGCAATTGACCAAATTACCCTTATTCGTGTCTTATCTCACAAGCTACATGTCTTCAAAATATCTTTTCAAACTTGGCTTCTTCAATATGCTATTTGACTTGTCAACTCTTTATCCAAGTACGACATGTGGCAATTGCACATTAAATGTTTGCCAAATCTATTTGACTTCCTTAAAAGGCTTGACATACTTGGAGAGCAAGCTGGACACGTGTCACCTTTTTATTCGGCCAACACAAAAGTATATCTTGATTAAAAGACACATGTCACATTCTTATTGATCCAACACAAAAGAAGTATCATCATGACTTACTTTATTAAAGGCACGAATACCGAGACCCAACAAATGATGCCACCGATAAGTATATATTTTATAATTGAATAAGTATAGATTCCGAGATATATTGAAATGAATTTATTAATATTTTATACATATTTAATTATATTTTATATATTTATCTATCTATTAATTAAATATAGGATAAATGAATATTATAACAAAAAATCTATTTATATCCTATTTTATTTTACAAAAAACATTATATAAAAGAGAGGAGACAAAAGGCATGGATCTTGCAATTAAATGAAAGAATAAAGACGTGGACCCACTTATCAGATGATAGCAATCTTCGGCAAACTCATGATATATATTTTTGATATAATATATATTTGAATCAAAAGAAAAGATTTTAAAAGCATATGCTAATCTTGAGTTGTGGGCCAAGGGGATGGAAATAAAGGAATGAATATATATATTCTCCACGGCCCAATTAAGTTGCTGAACCAAAGTAATATAAATTAAAAAGAGAGGAAGCCGCATGGACGAGCAAGAAGACGAAGCTGAGACGTGTCACGATATCAACACATCGAGGGATATATTAGCAACAAAGGCATTGACGACGCACACGTACAGCTGGAGAGCAGTGCTGAGAGTTTAGATCTTCTGGCTCGTTATTTTACTCCCTTCTCAAATCTGGATTTTATTTATTTGATGGATTTGATTTTAGCCATGTATTGGATAAATTTCTTTTGCAACCTAGAGTAGCTATGAACTTATAGGTGGATTAAATTTGGTTTTCATTGTTTAATTAAATTTGATATTAATTTCGGTTACTTAATCTTATTTAGATTTATCTATTTAGTGATTGGTCATCATTGAATATGAATTTGAGCATTAGGATTTACCTTGACGAAGAGAATTTTAATTAGGCTCTGAGATTAAGTAATATGGGATTAGATTACGATTTAATTTGCGGTTAAGATAGACATATACCTAATGGCCCCATATAATTGTTGAAGGGTGTGTTTGATTTTATTTTCTTCTTGAGTAATTATGTTAGACATAAAAAATTATACTTAAGAGAAGGTTGTAAGTAGACCGACAGACACTTATAGCTATTTATACTCGAGATTAATAAAATTGATATTAAGGCTAATTAAATTAATGAAAGCAAGATTTATGAAGCTAATAAAGGATTGGTGACTGGGTTGCTCGTTCTCATTATTGAAATTTGCTCCTTATGAAAGTTCTTTTTACTATTTTTAAAAACAATTCGATTTTCTCAACGTAAACGAAAAAAGGAAATTTAACACGTAATCACTAGTTTGACTGATTCTCTGTGGGATGACCTTGATTTGCCACTTACTACTTTTATGACCCGTACACTTGCGGTGCTTAGTTAAATTTTGGTAGCATCAAGCCACATATTTGAAGGTGGAATATCACCTAGAGGGGGGTGAATAGGTGATCTCAAAAATTCTTTTGACATATGATGGATAAACGATGAAGGCAAGAAGAAGGAAAATAGAAATGACACAGAGGAATTATACTAGTTCGGTCCAACTCTTGACCTACGTCCGCACCCGCACTGGGATTTTCACTATCTCACAAATACAATTACAACCTTTGTAATACGAATGACTCGACTCTCCAGAATCACTCCCCCTTACTGATCGTAATTGTACAACCGTACTCAAGATACCACTATCTTGAGATTTTTGATATAAACTGAATACAATTGAGAAAGCTCTCTTATAGAGTAATTGATAATCACTGAGGCACACTTATAACACAAGGTATGAATGAGTATAAGAACCGAACACTTTTAGAAGTTATTGTCTGGTGGTCGTAGTCGTGTTGATGTACTATGTTCTTCATGAATTTATAATAGTTGGAGAACTAGCCGTTTGGTAGGATCTGAATTTGCCCGTTTGATTATGACCATTGTTAGCATTTAACCATTCGTGCTAATCTCGTCTCAATTGGATTTAATGACTTGATTCTCGCTTGTCTCTCGTTCCTCAAAGTTTCCCGATTGAAGATCTAACCGTTGTTGATTTATCTCGAAAATCACTCAACATTATGATTAATATTCTTACAATAAATGTTGTATAATGTTTATAAGATCATTTGGAATTAATCCGGATTCTCTTGATAAGAGCCCAACATTTCGATATGGTGAATCTCAACAATCTCGATCCTTGACTCGAGGCACACAAACAAATCAACTCGAGTTACTTTGATTAATTAGATTCAAAATGATATTTCCAGATGCATCTTAACTCGAGGCACAAGGTTCCTTGGCTCGAGTATGAAAACTCGAGTTACATATAAGCATGACTCGAGTTGAATAGGTATTTAGATAAGGAATGAAGTATTGATGACTCGAGGCACAAATATTGCAGACTCAAGGTGATTGATTAATTGAATTCAAAAGGCATTTTAGAGAGCTCTTTTTGACTCGAGGCACCGAAACCGCGACTCGAGTTTTCGATGAATATAGAAGACTTCGTTTAAATCAGAACACAGACCCGAGTTATGCTTCGTCCCAACTCGAGGTACGACTGACTCGAGGTGAGATATGTGGAGACTCGAGTGAGCAATGAAACAAACTGAGTATTGCTTTTGAGTCTTTAAATGATATTAACTCGAGGTGCAGAAACTCTGGACTCGAGTTGAAGTGTTAATCTGGCGATAGACAGACTCGAGGCAATGGCACAGACTCGAGGCAAATTGACAGCAAACGTTTTTCTCTATTTCGGCAAGAATTTGACTTTGATAAAATTGTTTTTCTTTTAACATTTGATTACAAGTTGTTCTTGACCTTAATCATCATCAAAACACAACCGGAGAACTAACATTCTCCCCCTTTTTGATGATGACAAGTTTTGAAAAAGAAGCCAAAATAATTTTATCATTTAAGAGAGTTTTCATAGATAATATGAACAAAATTAAATACCACACTAGATTAAAATTAAGAAGCGTTAACCACAGAACGCATTAGCACTTGTCATATAGTCAGTTAGGACAAAAGATCATTCAGAGTATATCCAGAAGTGCAAAATAACAGAATGTAATAAAGAGCTAAACAGGAACATAAAGATAAAACATAAATTCCTTGGCTTCTCCTTGGCTTGTCTCTCCCCCTTTGTCATCAACAAAAAGGAGGAAATCACAAAGGAGGTGTCTGAAAATGAGATGAAAAGGGATGAGATTAATTGGGAAAGGGTAGAGGAGAATATGGAATTAAAGTAAGTGAAGGAAGAGTGGCAGAGAGGATTGGTGATGTGGAAATGAGAGTGGCGAGATCTGTTTCACCAAGGAGGTCTGCTGTGGATGTCCCAGAGCAAGCGATGTTCATGGTTGGTAAAGCGACAGAAGCAGGTTCAGCAGCAGAAGCAGGTGGAGAGGATATAATGGGAGTGGGTAAAGTGGTGGTGGTGGTGAAGGCAAAGGATTGTGAAGGGGATGGAGGTGAAGATGGTTTAGGAATAAGTGAGGGAGTGCTAGAGCTGGCCTTAAAGTGGGAGAGGAGCTTGTCAACTTTGTCTGAAACTGTCCATACTGTGGTGTGTAGATTGGTGATCGATTGTTTGTGGTCATCCAGATGGCCATGGAAGTTCCCAACCTCTTCCTGAAGAGCCTCTTGAATATGTTGGACTTCCCGCATCAACTTCCCAATCTCATACTCCAACTTTACGAGAGATGGAGTTTTGGGCGGCCATGGAGATGTGCAGGGGATCCAAGCTATCTGCAATGGCCTTCTCAACAATGACCTTGATGTGGGCGCCTGTAGAGAATGGAGCAGCCGAGAGCTAACATCGAATTGGCTCGAGCACTTGAGGGGCTTTTCCTTTAGAAGCTCTGGAGGCGATCGGTCTTTGAGCTCTAGATTGCCCGGATCCCTCTTTGAAGCTAATTTTTATCAAGTTGAGAATGTGTTGATTAAATTCCTCTGGTTTGTTAGGCACCTCATCTTTCTCTAAATACCATATTTTCTCGTGAAAGAGTATGATAGACAGAAGACTAGGGAAAGGGATAGTGGAATTTTTCTTGGAATGCAAGACATATTTTTTGAGTTCACCAAAGATCCAATGACCAAGATTATGATGAACTTGGTTGACAATGGAGGAGAACATTGTGTAATCTTTCAGGGTGAAGTGGGTGAAGTTTTTTCCTTTTTGAACAAAATTTCTAGAGTAGATGTACCATAGGGCTTGATAATTGGAAGGCATGTGAGAAGGGTTAAAGGTAAGAGTTGCTGCTGGTTCACTCACTGTTACATTGGGGCGAAGGATTTGAATAATTTGCTCATTATCATAATGAACCTGAGGGACAAAAGGTGGATTTTTTATTTGAAGCAAATCATTTAGATAACCAAGCGTAATTGAGATTCTCTTGCCCCTCACAATGGTAAAGATTTGTTCCTCAGCTATATGGTTGTGCTTATCTAAGAGGGTGTTGATAGACATATTGAAATAGAAAACTCGAACAAGAGCAGGACTATAGGATGCACGAATGTTCAAAAAGGATTCATAATTTTTAAACCAAGGATAAAGATCAAGATTGCATTCAGATTTCAATTTAGCTAAATCTACTGAGACCACAGGACAGAAATTTCTATTAG
This sequence comes from Acacia acuminata, assembly GCA_019022655.1. NCBI lineage: Eukaryota > Viridiplantae > Streptophyta > Magnoliopsida > Fabales > Fabaceae > Acacia > Acacia acuminata. Next base: position 961,476 of record JAFJYI010000153.1, on the reverse strand, counting down.
CAAAGTCCTTTTTAAATTTCCTACTATCTTCAGCAGTGAAAAGAATAGAGCTAGAATTGAAGTCTGAGGGAGCTTTATCTATGGGAACATGGTTTGTGGAGATGATAGAGGGTACTTTAGATACCTTTGCATTAGACTGATGCTCAGAGGCCTTGGAAGCGGATGTTGGTGCCTTGGATCCAGAACCATGAGATTGTTGATGAGGAGTTCCATGCGAAGAGGAGATTGCATACTTTTTCTTGGGTTGTTTGGGTGCAGCAGTGGCGACAGAGTCCTTCTTTTTGGAGCTTTTGTTTCTTGATTCCTCTTCCTCGACTGAGACTTTAGGGCGAAATTTCTGAGGAACCATCTTCTTTCTCTTGGATCGTTCTAATAAGGAAGGGGAGGATGATTCGGATGCCACAAAATCTGGGTCTGAGAATTTTGATTTTGATTTAGCTGGAGATTTTGGGTTTTTGCTCGATGACATTGCTGCTAGGTTAGGGTTTTTGTGGGTTCGGAGGTGAAGGGATACAAGAGAGATGATGATGAGAGAGGTGAGAAATCTGAGAATTAAAGAGGAGAGAGACGTCGTGGAGCGCTGGAGATATTAAGAACAGACTGAGGAAGTTGAAACGAAACTCGAGGTGAGTAGCCGTAACTCGAGGTACCAACTCGAGGTTTTGCTACTTACTAACTCGAGGCGATGAAGAGAGCGTACCTGGATATCGAATTTGCATGGGTAACTCGAGGTAGCATTTTCTGACTCGAGGCAAAAAGTGCTCTGCATTATGGAAACTCTCGGGTTCTTTCTTCAACTGGAGGTTTTCCTGGTGACTCGAGGTAAAAGGCTTCCTCCTTTGTTCAATCTCTCGGGTTGCCTGATTAACTCGAGGCAGGCTTTAGGTGACTCGAGTTACGATCTTCTCTGATTACCTTTGTTTTTCATACAAGTACCAGAATCCTGCAAAAAACATTAGCTAGATACTCCGATACTTAAATTATTTTTTGTTAATCATCAAAACATAGTAAATTTCATTAAACTAACATTACTTACAGTTCATTGGGATTTACCATTCCCAATTCTCTTCAGATGAAATTGAATTGTTCTTTCGCGAGAGGGTTTGTAAAGATATCTGCTAATTGTAAATGTGTTGGTATGAACATCACTTTGATATCTTTCTTTTACACATGATCTCTGATAAAATGATGTCTCACATCAATATGCTTGGTTCTTGTGTGTTGGACTGGATTTTTTGTCAAGCTTATTGTGCTAGTGTTGTCACAGAGTATTGGAATCTCTCTCAAATGAATTCCCAAGTCAGAGAGTTGATGTTTTAGCTATAGCACTTGAGCACAACAGCTAGAAGCAGCCACATATTCTGCTTCGGTTGAGGATACTACGACAGTAGTTTGTTTCTTACTAAACCAGGATACGAGTGATCCTCCAAGAAACTCACACTGTCCACTTGTAATTTTTCTATCAGTCTTATAACCTGTATGGTCAGAGTCTGAATATGCAACTAAGAATTCTTGTTGACCTTTAGGAAACCAGAGACCCAATTCCTTTGTATCCGAAGGATATCGAAAGATCCTTTTAACATGTTCGACATGAGATTCTTTGGGAGCTGATTGAAATCTTGCACACATTCCTACGCTGAACTGAATATTTGGTCTGCTAGCAGTCAGATATAGTAAGGAACCAATCATTCCTCTATATTTGGTTATGTTGAAGTCTTTTCCTTTTTTCATCATCAAAGCATCCGAGATGCGGTTGAGCTCATTGGAGTGTCAGCTCCATTGCATTGCTCCATTCCAAACTTTTTGAGCAAATCACGGAGATATTTTGTTTGTGATATATATATCTCATCCTTTCGTTGTTTGATTTGCAAACCGAGGAAGTAGTTCAATTCGCCCATCATTGACATCTCGAACTCACCCTGCATTTTCTTGGAGAATTCCTCACAGAGAGACTCATTAGTAGAACCAAATACTATGTCGTCCACATATATTTGCACTATTAAGATTTCATTAAGCTTATTAGTTCTAATAAAGAATGTTGTGTCTGATTTTCCTCGAACAAATTCTTGATCTAACAGAAAATTACTCAATCGCTCATACCAAGCTCTAGGAGCTTGTTTGAGACCATATAATGCCTTTTTCAATCGAAAAACATGATCAGGATAAAATTCATTTTCAAAACCAGGAGGTTGTTCCATATATACTTCTTTTTGAATAAAACCATTAAGAAAAGCACTTTTAACATCCATTTGATAAAGTTTGAATCTTTTGATACAAGCAAAAGCTAAGAGTACTCGTATTGCTTCCAATCTAGCCATTGGAGCATATGTTTCCTCATAATCAATACCTTCTTCCTGATTATAGCCTTTGGCAACCAATCTAGCCTTGTTACAGACTATGATTGCTGATTCATCACGTTTGTTCTTGAATACCCATTTAGTGCCAATGATCGGGTGGTCTTTAGGCCTAGGTACCAAGTCCCAAACTTGATTTCTATCAAATTGATGTAATTCCTCTTGCATTGCTATCACCCAATCATTGTTTGAGAGGGCTTCATCAATCTTAGAGGGTTCAATCTCTGATATGAAGGCAGAAAATGTAACCTCATTCAAGGTGCTTTTTCTAGTTCTTACACCTTGATTTAAATTCCCTATCACTTGATCCAAAGGATGATTCCTAATGAACTTCCAAGCTTTAGGTTGAGATTAATCAAGGTTTTCACAAGAGTTTTGAGAATTGTTTTCAAAAACTTTTTCTGGATTTTCAAGAGAGGCAGGAGTAGTTTTTGAAAAGAATTGGTTTTTGTAAGAACACTCCTCATCGTCATCCAGGGGCTCATCAGATTTCGATTCAGAGAATACAACATGAATTGCTTCTTCGACTACACGAGTACGCTTATTGAAAATTCTATATGCTTTACTCCTATTAGAATAGCCAAGAAATATACCTTCATCAGATTTGGGATCAAACTTTCCCAAATTATCCTTACCATTATTGTGAACAAAGCATTTGCAGCCAAAGATATGAAGGTGAGCTAAGTTTGGTTTCCTTCCTTTGTAAAGCTCATATGGAGTTTTGTTGAGCTTCTTTCGGAGATAGGCTCTATTTGATACATAGCATGCAGTACTCATCGCATCTGCCCAAAAAACTTAAGAGGTCTTGTTCTCATTTAGCATTGCACGAGGCATTTCAGTGAGAACACGATTTTTCCTTTCGACCACACCATTTTGTTGTGGTGTCCTTGGAGCGGAGAAATTATGGTCAATACCATGAGCATCACAAAACTCCCTGAAGGCATGGTTTTCAAATTCTCCTCCATGATCTGTTCGAATGGCTGATATGCAAATACCTTTCTCGTTTTGCACCTTCTTGGCAAATACAACAAATAGATCAAATGTTTCATCCTTAGAGGATAAAAATATAGTCCAAGTGAATCGAGAGAAATCATCGACAATAACTAGAGTGTATAAATTACCACCAAGACTTTTAACTCTAGCTGGTCCGACTAAATCCATGTGAAGTAATTGAAGAGGTCTATTAGACGAAATTTCAAATTTGTTTTTGAAAGATGATTTAGTCTGTTTACCTTTTTGACAAGAATCTCAAATCATATCATTTTTAAAATGTAGTTTGGGTAATCCAAGAACTAAATCTTTTCTTAACAACTTGTCTAGTTGGAACATATTTACATGAGCCAGACGCTTATGCCATAACCAACTCTCATTCAAATTGATAACAAAACAATTTTCAGAATTAACTCTAGGAAGATTTAAGGTATAGCGCTTACCTTTCTTGATGCTTTGAACAAAGTTTTAAGATTACCTTTGTCAATTGGAAGATCATCCTTGTTCACGATGAGACATTCTTCTGAATAAAAAATGATCCAGTTGTTCTTGTCTGCACTTTGGCTTACACTTAAGAGATTATGACATAAACCTTCTACATAATATACATCTTTGATCAGGGGTTTTCCTTTTTCACCAATTTCGCCAATTCCAGCTATCTTTCCGAATTGATTCCCCCCAAAGGTCACTTTGCCACCATCCTTTGCATTCATCATCATGAACTTAGGTTGATCTCCCGTCATGTGTCTGGAGCATCCGCTATCAATATACCACTTACTGGTTTTTGATGCTCTCAGACATACCTGTGATTCACATAAGATCAAGCCTCAGGTACCCATCTTTTCTTGGGTCCTTTCGGGTTAGTTCGAGCTTCATGGAATATATAGGTTCCCTTAGGTACCCATTGATAACTACCAATAGGTTTATCGCTTCTATCTTTCTTATGAAAACAAGATGAAGTATTATGACCCTTACGATTACAATAGTTACAATGAGCAAAGGGATTTGAAAAATGGACTGACTTCTGAAAGTATTTTAAGTAACATTTTCCACCACTTTTCTTTTTCCCTTTCTTTTTGTCAAAAACAGGATTATATCCTATGCCTGATTGATCATTCATAAATCTTTGAGCTTTCAAAATAACTCCGAGCATTTCACTGCCTTTAGTGAACTTCTCAAGAATTTGTGTAAGTTTAATGTTTTTCTTTTCAAGATCATGACATTTTTCACAAGAAATATTTTCGCAAACCAGAGGAATATTTTTAGGTTATTGCTCAAGCATTTTGATTTTCTTCCTTGAAGTAATAAGCTCTTTTGCAATTTTTCTAAATTCAGAATGCAGTTCATTATATTCAGAAAGTAGCTCATCATATGTAGGCTCAGAGTCACTTACCTCATTGTCATTTTCATATTGTTCTTCAGCAACTAGACAAACATCTGCTACTTCTTCTTCCTCGCTTTCTTCATCCAAACTATCTCCCCATATGGCAGATACGTAAGCTTTCTTCTTGAAGTGATTGAATTTCTTCTTCTTCTCCTTTTCATTATCTTTCAGCTGAGGACATTCTGATTTGTAATGACCTGGCTTTTCACATTCGTAACAGACAACTTGATCTTTATCTTTGAATTCGCGTCACATTACTTGAGCTTCCTTTCTGGAATCTATTTCTGAAACCTTGATCCCTCTTGTAGAATTTTTTGAATCTTCGAATGAACATAGCCATCTCATCGTCATCCTCATCTTCCTCTTTGGGTTCTTTTTCTTTCACAACGTTTAGAGCAACACCTTTGTTTCTGTTGTTGTTGATTTCATCCAAGCCCTTCTTGAATTTAAGTTTGCCTTCGTATTTAGATAAGCTTCCGAATAGTATAGCTATTGATTGCATTGATTCTCCACAAGCTTCTTTGATTGCTGTGACTTTAGCTTCCCAATCTTTAGTCAAGACATTGAGGATTTTCCTGACTTGAGAATTTTGCTCGTATGTTTTACCCAAGGCTGATAATTGGTTGATCAAATGGGTAAAACGAAGTTGAAACTCTCCTATAGATTCTCCAGTCTTCGTACGTAGAAGATCATATTCGGTTGTCAATGTGTTGATGCAATTTTCCTTTATACCCGAGGTTCCTTCGTATGCAATCTCCAATGCTTTCCAAATTTCTTTTGCACTCGTCAGATTGCAAATCCGGAAGTACTCTTGTTGACTAAGAGCACTTTGAAGCATCAGAATAGCTTTGCTATTGAGAGTAACAAGTCTTCTATCATTTTCATCATATTCTTCTTCACGCTTGAATGCTTGAACTCCATCTTTAGTGATCGATGGTTTATAATCACCTTTCTCGAACACATTGCATAAACCAAATTCAGTAGCCATAACGAAGACTCTAAATTTGGCTTTCCAAAAGGAGTAATGTTCTCTGTTGAAACCAGGAGGACGATTGATAGAAGCTCCATCAGGTAATATTCATTCCATGATCTTTCTCGGGATGTTAAGCCCAACTGAGAAACCTACGCTTTGATACCAAACGAAGGTGGAATATCACCTAGAGGGGGGTGAATAGGTGATCTCAAAAATTCTTTTGACGTATGATGGATAAACGATAAAGGCAGTAAGAAGGGAAAAGAGAAATGACACAGAGGAATTATACTGGTTCGGTCCAACTCTTGACCTACGTCCAGTACCCAGACACTCTGGGATTTTCACTATCTCACAAATACAATTACAACCTTTGTAATACAGAATGACTCTCACTCTCCATGAATCACTCCCCCTTACTGATCGTAATTGTACAGCCGTACTCAAGATACCACTATCTTGAGATTTTTGATCTAAACTGAATACAATTGAAAAAGCTCTCTTATAGAGTAATTGATAATCACTGAGGCACACTTATAACACAAGGTATGAACGAGTATAAGAACTGAACACTTTTAGAAGTTATTGTCTATGTGGTCGTAGTCGTGTTGATGTACTATGTTCTTCATGAATTTATAATAGTTGGAGAACTAGCCGTTTGGTAGGATCTGAATTTGCCCGTTTGATTATGACCGTTGTTAGCATTTAACCATTCGCGCTAATCTCGTCTCAATTGGATTTAATGACTTGATTCTGCTTGTCTCTGTTCCTCAAAGTTTCGATTGAAGATCTAACCGTTGCTGATTTATCTAAAATCACTCAACATTATGATTAATATTCTTACAATAAATGTTGTATAATGTTTATAAGATCATTTGGAATTAATCCGGATTCTCTTGATAAGAGCCCAACATTTTGGATATGGTGAATCTCAACAATCTCAGTCCTTGACTCGAGGCACACAAACAGTCAACTCGAGTTACTTTGATTAATTAGATTCAAAATGATATTTCCAAGATGCATCTTAACTCGAGGCACAAGGTTCCCTGACTCGATTCTGAAAACTTGAGTTACATATAAGCATGACTCGAGTTGAACAGGTATTTAGATAAGGAATGAAGTATTGACAGACTCGAGGCACAAATATTGCAGACTCGAGGTGATTGATTAATTGAATTCAAAAGGCTGTTTAGAGAGCTCTTTTTGACTCGAGGCACCGAAACTGCTGACTCGAGTTTTCTGATGAATATAGAAGACTTCGTTTAAATCAGAACTCGGGACCCGAGTTATGCTTTGTCCCAACTCGAGGTACGATGACTCGAGGTGAGATATGTGGAGACTCGAGTGAGCAATGAAACAAACGAGTATTGCTTTTGAGTCTTTAAATGATATTAACTCGAGGTGCGAAACTCGACTCGAGTTGAAGTGTTAATCGGCGATAGACGAGAATCAAGGCAACAAAGCACGGACTCGAGGCAAATTGACAAGACAAACGTTTTCTCTATTTAGGAAAGAATTTGACTTTGATAAAATTGTTTTGCTTTTAACATTTGATTACAAGTGTTCTTGACCTTAATCATCATCAAAACACAACTGGAGAGCTAACAATATTGACGTTTTCTCAAAAATGCAGGGCATACCCGACTGCCCTAAAAATGCCATATAGTTACTTATATCGGTATATTTTCGCTCAACTAATTGTCCTATACCTCAGGACATAGTTAGGTGGCATCTTTTCCAACCAGATTTATATCGTATAGGTCTTCTGTGCCCCTTCTTCCATTGGCACCTTAATTCCATGGCTTATACATATTAGGTCCACTAACCCATATAGCCAGTTACTTAGTCCCTAAGAGGCTTCCTATCTCTCGAGTTTCTTGAGACTCTTCATGTATCTTGGGCTTAATCGTCCGCCTACTTTAGGCTTATTCTCAATTCTCAGGGTCTAAAATTTGGGATATTACAGAGCTCATGAAACTGTTTTGGATGGAGAGGTTTCGTAAGAATATTAGTGACTTGGTCAACAGACCGTGCAGGCAGAATATGAATAACTTTGGCCTGAACCTTTTCATGAACTAGATGACATTCCAATTCGATGTGTTTAGTCCTTTTATGAGAAGTGGGGTTAGCAGCAATTTGTATGGCAGATTGATTATCACAATAAAGAAGAGCTGGATCAAGATGAGATATGTGAAAATCATTCAAAAGATAAATCAGCCATTGTAATTCACAAGTAGTAGAGGCCAAAGCTCTATATTCAGGCTCTAAAGAGGACTTGGAAACTGTAGCTTGTTTCTTGGCTTTCCAAGAGATCAAAGAGGAACCAAGAAATATAGCAAAACCAGTGACAGAACAATTTGTATCCACACAACCAGCCCAGTCAGAATCACTATAACTACATAATTTCAAATTAGAAGCAACAGAAAAGAAAATTCTAGCACCAGGAGAATTCTTAAGATAACAAAGAACACGATGAGGTACTACCAGATGAGTATCACAAGGTCTAGACATGAATTGACAAAGTTGCTGAGTAATAAATCATGCCTAGTTGTGGTAAGGTATTGCAAACGACCAATAAGTTTGTGATAAGAGAGAGGGTCAAGTAGAGGCGTACCACGATCTTGAGAAAGCTTTAAATGAGGGTCCATAAGACAGTTAGCAGGCTTACAAGCCAAATAACCAGTGTCATTAAGCAACTCCAAGGCAAACTTGCATTGAGACAGAAAAATACCAGCTTTGGAATGAGCAAGCTCAAGACCAAGAAAATACCAAAGTTCACCAAGATCCTTAATAGTAAATGCAGAGAGTAATTGTTGTTTAACTAACTGAATTTCAGCCAAATCATTTCTAGCAAGCACCACATCATCAACATGAACCAAAATAACAGTAAATGCAATAGAAGATGCCTTAAAAACAGAGAAAGATCGATCTTGATCGAGAATAACCATAGGATAATAAAGGAGTGGAAAGCTTAGAATACCATTGGCGACTAGCTTGTTTCAATCCATAAAGGGACTTTTGTAACTTACACACTTGATTAGGATTAGAAGGTGTAAAACCAGGAGGGAGATCCATATAAACTTCTTCATGCAAATATATGTAAGAAAGCATTATTAACATCTAATTGATGCAAATGCCAAAGTTTGGCAGCAGCAATCCAAAGCAATAAACTAAGAGTAGTCATTTTTGCAAAAGGGGAAAAAGTGTCAAAGTAGTTAATACCTTCGGTTTGAGTGTACCTTTTAGCTACAAGTCTAGCTTTATACCTCTCTGTATCATTGTTAGCTTTGAATTTGGTACGGAAAACCCATTTACAGCCAATAGTACTCTTACCCGGTGGTAAAGAAGTGAGAGCCCAGGTCTGGTTTTGTTTAAGAGAATTAATTTCTGCAGTCATGGCCTCTCTTCACATAGAATTTTTCACGACTTGCTTAAAAGTAGGATCAAGAGAAATAGCGACAACATTAACAAAAGCTTTATAAGAAGAAGAAAGATAATGATAGGAAAGAATCGAAGATAAGGGGTATCTAGGACTACCTTTGCATGGTGATTTAGTAGTGGAAGATAAGAAGGCACAGTGATAATCCTGCAAATATGGAGGAGGGTGGTGAGGTCAAGTTAAACGATGAAGGGAAGGAGGTGAGGGTAAGGGAAGTGAAGGAATGGAATGGGCAGAAGAAGGGGTTGAAGAATGAGGAAATAAAGGTGGTGAAAGGAGAGGAGTTGAATCATCTAGTAAAGGAGAACAAGGTTGGGGTGCTTGTTGAAAGTGGAGCCTAAATACCCAAGAGGGGGTGAATTAAGTATTCTTAAAATTTTAAGAACTAGGTCTGTTTTGGACAAGTAAAAACAGTATATCGAGGAGAAGGGTAAGGAAAGCTTGCACATGAGAAATTATCCTCGGTTCGGTCTTATCCTTGACCTACATCCAAATCCCAAGCCACACTTGGGATTTTCAATCCACTAAAACTCAACAATTGATTACAAACTCGTACTCGAGTAGTTCTCTCACTAGAACTCACTCCCCTTACAAGTTGCAATCAATACACCCAACCACCTAGTCCCCGACTTGTGGTTATCTCAATCAATGAATGATTTACGTAAATAACTCTCTTACGGAAAGCGATAAGATGAACACTGAAGTACAAGTATCAAATTGATACAATACGAAAGAGGCTGAACACAATAAATGACACTTAGTAAATTTTCGCTCTCGAAGGTGTATCGGCTTGAGAAGAAGTTAATGCACTCTATTTATAGGTAGAGAATATTAAATGACCGTTGCTTGATGAATCCAACCGTTGTAGGTGATTAGCTTAAGGTCCGGTCATCTTCTCTCTAAACTTCGCTAATCCAGTGTTAAATTGATCGACGTGATTCTCTCGAGAATTTGCCTGTTGGAGATTACTTTGCTTGTTGTAGTAAGCATTCTTTAACGCTCGTAAGGCGTGCTCGATGAATTAGTTGAAAGTAGGTAGATTTGCGAGGGTGCATTAAATGCACCGAGCACCTTTTTGCTTTTTGCCTTGATCTTCATTAATCTTCATCTCGTGCTAACCGAAATTCACTCAATAAACTTGTTAAACATATCTGGGAACATAAGTGAATGATTTATGAAAGCAACAGGATTAAACAAGAGTGATTTGCAAATTCGTATAATTCAAAAATCAGTTTTTACCGTTGTATACTGCAGTATGTTCATGCTTACTAGAGTATGGCACTGTATACAAGTGTCTATACCGCAAATCCAATGGGATACTCGAGTATGCACCTTTCGTGAGGCAAACCAACGTGTCTTGTGTTTGAAGGACAAAACCTATACTGGAGTATGCACTCCTTTACTGCAGTATTGACTTAGCTTGAAAAATCCTTTTGCTCTCTGTAAGTTCAATACTCGAGTTTGGCTACGCATACTGCAGTATTGACTTAGTTTGAAAAATCCTTTTGCTCTCTGTAAGTTCAATACTCGAGTTTGGCTACGCATACCGCAAAGTATTGACTTAGTTTGAAAAATCCTTTTGCTCTCTCGGGAAGTTCAATACATGCGGTATTGACTTAGTTTGAAAAACTTGGTTGCTTTCTGAAGTCAATACTTGCAGATGGCTACCCATACTCGCGGTATTGACTTAGTTTGAAAAACTTGGTAGCTCTCTAGAAGTCCAATACTTTGCGGTATGGCTACCCATACTGCGGTATTGACTTAGTTTGAAAAACTTGGTAGCTCTCTGGAAGGCCTTTACTCGAGTAAGCAAACCTATACTGCAGTTTGCAATTATCAGAATGTTTTTAACTGACTTTGCAAACTTCAAAACATGTTTTACATTTGTTGTTAATCATCAAAACATATTGAGAACTAACACTTGTAAGGGAAAAGAAAGTGAGGAGATGCTGCCATTTTGAAAAGGAAACACATGTTCATGAAAAATTACATCACGAGAAAGAAAAATATGGTTATTAGATATATCTAGTAAAGTATAAGCCTTTGAACCATGTGGAATGCCCAAGAAAACACATTTTCATGCTCTAGGATCAAATTATAACGATGAGAAGATAAAGTGGATGTAAAACAAAGTGAACCAAAACTTTAAAATGTGAGTAAGTGGGAGCAAAACCATGTAAATGTTCAAATGGTGTACAATTTTTCAATGATGGGGGAAGGTAAACAATTAATAATGTGAGTAGCATGCAAAACAAGAAAAGACCAATAAGAAAAAGGGATATGAGATTGAAAAAGAAGTTCATGTGCAACATTTAAAATGTGTTGGTGCTTGTGTTCCACAAAACCATTTTGTTGAGGGGTAACAACACAAGATGTTTGATGAATGACACCTTTAGAAGCATAAAATTGAGGTAAATGGAATTCAAGACCATTATTAGAACGTAAAATTTTAATGGAAGAAGAAAATTGAGTTTCCACAAGAGCAACAAAATGAAAAATGTGATTATGTGCATCAGATTTATTTTTCATTAAAAAGATCCAGGTATATCTAGAATAGTCATCAACCGGAGTGAGAAAATAGTGATGTCCTTGCACACAAGGAATTGAAAAAGGACTCCAAATATCAGCATGAAGTATATCAATGATTTTATTGCATGAACTTGTGCTTACAGGAAAAGGTAAACACTTTTGTTTAGCAAAATGACGAGCATCACATGTAAAAGATTGAGATACACAAGAAATATCATGTATTTGTTTATGTGAAATAGATACAGTTGAGGCAGAGAGATGACCCAACCGAAAGTGCCAAAGAAGAGCAGTGTGAAATGGAAGAAGCATTGGCCATAAGAATCTGAGAGGATGGTTTCTGGAAGTTCATATCTATAGTGAGTATGTAAAGGCCTTCAAACAGTCTAGCTGAACCAATCATCACCAAAGGATGAAATTGGTGTATCTGACAGACATTGAAATAAAAAGTGAGAAAACAATTATGAGAGACAGTTAATCGTGAGACAAATACAATATTAAAGGAGAAATGAGGTAGATAAAGAACATTCTGTAAGATTAATGAATTAGAGAGACGAAATGTGCCTGAGAAGCATGCAACAAATTAAAGCCAAGTAGGAAGTCTCACATAAATTGGAGAAATAGACTTATATGAATCAAACAAAGCCGAGATGAACAAACATGGTGGTTTCTACAGAATCAATGATCCATGAAACAGAAATAGGAGAAAATTAAGAAAGGAATATATCTTCAATAGGAACCGAGGCAGATAGATTATTGATTATTGGTTAAGATGGTGAAGACGAATTGAGAAGAGTAAGAAGCTTATTGTACTGATCAGTAGACAATTGAGGTAAAACAGCAGGTTGTGAAGAAGGAACCGAGAAAGAGACTAGAGCAGGTGAAGATTGTTGAACGAGTCTAGACACAGGCATTGCAATATGATTCACTGAGTTTGAAGAACTAGAGGACCAGAATTTGAAACCAGGGGAAAACCGTGTTTCTGGTAACAAGTGGCCTCAGTATGCCTTGGTTTACCACATAAGGGACACTGCTTAACCTTAGAACTGGGGAACAAACTGTGGAGCTTGAGTAATAAGAACCTTCGCTTCAGTAGGTTAATGGAGCTCGCTTTCTTGTTGAAGAACAAGAGGAAAAACTCTAGTAATAGGAGGTAAAGGTTCAAGAAGCATTATCTGAGATTTTACAGAAGCAAATTGTTCATTAAGGCCTTTTAAAAAGCGTATAACATGATCTTCTTCACGGTAGGAGAGCAACGTAGTGATAGATCCACACAAACAAGGCTTCAGGGGTCGAACGTTGGTAAGTTCATCCCAAAGGATTTTCAACCGAGTGAAATAGTCACTTACGGTTGAATCGCCTTGTCTAAGATTGCATATCTCCTCTTGTAGATCTGCAACACGAAATAAATCCAATTGAGAAAAACGAGATCGAAGATTGGTCCAGATCTTATGAGTGGTGTCGAACTAGAGGATACTCTTGGCAATCGTCAGCAATATGGAATGTGTAAGCCAACCTTGAATTAGGTTGTTACAACACTCCCAAATCGGAAATGCAGAGTTGGTTGGTGATAGCAGAAGCAATGAACCATCAACAAAATTCAACTTGTTCTTAGAAAGAAGAGCTATGTGCATGGCTCTAGCCCAACCGTGATAGTTGGAACCATTGAGAGGCAAAGCAACCAAAACAAGAGCGGGATTCTCATTAGGATGAATATAGAAAGGGCTTGCCTGATCAACCACTGGAGTAGACACAGAAGATAGCAGTCGATGAGGCGGTGATGCGGTTGAATCAGAGTCTGAAGGTAAGAGTGAAGCGGAAGCCATGGGAGGGTTTAGAGAAGTGCGAGAACAGAGACTAAGCAGAGTAAAGTTGACAGTGAAAGGGAAAGAGGAAAGAGACGAAGGCTTGAGGGGTAAAATGGGGAAAAAAAGTCAAAAGCTCTGTTACCATGTGACAGTTTGTGAAGGGAAAGAATTCAAAATATTATTGATGAGATAAAGTGTATATATACACAACCAGATGCCAAGCATATGGTTGCATCATAATGAGTATAGGTACAATCGAACTAATAACAATACAACTGAACTAACAAAAAAACTGAACTAATAACAAACTAACAAATTATGTTACTCCTATCAGCATGCCACATCAATACAATCTCCTCAGACTTCCATTTTGGCTTGTCTAAACTTCCCAACATCTCTCTCCAAAACATAAACAGAAAAATTACTTTGAAGCTCAACACAACCCATACACACGTAGCCACATAGAAACATAGGAAGGAGGAGAGTTTTAAATATATATCTACATAATCAAAGCACCAAAGAACAATATAATTTCAGCATTTTTCTCACATAGGAACGTGAACCAACGTTGATTGATGTAAAGGAAAAAGAAGCCCTCATATAGATGACTTCAACTAAACTCACGGCAACCAGCAGATTTGCACACCACACGAACACGACAAAACAAATAAAGCAGAAAAGGAGCTCGTATACATGTACACATCAGAAAGAGGGGAAAAAAGGACAGTGTCAAGCAAGAAGAAAGAATAAATCTGATTGAGGGAGACAATAGATGAACAAGAAGGAAACGTCAACACCCAAAGTAGTGGCGAATTGAGGCTAACAAACTGGGTTCAGCAGCAAATAGGGAAGATAGCGGTGGGGTTTGTAAAGGTTGAGAGATACTTAAAGCTTCCTCGTCTCCTTTATTTGGAATTTTCGAACAAGGATTGAGATTAGGGGAAACTATGTTGGTTTTTATTTTCATTTTTTAGCACAAAAGGACATTTTAGTAATTTTATGATAAAAACAGATGAAAAAATGATTCATGTGTCACAGCTTGGATTCAGCCATATAGTAGCCCAATGCATGAGGCAGCCTCTATTGCCACTGAACTACAAGCTTACATTATTATAAAATGCAATGATTAAACTAAATATTGCTTAAGTAAATAATTTAATTATCTTATTATTTTAAGGGCTATTACATACTCCATTGTTCTTCTTTAACTTCCATCATCTAGAGAAGCGACAATGTGTAATGGAAAAATACACCAGCAAAGTTAAATGCAAAAACAATGCACTCTTTTACCTTCCAACAGAATAACTCATGGATATGCGACAATTTCAATGGCAAAGATTGAGTAGATGCAAAACTAAGTCAGACCAGAGCAAAACCATTCAGCTCAAAAGCAAAACTGAATAGATTTGGGGAAATTTTTTTATTTCTTTAGAAAGCTTTTTCCTATGAAAATGAAAACAAAATGGTATGGCTAACTAATATGAAAAATCTAAAACGAAAACCTACGATTGATAATGCAAAAACACAAAACTAACTACCTAATACGCAACTCACAAGAATACCCTAGTCAATAACATAATCGACACTTAATTAACCAAAGAGTCAAATAAATTGACTCCCTAGCAACGGCGTCATTTGATGAAAGCCTTTGTCTTAAGGCCTTAGGATCAACAATCAACAATTAAATCTAAGCAATGCAATATAGCACAACTCGGATCGTTTCTTTTTTATGAGCCTTTATTTGGAATTCTAAGCTAAGTAAGTGATAAAAACATGAAATTAACAAGGGAGAAAGTTGAGTTTTCTTTCTACAACTACTTTGTAAAAATGATTAAACAAAATATAAACTATTATTTTTGGTATTTTTCTTTTACCTTAGAGTTTTGAACTATGCCATCCTAACTTCAAATGATAAAGGAGCTTTAATCACCAATGCAAATAATTTAGCTTAAGCAACTAGTCAAGCTTCGGTTAATTCATTTGCCAATGGACCACCAGAAGAGCTATCACAACATTAACAACCCTCAACTAACACTATTGGTTGGATTAAATAATCAAACATCAATAAATCCACCTATCACATAAACTATATATGATGGACGAAGTACTCAATTTAATCATAAAAACATTAGATTAACTAAATCCAACATCCACACAACCAACTCGAGCATTCAACAATTCAAGTCAAGAGCTCAACCGCATAATCTCAATATTTCAATCCCAAATAACAGTACAACAAGAATGTCAGAACTCTGGCTATACAAATTAATTATTCAACTAGAATATTCAAAAAATATAGCTAGAGTAGGAGAAAGAAATAAGAAAAAATCCCTAAATGATGTTCCAAGCTCCAGCATAGTCCTCTACTCATTGGGGAAAGATGAAGGAGAAGCTGCAACCCATTGTATGTAGCTCCAAGAATCACCCATGACAGCAAATGAACCGATTAAATGGGGTAGATGAAGGAAAGTGGAAGAATGAAGGTTTGGGTGACAGACACTGAGTTGAAATGATGGAAATCAAGATCGGATGAAGAGAGTGATATGGAGGTGTTGGACTTGAGAATGGAGGTGTCGGAGTTTAGAATGGAGGTATCAGCTCATTGAGAAAGTGAGAGATTTGCCCTCTAATAAGTTTCAACGGGGCAAAAATGCTGACTTTTGGATTTTGGGACCAAATTATTGTTCTCACCCCAAGTGCACACGTCATGCCAAGTGATAAAGTTGTGAGTAAAGTATCTTTCCCACAGAATTTAGTTCCAAAACCCGGTCAATATTGATTATCACACTTTCACCTAATTTGAGTGATATAAATACCAAGAGTGATGAGAAATCAATTCTAAAATTAGGAAAAAAGACAAGTGATTCATGGACTACAAGGATAAGAAGAGACCTAGGATTATTTATCCCCTTGTATTTTCAACAGTATTCAATCAAATCCCCACAATATTTGCTTCCTAATGAGAGGTTATGTTAGCCAAGGATACTAAATTACCTATAAGTGCTCTCTCAAGTCTCCAAATAGGTTTTTAGTTCAATTAATTCTTTAATCTCTTAATTAATTAATCAAACCCCAATTTTCATTACAAATCCTATATGGCTATGTGAGGTTATTGGGTGTATCTCTACCTCATTAACAAAAACATCCATTCTACTTGTAAATTTCAATTTCCCACATGATTAAACTCCAGTTCTACACTCAACGTAGTCCTCTCAAGCATCAATCAAGTGAACCCACCAATCTCAATTGGTGGCCGATCAATAAGAATCATTAAGAAAAGAGTAAAATCAACATAATCTATTCTCATTGATCACAATTATAAAGGGGAAATGATTACTTAATACCACACCATCCTCCCTCATTAGCTTTCTGTGATTTCCGGTGAAGTTCTGCAGATTATAGCAAACTTTTGTGATTTCAGTTTCATAGTCGTCCTTCCACTATTGTTCGATGGATTGTTCAAGTTTTGAAGAAGCTTTGGTCTCTATTAAGCTAATGGTTAGCTAAATCTTCTGAGTTTTGCTGGTGAATAATGTGGTTAGAGCTTCAATGTGCTACAAAGGAGAGTTTATTAGTTTTCCATTATCTTTTTCATGTATTTGGATCTTTGGATGATGATTTTGTGTTGATACATGAGTAAAAGACTTAGATGAGTGGTTATTTATGTAATAACCCTGAATAATAATAATAAATATTGATATTTGAACTATTTATTGTGGTTTGGTAACAAAGAGAAGCTAGTGGCTTAGTGGCGTTGTGGTCTTCTATGTTCTTTGTATTTTTTAGTGCGAATCTTAGAAGTGGTACCAAAATATTTCTTTTGTATTAACCCCAAAATTTCTGAATTTCCCTTTTGTACATATAATGTAATGGCTCAAGAAATAAAACAAATAAATAAATTATAATATAATAGCATAAGCTGATTATATATTTATTATTTGTTGTAATTGGGAGTCAAGATAAGGCTTGTAGCTTGATGGTATGAGAGTGGTCAGAGGTCCCTTCAGTGCCGAGTTCGAATCCTTACTAGGACAAGGTGTGATTTTTACTTTTATCTCAGCTCCCCAGAAATTACCAAAATACCCTTATTAAAAAAAAACTCAGAATTTTCTTTAAACGCCCGTATGCAACGCTGAAACAGGGAGAATAGAAGCTTCGTGAACCCTAGCCTCCTTCGTTCATCTCTGTCCCTCTTCCTTTTTCCTTGCCGCCGTTGGTCCCTTCGTCGTCGCTTGTCCGTTCACCTCTGACTTCCTTCTCCTCCGGTTGAGATTTTGTTGTTTCTATTTTTCTACTCTGTTCTGTTTGCTTGCCTTTCTTCGTCAGTTGATTCTGTCCGTGGGTGCTTTGGTGAGGGATTAAAGGAATCTTCATCTTATGCGTTTTTGGAGCACTATGATATGATTGTGTAGGTAAGCTTCATATATCTATGATATTTATGAAGATTCAGAGGTGCAGCGCGTTTGTTTTTGCTCTGTTTGTTGCTGTATGTTTGGGAATTGAAGTTTGAAGAAGGAAAGGGGAAAAAAATTCCATTGTTGCTACTGGTTGGTTAATGAAAGAAGGTAGTTTGTGAGTTGTTGCTAAGTATCATTCGTGTGGGTATGCATGAGACTCTCCTCCTTCCCCTGTCCTTGAATCGTTGCCATATATGTTGTGTGCAGAATGTTGTTTCTTCCTTTTTACTGCGTTTTTGTGAGTGTGTGAGCTTATAGCTTCTTCTTTCAATTTTTGTCTTGTCTATCAAGGGATTGAAACTCTTCCAACATATCTTTTATATATTTTATAAAATGTTGTTAAATGTTAGAATACGAATATGATGAATTTAGTGCATGCTTTTCTTTAGTTTGAATTTATTTTTCATGCAGAATCGAAGTTGGGGAAATTTGTGAAAAAACTATTTATTTTCTATATTAAAACTTGAAAAATGTGGATCTTATATACATAAAAGTTGTGGTGATTTATTTATTAAAAATCTGGAGTCTCATATGTGGAGGTCTTCTTTATTTCTTAAATTATCTTACATTATGAATCTGATTGTGCTTCTTGAGATTTTGGAAATTATTGTTAAATGATTTTAGGAGTCATGAGTTTAAATTAGAAAGTTAAGACTAGTTGCAGGAGAGTTAGTATGAAGCATGTGAGTATCTCCTTACCAAATAGGAGATTATAGTGTTACAAGATTATAGGAGGAATAACAACAATTTGTTTTGAACATTAGGGGATCAAAGAGAGATGTAAGTCATGGCGAATAGAAAGAAGTAAGATATATATATTTGGCCTTACAGTGAGTGAATAATGTCCCATTATAAATTTTAAATAATATTTTTATTTGTTATATTTTAACTAAACTTAATTACCTCATTCTATGGTTGCGATTTTTTCCAATGAAAGTTTATTTGAATTATCTCAATTTCTTTATAGATATTGAAATGGTTAAAGATTGATTACTTTATTTGTTATTATTTATTCTTCTTCTATTGGATCATATATACTATAACTCATGATTATACGTTGCAATGATAAGAAAAATTTTGAGATATCTTTCACAAATTTTCATCTTGAGATAGTATTGCCTTCCGAAATGTTCGTACGCGAGTTTTGTTGCTTGGAAAAGTTTTTTTTTCGACAAATTGAATTTGATAAAAAAAAATTTGAAATATTGTTTGTGAACTTTCATGTCGGGGTATACTATTATATCATATTTGATATGAGCTATTATGGTATTGAGAGAAGAATTTTTCATTGCTTTTGATAAACCGACCCCGTGCATGCTTGAAAAAGAACTGAGAGGATTTGAATACGAACGCGGTTACTAACAAAGAAGATCGTTAGTCCTTGGTGCACCATGGTTAACCTCGAGCTCGCTTGATATTCGTGGGTATAGCACTCACGCTTGATACTCGTGGGATTCGTTCTCACGCTTGTTATTCGTGGGTCTTGTACCTGCGCTTGTTTCGTGGCCTTGTGCTGCGCTTGTTCGGTTACTTACCCTCGTGGACTGTGTGTCCACGCTTGCTTTCGTGACCTTGAGCCACGCTTGGTTAGTTACCCTCGTGGACTGTGTGTCCACGCTTGTCATCCGTTCTGTAGAGGTCCTACGTTTAGATGAGCTTTGAGATTTATTATTTTAAACTGATTTTGTTAAACAAAACGATTTATTACGTAGTTCGAAATATTCGATTCATGATCCTACATATAGTTCTGTTTAAAATTATGTCCATATGATGCAGAAATTGTGATTTATTGCCATATTGTTATTGTCGAAGAAAAAAAACGTTTAAATTATTTTCTTCTGTATTTATTTAAATTCTATAAATGAGACGTTATTCACCAAAAAATTTGTTTGGTTCATATAGTATTGCTGATCTTGTACCTCCGGCTGAGCAGTGAAGAGCCTTCTCAAAATTTAAAGTTCGCTGGCTCATTTTGTGGTGCTGCTACATGATGTAATTATAAATTTAAACTTTTGTATTATTATTAAAAGCTAGATGCTCCATGTAGTCTGTCGGCAGGATCCCTGTCTTTGTTTAGCACATATGTAAATGCATATATAATAGTAGAGCAGAGCTTCGAATGTCATTTTGATCATTGAAGAACATGTAGATAGGAATTAGAGATTGTAGCTGTATATTCTAGATTATTGATATGAGATATGACTGTTCTTGTAAGTCTTATGGCTTGGGAGGTGAGTTTCCCTCACATTCCATGCCAGTCACTCCGCTAGTTTTCAGGGCGTGACAATTTATCTATAATGAATTGCTCTTGTGTTGAATTTTGTTGTTGAAGTATTTGAATTTTATATTGAACACATTTCCTTATGTTTTAATGAGATTATACATTGTATGTTATTACCATGGTGTGTAGTTGATTTATTTCATATTGAGTGTCGCAATTGTGCTTTCATTTAATAGGAAACAAATGCATTAAAATGATTTTCAAACACATATCAAGTGGTTTTTAACAAACAATCTAAGAGATGACTATGAATGTGATCGTATGATTAGTTATTAATTAGGTAGATTGGACTCAATGTGATTGCTTGAGGTTTTCAATTTCAATTGATGATAAATTAACTTCCAAATCATTTTGAGAAACTAGGAAAGCCATTAACTTTGCTACCAAGACTCGTTTCCTCATATCCATTCCATTTTTATGGAAAAAGACCAAAAATAATAGTTTAGCATTTGATTAAATTACATTACTCTTTAAGTTCATTAATTTGAAAAACCAAAACTCCATATCCTCTTATTTTCATTGCATTTGCATGGCATTTAGATTACTTAGCAATCAATAAAAGGCTCCTTGAGAAGAAAGAACGATCTTAGATTTACCTATACACAACCTTGGCTAACGACAAAAGGCCGCCATCAACTAAAACTTGGTTGAATAAGCCCTTCGAACAATAATACTAAAACCATAGATTCAATTTCATCCTTTTGACTTACAGGATATCGGTATGGTTTAACTTTAACAGGTCCCGACCCTTAGATCAACACAATGTGATGGTCAAATACTCTTGCAGGAGGTTGACCATGTGGCTGGTCAAATACACTCTGGTATTACTGAATAAGAGGAAAGAGGTCATCTTGAATTGAAGGTGGAGACTGGGTTGATTCAAAAGAATGGATCATGTACATGTTGTCTAATGCATCCATATGAGCTAAATGAATTAAATGAGAGCAATAGGCTTAGGTCGCAGTGGAGCCCCGATAACCTAGTAAAGTAACAAACTCCTCTTTCTGCAAAAATTTCATGGTAGAAGAATTCTAGTTAGCTACGTGTGGGCCCAATGTCTCAAACCAAGCAACACCAATGACTATATCGACGCTGACAACTAGCAAAACCAAACAAGTCATTAGTGTGTGTCCTGAAATATGGATTGGAACATCGTGGACCAACTTAGAGGTGCTCAATATTTGTCCGGTACCACCAAGAACCCGTACAGTAGAAGTTGGGTACACAAGCAACCGTGAATTAGTAACAACCCGAGGATGAAGGAAATTGTTAGAACTCTTTCAATCAAGTAGAACTTGAACATCCGTACCCAAAAGTGAAAAGTTAAAACAAATAGTAGCAGCTCCTTGAGTACCTTGATAAGCGTACAATAATAGGTGATGAAGAGTAGCTTCACTCTCAATGCTAGGTGATCATCAATAATTGAACTAGCACCGTCCTCATCGTCACCTATAAGCATCATGAGTTGTTTATTAGGACAACAGTGAGATGGGGAAAATTTCTCATCACACGTGAAGCACAGGCCCTTCTCACGGTGAATTTGCATTTCAGCGGCCATCATTTTCTTAATTGGAGGAATATTAGGTTTAGGAAGTAAAGGAGGTAGACTGGCCTTTCCTAAACCAAAAAGAGATGGAACTGGACTAGCTGAAGTACCCATATAAGGGACACTAGTTTTAGAAGGAGAAACAGAGGATGATCGAGGTTTAAATGAGGACTTTGATGGAGCATACGATAAGCCAGCAGTGATGGCGTGTGCAAATAATCGAGCAAGTACCATCGCGCTCAAAACAGAGGATGGGCATTGGACTATAACATCCCTCTTAGTCACCGGTAATAATCCTCCAATGTAACAATCATGAAGCATTGATTTGGACATGTCCTCAATCCTGTTAGGGAGGGAGAGATATTTCGCATTATAACCTTCAAGAGATCCGCCAAGACTCACCTACGTAAGCTTGAACAACTAGGAATGAGCGCAGTCAAATTTGAAGGGACCATATTGAACTTCAAGAGCTTTTGCCAGAGCAGTCGGTAGGAAGACGACTAGCCTTGTGTCTAACATCTGAAACCAGGGAAGGACATCACCATCAAAATGCATAGACCCCACGACTAATCGTTGAGGATCCTGAATAATAAAATACTTTAAGTATTGCTAAGCCTTGAAGATCCAATTTAGAGCCTCAGAACCGTCAAAGTGGAGCAAACCAAGGTTTAGCCTTTTTTTTAAAAGGAGGAGCATAGTTAACTGGATGCACAGTAGACGATGAAGAACCCGAATGAGTACTCTCATGTCGACAGGAAAGGTCAGTAGCACGCCAACGACTGCAACATTGTTTCCAATTGAGTGAAATGACCATTGATATGGTCGAAGCAGCTATCTAGCAAATCAAAACCAGTTTTAGCACCCTCAATGAACTCATTAACCTTCTTCATATCTGTTTGAAGCTCCTTCAAGCATGTATTCTCAGCCATGGTGAGTTCTGAACACAATGAAGGCACCAAAATGCTATGATCAAAATTTAAATACACAAAAATAGCTGAATATGATCCAAAGATGTATTGATGTACTAAAAAAATTCCAAAATACAATGGATCAAATGCAAAATATCGAAAGATAACTAGAACAATAAAAATCCAGAAATCAACAAAGGAAAAACGGAAAGATTCTGCCAAAGAGGTGTAGAGAGAAAATCAACTAGGGAGAGAATTCACCAAATCTTTCACACCCTGATTCTAACTGTTTTACTCCTTTGATCTTGGAGCCACCTCATCAAGTTCTCGTAGGTTCCAGGTTAGCCTTCTTATTCTATGGCTTCGTTTGACTTGAGTTTTCTCATGCTTGATAATTGGGCTTTCAACCTCGTTTCCAAAGCATTTTTGGAATGAAGCACTTTTTTAAAAAGCAATGCAAAAAAAGTCCTTTTTAAAAAGCTTATCCAAGCCCTTATGATACAAGTACTATAATAAATGCTAGTACCAGTGCACGTTAATACAAAGCACAGTCCTGACAAATTAGTGTTGGTCGATTTCCTTGATGGCAAGTGAACCGGTCGAACAAGTAATAAAGAGTAAGTAGAGTATCATCCCACAAAGACTGGGATGATGACACTGAATTATAGAATTAGTTGTTTTAACAAGAGAATAAATCTGATTTGGTTGAGAGTTTTTATAGCTATACTAATAAACAGAAAAATAACTAGATGATCGTAGTCGTAAGAAGATATCAGTAAAAAGATAAACTAAACTCAGAATCGTTTCTAAGCATATTAATCCCCCAGCTACCTAAATGCATTGCTATAGCATTCATACTATATAGCTCTCGCAAATGTTATAGCATGAACACCCTAAGAAAAGTTATTCAGTTAATCCACCACGTTAATCTACCGAAGCTCTCGCGTCCGATACATACAATCCTGTTCTGTACTTCTGCCACATGTCTTTGGCGACTTTTCTAGTTGGATTATCAATACAAATCAAGGTGTTATGATTATGAGCGGTAGACCCATTCCTAAAGCCTACAATAAAAGGTCAAGCCTTGCACCAGCCTGCCTAGCAATCACTATTTCTCATATGTCTAACCCCTACTCCCTCTCAGTAAGCCGAGGTCACTGATCTAGCCTTTAGCTCTCACTAATCGACAAGAAATTAAATCATTGATAAGCAAACTGAATGTACTAACTTAAGAACTGGCAACTGGGTTCATTCTATACTTAGAAAATCATCCTCGTTCAGCCTCAGGAAGTTAGTTCATGACTGACGAGGGAATCACAAAACAGAATACTACAGAATCGCCCATGACAAAAGATTGACCGGAATTAAAATAAAGAAACAGAAAGCTTGATGGAGGTTCCAACGACGTGGAAGAAGGCCTGTCAAGTCACAACTGCACGTCTTCTTCACTCCATCTTGTTAGACCTGGCTATCACCCAAGAGGGGGGGTGAATTGGGTGTCTGATAAAACTTTAGATAACTTGAAAAAACTTTTCACAACTTACAAAGGTAGTTTGAATGACGAAATAGTTTATAAAGCAAAAAGAGTCGTCAATCAAACATATATGTTGGAAATGTAAGAGTTTAGGGAAGAGAATATGCAAACTGAGATTTATACTGGTTCGGCCCAATCCTTGACCTACGTCCAGTCCCCAAGCTCCACTTGAGATTTTCGATCCACTATCTCCTTGTTTAATCGGGCACAAGAGAAAAGCCTTTACAACCTCACAATTTTAGTCAGGCACTTGTGTCGCTTTACAATCTCTTACTGAGATACTCTCCCTTACACTGTAAGAATACAATTACACACTCGTAAACAAAGGATGATCCTTTCACTCTCGACTCACTCCCCTTACAAGTTGTAATTGATACACTCACACTTAAGGTTCCTTAACCTTAAGATTTAATATCTGAATGAGATGAATAAGTGTTTAATAACTCCTCACGAGTAGATAACAGATGAACACTGAAGTACAAAATAGATCATCACACTCTCTACTAAAAATTATATAATATTGAGAAACAGAGTGCGTGCAGTGTGTGAGCTAAACGTAGGATTCAAAATATCAGCATTTCGACAAAGTGCAAGCTCTCCTCATTGTATTCTCTGTCTTGAATGGATTCTACTTATAGAGAACTGATATTAGTCTGTTGAAGCATTGGTCCGTTGTAGAATATTACCGTTGTAAGTTTCGTTGGGAAAATAGTCATTGCTTCTGACGTCATCATTCACCTTTTGATAATCTGATGTTAATCCTTTATTTGATCATCTGAAACTTGCTAACAAACATGATTAATAGCATTGAGAAGTATAGCAAGTAGAAATAAATTGGTAGCAATCATCTTTGAATTCTCAAAGGCCATGTGGGATTGAGCTCTGATGTCTGACTCGAGGTTGCATTAACCTTAGGTCGAGTCTGGAGTATTTTGAAGATACAGAAATGAAGTCTGATATAATGACTCGAGGCGTAGAAACAGCTGACTCGAGTTAAACGATTAATTGGATTCAAAGTATTGATTTGAGAAGACTTTTTAACTCGAGGTAGAAGGATCCTTGACTCGAGGTAGAGTCTTAACTCGAGGTAGATATTATAACTCGAGGCGCCTGTGAAGAGGAAACAAGTTGAAGTCTGTTGTAAGTGACTGAGACTCGAGGTGGGAGAATGCTGGCTCGAGTTAAGCAGATTAAGTGATTTCAGAATTGAAACTTTTGACTCGAGTTACTTGAGGTGATTGTTAGTTCTCTATGTGTTTTGATGATAATTAACAATTGTAAACATTCATTGAAGTTGGTCTTTGGCAAGTTGGAAAACTTACTGTCAAAGCCACACTCGAGTATTGGTTTCGATACTCGAGTATTGACTTGACAGAGAGTTGCTCAAAAATCATTACACAAAGCAATACTCAAGTATTGGACACAATACTCGAGTATTGGACTTACAGAGAGCACTCCAAGTTTTTGGCCTTGAGCCAAACTCGAGTATTGATATGCATACTCGAGTGTTGAACACACAGAGACAATTTCAATGATGACTTTAGTTTTCAATACTCAAGTATTCCATTGAATACTCGAGTATTGGCCATACGCAGAGATATCAAGTTTTTCATCCTACGGACACTCGAGTATTGGTTTTGCATACTCGAGTATTGGACTTTCACAAAGCTTTCATATTTAACATGTGTTTATGAACACTCAAGTATCCTTTTTGAAAACTCAAGTATTGTCTTGTCATCAATTTATCAAAGTTTTCAAGCACCTACAATACTCGAGTATTGGTATCCACACTCGAGTGTTGGACTGACAGAAAGACTACAAGTTTTATGCATATATTGAATACTCAAGTATTCACTTCAATACTCAAGTGTTGACTTGGGAAAGATTTCACAAGGTTTTCTAAAACAAATTAATACTCGAGTATTGAGTTGGAAACTCGAGTATTGGGCATACAGAGCTTTCATCTTTGACAACAATTTGAACACTCAAGTATTGAAATCAATACTCGAGGATTGAGGTTTTGAACTTAAACTTGTTTTCATATTAAAAGTTCAAAAATCGAGTATTGGATTGGATACTCGAGTATTGCTCCTATTTCAAAAACATTGTTCAAGTTCAAGTCACGATGACTCCTCTCGTAAGAAGAATACTCGAGTATCGAATGAATACTCAAGTATTGACTTAAGTGCACAAAGGACACACTAGAGGATTGATGAACATACTCGAGTATTGAACGCTAAGTTTGAAAATCAAATCAGACGAATTTGTAAATCCTTAATCTTTGATCATAATATCTTCTAGGATTATTCTCTACTATTCCCTGCTACATTGAACCATCTGTTTAGTGAGTTTTAGACTCGCTTAAAGAATGATTATTGAATTTTAAAAGCAAAAGCAAAAGGTGATGTCAGAACATTAAATGCTGAACCCAGAAACTTGCATACTTTTGGTTAATCCATCTACACACGGTTGCAAAGCATTAAAGAATAATTTCTACAACAAGCAACTGCTATTCCAACGGAAAAATTCACAGAGAGTCAACTCTGATCATCTAGCCAGCTGGGTTAAGTGAAGATTAGAGAGAGAAGATGCCTAAACCATCTGCTAATCTTGGCTGAACTTCTCCAACGGATTTATTGGGATGGCAACGGTCATTTAATGATCTCTGAGTATAAATAGGACTGCATTCAAGTCTCTCCAACAACCAGAACATCTGAAAACGCACAAGCATTCAAGTTTCTCAACTACCTTTCTGTTTTCACTTGTATTCTGTCTTTTGACATTATAAGCTTTAGTGTTTATCATCACTCACTCTTAGAGAGAGTTTTATCTGCAAACCATTTATTGTAAAGAATCACAAGTTAAGGGGACTTGGTGATTGGGTTCATTGATTACAGCTTGTAAGGGGGAGTAAGTTCTAGAGAGAGAATTTCTCGAGTACAGAGTGTGTAATCAATTGACATAGTGGAAATCCCAGAGTGTCTGGGGACTGGACGTAGGTCAAGGAGTTAAACCGAACCAGTATAAATCTTTGTGTCTAGCTATTCTTCTCTACATCATCTGTTCACCTCTGTTTTTTTGTACAAAAACAGAGCAAAATGAAAAAGTTTCAAAATCCACAATTCACCCCCCTCTTAGTGATTTAGCTCCACCTTCAGTGATGACTCGAGGTTTGGCTATCACTCGAGGCAAGATACTGTAAGACTCGAGTTGCTTTGATGTATACACAAGTCCTCTTTCGAAACAGAAACAAACTGACTCGAGGTAAGGAAAGCTCAGACTCGAGGTGAAGGAAAAACTCGAGGCGTGGAAATACTTGACTCGAATTTGTGCATCGTTGAAATCAGTTTGATCATTGGAAAATGCTATTTGACTCGAGGCATAAGCTTCTTTGACTCGAGTTAATCAACTCAAGGTTGTAGTTGAAGAGATTCGAGTGAATTCTACACATTCGTGGTGTATCAGATCTCTCTGACTCGAGGCAAACACTCTGACTCGAGGTAAAAATTGTTCTCCATTGTTCAAACTCTCGGGAAGGCCATTTGACTCGAGGTGGAGCTTCTGACTCGAGGTAAAAACCTCTCTCCATTGTTCAAACTCTCTGTCTGCTCCAAAAACTCGAGGTAAGCTTGTGACTCGAGGTAAAAAGCTGTCTCAAAGTGTGATATTGAAAGAAACCCGAGGCTATGCTGAATTGACTCGAGAAATTCGTGTGTCAACTTTCAAGGGCCATATCTCCCTGGTCTGAGCTTCGTTTTTGTTCATTCAACTCTTGATGGAAATCTCTGTGTGTCAGCTTTCCAATGGCACCGATTTTAACTCAATTGGATTTGTAGTGTGTGAGATACACCCAAAACATTGAAGGTTGGTCTGGAATGTGACGGTGATATTTGTGTCAATTTGAAAAACTCATAGCTCTCTCATCTAGACTCCTTTGGACTTGAATTTTTGTCAAAAATACGTGTTGTGAGTCTAGTTTCATATTCCACTAGTTTCGTGTCAATATGATTCCTAATTTGAGAGATATCATCGAATTACCAGAGATCGCCCGAACTAAACGTGGAACGAGTGCACCGAGTTACGAAAATGCACTTTAGCTCGAGGTAGTAAGTCCCGACTCGAGGCAAAATGTTCCAGGGAGCGAAAATCACTTTTAAATCATCCTGACTCGAGGTAGTGACTTGTGTGACTCGAGTTAATCACCCCAGATGCCCAAAAACAGTGTAGCAAGTCATTAACTCGAGGTAGTAAGTCCATAACTCGAGTTACTTAGTCCTGAAGCTCGTTTTTACTCATTTTAACTCTGAATTGAGCCGTTCCAACTTCCATATCATCGTGGGGACTTCTAGAATCAATCTAGGAACTTGTATAATGATTTTCTCATTCCATTGAGCAAGTTCTTCTTTCTTTAATCTCTTTTCTTGATCATTCTCCATCATTAAACTTCACATCTACATTACATATAAGAATTAGTCAAAGTAGAAGATAAATGTAGTATGCAAGCTTTTTGCTCTGGACAATGGCATCTATATAAGACATCATCAAAACTAATCATAACCAACACATCTCGCTGCAAGGAAGGATGCTAGGTTCTCTTGGAGTCTTCGTGATTTGTAACTTTCTCACTCTTCTTTCGAGTCGGCCGTATATGATTGGTCTCTGACTCTCAACGAATTCCGACCTTTTTTAGGGTTGGCTGTTGTTTCCTTATATATAGAGTCTACTTGCAACGTATGTTTCAACGAACTGGGCCTTTCCTAATCTGTCGAGGTCCAATCGTATCTTTCTTCCAAATCTTGGTAGATTGATTCTGCTGATCCTATGGGATTCTTCAAATCTTTAGTTTCGATCCTCCGCATCTTCTATTTCAATACGTCATCAATCTAACCGTTATTCTTGCCCCTGCAATATATTTCCTGAAACAACCTTAACAAAAGATCAGGACATATGCCACATAGCACTGCGTCATTTACTCTGCTATAGCTTCAGGGATGCATTGTATTGCACTTCGGTAAAGCTGTCCTAATGATATAGCATAGCATCGGCTATGTTATGCGACTTTCTCATAAAACCTCAAAACTTGTTCTTTCTTAGCACATGTTTAGGATGTGAGTGAATTTATCCTTAAGTTCCCTGTACAATGAATTAATGTCTTTTTGCTTAGATTGAATGCAGTTAAGCTCATTTTCACTGTACAATTCAATCATAAAATACAGGGAAAACATGGCATAATTAGTGCTCATCAATTAGCAATAACTGCACAAACATTTGATACAAAGAGCACAGTCTTGACAATCATCAAATAACTAACCACAAGCTTTTTCTCTATCAGCTTTCAAGTGAAAATCATTGAATAACTAGTCACAAACTTTCTGGTCAATTAAATTCACATTTCACAGTCACATACAAAAGCATTCTTGGCACTGAGCAGCATATATATCAACTGAACCCTGACTTGGCTTTTTCTGATTGAATTAATTCATAAGAACCAATAATGAATATAGGTTTTGAACTTTGCAACCGTATGCTAGAGAGCACTAAAAGAATGTCTAACCATATATACCTCTGTTTGTTGCCCTATTTCTATTCGCATTTTGTAAGACTGGAAATTAACCCAGTCATAACAAAAAACCAACACTGGCATATAAAAGATGCAGTGTCTATGGTATGATCATTAAGGAAAACATGACGGATAGCAAAAAAGAATTCAGTTCACCATTAAGGCCACGCAATATGGATTTAAAAGGATAGTGAAGTAATTATCATCTTGTGAACCCATAAAAACATCCATTAGCCCAATGATTAGCAGCATATGCAATGGTTCTGTACCTATTTCCAACCCATCGCTTAATGTTATGCGAATTTGAAGCCACACCTCACAGAAAAGCACGAATCACAAGGTGAGCAATAGTTCTGTTTACCCCGATCAGAGCGATACTCAAAACAGTGACAAATGACGAAACTCGTAACCCAAATTTAAGTATAAACCTTCTAACCAATGATAAATAAGCAAAGGACAAAATTCTTAACCAAGATCAACAGCACAAAATAATCTAGAGATTTACTGACAAAACCAGTTTGGACTGATTAATCACAAATCAATTATTAAGATATAAACCCAGGAAATTGAATATTCAACCGTGCTGACTTTACAAAGAAAAGCCAGTTTCCTTTGATGTTTTTGAAAGATAAACCAGCTCTGAGAACCTGAACCCAAACCATTGAAAACGTAACTTCAATGGCTACTGATCGGTGATGAAGGAGCAATGGAACCATTCGGGTAGAAAAAATGGCATTATAAAATGCTCGATGAATGGAAACGAATAACTAATCTTACATCGTGAAATTTCAAAACAATACGGCGAGGTCGTCGATTTTAGGTTTACCTATAAGAGAGGACAAGGAGAAGGAAGTATTGTCGAGAGGAGAAGGAGACAAGGAGACAACGCGAACACGATGCGAAGGAGAGGGAGTGTACGAAGGCTAGAACAAAAAGTCACTGAGGTATTGGTTGTCATTTTGTGGAAAATCAAATAGCCGGTCTTCATTATTTTCACTCTCTCTCTCCTTTCACACCTACTCTTTTTTGAAGCTCCAAATTGAAGCTTAAAAAAAAGGAGAATTTTGGGCTTTTTTGTTATTTTGACTTTTTTTTTTAAGGCTCTCATCCAAACACATAAATTAACCCCCAAAAAAAAACTTTATTTTTGAAAAAAAGGACCTTATATATATATATATATATTTAAAAAAAAGCTCACCCAAACCGGCACTTATTGTGTGGCTTCATCTGACTTGAGCTTTCTCATGCTTGATAATTGGGCTTTCAACCTCATTTCCATAGTTCTCTCGGGCTCATTACATTGAGGTACTGAGTCTAATGGTGTTTTATGAATGAAATTAGGTTGTAGCGTAGGGCATGTGTTGTATGATTAAGAGGGCTATGGTGGTTGTGAACCCCAAGTACGTGCCACATTTAACTCATAAATGCTACTTTTAAGATGGATAAAATTCCAATAGATGGTGGTATAGATGTCTTGAAAACTCTGTTGCCCAATCTCTCCAAAGCGAGGTGAAGCCATTGCTGAGTGTCGCATTGATAAGGTATTCCATTCATAAGCAAGAACACTAGTATCTATGGATAGACACGATTTCATGCTTTGTGGCTGTTATGTGAAATAATCTCATTGATTCCAATGGCTTAATGAATTCTTTGTGTTAATTATGATAACAACCTAAGCAGGTGGCTCCCTTATATTTTAATGAGTTTATTTTCTCTCTGGAAGGAAAATAAATTTTTTAACATTAATTGATTCATGATATTTTTAAAATTATATGAAAAGCTGTTGTGTGCTATGTGGATATGAATGAGGAGTTAATTTGTATTTAAATGGGTATGAATTATTTTGAACTGGTTTTTCTTTTTTGTTTTTATCAAATTATTTTCAACGGGTTAGGTGAAGCACATAATTGCTGCTTTATTACCATTTAATTCTGTTTGACCTCTATATCAGTGGAAAAAGATGATGGGGTGCATAATAAGGGAATTATATATTAAAGTACATGAGTGGTTTTGTTTTACCATAAACATTATGAATATTGAATTGGTAAGACAGATTATTAGTTTTTCTTTTGAACGAAAGACAGATTGATAGTCTAATACTTTATTACCGTCCAAAGTATTACATGAGTGGATTCTTATTTGAACCAAGAGCTTAATTAGTGGTTATAGCTAATGACTTTGCCAAAAATATTTTTTTTAAAAAAAATAGTTAACAAGTTGATCATAATCATTGTTATCAAACTTGTGAGTTGACTCTCGATTTTACTTTTTTTACATTTCTAGCTTACAAAAACGAGTCAAGTCATTGGTCGTGCGCTTATAAACTCGGTTAAACTCACAAGTTTATACACAAATTTACCGTTTTACGTTTCTAGCTTACAAAACCGTATTAACTTACTTTTAAACTTGTGTTAACTTTTTTGGTTTGATAATGCTTTCGGTAGCTTTATATAGAAATCTCTTTGTTAAATATGATAAATAATGAATGTTGATGGATTTAATTTCAATTATTTTGATTAAAATATATTTAAATCAAATTGTAGTTGTTATTTTTATTTTAAATTACTTAATTATGCACGGTAATACCTATTTAATAATAAAAGTAAATTCTTATGAGTTTACTATTTTGAGTTTTTATATGAGTTTACATCACTATTACGAGTTTCTTAAACTCCCGAGTTTAACAATATACCTAGAGGAAATACTTTGAATGTTTATTTGTGAATTTTTATCCAAAAAAAAAATATTTATTTGTGTATAAGGTGGTTTTTGAACCATTCCTATTTGTCTTTTTCAAATACATTCCCCTCCTTTTCCCATCCTCCATTATTAAACTGAGACCCTCCTCACTTCATAATTACATATTGACCCCGCTTGCTAGTTAGTGATTGATCCATCTTCCAATATTCCATTAACTTTAGAGCCACTTCACTTGACCTTCGCCATTTCTGTCTTCATCCACTTCCTTTTCTGTCCACACAGACCTAATCCAACACATCCACATAAATCTGAGATATCTCCAACCAAAACTCCACAAAATCATGCCTCAACCTATTACTCTCCTTCCTCTTCCCTTGTTTATTACTACCTTCTTCATATTCTGGTCATGTTGGTCCCTTGACGGCGTCGTTTGTGACCCCCAGATCAATCTTCTAAGCCGTGCTTGCCTCCAATATAACAGAGATGAGTATAATACCAAGTCTTTCAATGACAGCGTAAGCGCAACGTTTCGTGACCTCACATATCAGGTGGTACACCAGAGCAGAATCTTCGCCACGGCGCAGCAGACCAACGGAGACCACCCGATTTACGCTATTTTTCACTGCAGAAGCTACCTCTCCGCCTCCGACTGTGCCGCTTGTTTCACCCTTGCCGCCGCAGAAATCCGCAACTGCTCCGCTGGGACTAACTTTGCTCGTGTCATCTATGACGGCTGCTTCCTCAGGTACCGTCACTTTCTTTGGTTTCTTTTTTTAATAGAGTTTTTAGTTTGTGTTTTATATATATTGATAAGAATGAAATGAAAGCACCCACAATGGTTAATTAACACACAAACACACACCCCACCCAAGGCGCAAAGGCATAGGGTGTTACATACGGGTAAGTTCATGTAAGCAGTGAGCTAAAGCTCAATGGCAGATGGTGTTTATATAGATAGATATATATATATATATATATTTATTTATTTATTTATTTTATTTTTATTTTTTTCTGGTCAAACAGATGGCGTTATATATGATTGCTCCATATTATATTATTATTTGTTGGTCCAATGCCCATTGACTTTTAAAATACTACAATGAAACCAAAAAAAAGGTGCAATCAAGAATTCCCCCCCCCCAAACAAAAACAAAAAAAAGGTACCGGATCTGGATATAACTTGTGGGAGAGAACTCTTTCTTGTCTTTTGCACTACGTATAATATGTTTTTTTCCCCCTTCAAATGCTTCAAAAGGACACTAAAGGAAAGGGGAAAAAAGGGGAAAATCTCTAATAAATAATTTGAAAAATAATAAAATATAAAAAAGTGTTTCGAATATTCATAATCTTAGAGAGATATCAAACTCAATTTATGTTTTTTGAAATTAAAATAAAATTACCAAATTGTCCTTACATATACATACATATATATATATATATATATCTTAAAATATTAACCCCCATCGGCCTCGCTAGTGCTCCTGTGGGAATAGTCATAAATTAACATTTCCAAAGTAGTGGGGGTGGGGTTCAAAACCCCACCAATTGGTTTGCCCAAAAGGTTGATAGCCATTGGCCTACTAATGACTTTCAATATCTTATATCCAAACAAATATGTATCGTGCGCACAAAAAAAATATACATATGTACATGCACATACGCATGTGCATGCAAATGTACATGTGCTCGTCCATATGCATATGTAGATGTACATCGTTCACATGTACATGTCGATATTTATATATACATGTGTGTATGTGTTAACTTTTTATCTTTAAACCAAGCCTTTCACAAATTTTGTTAAAGAATTCACGACTATTTATTAGGTTTTAATAACTTTTGTTTACCAAATAAAAAGTTCATATAATCAATTCATTCATAAATTTTATTAAGGAATTCACGATATTTTATTAATTTTCAACAAATTTTGTTTATCAAGTAAAAAAATCACACAATCAATTCGTTCACATATTTTATTAAGGAATTCACGATATTTCGTTAGATTTTAATGGCTTTCATTTACCAAGTAAAAAATACACAAGATCAGGTCATTCATACATTTTGCTAAGAAATTTGAGAAATTTCATTCAGTTTGAAAAAATTTAACATATTTTTTTATGTGAAAACGAAAAATTATTAAAACTTAATGAAATATTATGAATTCTTTAACAAAATTTGTGAATGAATTGATAGTGTTTTTTTTCCGTAGAAAACGAAAATTATTAAAACCTAATAACATGTCGTGAATTCCTTAGCAAAATTTGTGAATGACCTTCTGGTGTGATTTGTTTTTTTTTTTTTTTTTTTTGAAAATAAAAATTGTTAAAACCTAATGAAATGTCTTTAATTTCTTAAAAAAAACTTATGAATGACTTGATGATGAGAATTTTTACTTGGTAAATGAAAATTGTTAAAACCTAATGAAATGTTGTGAATTCCAAAACAAAACTTGTGGATGAATTGATTGTGTGAATTTTTTACTTGATAAACGAAAATTTTTAAAACGTAATGAAATATCGTGAATTTTTAACAAAACTTATTTGCATATAATGTATTGAAAGCCATTGGTGGCCCAATAGCCACTAACATTTTGGACAAACCAAATGGTGGGGGTTCCAACCCCACCTACCCCCACTACTTTGGGAGTATTAATTCCCAATGGAATATGAAGGTGGAATATCACCTAGAGGGGGTGAATAGGTGATTATGAAAATTCTTTCGATAATTGCTCAACAACACTTAAAACAAAGATAGAGAGAAGAGCAATGAACACAAGAGGTTATCTTGGTTTGGTCCAATTCTTGACCTACGTCCAAATCCCAAACACCGGGGGATTTCACTATCTCAATCCTTGATTACACACTCAGTAACTCTCAAGTAATCCTCTCACTAGGACTTACCCTCTTTACAAGTTGTAACCAAATAACTCGACACAATTACACACTCTGTAAACGAAGGATGATCCTTTTACTCTCGGACTCACTCCCCCTTACAAGTTGTAATTGTACACCCACACTCAAGATACCTCTATCTTGAGATTTGAATGAATTGTAATACAAATGATAAGACTCTCTCACAGAGTTGATAAATGATAAACACTGAAGCTCAATGATATCCAAAGATATATACAGAATAGAGATTGGACACTTTGTATTCTTTGTCTGTGTATGTGCTGGTTTTTTTTGTAGATGAACTCTCTTCTTCATGAATTTATAATAGTTGGAGAAATAGCCGTTGGTAGGATTTGAATTCGTCCGTTTGATTTTGACCGTTGGTAGCATTTATCCATTCGTGCTAATGTCACCTTAATTGGATTCAATCCGTTGTCTCTGTTCGAAACTATTGCTGACCGTTGCTAAATCATCTGAAAATCACTCAACATTATGATTAATAATATCACAATAAATGTTGAATAATGTTTAGAAGTAGTATAAGTTCATTTGGAATTCATCTGGATGTTCTTGATGAGAAGCCAAGATTTCGGACACGGTGAGTTTCAAAAACCACGAGAGGCTAACTCGAGTTGATCTTTGCTTGACTCGAGTTGCTTGATTCCTTGATTGCTTAATGACTCGAGTTGCATTAAATGTGACTCGAGTTGCACCTTGCCTCCAAGCTTCGGTTACTCTCTGTCGGATGGTGACTTGAGGTACCAATGCCTTGACTCGAGTTATTGCATCATTAAATTCAAAGTGAACATTTGAAAATGCTATCTGACTCAAGGTGAGGAAGGCTTAGACACGAGGTGAAGGAAAAACTCGAGGCACATACTCTGACTCGAGGTAAAAGCTTCTCTCCATTGTTGAAACTCTCGAGAAGGCCATTTGACTCGAGGTGGAACTTCGACTCGAGGTAAAAAGTGATCTCCATTGTTCAAACTCTCTGTCTGCTCCAAAAACTCGATGTAGACTCTTTAACTCGAGGTAAAAAGTGTTCTCTAAAGTCAGATATAAAAGAAACCCGAGGCTATGCTGAATTCTTTCTAGAAATTCATGTGTCAACTTGAGAGGGTCATATCTCCTTGGTCTTAGCTCCTTTTTGGTCCGTTCAAGTCTTTTTGGAAATCTCTGTGTGTCAGATTTCCAATGGCACCAACTTTAGCTCAATTGGATTTGTATTTTGTGAGATACACCCAAAACATTGAAGCTTGGTCTGGACTGTGACGCTGATGTTTGTGTCAACTTGTAAAATCCATAACTCCTTTATCTGAACTAATTTTGGATTATCTTATATATCAAAATGACGCGTTGGATGTCTAGTTTCATATGACACTAGTTTCACATCAATCCGATACCTGGTTTAAGAGATATCATCAAATTACCAGAGGTCGCCAGAAGCTGAACGTGGAACAGAGTGCACCAGAGTTGTTGTAAGTGGTTGAAACTCGAGGTACATGAAGCCTGCCTCGAGGTAATCATCCTAGAAAGCCAAAACTCGAGGTAAACAGGTCCTGACTCGAGGTAAACAACCCAGAGACCAAAAACTCAAGGCAAATAGGTCTTGACTCGAGGTAAAACATGTCTGGGAGCAAAAATCACTGGGAAACACCCAAACTCGAGGTGGGAATGTTCTTGACTAGAGGTAATCATCCCAGATGCCCAAAAACACTGTAGCAAGTCATTAACTCGAGGTAGTTAGTCCATAACTTGAGTTACTTAGTCTTGAAGCTCGTTTTTACTCATTTTAACCCCGAATTGAGCCGTTCCAACTTCCATATCATTGTGGGGACTTCTAGAATCAATCTAGGAACTTGTATAATGATTTTCTCATTCCATTGAGCAAGTTCTTCTTTCTTCAATCTCCTTTCTTGAATATTTTTCATTATTAAACTCCACATCTACATTAAATATAAGAATTAGACAAAGTAGAACATGATTGTAGTATTCAAACTTTTTGCTCGGATAATGACATCTATATAAGACATCATCAAAACTAATCATAACCAACAGAATATTCTCGCCAAAGCTCCGGCCGTCGGTGGGGGGTGGTCGCTAGAGGCCAACCAGCCACCATAGCTTTGGCGGTGGCCTATAGGGGTAATATTTATATATATATATATATATGTAAGGGTAATTTTGTCATCTCCTTTTCATTTCAAATAATACAAAGTGAGCCTAACATCTCTCTAGGATTATGAATATTCAAAACACCTTTTTTTCTAACATTTGTAAAAAAATTTATTAGGGATTTTCTCAAGAAAAAAATAAGTAGCAAATCAGAAACATACTACTCATGAGCTTTTCTATCAGTATAATTTTTTAAAAGAAAACTTTAATGTTGCGTCCCTAAAATAAAAATAAAAATAAAAATTTTAATTGTAACAGTATGACGTTAATTTCGGGGGAAAAAACTTAAAATTAAAATCAATCTCCGCCTATTCATAAATTTCAAATCTTTAAAGTGAAAGGACAAACAAAATAACAATAATATCACTTAGAATTTGTTTCTGTATTGAGCTTGGAAATTTGATACAATATACTTTGTTTTTTTCTGTGGCGTAATGTCGAGGTATGAGAGCACCAATATTCTTGAGCAGACAACTGGAATTTACAATACTGCATCATGTGCAAATCAAAGTACTGTAGAAGCAGACACATCATTTTCTTCAGCTGCACAACAACTGCTAATGAATATTGAAACAACAACGCCCAAAATCCCTGGTTTCTCTGCAGCCACAAAAACTCAAAATGGTCCAACTATTATTTATGGCTATGTTCAATGTACTGAAACTATCTACAGAGTGGGTGTGAGGATTGCTTGAAGCAAGGGGTCAACACTGTACAGACTTGTCTTCCTAATCCAGAGGGTAGGGCTTTTGACGCTGGTTGTTACATCAGATACTCCACAACTTCCTTCTTTCCTGATAACCAGACCATTTATATCCCTAATCCCTCAGTCAAACAAGGTACGGTGAATTCAAAGACTTCAATATCACACATGCATGCTACAACACAGCATTTTGGTTTGTTTATGTGTAACTCTGAATCTTATGTTCTATATATATGTCATATTTCAGTAATTGATTAGATATGCACGTTTCATGTATCAAAACATATCCTGTAAATATACATCTGATCTGCATGTTTCGTAGAAAATGGCTGAAGAATTAATTTGTACAACTGAGGTCCTCACATTAGGAACGAGTTGAGGATTTGCTTTGATCCTAAATGTACAACTCTAGTTCTCTCAAATTTATAATTTTTTCTTCAAATTATCAAAATGCACTTATTAAGGGGTTCTCATCAAGAGAGTAGTTGCAATTTTAAATTATTTAAAATGACATTTTTTGAAAATCAACACATATTTCTTATAAATAACTGAATTAATTTTTTTAATCATTACTAATTAGTTATCTAGCTTCTATATTTAGTATGGTAGGAGTATATACTAAGATTATCACATTGTTGTTGGTGTAGTATATTGACTGAAGCATCTTTTTTCCTAAATTACAGCTGGTTCAAGCAAGAAGGGGGTCATTATTGGCGGTCTTGTTGGAGTGATAGCTTTTGTTTTGGTCCTCCTTACTCTACTGGCTTATATCAGACGACCAAAAAGGCATGAGAGAGTTCTAAGAGGTAAACCAATTATGGAATTCATTTTCATCTCTTTGAAGAATGGAATTCCTGAGTAGTACGAAGAGACTTTTGTTTAATCTTTTCCTTAACAGGAGACATAACTGGAGCAAGCACGTTGAAGGGCCCAGTTATTTATAGTTACGGAGATTTAAAGTCAGCAACAAAAAATTTCAGTATAGAAAATAAACTTGGAGAAGGAGGATTTGGTGTTGTATACAAAGTAACTATATATTTAGATTTCCAATATATATATAGAGTATCACTTTGATAATTAAAATTCTTAACTATCATCAATAGGGCACTTTGAAGAATGGAAAATCGGTTGCCGTCAAGAAATTAACTTTACGGCGTCACTCCGAGAGAGTGGAGGAAGAATTTGAGAGTGAAGTGAAGCTTATAAGTAATGTTCATCATCGAAATCTTGTTCGGCTTCTTGGATGTTGCAGTCAAGGCAATGAGAGAATACTTGTTTACGAATACATGAAAAACACAAGTTTGGACAGATTCTTATTTGGTATCCCTTTTACCAACTAAGCTTCTTCTTTTTCTTTTTTTTTTTTGGAAAGTTCTTTAAGCATTTGTTACTATATATCTAAATAACTGTAACGTGGGGACATATTTTCATCTTGACAATATATAACTTTCACAAATATTAATTCATATGTCATAATCTTATTGAAGATCTTAATAACCATATATGTCCTTTTTGCATGGAAACATTTTGTTGAATTGCATTTATATTTCATCCTTTCCTTTGTATCCCTAACTTCATAATGTGTTACCTTGAAAATAGGCAAAAAGAAGGGTTCTCTTCGTTGGAAGCAACGATATGATATAATTTTAGGAACGGCAAGGGGTTTAGCTTATCTACATGAAGAATATCATGTTCGTATCATACATAGGGATATAAAGACTAACAACATCCTTTTAGACGATGATTTGCAACCTAGAATTTCTGATTTTGGCTTGGCAAGGCTTTTACCTGAGGAGAAAACTCATCTAAGTACAAAAGTTGCCGGAACATTGTAAGTTTGAATAATTATATTTTCGTATGTAGTGGAACAAGGTGCAAAACTTGGATTTCTATACGGCTATTTTGGATTTTGTTGGTTCTAAATATTTTCATTTATGTTAATTTGAGCCATTATTCTAGCCAATTACATTATGCATTTTTCAGAGGATACACAGCTCCAGAGTAGGCAATTCATGGTCATTTATCGGAAAAGGCTGATATCTATAGTTTTGGTGTTGTTGTCCTAGAGATCATCAGTGGTGAACGAAGTAATGAATTAAAAGTTGATGGTGACGATGAAGGTGAATTCCTCCTTAGAAAGGTGAGAAAATTTCCTTGACCATTTACAAGAAACTTCGTTCTCTATTTAGACAACATATAAATGTACGACTTTCTTACCAACTGAGCTTAACTCCTTTTGGAAAAACTATATTCTTTCTTCATCAGAATATATTAATAACTATTTAAGAAACATTAACTCAAGTTTTGCTGTGGTCTTTTTTTCACTCTAATCTCGCATGATAGGCCTGGAAACTATATGAAAGAGCCATCCACGAGGAGCTGGTCGACGAAACCTTAAACCCTAATGATTATGATGCAGAGGGAGTGAAAAAAATAATAGAAATCGGTTTGCTTTGCACCCAAGCATATACCGAATTAAGGCAAACAATGTCTGAAGTAGTTGTTTTGCTCCAAGAGAAGGGCTTATCACAGAACATAAAACCCACAATGCCTATTTTGATTGAAGCTAATTAATTAAGGTCTCTGGGAGATAATTATGATTTACAGAAACTTACAGCTAAGTGTTAGTCTCTCAATCACAAATTGAAAAAGGTGGGAATGATCATGTCCTTCCTTCTGTTGTTCAACAATTTTGTGTAATTATACATCAATCTTACAGATAGAAAATATGTTCATGAATTAGTGATTATTGTGGGCGCACCATTTTGAATAAATTTGTTGATCTCTCTTAAACTTTGGTTAGATTAATAATATCTTATTTTCCTTTCGTTTTGAAATGAAACCGGCCAGCAAATATTTAATTGTGTCCACAGTATTAGCTTCAAGCATGTATTTGATATACTTTAACTGTTGACAGTATATATCTCCTGTATATAATTAATTATTGTGCTCACAGTACTTATCATCTGATTTTGGAGTGTCCACATGTACAGTATTTGTGATGGAATATGGGAATTGAGAGAAAGTATGTATTGGCATATTATTTTGAAAGAATGAATTATATTTTGAATCATTTTGAAAGCTTAAGGAAGTCCTTAGCTTTATGCAAGTTGTTAGGCAAGTTGATTAGCTTTTGTGTTTTATATTTTTTATATTAGACAAATTATTAGTTTAGCTTTTGTATTTTACATCTTTATATTGGCAAGTGTCCGCAAGGTTACTTCATGAGAAAGAAACCTTGCCTTATAAATAGAAGTTAGGCAGCACTTTTATCATTAGAATTTGATGAATGAAATATGTTGTTATGGATTAGCTAGTCTCTATCTCCCTCAAATTCTTACTCCCCCTCCTTCAAGTCTCACTACCCCCTCCATTTGTTTTATGTTCCCCCTCCTCTCTCTCAATCTCTCTCTCTTCCTTCCTCTGTTTCTTCAAGTCCTCTCTAATCCCACACCTGTTTCCATTAAAATCATCTATGTCTCCATTGAATAAGTGTGTGTGAGTGTACTTAACTTGTTTTACATCAATTTGCCTCTGGTATCACTACTACAGATTCAAGCATATATAACACTTAATAAATAATGGTTACAATAAATAAACATCATGTATGTCGAGGATGAGGTCACGCAAATATATATAATGCTAAAACCTAACTATTAAATATGCATACTATCAGGTATTGAAAGGTGGCATCCACAAAAATACAAAAATAATGGTTGTATTTATATCTATTTATGGGATTTTTATCATTGTTATTGTGCTTAATTAGATGTAAGTATTATGATTATTTTGAGTTAGAAGGTATTGCACAAAATAAATGTTAAAAATGGTAGAATTGTCCTATTTTATTTCCCTAAATTAGATTGATTTGCACAAAGGTCTTTTTAGATGTGTTTATTGCTAGGAAATTAAGGAATTATAGCAAAAAAGACAATCAAGCCCAGAAAGAGAATGAAGAACTATAGAAAAGGGTGGAAATCCACATGGGCTAAGATTTGGCTTGAGGGAAGGGGAGGAGAATGGGAGAGATTTTGCTTCCCTCCTCTCACCCCCCCCCAAAAAAAAAAGCCAAAAAAGGGGGGGATTTGGAGGGAGGATTAAAAAATGG
The DNA here is from genome assembly GCA_019022655.1 of Acacia acuminata. Taxonomy (NCBI): domain Eukaryota; kingdom Viridiplantae; phylum Streptophyta; class Magnoliopsida; order Fabales; family Fabaceae; genus Acacia; species Acacia acuminata. The sequence continues at coordinate 919,142 of JAFJYI010000153.1, read as the reverse complement.
GAAAATCACATAGAGGTCCCAAGGTATGAAAATAATCACAAAAAAGTCTCATATCAAATTCTCCTCACAAAAAAAGTCCCTAGTTAGTTGTGAATAAACTACGAATTCTCCTCAAAAAAAAAAGTTTCGTAGTCAAAATGGCTTTTCATCTTTGTTAAAATGTCCCTATGAAAATCTCGTTGTGAAAATGGCTTCTAATGTTGTCAAAATGGCTTTACATGTTGTCAAAAATTCTTCGAGTTTTTCATACCATAGAAATTTAGAAAATTTTTGACAACATGAAAAATCATTTTGACAATATTAAAACCAATTTTCACACCGAGATTTTCATAGTACATTTTAACAACTCATAAAGTCATTTTTACAACATGAAAAGCCTTTTTCACAACGAGACTTTTTTATGAGAGGAATTCGAAAGTACTCACGACAAGGCCTTTTTTGTGATTATTTCGTACCTTGGGACCTCACTATGATTTTCCCTCAAAAAATTTGCACGATAGGACTAAAATGCCCATGGTATTTTTTTGTTAACCCCAAAATACCCCTCCACTTCGCCACTCTCTCTCAACACCCACCTTCTCTACTCATCATCGTCATCTCCTTACCCTATTGTTCCCTATGTCCACCATCATAGGTGCACCAAGAATCCGATTGCCAGACCATGATTGTTGAAAAGACCCTTTCTCACCAATAAACAATTAACCATAGTGCTTTCACAAAACCAGATTAACAACTGATTATGGAAAACCCCTTTTTTTTTTCAAAAACACACACATCATAGTCTAGGACACAAATTATGCCCACAAACCCACTACCAAAAATTCATAACTCTAGGAACAATTATTAAATAGAAAAATACATATCTTACGAGTCTTACAAAATTAACCCCACAACAAAGGGACTCCCTTTGATTGTGGATCCACCAAAATATTATAGTGTATAAAATAAGGCCTTTGGTCTAACAACAGATAAATAGTCATGGTATTACAAAAACATGAGTATTTTAGAATGGCAATATAGAAATCCATACAACACCAATACCAAAAGAGGCCTATAAAGTTTACAACTCCTATGCCTCCAAATTTTGCTTTCCTTGGCCTCTAGTAAAATTAGAGGTATCGCCTTCTCACACTAGGCACCCATATATATAGATAAAAGAGAGGGGGTTGGGTGTAATAACGACACCCTCCCCATTAAGTCAATATTAGTGGGAAACAATGTACTGCCCACTCTAATATATATGTGGGCATGCACACACACACTGTAACATCCCATTTTCAAAAGCAGTATATTTTTTTTTCAATCAGAGTAGAGCATCGGAGCGATTGAGTAACTGATATTTATATTCAAAATGCCGTAAGTCTCGCTGATTACAGTAGCGATATGTTATACCGAGTGTTTTCAAAGTAAATAACAAAAGAAAGTCTTCAGCTGAGTCCCTATGCGTGCCGCTTGCCTTTCTCCTCGATCCTCGGTCCTCCTGACCTTGATGCTATGTTAAGAGCTGAGGTTCAATCCCCATTGAACCTCAGGTAACGATTAACCTCATGTTTATATATACAACATAGCCGGTATATGAGCATACAAACAAGCTTATCCCAACAGACACACGCCCCCAGCGAGATATGTCGCACTTAGCATACGTTTCGCACCTAGCAATCGTTTCGCACTTAGCATTTCGCACCAAGCCTTTCGTACCTAGTAAACGTATCCTAACACCCAGCAAGCATAATAACAGTACATTGTACATACCACAGAGCTATCAACTACCTCACCTAAACATACCATACACATAACACATGTACGCATACAATAAACATCAGAGTTAGTGTTACAGTACGCGAACGTACCTTCGTTGATGGAAAATGGTACTTTTTGACAGCGGTACGGCAGCGGTACAATAGGGGTACGTGATTACAGATATCCTATAAGGATAATATCATATTATCAAGGCCCAACATCATAATAGGCATTTTAGGTACAAATTACCATTTTGCCCCTAACTCTCCTAATTGGCGGAATTTCGCCAGAACTTCGTTACTTTAACTCTAATCTTCCAAAATTTTGACATATCTCCATCTCGAATATATTTTTGAAATAAATATCATATTTATCCCTAAAACATGATATCTAAACTAACTTGGAAGATTAAAGATTAATTTAGCATTTCTACTATAACTACCGAAGGAACTACCAAAGCTTAAGACTAGGGACCGAAGAACTTACCCAAGACTTCGCTACTCCTTTTCCGAGCTCCTCCTTGCTCTCACTTCTCTCTAACCTCTCTCTAGGATTCCTTTGTGAATTGGTGAGTTTGAAGAGAAATGTGAAAGGCTATTTATAGCAAAAGCCAAAGGATCTCATCCTTGGATCAACCTTTGCATCAAGGGCTAGGATGATGAAGATGTGGCCTTATGAGCATCACTCATTTTCCTCTTCTCTCCACCACAAAAATGTCCCCTTACTTTATGCATTTACCCGATAAAATCCCGATCGGTGTTCTAATCGCGTAATCTTAGAAAATCTCAAAAATCCGGAACATAGCCTTGAAGTTCTATTCTTCCTCTTTGGAAATATCTGAGTTAACTAAATTTTTGATCCCATTAAGGGTATTCCATTGTCGTGAACATTTTCGGACGACGCTATCGATTCTGAAATTACTTGGGTAATGCCAAATTCGAGACAAAAATCCACCGGGTTCATAATATGTCCAGTTGTTTTCTACTTAGTTCAAGGATTTCAAGTTATGATTTATTTTCCATTGGTTCTCACTTTTCTTATCTGCCCTTTGTTTACAAAATATCTTTTCATCTGATCCCTTATTCGCCCGCCGGTTCTGAGAAATGACTTCCGCTAACACCAACTTACGGACAAAAATTCACTTGTTTGTAATATGTTGACCTAAGAAACTTAGTTCATGGTTTTCTAGATAGGATTTAATTTCTATCGGTTCTCATTTATCCAACCTTGGTTCTTCCACAAATATCTTAATTATATTATTATTTAATTAACAAAATATCATGATATTATCTTTGAAAAACCCACAACCCTTTTCACACTCAAATTTTGGTTTTTCTCTTCCCTTTATTATTATTATTTTTTCTTTAATTTATCTAAATTAGCTAGAAGCTTAATTAGAGCCTTAATCCCATGATTAGCAATCTTTTAGGATTTAGGGTTTTCATGTTCTTAATCTCACCAATTTTTCTTAATCTTTTCTAATTGATTAGCAAGCACACTTTATGCTAATATTAGCCATAAACACTTAATTAAAGGATTTTCCATAATCTACCTTAAATATTCTCTTGTTCGAGGCTTAAACAATTAGCCATTAATTACTTAACTAATCACTTTCTAATTGTTGATAATTTTCTTAATTAGGATTAATCATTATCTCACAACTATTTTACTGATATTGGTATTTTATGCTCCATGTAAAATATTAAAAATCATAGGGCAATTTATGCTCCCTAAAATTATATTTAATTTTGCCTCATTATTTTTCAAGGGAAATAATCCCAAAAATTCCTAAAATTAGAGACAACATACTTTCTAATTTTCAATGAATATTTTATTGCCTCTTGGGATTTATCATAATATTTTCAGGGCATTTCATGGCCCATAATTGCATTTAGGGATTTTGACACTTTAATCCCTCTAATTTCATTAGAAATTTCCCTAGACAATAGAATAAGTATCCTACAAGGTTTTAAAACCACATATTCACCTATTTCTAAATAGGTATTATTTGCTAAAATATAGTATTCCAGATAGATAATTATCCGGGTATTACACACACACATATCTATATTGCTCTTGCGTTCTTTCCCCAAGAATTACATAATAAATACATTCATCATATATAATTCTTTCATAATTATAACTAAATCCTAAAAATAAAAATTTGAATGTTGTAATTATCGCCTCCCACTTCGTGCGTGGTGGAGGCCAATGCCTCCATCCCTGACGCTATCACCACCTTGGAGCATGCTGGCGGCAAGATGGTGATGGAGCTCGTGGGTGCTTTCAACAACCTAACCGATAGTGCTTGCAAATGAATGCCGAAGTGATCTCAATTGGGATATTGAGATATGTGTAGGAGGTTGGTGCAGTATCTATAAATAAAATAAGAAATTAGATTGGTGTTGGTACTACTCATATGTTACATGAAAGTTTACGTTTGAGGAACATTCCATCCAGCATAGATGTTCTAGATGATGATAAGGGTAAAGTTGTCCATGTGAAAATAATTTCCCTCCCCTCCCCTCCCTCCTAAGCCAAACACAGAAACATTAAAATACATCCCCTTCCCTTCCTTCTGATCAATCCAAACAAGGTAATATTAAAATCCCTCCTATCTCATCTCTTCTCCTCCCCACCATTAAAATCCTTCCTATTCCCTCCCCATCGTCAAACCAAACAGACCATAAAAGATCCATGCAAAACAAGGCCTTAAGACTACTTTTGGGCCAAATTACATTATGGTTAGGGTTCATATATGGTAACTTATGACTTATGATCCTTGAATGGGCTGTATGACCACCACTTAAGCCCAAATGCATGTCTTCCATGACCCATAAAGAGCAAAAACGTGATTACCTACAATTAATGAAGGACATGAAAGTCATTTTATATGGTTTCTTTTCTCACAATCAACTATATGGCACCACATAAGATGATATAATTAACTATAATTGAAAAAGGGATTTAATTCAAAATATTATATCTTTCTATCCCTTGAGAATTAAATTTAATTAGGGTGAAGGTGCAGATTTGCCAACCAGCTATTACCCGAAGAGCGTCTGGTACAAATAACTATTGAGGGGACCAAAATTGTCAATCAACAATTAAAAAGTGAAAAAACACCAAATAACTATTAAAAGTGAAAAAAAATACCAAATAACTATTTAAAAAAAAAAACAACTATCACAATCAAGTTAAAATATGAGGCACCAAGGCGTAGGACGGTTCGGAAACGCTTGGAGAAAAGAGCGGTTAAGCCTTCTTGTTGGAAAAGGAAAACACCAACAAAGCGGGACCCATGGGAGTAGGCATTGTAAGCGGCGGCGGTTCTTCTTGTGGGCATCGAAGGGATGGAACCAGGGTGCAAGGTGCGTGCTAGTCGAACCCTGTGGACTACTGGATGAGTTCAAGAGGGTGAGTGGAATACCTAGCAACAATAGAAGCTTTGGAGATGCCAACGTCACCGACACTGTGACTGTCAATGGAAGACAGAGACACCAAGATAGTGACAGGATAATAGTTCGTTGGCGAATCTGCTCTAAATTGTGTTTTTTTTTTCACTTTTTAATTGTTGATTGGCAATTTTGGTCCCCTCAATAGTTATTTGTGTCAGACGCTCCTCGGGTAATAGTTGGTTGGCAAATCTGCACCTTGACCCATTTAGTTATTTACCTTAGCATATCCAAATCCAAGAAAAAGATAAAGATTCAAGGATTTAGGGTAAAGATTTATCTATATTCATTCAAAAGTTTATCAAGAATTGAATTCCTCTAATCAAAGGTGAAGAAGATGTCACAAGCTCATCAAAATTTAAATAGAATCTAGAAATATAGAGCAGATATTATCCAAAGAAAGTCACACCTCATCCTTCTTCCTTCTTCAATTTGGACTCATCTCAAGGCTATAAAAGGGACCCAAGGCTTCATTCCAAGAGCATGACCACACACCAAATTCTTCTCTTCTTCCATCATCATGTGTGGTTTATTAATCCTCTTCTTGAGGATGAATCTTGTGGCTTAGGTTCTAGTTCTTTAATTTGGGAGTTGTATTAGATTAAGTTATTTTCAATTTAAGCATTTTAATGATTTCCTAGGTTTAGGTTTTGAGATTTAGTTTTATAGACTTATAATTTTCGGTTGAATATTATTTGTGATCTTTTTGTGAATTTCATGAATAATTGCAACTTGATGTTTTTTCTTTATATATTTTTTTCCTCATATATGATTATTCTTGTGATTCTTTTTTTCTTTTCTTTTTTGGTAATACATGGGCAAGCCAAAGGCTTGAGGTTTATGAAAAGTCTAACATTAAACTACATTCACTGGCACATTTAATGGTGTTATTTTAATTGCATGGATGATTATATATGAATGTCTATTCGAGGGTTTGACATTTGAATAACTCTACTGTTAGAGGAACAAATTGTAATGGGAATTGATTCTTACATGCTAAGTGATGCTTAAACATTAATTAAAATATTATTATATTTTGGGTTCAAGTGTAATAATTGATTAATTAATTGATACCTATGGCAGTTGTGTAGGGTATTTATATTTGTCACACTCCAAAAATTGAAATTTGATCAATTTCGAATGAGAAAACCAGCATACCCTTTGGCCTTGCTTAAGTATAAAATTCTTCATTTATATCTAATGATATACTTACAATACAAAATATAAAGTGTTATATATTTTGCATTGATGGGAGTCACTGGCTTCCCATAGTAGTTTTGGTAGAACCTCACCAACAATTGGGACCTCTTGAAAGTTCTACAATAATGTGCTCAGCAACAATCTCACAAAAGGATCAATGCATCATACTAGCAAAAATTCAACATATATGATTAAGGCGAGGATCCTAGCTATAGTTTACATGAAGCACTATTCGCCTCGCAAGTGCACGAGTAATGCAAGTAATAAAGTGATAAGTAACGCATCATTCCCACTACGATTTGTATAACAAATTGGTCAAGCAAGAGACTTAGTGAATTAAATTAAGTTGAGCTAAAACAAAGTTTTGATGTAGAATGAGAATTTTTAAAGCTATTTCTAAAACTAAAAATTGATAAAGGCAAATGATTCTTTAACTTCAAGTATTAAATGGAGCCCACGATTTTTCTTCCCCTTTTCCATTTCATAATACTTGATTAATTTCCTCTTTATTAGTTTTTCAATACATGAATGTGTTAGTCTAAGGTTCAAAAATGCTTGACAAGCTCTCTCAAGTTAAAATCAAGTTTCTCTTCTCATTAAAATACACAATCTCTTGCTACAATTAATGAAAATTGATCTTTAAGCAACAACCTTAATGTGACAATGCAAGATTAGTAAATATATCTCTATTTTACCAACAAACCATCCATTTATCAAGTAAACTTCAAGACAAACATGATTTCAATCAAGTTCTACATGTAGATTAGCTCTCTCAAATCAAACTTAAGTGAATAAATCATCTAATTAAATGGAAGCCAATCACTTAGAAGCATTAAGCCAAAGTTGAAAAAAAAAAACACACACACATACACACACACACACACACACACAGATGTATATATATATATATATATATATTTCTCTACCAAAAGAGAGGAATATCCAAGTATTAATCCATACAAAGGGTCAAAAGAACCCTAGAATGAAAGATTTAGCTACTCATGTCCAAATACAAAGAAATTCTAAACAAAGCTACTGAATACATGAAGAAGCTAAGTGGAAAAGAGGAGAAAAGAGGAAGAACCAAGGTGAAAACCCCAAAATCTCTCTTGAGAAGAGCACCCAAGCCTCCAAAGTTGTCAAGATCTCTCTCCCAAGCTCTTTCCTTTCTGTGCCCAATGTTCCATAGTGTCAAGAATTTGTTTTTCGGCCCTTTCCTATAGGTTAAGAAAGGTTTTTCTGCTTCTAAAAGGAAAACACACAGCCATACTAATTGTACTTTTCACGACTAGCTACAGCCAGTTTTTTGACTTGATGCGGCTAGTTACATAGAGAGCTATTTTTCTTCAGTCTTGACTTGCTACAGCAAGTTTGTCAACTTGTCACAGCTAGTTACACAAAGAGAAAACTTCTTGAGATTGTTTACTTGCTACAACTAGTTGGTCAACTTGCTAAAGTCAGTTGTACAGGTTCCTTCTAACTTTGCAATGCTTCACTTCCTTTATTTCTTTCCTAGTTTCAAGGTTCTTATAAAGCTTCAAAACTTGTCTCCACCCTCATACAAAAGAGGGAGGATTTATCAATTCTCAATTGAATCACAAACTCCATAGGATATAACAAGACTTTTGATTTTTTTGCTTGATACTTTGATATACACATTTTCTTCTATACACTTCATTTCCTATGCATATTTTAAACCAAAAAATAGGTAAAAAGAGAGAGAAGATATTCTAGAATATTGTCAATTTATAAGACTTAACAAGCACATATAAGAAGATTTATGAAAGTAATAAATCACTTTGAACTTTACATTGAAATGAGGATCTTGCTGGACTACTTCAAATCCAGTTCAACATAAAAGCCCCTCAACAATTAGCCAAAGCATAGGGTCATCTACAAAATCTGAGACCAAATATTTTCCGGTGAATAATTTCATATTAGAAGAATTTAGTGAAACACTGAAGAGAAATTAACTTAAACAGATTTACCTTTAAAAAATAGCATGCCATATATAATATGCAATATTAACATAAATAAATTTATATATAAAAGAACATTAACCAAATAAATACAAGTATAAAAATAAACAAATTGTTTATAGGTTTGGCTCAAAACGATAATTTTTTAATCTCATCTTTTCATAGGACCTCAACAAAACAGAATAACAAGCATAGATACACAGTCCACAAGGGCAAATAACCAAGTACGGCATAGAAGCCACGAAAACAAACGTGGATACACATTCCACGTGGATAAGTGACCAAGTGCGACTCAAAGCCCCGAAACAAGCGCAGGTAAAAACCCACAGAAAACAAGAGTGAGAACAAATCCCATGAATATCAAGCGTGAGAATTGAACCCACAAATGTCAAGCGAGCTTGAGGTTAACCATGGCACGCGAAAGACTAATAGTACTGCTGTTAGTAACTAGCATTCTGTATTCAAAACAATGAAAATTTCTTCCTTCAATACCATGATAACTCATATCAACTACGATATAAGAGTATTGCATACAAGTTCACAAACAATATTTCAAAACTTTCCTTCAAATTCAATCTGTCGATCAAAACCCTTCCTAAATAGTAGAACTTGCGTACAAATATTTAGAAATACAAGACTACCTTAACATGAAAATTTTTGTTAGAAAATTGAAAGATTCCTTAGCATTTTCATACATAATCATGAATTATACTATGAAGTAATAGGAGAAGAATAAATAAAAATAAAGAAAATCATCAATCTATACTCATTTCAAAAGGGTAGTACTTCCCACATCGAGTAACCATGCAATATGGGATGAATCAAGATTTTCTAGGCTTTGTGGCTTGAATCACTTGCACTCTTGATCTATATTTCTCATAATGTAAATAATCACTTATTCCTTGTGTCTCATCAACAATTAAGCTAGGAAAGCAACGACTAGGTGAAAAAAGCATGAATATGCATATAGGAAAGCAGTTTTCTCAAGGGCTTGTATGCCCCATGCGGCCTCTCTAATATGGATATTTGTATGTTATTTCCCCTATCCATTGCTTTACAAGGTTAATTCATGTGAAGAGATACAATTAAATATGTAAAATGTTACATTATCACTTATATAGGTAAATATTTGTCATTGATTCTCCCCACCAAGCCCGAAATGTCATTATCTATCCCATATTGCATAGAACTCTATGTGGGAGGTACTGTTCTATTATATACAATCTAGTCCAACTAGCTCAAAAACTCTCACTTGAAGAGTCTTACAACTATATATCACAATTCTCATATAACAATCATCATGCATGTATTATAAGAATGCATGGTTCTTATTTAGGAACTGATATTTATGTACAATGTAACACCCCAAATTTCTTACTACTTATTATTTCCCTTGACATGTAGTATTAGGAATATCAACAAAGTTGACGGTGCAACAGATCACAGTAATTCGTAATAAAGAGCACGCATTAACGTTTGGACGATGAGTAACTGATATTATATGCCCGCATATACTAGTTAATTTAAATTTCTCAAGGAATATTCATGTGATATAATTTTACAAACTCAAACCATGTTCTAACTAGACACAAGCCATGAATCTAACTCGAGTTATTCATATCGGTTGGCCAGGTCAGTATGAATCTAGTTGGAGTCTCTTCGTACTTTCACAATGATGACTAATTAGGCAACCACTTCGACCCATGTTTTCTTAGACACCAATGGTATGAACTAACTTTATCAAATTCATTACCAGAACCTATGTGTTCGCCTCGCAAGTGTACGAGTTTCGCAAGTAATAAAGTGATAAGTAAAGTATCGTTCCCATGAGGATTTGTTTAACAAATTGGTCAAGCAAGAGGCTTAGTGAATTTCATCAAGTTGAGCTAGAACAAAGTTTTGAGTTTGAATGAGAATGTTTAAAGACTATTTCTAAAACTTAAAATTGATAAAGGCAAATGACTTTTGACATCAAGGATAATGGAGCCTAGGATTCTTCTTCCCCTTTTGCATTTCATAAAACTTGGTTAACTTCCTCTCTAGTAGCATTTCAATACATATATGTGTTAGACTAGGGTTCAAAAACACTTGAAACACTCTCTCAAGTCAAAATCAAGTTTCTCTTCTCATTAAAATGCATAATCTCTTGCTACAATTAGTGAGAATCAATATTTAAGCAACAACCCTAATGTGACAATGCAAGGTTAGTAAATATATCTCTATTTTACCAACAAACCATCCATTTTTCAAGTAAACTTCAAGACAAACATGATTTCAATCAAGTTCTACACCTAGATTAGCTCTCTCAAGTCAAACCTAAGTGAATAAATCATCTAAATGGAGGCCAATCACTTAGAAGCATTAAGCCAAGGTTAAAATCAACACACACACACACACATATATATATATATATATATATATTTATCTACCAAAAGAGAGGAAAATCCAAGTATTAATCCATACAAAAGGGTCAAAAGAACCCTAGATTGAAAGGTTTAGTTACTCATGTTCAAATACAAAGAGATTCTAAGCAAAGAAACTGAATACATGAAGAAACTAGGAAGAAAAGAGGAGAAAAGAGGAAGAACCAAGGTGAAATCCCTAAAATCTCTCTTAGGTTGAGCACCCAAGCCTCCAAGAATGTCCAAATCTCTCTTCCAAGCTCTTCCCTTGTGTGGCCACTTGTTTCCTTGTGCCAAGAGTGTGTTTTTTGGCCCTTCCCTTTAGGTTAAATAGGGTTTTTCTGCTTTTGAAAAGCAAAATGCGCAGCTGTACTTTCTGCACTTTTTCATGACTGGTCAGCCGACCGAGTTTGTCGATCGGCCGAGGCCGTGACACGAGAGCTACTTGTTTGCGACGCTTGTCAACTTGCTACAAACCGGTTAATACAGATCTTCTAACTTTGCACTGCTTCACCTCCCTTATTTCTTTCCTTGTTTCTTAGTTCTTATAGAGCTTCAAAACTTGTCTCCATCTTCCTACAAAAGAGGAAGAAATTATCAATTCTCAATTGAATCACAAACTTTATAGAACATGACACTATTAGAAAATGGAAAATTTGCGACGGGAATTTGCGGGGGAAGATATTTCCCTCGCAAAAATGACCTTTTTTGCGAGGGAAATATGACCTTTTTTTGCGAGGAAACTTATTTCCCTCCCAATTTGCGAGGAACAATTTTCCCTCACAAAACGGCGACCATTAAGGTATTTTTTACGAGGGAACTACGTTTCCCTCACAAAAATAGGTCATTTTTTCGAGGGAATCATTGTTCCCTTGCAAAATGGCTGCCAAAAATAAGTAATTTTACGAGGGAAATATGGTTCCCTCACAAAAGAGTTAATTTTAGGTGATTTTTGATAGGGCAAATTTGTTCCCTCGCAAAATTACTTATTTTTGCGAGGACATGATTGTTCCCTCACAAACGAGGGCTTCATCTTTGCAAGTAGGGCTTCAATCCACCGCCGATCTTGTTGAACATCGTCGGCGTCTTTCACCTCTCAACGTCTCGGCTCTCACCATCGGCGTAGCTCTCACTCTCGAGTCTCAACTCTCAATCTGGTCGGCGTCGCTCTCAATCTCATCGACCGGTACACACTATGTAAAATTTTTGAGAAATACACGATAGTTTGTGTTAGTTTTCATTTGCTTTTAGGTCAAAATATGGAAATCCTCTTTTTGAATTTTCAGTTTGTGTGTTTTGTTCTATGCTTGGGGCTTCTTTCAGTTCTTTGTACATGCTTTACGCTGGAGAATCTCTCGACGTAGTTTCATCTTTCTCTAATCTGTTTGAGTGAATTCCTGAACGATTGTGTTTTGCAAATATGTTCCGCTTCAGATTCGCTTGTCGAATTTCTTGCATCTGCAGTTCAAGCTGCTAAGGAAGTTGGTGAAGTCAGTTGATTTTTCAGTTCTTTTTCATTTTTCTCATTCGGTATTAGTTTAAAGTTGTGGTTTATCTTTTGAATTTCTTTCGGTAACTAAGTGAATTTCCATATTATTCGAAAAGGATTCTACCGGACAAAAAATGTAGAGCACAAAGGGCAGGTTCGCATTGAGATTTCATTTTTCATTTTCTTGGTCCGTTTCTTTTAGTATGGATTGTAGCTTTTTGGGTGCAAGATTTCAATGATTCTTTCAAGATGTCTAAACCTATTATCCTTAATGCTTCTCCATTTAGGATTTGAAAACATGGCCCTGTACATATAGCCCTTTGGTTTTGAACTGTGAAACTCGTTGTATCTTATGATAGAACATAAGATGTGGTAGAACATCTCTGGTTTATTTCTCTGATTGAATATCCTTAATAAGATGACATACGAAGGGAGGCTCAAACTATGAGTTTGATAAATCACCCTAATGTTGTGAGGTCATTTTTTTCATTTGTTGTTGTGCAAAATCTTTGGGTGGTTTTGACTAAAAAAAAATCTTTGGGTGGTCATGCCATTCATGGATGAAGGTTCTTGCTTACACCTAATGAAGATAGCGTATCCTGATGGATTTGAAGAGGAAGCTATTGGATCTGTTCTAAAAGAAACTCTTAAGGCATTGGAATACCTTCATCGATGATGTTAAGGTAATTGTAAATATGGAGTTAATATAGGATTTCTACATTATTTCTGTTTTTCTTAGATGGTGACATTACATTTTATTGTCAACCTGTGATGCATTTTTAGTATGACTCTATTTTCATAGGTGAAACATTTTACTTGATAGTAAAGGGATTGTGAAGCTTGCCGACTTTGGTGTTTCAAATTTGCATGTTTGATAATCGGGTGATAGCGGATCAAGAAATACTTTCGTAGGAACTCCTTGCTTCGGTAATATATGCTATCCACATTGTTATATGCCTATTCTATAGTAAGGGCTCAATAGTAAATAATACTTGAGTTAGTTAGAGGAGAGAGACGATTAGTGCTAGGCAGGAAGAATATAGTGACTGTACCCTGCCATTTACCTTTTTCGTGAATGAATTACTGCTGTTTTCTCTCTTTTTCCTTTTCTGTGCATTCAAATGTATCAAAGCCACTGTCCGGCCATGTCACCACCGCCGGACACACGATCCCAAGACCGTTTGGGCGAATTGGAATCTCGCTTGGAGCATCTTCAAACCTCGGTGCATACTCGATTGGAACAAAGCTCCCAAGACATCACGGATCTGAAGCAACTCGCTATCCATCTCAAAGAAAGCATGAAGGCAGTAGACTCTTGACTTGCGTCACTGGCACTGAGTGCGGGGAAACAAACCGCCACAGGCAACGGTGGCTCTGGGAGCGCAGGTAGTTCCGATGGGAGTTCTGGCTCGATCGGCGTTCACTTCAGCCGCATTCCCCCATTCAGCTCATTCCACGAGCTGCATCAGCCTTCTTCCAACTATTTCATCCCAACAAAACAGAGTCGCGTTGACTTTCCCAAATTCTATGGTTCTGATTTTCGTGGCTGGGCGTATCGCTGCCGCCAGTTCTTTGAAGTTGATGGCACCCCACTCGAGCATCATATTAGGTTGCTTAGCATTCACTTGGAAGGCCACGCCCTGCGGTGGCACCAAACCTTCATGCGCCGTCGCTCTTTCTCAGAAGTCAGGTGGGACGATTACTTCCGTGAAATGGAGGTGAAATTTCTGGAGACCAGGGAAGAGAAACCGCTAATCACGCTGAAGAAGCTGCAACAAGCCGATGTCTCGTTGTCGATTATGAGAAGAAATTTGATGAGCCGTTGTCAGAGATAGATCTCGCGGAGGACGTCGCCGTTAACCTTTTCATCGACGGACTACGAGCTGACATCCAGCAACTGGTTTTGAATCTGGCACCACCGACGCTGGCCTCTGCGATGGGCTCGGCATGACTGCAAGAGGCTACCATTCAGGCTCTCCACGATCACCTCCCAACCCGTTATCGAAGAGAACCAAATGCGAGTTCTACCTTTTCGGGTCGCTCCAGTGGGTTCCGTTCTCGGATTGACAGTACCTTGGGCTCCAAAACCGGCCCATTCCTCAATCCACCCACTTCAGCCGCTGTTTCCTCGACCAAACTGGGACTGAGCATTCCTTCACCCTCCGTGTCTTCCTCGGTTAGCTCTTCTCCGTCAAAACCCACTCACTAGCTATCAAAGAAAGAGATGGACGAGCGCCGCCAGAAGGGTTGTGCTATTGGAGCCCCGAGAAGTTCAGTTCCAGACACCGCTGCAAAGAATCGTACCTGTTTACTCTTGTGATCGACGAGGATGAAGAGCGTTTTGAGGATGCCATCGGGGAAATTCAAGGCGACGCCGACGGTAGCATTAATGCCGTTGAGGGCTCTGCAAACGCTTCCACCTTGAAGCTACTGGGCCATATCAAAAACCAACGAGTTGTCATTCTTATCGACATGGGTAGTACTCACAACATACTGGATGCCTCAGTCGCTAAGAGGTTACGGCTGATCACTCAGGAACGGAATACGCTCCGCCTTACAGTCGCTGATTCTCATCAGGTCTGTGTCACTAAATTTTGCCCTGGTTTAAATTGGGAGATGGGTGGTTCACACTTCTCCTCAAATTTCTTGATTATGAAAATTGGGGGGTATGATGCAATCTTGGGAATTCAGTGTTTGAAAACGCTGGGTCGTTTTGCAATGAATATGGATTTGAAAACCTTTGAATTTCAACTTAATGGTCACCCGGTAGAGCTGAAAGGATTAGGTGCGGATATGTCCATTCAGTCAGAGGAAGTCTTCGCCCTTCGTGATTTTACTGTTCAATGAATTATATTTAATTCACACACCTTCTCAGATGCTTGTGAACTTGAATTTTGACGCCGCTCTTTCTGCTGAGCAACACTTAGAGTTACAGACTCTCCTCCATACCTTCAATGATGTCTTTGCTGAGCCTACAGGTCTGCCTCCCTCTCAGAACTTTGATCATTCCATTCCTCTCCACAATGATCGCCCTATCAGCTGTCGGCCTTATCGGTATGGCCCTGTCCAGAAAACTGAAATTGAAGCCCAGATTCAACAAATGCTTCTTAATGGCGTTATTCGTGAGAGCTCCAGCGATTTTGCTGCCCCTGTAGTTCTGGTACAAAAGAAGGAAGGCACTTGGAGATTTTGTGTGGATTATCGCAAATTGAATGAGGCCATTGTTAAAAACAAATTCCCGATTCCGGTTATTGATGAATTACTAGATGAGCTCACTGGGGCTACTTTTTTCTCTAAGCTTGATTTACGCGCTGGTACCATCAGATTCGTATGAAGGCAGCAGACATTTCCAAGACAGCCTTTCATACTCATGAAGGGTTATACGAATTTTTGGTTATGCCCTTCGGTCTCACTAATGCCCCGGCTACCTTCCAAAGGCTCATGAATTCTGTTTTTAGCCATTTTTGCGCAAGTTCATTCTTGTTTTCTTTGATGACATCTTAGTTTACAGCAAGGACTGGTCACCTCACTTACAGCATTTACAGACTACTCTTTCAGTTTTGCAATAGCAGCACCTGTTTGCTAAGGCTTCGAAGTGTGCTTTTGCTGCTTCAAAAATTGCTTACTTGGGTCACCTTATTTTTGTCCAGGGAGTTCAAGCTAATCCTCAGAAGCTCGCAGCCATCTCTTCATGGCCAGTCCCTTCCTCTCTTCGGGAATTACGTGGATTCCTTGGCCTTACAGGGTATTATCGTCGTTTCATTAAAAACTTTGGTTCCATTAGTCGTCTTCTGACTGATTTACTGAAAAAGAATAACAAGTTTATATGGACCCCGAAGGCTACCACTGCTTTTCACCTTCTTAAGGAAGTCATGATGTCCCCTCCGGTGCTTGCCTTGCCTAATTTCAATGAAACTTTTGTGGTGGAAACAGATGCGTCTGGGTCTGGTTTAGGGGCTGTCTTGTCTCAAAATGGGCATCCCTTGGCCTATGCTAGTAAGAGCCTGGCTTCTTCTAAGCGACATTTGTCTACCTATGAGCGGGAGGTTCTTGCTATTCTTTTTGCAGTCAAACAATGGCGTTCATATCTGTGTGGCCACAAGTTTGTTATCCGTACTGATCATTTACCACTGAAACACTTGTTAGAACAGCGGGATCTTAGCCAGGAACAATTTAAATGGTTGCACAAATTGTGGGGTTTACACTATGAGATTGTCTATCGCAAGGGAAGTGATAATGTTGTAGCAGATGCTCTTTCGCGGAGGTCAGATGGTTCTTGTCTCGCCCTCACAACCCCCATTTTACCTCTTTATGAACGTGTTAGGGACTCTTGGTTGACTGATGATGCCTTATAGTGTTTGATTAAGGCCTTGGAATTAGACCCACACTCTCATCCGAAGTTTACTTGGCAGCACCACCTCCTAAAACGCAATGGCAAGCTTGTGGTCGCGGCTGATCGTACACTTCGTCGGGACTTGCTTGCCTCCTTCCATGCTGATGCTATTGGTGGCCATTCGGTATTCATCCTACTTTTAAGCGCCTCTCTTCTTTTTTCTATTGGAAAGGTATGGAAAAAGATGTTCGCAATTTTGTGCGTGAATGCAATATTTGCCAATGTTTTAAATCTGAGTTGGTAGCTTCACCGGGTCTTCTTCAGCCCCTTCCTATCCCAGCACATGTATGGACTGAGTTGTCCATG
This sequence comes from Acacia acuminata, assembly GCA_019022655.1. NCBI lineage: Eukaryota > Viridiplantae > Streptophyta > Magnoliopsida > Fabales > Fabaceae > Acacia > Acacia acuminata. Next base: position 902,178 of record JAFJYI010000153.1, on the reverse strand, counting down.
GATTTTATTAGCGGACTTCCCAAGTCTTTTGCCAAAACCACCATCTTGGTTGTGGTTGACAGATTGTCCAAGGCTGCTCATTTTATGTCTCTTAAACATCCTTTTACAGTTTGCGTGGATGTGGCCGCTGTTTTTATGGATAATGTGGTCAAATTGCATGGGTTTCCTAAGTCTATTGTTTCTGATCGAGATCCTATTTTTTGTGGCAAATTTTGGAAGGAGTTATTTTGCTTGTATGGAGTCAATCTGCACTATTCATCAGCCTATCACCCTCAAACCGATGGGCAAACGGAAGTTCTTAACCGTTGCTTAGAGTGTTACTTGCGTTGTATGACTGGGGACTTTCCTAAACAATGGGTCAAGTGGCTTCCTTTAGCAGAGTTATGGTATAACACCACTCGTCATTCAACCTTCGGCATGACTCCCTTTGAGGCCGTTTATGGGGTGACACCCCCGGTACACCTCCCTTATGTTGCTGGAGATTCCTCTAACGACTTAGTGGATCGCACTTGTCTATCTCGTGAGACTGCCCTACAGCTTCTTAAAAGCCATTTGCTGAAGGCACAGCACCGTATGGTACAGCAAGCTAATAAACACCGCTCTGAATGGCATTTTGAGGAGGGCGACATGGTTTATCTTACCCTTTCCGGCGCAATTTATTGAATAACTCTTTCCTTCACAAGCTTGCTGCCCGCTATTTTGGTCCATTTCGTGTCCTCAAAAAGGTTGGCGTTGTTGCTTATGAGTTGGATCTGCCGTCCTCAACTAGGGTGCATCCCGTATTTCTTGTTTCTCTTCTTAAGCAGCATATTGGGCCCTCCACTATAGTTATGCCGTCCCTTCCACCCTCTGATGCACAGGGACAGTTTACTCTTGAACCAGAAGCAATTCTCCGTTGCAAGATTGTTCGTCGTCACAACCTTCCGGTTACCCAGATTTTAGTCCAGTGGAAATTCTCTCATCCTGAAGATGCAACTTGGGAGGACCTTTCAATTATCCAAGCTCAGTTTCCACAATTCTCCACTGCTACAGCACCTGCACATGACATCCTTGTGGACAAGGATTCTTTTTAAGGGGGGGAGTATTGTTATATGCCTATTCTATAGTAAGGGCTCAATAGTAAATAATACTTGAGTTAGTTAGAGGAGAGAGACGATTAGTGCTAGGCAGGAAGAATATAGTGACTGTACCCTGCCATTTACCTTTTTCGTGAATGAATTACTGCTGTTTTCTCTCTTTTTCCTTTTCTGTGCTATCACACATTCTACACTCTTGTACTCCTTTTCTAACGACAAATACCTTAGCATGATGCCTTATACTACGTGGTTATTTAGTTGGAGTTAACGTCAGTTGTTAAGTTGTTAGTTTTGTGAGGGTTTCTTAATTGTATCCGTGTTAGTGTATTCAAAGAATTTATATTTACAATTTACTCTACTAATACTGAAATGTGATAATTATATGTAAAGAATGTGATTGATGTGAATAGTATATATACAACTTACTTTGGCAAAATCTCTCATGCGGTATACATGTATCTTTCCCTTTTTTTATACTAACAGGGATACAATTAACATCTCCTAACATAACGAACAGCCTATCTGACTGACTAACTAACTAACTAACCTCACAATGCCTTTCGTGATAATTTCTCCCATCCTTTCTTTTATAATTGCTGTGTTAACTGTGTCCTCTGTCTTTGTTTTTAGGATGGCACCAGAGGTACTGCAAGTCTGCAACCAGGAAGTGGCTATTTCAAGTGAATCATAAACCCGAATATTGATGTCATAACTGAAAACAAAACTATACCAAGATTTGGACTCTTGTATAATATTTCAAGTATGTATCCTAATAGTTATCCTCCTAAATGACTCAATTCTCGCATGCACTGGTTCTGATCTCATGCTTCAGTGCTCCACCACCTCAAGGTTTGGTTGTTGTAATTGTATATTGGGCATTCTATACTTCACTAAAGGAACTAATGCATTGAGTGGTTTGATCTGGTGGCAGTGGAATTTCTTATTGATGTAGATGCCAGAAAAGGGCTGTTATTCTGTTTGTCTGCAAGTTGGCATATTTATACATTCATGTTAACATAATAGATGTTTGCATCTACTTAATTTATAAATCACATATTAGAGTTTCCCATTAGCTGCTGTTCCCATTAGCTGCTGTTCTTTCTCATACACTTATTTTTACCAAACTGTGAAACATATTTTGTCTTCCTATCTTGACTAAATAGTGGACCAAGTCTATTGTTACTGACTAGATTATCTAATGCACAAATTATGGCCAGAGTTGATATTTGGTCTTTTGGAATTACGGCACTGTAGTTGGCTCATGGTCACGCTCCTTTTTCAAAATATCCTCCTATGAAGGTATTTACTTTTAATGGGCATTCAACTAGAGTGCGTGGACACATGTTAGAAAACAAAAAATACAAGTTTTTGCGTCATACTTCTTAGCATGGGACAATGACTTAACTTTTTTTTTTTTTTATGTTTTTTTCAATAGGTTCTTCTAATGACCATCCAAAATGCCCCTCCTGCTCTTGATTATGATCATGATAAAAAGTTCTCTAAGGTATTAGAAAAATGGGCTGTGGGGTGGTTTGTGATGGGTTCTAACCCATCATAACCCTCATTATCCTATTGCCTTGGGAAGTAGAACACTTAACCCACCCCGTACCACTCCATACCTGCCTTTCTACTCTCGCCCTCTATAGCTTGATTAAGGTTAGCTACACTAAACCTGAGCCTTCTGTGCAATTTACACCTAGATTGCAGACACTTAGCTGGTCTTATTTCCTGTTGGTCAATTTTGCTTGAAGAGGAGTTAGACACTTTTTAGCATAGTTATAATTAAAAAAAGTGATGTATGTGGGAGGGACTTTGAGATCAATTGGTCCACCTCTCCTGAAATAAAATGCCAAAAACGTTTTTCTTTTTGGAAGTTCAATTAATGTCTAATTTGCTGTGCATGTTTTTTCTTAGAGGGAGGGAGGGCGGGAATCTGTAGTTGGAGAAATCTAATTTATCTGTGCGTTCTTGTTCTTTTTAGAGTGAATATCAGCGAGGAGTTAGTGCATGGAACTTTGATATTGATGATTTGAAAGCTCAAGCTTCATTGGTAGGGATGATTTTTTTTTTCCCTACAGCTTTTATAATTCCAAACTGACTAGCTTCTTCTAATGTTTAATCTGTGTCTTGGAATCTTGCTAGGTAAGGGACGATGATGATAGTTTGGAGATGAGGGAAGAAGATGAAAACAAGTTCTTCACCAATTATAAGGTTGTGAGGAAGGCTTTATAATCAAAAATAATTATTCCTGCTGTTTTCAGTCTTATTTACCTGACTGTTCATCTTTGATGTTTTTCATGACAGGATGCAAATGACTCTCAATCTGATACAGGAAAGAAGAATTTAGACCACCTTTTGTTGTTTAGACTTTTTTTAGTTCATTTTGCTCGTAACATTATAATTTGTAATATTTTGTTTTTGCTATGTAAACTCTTATTATTGTTACACTTTATTTTTATGATATACAAGTCTTTTTATTTTCTAATTTTTAATATTTTTTTATGTAATTATTTTATTTTTTTCTGATTTTTTATATTTTTTAAAAAAATAAATTGGATTTTGTGAGGGAAAAGTATTTCCCTCGCAAATCCTAATTTTGCAAGGAAAAAGTTTCTCTCTCACAAAATTCGAAATTTGCGACGGAAAGACTTTTCCGTCACAAATTTTGGATTTTTCCCTCGCAAAATCCAAATTTTGCGACGGAAAAAATCATTTTTTCCGTCGCAAAATGGTTTGCGACGGCTTTTTTTTTACAGACTGTATTTCGTCGCAAGCCATTTTTGCGATGGAATTAGGCTTTGTTTTGTGACGGAAATTTTCCGTCGCAAAATAGTGGTTTTTTTGTAGTGTAACAAGAATTTCTTTGATTTTTGCCTTTTACTTTGATATGCACAATTTTCCTCTATACACTTCATTCATATGCACATTTTGAACCAAAAATAGATAAGAAAAGATAGAAAATGTGCTGGAATGTTGTCAATTTCTAAGGGTTAACACTATGCTATGTTTAAACTTCTTTAGACTCTCCTTTTGACCCGTGTCTCTTTACTTGCTCCGTCCACATTGCCTTCCTAGGTCCAGGTCCCTTTCCTGAACCTTTAGTCAAATCTATGATTCAATCAAATTGAATCTCAGGTAATGGTTAACCTCATATGTAAGTATAAACAATATATGATAGATATTCACAACAACATTTAGCAACAACAATACATAGCACACAACAAAGGCAATGTTAATGGTGAATGCACTCACCAGTGCTATGTGTCCCAGACATGTGTCCTCAACACTAGGAAAACAAGCATGCAACATTATCACACAATAATCCATAGCTTAACTAAATGTAAACAAACATATGACCTAAGTCCCAGTCTTAGTCACGATGCATGGCTCAAGATCCAATCTTGTCCATGACTCCAACAATTATGAATCAAACAATCATAAAAAGTCATACAAGACATAGGAGATTAAAGTAACTGTATGTGAATGTACCTTTCACAGCGTATTTAGTAATACACCTACCCCTAGACTTCCCGAATATCCTATAATGTTATCATCGGATTATTTCCTTTTCCATATTTTATATAATATTATAATAAATATCATATGATTTAGAATAATATCCATAAGGGTTATTTTCACTTCTTTTTACCCTTAGTGGATAAGTTTTCCAATTTTTAACTTCACTTTTCCTTAATTTCAAAATTCCAACTTTTCTACCTAAATTTTTCAGTAACTTTGAAAACTCATAACTAAATGTACAAAACTCATAACTCCTTAGAGTTTCATACCTCCAAATCCAAAGAAAACCATGATCCAACCATTTGAACCATCAACATCAAATATCACTAAGTTTGAGCATGAATCTCACCAACTTGCTAGCTTTTGTGTTTTGTAACACCTCTCCTTCCACCAATCTTCCAACTTCACCATTAAATCATTATGAGAATATGCTTTACTAAAGCCAAAGGTTAAAGGAAATCACAAGGAAATGAACCATCAAAATCACCAGAGCACTTACCTTGTGCTTGAACTCTTGCTCCTCCTTTCCTTCTCCAAATTTTCTCCTAGCTCTCTCTCTCTTTCTAATATCTGATTTGTTTCAATTGTGATCAACATGAAAGGGGGCCATATACTTAATAAGTGGAGGGCAAACCCCTTGTGGGCCCCACATGTCAAATTACTATTTTACCCTCACAAAATATCCTCTCTTCTTGGCTTAGTTTGCAAGTTTTCTCGTCCCTTCATCTTAGACGTCCTCCTCCCTCATTTTTCAGCCCTTGGATGGCTTCTTCAAGTGTCATCTTCCTATAGTTTGTTGGCTCAAGAAAAATCAAGAGCTATTGGAAGATTTTTAAGCTTAATGACGTGCTCTTATCATGAAAACTTGGCTAATAATCCCCCCACATGTCCAGCTGAAATTGGGAGCTTCTTAGAAGAGTTTATGATATCATTTTGAGGACACACTAAAGGGCTTAGGTGTCCCTTATTACCAAGTGTCAATGTGTAATTGGTTGGCTAATTAATCTAGAGCATTGGTGTATTATTTATTAAGCTCTAATGTGTCTTCTTTGTCCCTTATTATTTCAAAAATATCAGCCCTTGGAGAAGGTCTTTATTGCCCTTCTCAACTTGAAGATACATGCACAATTTGATTATCAAGGAATTAGATATTAATCCCTTGCTTAACATGTGTTATCTTGGCATAAAATGCACTAAATCCAATGTGCTTTATTCCCTTGACAATTACTAATTTTCATTGTCTCCTAACACTTGTCTTTAGGGAAAAAAAATATAGCCTCATTAGGGATTTAAAAGTGTTAGCCGTTAATCTCTAATAGGACAAGTTCATGTGCCAAGAACTTGTTGACAATATGTACCAATTTGGCTAAGTGCCTTTCATTCCCTTTCTTGACTCTTTTAGATTGGGAATAGCCATTTATTTTATGTGACTTTATATCACATTAAAAGTCAATTCATATGGTTACATATTCCCAAAATACAAGATTTTCGGTAAAGTGAAAATCGGGTATTACATATTAAATGCATAACGATTGTCTACGTGAGACTGTTATTTAGTTTTCTTAAATGTCATGGTTCTTATATAAGAACCGTTATTTATATTATTGAATAAATTGCGGTGCTCAAAATGAGACTACTATGTATCATGTAAGCATTGCCATATATTATGACGATTATTCAGTATGCCTGCAAATTATTATCACAACAATGCGCATGTCATGGTCTCACTGTGAGCCTTAATACATAATGGGTGTTATATTAAAACCGATATAAGTCCACAATAAATAACGATTCAAAACAATAATGTATTTGCCCTGAGCATATATAGTGCCTATATATATGACGGTTTGGAATCGATGTATGGCAGACAATAACCATCATATATGACGATTTTTTGTGGTGGTGCATATTATTTAGTTTTACTTTATGTTATATATATTTGTGTCTATATAGTTTCTTATTTTCATTATGTCCTATCCACAATTTATGCATCTTCACCATATACTGTGTCAATATTCATTATTCACAAGCATAAGCAAGATCATTAGGGGAACTCATATGTTAGAAAAGTTACTTTTCCTTTTTCATCAAAGAATACAATAATAACCATTAAAGAAACATTAATCTATGTTTTTCCGTGGTGTTTTCCCCCCTTTGTTTTGGACAAGGGCTTCTCTCTCAAGACTTAGAGCGTAAAGATTTTTTGTCTCTCATGTTTTCTGAGACTCAAACTTGTGTTCTTCTCCTTACGAGTGAAACCACTTACCACTTCAAGCAATAGTTTTTTGATGTTGTGGTTTTTTTTTTCCTACCCTTCTTTATCATTTCACAATAATAAGTAATCCCACCTGATAGGCTAGGAAATTATATCAAAAAGCATTCACTTGGAGTTGGTCAAGGATACATAAATCCTTATGATTATGATACAGAGAACGTTCTTTAAAAAAAAAAAAAAAAAAAAAAAAAAAAGAAAGAAAGAAATCGATTTGCTTTGCGCCCAAACATTTGCTGAATTAAGGCAAACAAAAAGTTATCAAAGCAAATAAAATCAACATTGCCTATCTTGATTGAAGCTAGTTAGAAATCCCATAGTTATTAATCTGACAAAAACTCAGCTATATATGACTTGGAATCTGACTTGAATCTAGCTACAGCCAGGATATAGTGCGTTACAACACATCCTGAAAAATGAGTCATCTACCTTAAATGATGTATTCTACATTTCTACCCATGGTTTGGCCTCAATTTGTTCATATATGATTTCCATGATATGTTTCTGAATCAAATTTCATCGTCATTTTCTTCCAAAGCATTTCCAACAAGTGGCTTGGAACTTTTAATTTTATTACCAAAATATACATTAGTAAAAGAATAAACTGAATAAAATAATAAAAAACAATGATGAAAGTCAAAATATGCACAGTTAAGCAATAATATGCAACCAAAAATGCCATTCATATGTTCCTATAATATACTATATCCCTACACACACACACACATATTAACATAAGTTCACCAAAAATATATATAAGAAACTATAAGAAAACACAAAGAAATAGTATGAATTTTATAAGGTTAACAGAATCTTAATAACAAAATTTAAAAATGCTAAAACAAAAGTAGGAGAAAAATGAATGTTCTTCATTCTGATATTCAATGTTTTTGTGTAATTATACATCAATCATGAAAATAGAAATTAAAGCATGTTCGTGAATGGGTGACTATTTTGAGTAGAGCCAACACTGAAACCCAACCCTAGTAGTTTTTTTTTTTTTTTTTTTTTTTTTTTTTTTTTTTTGGTACAACAGCGGGATAAGTGCCCGTTTCGAACACATGACTTTTTTTTTTTTTTTTTTTTTTTTTGCTATAAAAATTTTAGGAAAGGGGTTGGGCTCACCCACAATCCAAGGGCAGGGCGCTTGGAGCCCAGTCCACAGGGCATACTGGCCAGAGAGTACACATGCCTCAACCTCTACCAGCGTTTCCACTGCTTCCCAGACCCCTAGGATGCCTCCCCCAGCGCCTTGACCAACGCAGGGATCGAACCCCCTCCCTTGAGGTGAGAAAGTCCGACCCCCACGCCAGTTGAACCCAAGGACGAGGGGTCACGAACACATGACTTGATTGGTGAGACTATATTTTTCTCACCATCAAGTCAAAATGTTGGATGGCCCAACCCTAGTAGTTTTTTGTTACTCCCAAACCGAGTAGTTTTTTTTTTTTTTAACCCAACCCTAGTAGTTAGAGAACGTGGTTGGATCAAATTGAAGTGGAGCAGTGAGAATCTGGATTACGGGTCCTGCCCAATAGAGAAATCACTTATCTTTTGGGCCCCAAGCATCCACATGCCGCAATTAATTGATGCTGATTAGTGATTATCGCACAATTACAATTTACTACATTTTATACCTAGTAATGTAACTATCATTAAAAAAAAAAAAAATTAATTTAAATGATTAAATTTAAATAACTAAATTAACGTTTAATATATAATTATCTGAAATTATTTAAATTCATTTGAGCATTTTAGTCTTTTCAAAAAAATATTTTTAATAAATTTAAAAATGAATCAAAGCACTATTACTCACACCTACAACCCAAAAAAGAAAACCTTTTCATGTGCATTGTGCTGGTTTATTCTGTAATAAAAATTCATATAAATTAGGTCAATGAATATTAAATAAAGGGTTATGGAGTAATTTGGCCAACGAACTTTTACCTCAAGAGCGTCCAGCACAAATAATTTTTAAGGGTACCAAAAAAAAATTAAAAAATTTGCGATCAACAAAAAAAACTTTTAAAAATGTGCAGTCAATACAAAAAAAAAATTTCAAAATTTGCAGTCAAGACAATGCCGTTAGAAAAAGATAATGTCTACGTTATCTAAAATGCAGATTGGCCAACAAACTTTTACTCTAAGAACGTCAAATACAAAAAAGTTCAACTCCAGGATCACCCAAAGTACAAAAAAGTCCATGTACAATCTACCCAAAATCCGACTGTTGTAAATCCTTACCCGGACCTCTAACCATGTGCATTGAGGTTAAAAAGAGTGAATGCAACAACAAAATCACAAATTATATTAATTATTATTATCGAGTTATCTTATACAATTATTGACTATAATATTGTATTATTTACTTTTAAATTAAATTTTTGTTGTTGTAATTCTAATTAATCTTTTAAAAATATCACATAATTATGTGCGTATAATATGCGTAAAAATTGATATACAGTTGATGAGATTTTTTAGTTATTGATATAAGTGCGTATAATATGAGTAATTTTTTAGTTTTATTTATCATCAATTTAGAATAGTTAATGTGATGAGATCTTTCGGTTGCCCCAAAAAAAAATTTAGAAGTCTTCGTCCCATTTTTAAAAGTAATACTTTTAGAATACCTACTTAACCGACGATAAGATTTGAATCCATAGTATGTTAATCTTATCAACCATATATCAATTTTCATAGGCAAAAATATTATATTTATACACATAAATATAAAATAATTTGATCCCTTTATCAGTAGAGACAAGAGAGAAGAACATACCCAAATAAATAAAGGTGACCTATAAATTATGTGATATGTTTAAAAGATTGAAAAGAATTACAACAACAAAAATTTAATTCAAAGAATAAATAATACAATATTATAGTCAATAATTGCATAGATAACTGATAATAATAATTAATATAAGATAGTTAATATAATTTATGATTTTTTTTTTTTTTTTGGTATTCACCCTTTCTAATCCCAATACACATGTCCAGGCAATAATTTACAACGGTCGAATTTTGGGTGGATTGCACTTGAACGTTTTTATCTTTGGGCACTCTGAAGTAAAACTTTTTATGGTGGGCCCTCTTAGAGTAAAAGTTCGTTGGTCAATCTACACCTTAGATAACGGACGTTATCTTTTTTAACGAGTTGTGTTGACTATACATTTTTAAAAGTTTTTTGTGTTATTTGCATTTTTTTAAAAAAATTGGTATTTTTGGTACTATTAAATTTAAAAATTATTTATATTAGGCGCTCTTGAGATAAAAATTTATCGCCTAAATTATTCCTTAACCCTTAAATCAACAGTGATAAATAATTTAAATTCTGCGTATTATATAACATGCACAGAGGGCGGCTGCTCCTAAAATCCGCGTGATTGCATCCACAAATATTGACTTCTACTGCGTCAGCACTCAGCACTGGTCACCAGATCGCCGTCCAAGACGACGACGTAATGCATATACAATTATGGTCCTTCCTCTATTCAATTAAATATTATACTCTTTTTATTTTATTTATAAGATAGAGAGATTATAAATATATAATTTTACTATTTTTTTAAGGAATAATATATATTAAATAACGATACAATTATAAAGTAGTCAAATCTTAGGGTATGTTTGGTTTGAGGGAGGGGAGGGGAATAAGGAAATGACCAAATTGCCATTAATGAAAGAAATATTCCTTTTTGTTGAGAATATATTTTTAGAATATTAAAAAATTTCTAGAGACAACTTAGTAAAGAGAAGGTAAAAGAATAGCCCCTCCTCTTCCCTAGAGCGGGAATCGGGGGCCGGCCGACCGCCCTACAGGCCTGGGCCCGACAGGTCCCGACCCTCAGGCCCGAGATAAGGAAAACATCTATTTTTTAAAGCCCGGCCGATAGTACCAGGGTCGGCCAGACCTACGGGGCACGAAAATTACTATTCCAAATTTTAACTATTTTTTTCCTGGGTTTTTTCTAAAGAAATATAATTAGTAAATTGCAACTATTAAAGTTCTAATCTATCAAATAAATATTATCAATATTAATATCTAAACAATACAAATCATCCAACAAATAAACGCATTCATTAATTCGTAATAAAAAACAAACCATTGTCCATAATTGTCTCACATAAAACGTAAGAAGCATTAAACTAAGCAACGTTAAATAACTCACATAAAATATAAAAGCATACTACTTATCATTGTCAATTGTCACCTTCTTCATCACTATCATCAATTTCATAGATATTTGATTATGTTTTACTTTAATGCGGAAGGCTATTCTTCACTCTTTTGACTATTTTTTTTTTAAAAAAATGAAAATACTACAGTAACAGGGCCTAGCGGCCGGCCCGACAGTCATAGAGCCCTACGGGGCAAACCTGCGCAGGGCCAATTTCAAATTTCATGCCTATTTTTTAAGCCCGAGCCTTACAAGATCGAGGGCTTAAATGGAAATCGGCCGATAGAGCTTGGCCCAATTTCCCGGCTCTACCCTTCCCTCCCCCCTCAATGCAAAAGGATAATTAGTAAAATTTAATATTTGATATTGGGCAATACCTTCTAGATGGGATTGGGCCATATATACTGTCCAATGCTATTGGAAAAAATCAAACTTTCCATCAATAAGCACTGTCACCTCCGTCCTTTTTATCATTTTCAGTACACCACCCATCATTTTTAAAATTAAAGTCACTTATATTATGGATGTAAATAATTATAAGATATAACATAAAAGGGGGCATTATATTTTAGATTAAATCTAACCACCCAACCAGCTAGATATTATATCAGAATCTATAAGAAGAATTATCCATATGCATATGGTGGATTTATTGAAGGTGTTTGGTCCTACATGATATAATTTGATAAATAAAAAAGTCCTTAAATATAATATAAATCACATGTTATTTTGGTCCACCGTGCTGCGCTCCCCTCCCATCTGAATGGCCTATATTTGATTTATTAAAATTTTTATTATTTCTTAATTAATATTTTTTTAATAAATAATTTTTTATTCAAAATCACTACCTTAAAATATTAAATCTAAACATTCAGATCTCATCTAAATTATTCAGATGTCATCTAAACCGTTTAGTAGTTTTCAAACGCCTTTTCCACCCTACTCCTTTAATTTCCCATCTTAGCTTCCGCTCGTTAACTAAGAGAGCCATTGACTTAACTCCTCTTAATTTATTTCTTCTTCTCCATTCTCTCTCCACTTCATACCATGCTCTTAATTCCACCTTCTGCTACTCTCCTTATTCCCTTATTCACTACCTTCATATCCTTAAACGGCGTCGTCTCTGACCCACAGACCTATCTTCTCAACCCCGGCTGCTTCCAGTACACTAGATTAGATCCAGCAGATGTAAATTCCTTCAATCAAAGCCTAAACGCAGCGTTTCAAGACCTCTCGAACCAGAACAAGCACTTCGCCACGGCCCAGCAAGCCACCGGAGCCCTTCCTGTTTTCGCTCTTTTTCAGTGCAGAAGCTACCTCTCCGCCGTCGACTGTACCAACTGCTTCTCCGCCGCTGTCGCTCAAATCCGTAGTTGCTCCGCCGGCACCAACGCTGCTCGTGTCATCTACGACGGCTGCTTCCTCAGGTACGGCCACTTCCCAACTTCAACTTTGACTTTTCTTTTTAATAGATATATCTTTCTTTGTTTTTTTTTTGGCCGACACTTCCAGGGATAATATTCTTTAGAAGGGTAAAAAATTCTATTTGGAATCAAATATATCCATGAAACGGCCATCAACATGATGACGCGTTGTAGTAAACTAGTAATCTTGTTCACACCATTCTATTTGCCGTGTCAACATATCTGTGCAAAGTACGGCTCCAAAGTCTTATTATATATATATATATATATATATATGTCTGTGTGTAGAAAAAATATATACCCACCGAGAGCGCGGGCACATGTGTGAGTAATATATATATATAATATGTTATGAGTTATGACAGAGACGTGAACCGGATTTGGGTCCATTTATTATTGTATAAAAGAAAAATGGTGTGAACAAGATCAACGCGTCATGTTGATGGGTTGGGGAGACCACAGAGTCCAGAATAATTTGTTTTCTTAATCAAGTTGTGAAAGAGAAGCGGAGGTCATTGGCATTTGTGAAAAATTGCAGCTAACGGCCACAAATTTGTAGATATTGTAATAAGAAATATAAAATTACTTAAGACGTCAAAACACTTTATTTTTGGAGTGATTTGACAATATATATATATATATATATATGTTCGGATTTATATTAGTTCCGTAATCAAATTTACTTCTTAGAATGAAATTTTACTATGATTGTTATTGGATTTTATTTTGTTATCATTTTTTCCAACTAAATATATAATATCTAAATAAATTGCAATAGAAATAGTAAATTAGGCCATAAATTAAAATTCCTAAGAGTTTCTCCTATGCTTTTTTTAGAACATTAGTATCTGATTGCAATTGACATTGCACCAAACACGTATCAATATTATTATAAAATATATCATATAATATCATAAAATCTCCTACGTTCCGATTTCCCTTTTTTTTTTTTTTTTTGGCGAAAAGTTTTATAAAAGAAACTAGATTACAACAAGTCCATAAAATCTAAGAAGGCCTAGGCTCAAAAAACATAAAACCCTATCCCAAACTACTTAAAGAAAAACAATACAGCCCACATAAACCCTAACCTAGATTAGCAAATGCTGAAAATGGACAAGAAATTTCTGTAAACACACAAGAAACAAAGGATGGAGGTCCAATAACCGCCCCATTACTCCTATCCTTTTAGTCATATAATTGCTATGTGCAAAGGCAATTTTGAAAGAATCACATTCATCATGAGGTGAAGAGTACCACACCAGCAACAATAGCACATCAACCACCTGCAATACCAAATGCGATCACCAAACCGAACTAGCACCAATCGGACACCATCAGATATGTACGAAGCCACCATAATTCACTAGGAACCCAAATCGTCTTGCTTGCAATCTTTTGTCAATAGCATCGAAACCTTCAAACTCATCCCAAAACCCTTCATCATCCCCAATATCGTTGCCACCCATAGATCAATCTCCACTTATCCTCGCAAGGGGAGAGGCTATTTCGAGGATTTGAACCCTAACCCTCCACGTCACATGGCAGCAATCTTTCCGCTGCGTCAAGGCTCACCCTTTTATTCTTTAGAATTGCAATAAAAGAAAACAAATATGTACACATATATTCTTATAAAGTTAGCACACTTTATTGTAAAAGTCCTAAACTTTGAATTAATTAGTTTGTTATTAACTTCATAATTAATCAGCAAAATCTATGGATAAAATTTATCCTCTCACATAAAGGTTCATTAGTAGAAAGCAAAATCCATAACTGATATGGGATGCAATACTTTGTGGTGTGTTGAGGTACGAGAGCAGCAATTTCTTTGAACAAGCAACAGGGTCTTTCAATTCTGCATCATGTGGAAATCAGACAGCAGAAGGAAGCACAGCATTATTTAACTCAATCATTCAACAAGTACTAATGAATCTTCAAACAGAAACACCCAGAATCACAGGTTTCTCTGCAGCCACGAAGACGCAAGTACCTAATAAGAACAACACAACCGTTTATGCCTATGCACAATGTACTGAAACTATCTCTCAAAGTGGGTGCGAGGATTGCTTGAAACAAAGCTACAACACTATACAGACTTGTCTTCCCAATCCAGATGGTAGGGCTTTTGATGCTGGGTGTTTCATGAGATACTCAACCACTTCCTTCTTTGCTGATAACCAGACCATCAATATCACACCCTTTTCCAAACAAGGTACAGTGAATTCAAAGCTTTGAGATGACTATATGTTATGACTTATGAGCCCATGTCGTGTAGCCTCACAAGAGAAGTGAGGTTTATAAATTCTACGGGTTTTCTATCACACCCTTCTCCAAACAAGGTACAGTGAATTCAAAGCTTTGAGATGACTATATGTTATGACTTATGAGCCCATGTCGTGTAGCCTCACAAGAGAAGTGAGGTTTATAAATTCTACGGGTTTTCCCACTCAACAAGCTAGTTTTGTAATATAGATACATTTGTATTCTCTCTCCCCAGAGCAATATGGGACTTGTTCCTATTTAACTCACCCACTTTTATCTCATAACTCCAACAATGGAGAGGGATACCCATATAGGCTTCTGACCGGCAAGAAGACGAGCCGAGTGAAGTGCTATAAGTCTAAGAGGTTCTCCCACCCAACAAACAAACTAGTATATAAGAATCGGGCTCTTCTTTTTGGGCTCATGTTCGTAACACTTTACCTATTGGCATGATTGTACTTTAGATGTACTAATGGTTCATGCATGGTGAGTGACTCATTTCAAAATGAGGTTTATAGCTTCTTGTTCTTGCAGGTTCAAGTAACAAAAAAGGAACCATTATTGGTGGAGTAGTTGGAGCTGTGGCTCTTGTTTTAGTGCTCTTTTCACTGTTTTCCTGGTGGATGCATGTTAGACGGTCAAAAAGGTCTAAAAGGGTTCCCAGAGGTAACTTGATGAGTCTTCAGCTATTATATATTTGCAAGTTGATTATTGATCCTTTCATTTTCACTTTTCTCTACATAAATAAAACGTGATGGACTTTCATATGGAGTACTCCCTTTGATCCTTTTTATAAGCTAAGGGACGTTTTCTCTTATAAGGGTGATTTTTTCTAATATAATGAACATATTTCTTTTGTCTGAAATTTTAAACTAGTTTTTTTTTCATTTTTGCCTCCACTAAATATATGTCACTCATTATATCTCTACAATAAATGTTCACTTATTATCTCTCATGTACTCTCTTTATAAATAAGGGTATAACTGAAAAGAAAAGTATATATATTATATATTTATTGCTTTTAACTACATTATGAAGCGTGTGAGATTTTGGAAACTTTTAAATTGACTTTTCTTTAATAGGTGAGATAATGGGAGAATCCAATTTGAGAGCCCCACTTAATTACAATTATAAGGAATTGAAGTCTGCCACCAAGAATTTCAGTGAAAAGAATAAATTAGGAGAAGGAGGATTTGGTATTGTATACAAGGTAACTTTTATTAATTGAGTTTTATAGTGTTTTAGAAGGTTAGATTTTGAAAAAGAGAAATGTATGTATACTAATAATACTTTCATCGTTAAAATTCTTAATCATTTTAAACAGGGAACTTTAAAAAATGGAAAAACAGTTGCAGTCAAGAAACTTGCTATGCGACAATCCAACAGGATGGACGAGGAATTTGAGAGTGAAGTGAGGCTAATAAGTAATGTTCATCATCGAAATCTTGTTCGTCTTCTAGGGTGCTGCAGTAAAGGAAACAAGAGAATTCTCGTTTACGAATACATGAAAAACACCAGTCTCGACAGATTCTTATTTGGTATCTTATCGAGGCAAATTTTTGTTTTTAGAATTACTTTAATTTGTTTCCCTCTTCTTGTACTTACCATTCAAAGTTTATAATCTTGGGGAATAGGCAGCAATAAAGGTTCTCTCCGTTGGAAGCAACGATATGATATAATCTTAGGCATAGCAAGGGGTTTGACATATCTACACGAAGAATTTCACATTTGTATTATACATAGAGATATAAAGACTAACAACATTCTCCTTGATGATGATTTCCAACCTAAAATTGCCGATTTTGGGTTGGCAAGACTTTTACCCGGGGATCAGACTCATCTGAGCACTAGATTTGCAGGAACATTGTAAGTAAAATCTATTGCACTTTTTATAATTTCTTTTAACTAGTATGATAGTACAGTTATTAATTACCCAAGACATCAATAAAATCTGCATATAAGTTAGTGGAAAGCATTAATTTTTTCTATATCTTTCCTTCTTTGTCTGAAGCATGATGAACGCACACTTCAACAAAAAGTTTGTGTGTGTGTTGGACATGATGATATGGTGGTATTTTCTGTTGCACAAACCTATTTCAGATTTACCACATCTTAATATTCATGTTAATTTGTATAATTAATCAAATACGAATATTATGTAATGGTTAGGGGATACACAGCACCTGAATATGCGATTCATGGCCAGTTATCAGAGAAAGCCGATACCTACAGCTATGGTGTTATAGTCTTAGAAATCATTAGTGGCCAGAAGAGTAGCGAACTAAAAGTTGATGCTCATGCTGATGGCGAATTCCTCCTTCAACAAGTAAGAAAATCTACATAACCATCTATAAAGTCAGTAAATCTTTTCTAGAAAAAACTTGATTGATTCATTATTAGTAAAAGCAATATATAACAAAAACAGTAGCCTAAGTTTTGCTGTCTTTTCTATCTATCTGATATTCCACTTTGATGTCATAATAGGCATGGAAACTATATGAGAAACGCATGCACTTAGGGTTGGTTGACAGTACCTTAGACCCTAATGAGTATGATTCAGAAGAAGTGAAGAAAATCATAGAGATTGGTTTGCTTTGCACACAAGCATCTCCTGCAATAAGACCAACAATGTCTGAAGTTGTTGTTTTGCTGCAAAGTAGAGAAGGCTTATCGAAGAATATGAGACTCACTAGGCCTCTCTATATTGATACCGATTCAATTTCATCAGGGTTCAAGGGAGACACGTCTACCTATTCTGCTTCCAATTCCAATGCTACTATCTCTACTTCCATGATATCAGCAAGATCATGACTTTTTTTCGTGTGTGTGTGTGTGTAGGAATGTGCAGTTAGAAGATATACATAGCAAGCAATTTTGGGATCATTTTAGATATCCCTTTTTATCTGATTATTGAAAAAGTAGGATTCGAATCTCGTGAATCACACTTGTTACTAGAGGTGAAAGCCTTTTACTCTTTGCTTCCATAATACCATCAAAATCATGATTTTTTTTATATATTTATAGAGGAATGTGCAGTTAGAAGATACGCATAACAAGCAATTTTGGGATCATTTTAGATATCCCTTTTTATCTGATTATTGAAAAAGTAGGATTATTTATTATGATGCAGAAACCAAAGGTTTATGTGAACTGAGTTGCAATAGATAGATGCGATAAAAAGTACAGTTCAAGATGCGGTTATATATATGCGTACTTGATAAACTCGAAAAGTTAATTGTAACATACATGCAGAAATCAGTTGAAGCTAATTGAAAAATAATGGTACTAGAGTGATTATTGCATGTGAAAAAGAACCACAATAATCAAGAAATTCATTTAAGATAATGATAAACCTTATAAATTAGTTTACAATCAGTCAATAAAGGTTGGTCCAGTTGCTAAGGAATTGACTCATAACTCATAATTGTCAATTCAAATCTCGCTACTAATGCGAATAGAGGAATTGTTTATGTGCGTAATTTGCAAGTATATCTGTGTGTACTCTTTAATTATCTTAGCTCTAGTAAGCCCTAGGACCAACTCATAAACTTTCCTGTTATATAAAAAAAATGAAGTTTATAATCGTCATATAAATAACTAATACATGATTCAAGTAGCCAATATGTGAAATACAATATTCATATAAGAGTTGCAACGTTGTGAAATGGTATGCAGACCTATATATATCAAAACTATGCGTATATATACACACATACACACACATATCATCGTCCGCCATCAAACAATGACCTCTACTTCTCGCGCGGTGAAAATATTTCAAAAGCACAAGTAAGAAATTGATCGAATTCATGAAATCAAATAAAATTGGGATAGGTGCAACCAGGTCCTAATTAACAGATTTAATGGCAATCAGGTCCCTTAAAATCATTTAATTGCAGAAGACCTGGATGCAATCAATTCCTACCGTGAAAATACAGTTTTACCCCTTATTGAATTTGGAGAAAGAAGCAGAAATTTTTAGGACTCGGTCATATTCGAAAAAGTTGAGTTCTTCTCCCTCACCTCACCATGCTCACACCTCACAATGTTGGAGTGAGGGAGAAGAGATCGACTTTTTCAACATGTCTGACCATAAATAATAGTCTAGCTTTCAAATTCATAATAGTCTGGCTTTCAAATTCTATAAGGGTGAAACTGTATTTTCATTTTGGAATTAATTACAGCCATAACTCTTGGGACTTCATTGTAATTTAATGATTTCAAGGGATCTGATTGCCATTAATTCTGTTAATTAGAACTTGGTTACAATTTTCTCAATTCACCCTAAAATAGCACATGTTATGTATGCTTCGTTATAATTTTTCCTAATTTTTAATTATAAGTAACTAGATTATTCGATCTATGTCTCTTCTTTTTCTTTTTCTTTTTTCCATGGATTATTCGATCTCATATATATTGTTGCCACAAATATTTACCTTAACCCCAAAGTATAAGACCTTTTTTTTTTTTTTTAGGTATAGTTAAAAAAAAAAAAAAATTAGTTAAATTAGTTTTTTAATTATCGTGTTAAATGCTTGTGCTACTCTTGCACAATTATCACTAACATTTAATGGGATGCTTGTAGTAAATTTATACTGGAAAAAGTTGAGCGTTAACAAGATTTATTTTGGTGAAAGAAACAACTAATGCAGGAGACAATGAAAATTTACTATATAAAGGACTATAGCAAATGCTTATATTTAGGACAAAAATAGTAATTCAGTTTCAAAGTTTTTTATACACAATTTTTACCAAAAAAGGTAGCAGTCAAAATTTTAAAAATCATGTATTTGGTTTCGATCAAAATAAAGAAATTAGAACTTTATTTGGTAAGGAAAAGAAATTATTATAACTTTAGTTTAAAATTAAATTTAATACTAAAGTAGTACGCCCTCCAATCCTATTTATAATAGTTAAATAACCGAATTATGTAGTTTAAGAAAGCGGTTAAAGTTAGTTTAAAATAATAAGTATATATGAAAGGATTAAAGTGCAAAAATACATATGTAGTTTTCTCAAAAGTAAATCCAACACCAAGTATTTTTTTTGTTGCTGTTATAAAAGTGACTATGTGGTTACAAAAGTGGAGTAAAAATAATCATTGACCGTTAGTTTTGACTTTTTATATTTTTAAGACGCATAGACGATGACTCAACTAAATTTCATTTTAGCTGGCAGTGGATAATTGGAGAAAATCACATAAAAGGGCTCAAATAGTTTTGAAAGTTACAGAAAGGTGGCAAATGCGGTGAGAAGGCGGAGATGGGTGGTCCAATAGGTAAGATTGGGATTGGGAGAGAAAAGTTGAACTATAATATCTAAAATAGCTATGCCATTTTCTGTAATTTTCTCCAATTCTTTACTTTTAGTTGGGATGAAATTTATCTGAGTCATCTTCCATGTCAACCTTAAAAATATAAAAATGTCAAACTAACATCAATGTGTATTTTTACTCCACTTTTGTAACCATATAGTCACTTCTGCATCTAAAAAAAGCACTTGGTGTTTGGTACATTTTTGGAAAAATCACATGTGTATTTTTACGCCTTAACCCTATATGAAATAAACTTTATTTTTCAAGTATGCTTTTATCTATGAGGGGCAAATAAAAGAGAGAAATAAAGTCAATGTGAGTATCATCAACTTTTCAATTAATAAAATACATATCATTAATGAGGGGTAAAAATGAAAAAAAAAATCATTAATGTTCAAATAACTTTTGTTGGACTCTTATAAAAAAGATCAAGACAATTCAAATTTTGAACTCTTCTAAAAAGGATCAGAGAGAAATTATTGATTTTTTGGAACAAATATGGTAAATCTCACAAATGGTTGTCTCATTTTTCCTCTTTTTGATTTCCTTTTCTTTTTCAGAAACTTATATCCACCATCGAATTAAAAAAATGATGGTTCAAATTCAATATTTTTTTAAAAGTATTGTTTTAATTTTAACTATTAAAATATGATATACACAATTCATACTTGCAATATAAACAAAATAAAAAAAAAAATTATAAAATACTACAATATTAGTTTTATAAATAAATAAAAAAATTCTAAACCATCTATTATTTTTATTTAAAAATGGAGATGGAATTCTAAAAAGGAAAATAATTATGAGAGTATCATCTTACCACAAATCCTACCAACAGTTGCATATAAAACGTAAATTGAACCTTGTGTCAATAAGCATTGGCAAACTTGACCAATTAAGAAATGAATGGAAAAAAAGAAAACAATTAATGAGTAACAAATGCCATTAAATTCATTTATTAAATAAAATCCAAAATGTTAAAGTTTATTAATGAGGGATCAAAACCTATGTGCCAGTCCACTAGCTTTAAAAATAAATTGATTTTAAAGCTTGTACGCAATACTATCATTTGGTCCTTATAATAAGTTCATTTTAACTAATTCTCACCCACCAGATAATGAAAAATAAGTCAATAAATATGCCTTAAATTGATCAATTTTTTAAAATTTACCATTATTAAAAAAAAAAAAAAAATTCTCTATTTGCATTTACAAATCATCCTCACCACACTCTCCTCTTTCTCAATTTTTTATAAGGATAAAATTGTTAAACAATCATTAATAACATTTAAGTGGACTTGTATTTAAGACAAAAACTTTCATTTATAAGTAGACTTATAAGAAAGACCAGAGTGATGAATCCTTAGCCATTTACCCATTAACAAATGTGACTTAATCTTCCTAAAATACTCACGTATACCATTAGATAATCTATCATTTTATAAGTAATAATTAGAAAAATTAATTTGAAGAAAAATGATAAACATTAGAGAGATAAAATGGGTTCAGATATTATATTTAGAATCAAGATTAACCATATAGCTAGATCCTATATTTAGGATTAGAGGACTTCTTACTATCAATTAAGGGTTAAAAATCCAGTTACTACACGAAAAGGTAAAATACAATTCCTAACTAAGTTGATAAAAATATAATAAACTTAATTTACCCCTAAGTGATGATGTGTAAGGTTTGAACCCCATAGACAAAAATCATATTGAAAGAGCTACCTCAATTTAAATCCCAGTAAAATTAAATTTACACTCCCCTAGTTCCAAATTTAGATGTTAGATTACTAATTTATATAAATCAAATAAACTAGTTAAATTAGTTATTGTAAAAAATATGTGGTAGTTTCTCTAGAATACCTCTCCTTTTAGGATAGCTGGAAAAAATAATAACTGTGAGAAACAAAGGAAATTTCTCAACTAGATCCTATATTTAAGACATGCAAAAATATGAAATAGTTGATCATGAAAAAAAGGCAAAATACAGAACCTCATTTGCATCTATTTATTCACATCACTTCAATCTCAATTCAAAATGATAAATGTTAATTAATAAAGGATTGAAAATTTGCTCAGACGAAAAAAGGGGATGGAAAACTGAATAAAGCAGAAAGGACCCAGAAGGAGGGCTGACTAAAATAAAACAGTAGTTTTAAATAAATGCGCACATAAATGCAGAAACCCCTCCTTTCCAGCTATTTATACTCATCTCTTCTTCTCCTGGTTCTACACAGAACTTCATTTCAATCTCTTCAACGTTCCATTGTTCTTCACCTGAGATTGTTCAATCTCACTTATTCTCCACTTCGATCTCTTCATTTTGAGCCTAATAACCTATTCTTAAGTTTAACTAGCAAAGAGTTTTTCAGCTTCATCGATGGCTGACAACGTTCCTTCTAACCACCCAACCTTTCTAGGGCAAGAAACACAACCCTGTGTGCTCATCAGCCGCGACCAATATGTACAAATTTCTCAAAATTTGAAAGACCAAATCACAGTATGTGACTTTTTCCTCAATTAATTTGTTATGCTCTGAGATTCATATTCAGAGGGGTGAGCTTTAGAGAAACAATAAGGTTCCTACCTGTGACCTAAAAATCACAAGGTTCAAATTCTGGAAACAGCTTCTTCACTTGCAGGGGTTATGCTGTGTATACATATTACATACATATATCCTCCTCATATCATACTGGAGGGAGCCTTATGTATTGCGCCACCTTTTTGAGATTCATATTCTAACACTAAACGTGGTCACGTATGATTGTGTATTTAAATTAAAGTTATTCGTGGTTGTAATTGATTCGCCCTCAATTCGAAAAACAATTAAGCTAGTATACATATCAATTAGCTGATATTGTTTGGTCTGTTACAAGAAAAGTTGTTTTAGCGGTCCATCTCTTTCTTATTAATCACACATATTGACCTCTTCTCTAGTTAGTTTTGCCCATCTATGATATTATATTTAGTTATCCTAACTATTTTTATTGTTTTTATCAAATGTAGAAATCAATCAAAGATATGAAGGTGTTGGGCAGGGAAGCAACTTCTTCTGAACCACTTGATGCAGAACTTCTTGTGCCTGAAGAGGTTAATGCTATACAAGATCAAGTAAGATTCTTCTTAACTTTAGTTATGTGGTTGTGGTTGAACATCTAATCCACCAAACCAAAAGTTTTACATGCTGTGAAGCAAAATTATGTCTCTGAACCAGTTTTTGTGGTAGTTTGTTATGATCTAAACCAGTTTCATTGCTCTCACATTATGCTTCCTTCATTTGATAAGATCTTGTTATGCCTGTAGCATCTTATGCAGTATTTCTCTCCTGGATCTAATAATCTGGTTTTGTTGGGCCCACAGTATTTGTAACTGTGTAATATTTGGATTGTTTGTTCAGAAAATTTTAGTCTGCTCTTTTCGATATGGTTTTATTATGCTCATGCATGTATCTGATCCAGTTTCGTTATGTTCATAGTAACTGATGTATCTTGCAGTATATGATCTGATTTTGCTGTTCCCCCCCGTATTTGATTTAATTTTGTTGTGTTCACTATTATTATCTCGTGTATATTATCTGATTTAGTTGTGTCCACAGTGTTTATCTGCTGTATATTATCTGGTTTTATTCTACTCATAGTATATTTATCCTTTAATAATATTTGTGCATATACTCTTTCTTGTTCTAAAATTTGTGTGTGCATATTTATCATAGTAGCTGATATTCATTCTTCCCAAGTATGAACAAGGTCAATGGGAGACATATATGAGAGAGAGAAATGGAGTGAAAATAAAATATAAACAAAAAATATAGTGAAATAAATTTGTCCTTCACTTCATATCATTTACTCTCTCTTCAATTCAAACTTACACTCGTGTTGAAAGATTATGGCTATTCACATAACTAACTGATTTCCATTGGTTTTATTTATTACAGACTCCAAAGAGGAAAGGGAAAAGGCCAACTACAAAAGTGGTAGGAGAATTCTCTCTTTCATATGAGATTCCTCCTATTTGCATTCAGAATAACTTTGAAGACTTGGACAAGGTATGATTACTTATTGTCATTAGATCTTACTTTTCATATTTATATTCCATTTTTCATGTATATATATAATCTTTGTTCACAGAAAAAAAATTAAATAATGTATTTGTAACAGAATTAATTTTTATGTGCAGTTGCTTTTACGTGACGAACATACAAGAGACTCCAAAAAGCGTCACCAGTTTTCCTTCATCGAGAGGCTTCAGAACTGGACTCTTCGACTAAGGCAACGCCCCAATGGGAAACATCGTGATGTTGTAAGTTTTTTAATTTATATGTCATAGGAATAAATTTTTTGTTTTTAAACAAAAAAGACAAAAATTTCATGATGATGTTCGATAAACTTGTGCAATATTTATGCAGACCAATATTGTTGACATGTCTTTTATTTATCAATCAATTAATATGAGTTTGAAACCGTTCTTATTTTATATAACAATTGCATAGTCAAAATTTTGAAGATGAAATTATATATCATCCTTTTTAATATAATGGTTTGCAGTATTATAATCATATGATGTCTGAGAGTTTATTTCGTTCAAAGAAGGAAGTTGTTAACTTCATGATCCATGAGAAGTATCCAAAGTCGAACAACACTAACAAGAAAGAAAAGAAGCTTCGAGTTAAGGTGAGAGAAACCTTATATTACAATCTTGTAGTATATAGTTTTTCTTAGGGTATCATAAAATAAAGTTATCATAAAATGAAAATAAAATCTGGAGATAGATATATGTTAATTATTATTGTTTTTGTTGCCGCTGCTGCTTTTTAAATTAATTTGTTTTCCTTGTAGAAGGAAGAAGCAACTACTGCTGCAAACAATAATGATGATGATGCATCATTAGGCGAGAAGAAGCAAAAGTGTGAAGATGAGAAAATTGATCAATTTGCTATTGATAGAGAAATGGTTGAGAAATTCCTGGCTGAATCATATGAAAATTTGATGAATCGTGATTCTGCTAAGCCTTAAATGATTTTTTCAGGCCATATGGAATGTAAAAAAATGAATCGCTTTAATTTTCTTTAATTTGAACTTCATGTCAGACAATATATTTTGTTGTAAAAGTTTTTTAATGCTTCAGGTTTTTATTTATATTATATATGAAAATTTGATGCTCGGTCATGAGAATTAATATTATTGTATGTTTGTCATGCATGTTTTAACATATCTTGCCTTGGGTTTTTTTTTAATGGCAAAAGGCATGAAACTTTTATTGAATTGGGCGGAAAAGATCTATCTATAGAACACACTAATAAGTAACTATATATATCTAAAAATTCAGAAATACAAATATACAAAAAAAAAAAAAAAAAAAAAAAAACATGAATTATCCTATTTATGCGGTATGTGCCAACTTAAATAATATCTGAATGAACATTAGCTGATTAATAACTCAACCAATTAGGCAACCAAAGATATATACACAATATTTTGGTCTAATCTAACATTTAATCATTAATTAGAATGCCAAAAGTTTAATAATGGATTAGACAACATCACCAATTGCAGTACACAATTGGCAATTCAAACATTTTTAAAGTATGGAACACACACACAAAATCACTATATCACTAAATTATTGAATATCGCATGCAGACACTTCTTTTTATAAAAAATAATCGACCGAATCTGGAAGAAAACGGCCACTTCTGTTGCTTCCCTCCAGTCTCCATATTTTTTTTAACAGAAAATCTCCATATTTTTCATTCGAGAAAATTCATAAGAAAAACTTTTCTCAAAGTATTTTTCAGAAATTTCATTAACTTGTGAGGTAATATTGTTTTTTTTCTCTCTCTCTCTTTTCCTTTTCTTTTTGTCTTTTGAAAAGAGAACGACCAGTGCAAACTTAACATAATTTTTTCTGATTGATAAGTATCATGACAGTCTCAGAAAAAATTATTTCGTTGGAATCCAAACAAAGAAATTATTAAGTTGTTCTAAAAGGAAAGTTAATTCCAAATTATTATTTCAAAACATTATAAGGAAATTATTATCCAAAAATTATAAGGAAATGAAATTAAAGAAAATCTAAAAAACCATGCTAAAAATATAAATAAAATGTACATTGAATTGTGTGCCAGTTCAAAAAGTTTTGAAAAAGTATTGATAAACTCAACCAGCTAAGAAGGGAATGGCAAGGAAATGACAAATTAAGAAATAATAGAAAATAATTACCAGCCATTAAATTCATTCCATAAAACAAAATCCAAAATGTTGAAGTTTATTGTTATTAACAATGAGGGGTTAAAAACCCATGTACCACTAGTTTTTTTTTTTTTTTTTTTTTTTTTGGGAACTGAAGGTGCACTAATTGAAAATACATACGACCTTTTATCACACGAATATATAAAATCTTGGCTTCAAACTATTTATGCATATGTACTCAATGTTTTACGAAAAATGGTAGTTTTTTTTTTTTGTTATTGATGAAGCATTAACAATATATCCACATACCCCAAGCTAAATATATCCACTTTTTAATCTTTCATACATGAATATAGGGTGGTTGATGACTTGATTCAATTGCACATTTGTCCTGAAGTGAGATCTTAGGTTTAAATTTTGTAGAAGGAAAAATCATATTACAAAATTTACCTTAATTTAGAGTCCAATAAATTCATAAATCTATATGAATCAATGTTACCATACAATAAATTAAATAGTTGCCAAAAGAAAGAATGTATGTACAAAACCGCATTAGTTACAATCATTGTTGTTAAACTTACGAGTTGACTTCGAGTTTACCGTTTTTACATTTCTATCTTACTAAATCGAAGTCAAGTCGCCAGATAAATTCATGTTAGTTGTAAACTTGGTTAAACTCATAAGTTTACATCTTGAGTTTACGTTTTTATGTTTCTAATTTACAAAAATATGTTAACTCACTCTTAAACTAGTCTTAACTTTTCTGATTTGGTCATGCTCAATAGCTTTATATAGAAATTTTTTTGTTAAATATAATAAATTATGAATGTTGATAGATTTAATTTTAATTATTTAATTATACACTATCATACTTATTTAATGATAAAAGTAAACTCTTACAAGTTTACGATTTAAGTTTACAATACAAGTTTATATCAATGTTACGAGTTTATTTAAACTTGCTAGTTTGGCAACTTGGTTACAATGTACAAGTATTTATGCATATCACTTCAACCTCTAACGAAAATGATAAAGTTTGTTTAAAATAATTAATAAGGCATTGAAAACCGGAATGCCATAGGCAGAAAGAACGGGAAAGAAATTGACTACATAAATGTATTAAACCCTCTTTTCGAACTATTTATACTCATATCATCCATATAACTTCTTCTGAATCCAAATAATCTGTTGTTTCAAAGTCTTTTTTGGCTTCATCGATGGCTAGCGATGTTCCTTCCTCTCATCAAAACTCACAAGAACAATTGTCACGGCAAGAAATACAACCTCGCCGTTTGATTACTCAAGATCAGATTCGACAAATTTCTCAAAATTTGACAGAGCAAATCTTAGTATGTGAAAATTTTCCCTCAGTTCATATAGGATTATAGTTGAGATTCATATGCTTATAGTACTAAATGTCATATGCATTCTGATTATTGTGTATTTAATTAAAGTTTCTTAGAATTTGTAATTGATTTTCTCTATACAATTATTTAAACAACTTAATCGGATTGTTCGCCACTCACTGAAAAATTTTAGCAATCCATGATCTATTTCTTTCTATCACACAAATGCTAACTTTAGCTAGTTACTTTTGCCCACCTTTGATATTTTTAGTTATTATAACTATTTTTTTAATCAAATGTAGAAATCAATCGAAGATTTGAAAGCGATGAGCAAGGAAGGAACTTCAGAATCACATCAACCACAACTTGTTGTACCATTATCTTCTAAATCACCTGAAGAGGTTAATGCTACATATGCTTGTTGAAGTTCGTTCTTAATTTTAAAGTAGTTATCAATATAAAAATTTAGTTGTGTGCTTGTGGTTGAGGAACATCTAATCCCATTGAAACCAAAGTGTAAATGTTATGAAGCAAAATGTTTTTTTTTTTTTTTAAATAAAAAATTATGGCTAAACAGGTTCTGATATGCCAAAAGCAGCATTTGTCTCTTGCATCTCTATATGATCTAATTTCTTCTTGTCGTGCCTGTTTGTCTCATGGATATGATCTGGTTTCATTGTTTTCATACTACACATGTTGCATTTAATTTGGTTCTGTAATGACCCATTGCATTTTATCTCATACAGATTATGTAGTTTGGTTTTCCTTCCGCAATATCTATCTATTTCCTGAGATTTGATCTGATTTTGTCTTGCCTGTAGTATTTTGGCCTTATCGTATGTTAATTAGTTTAATTTGGTTGTTCCGACAATATTTATCTCCTGTATCTGATAAGGTTTAGCTGTACCCATGGCATATATCTCATGTATTTCTTCTGGTCTTTAATGTAAGATTTAATTAGTTACTTGATGTTGGTCCTAATATAAGACCTATTTTGCATTTCTATCCACTTTCCATAAATTAACCCTATTGAGTGTTCCTCAACGAGAGAGGGAGGAAATTAAGAAAGATAATCAAGATGTTTTATAAAAAACATACATATATATTAACTAACTTAACTAACAATTTTAACTTACTCGAATTAATTAGTTCTTACATTAAGAACCAGTATTTGATATGGTACAGTTTTTGGTATGTTCACAATCCTTTATCTTATCTGGTTCTGTTGTATCCATTATTTGTCTCTTGCAATATTATCTAGTTTTATTGTGCTCATCACAGTACTTGTCTTAATTTTGTGATTTGATTTTGGTATGACCCATAATATTTGTGTATAAAGTACTATTTTTTCCACTGGTTGTTTTTTTTTTTTTTTTTTTCAACAGACACCAAAGAAGAGAGGAAAAAGAGAACCACAAAAGTTGTAGGGGAATTCTCTCTCTCGTATGAGGTTCCAAAGATCTGCGTTGAGAATAACATTGACCTAGACAAGGTAAATACTTTTACTTGATTTTGAATTCTCTCTTTCATGAGTTTCCTCATTGTTTTCATCTCTACATATATATGTGTGTTTGAGTTCATTGTCTTCGGATTCAGATTTCTAAAGAATCTCTGTTCACCAACAAAGATATTCAAGTAATCTCATATACGTGACAAATTAATTTTTATGTGCAGTCAATTTTATATGACGGAAGTTCAAGCAATACCAATAATAAGTTTTCCTTCACTGAAAGACTTCAAAGTTGGACTCTTGAACACAGAAAACGCATCAATGGAACGAGTGATGTTGTAAGTTTACTTTCTATGTGTTTATACAAAGTTTTGGTTTTAATACTTATTCATGTAAAAATAAACAAAACAAAAAAATTATTGTGACTTAATTCTTCTAATTTTATCTCTCTCTCACGCGCACACACACACAAAAGTTAGCGCAATTGATGTTTATATAGACCAATGACACGTCTTCTAGCAATATGCTGCATGACTTTGAAACCTTTTCTTATACAACTATAATTGTCTATATTCAAAATTTTGATGAAGTTGTATCACTAAAAAACATGACTTCTTTAATATATATATATATATATATATATATATATATATATGTTTCATGATGCAGTATTATAATCATATGATATCTGGAAGTTCATTTCGAACAAAGAATGAACTTTTGAACTTCTTGATCTATGAAAAGTATCCATCAAAGCCAAATTACAAAAAAGAAAAAGAGGCTTCAAGTCGTGGTGAGTGACCTTAGCTTATACAATCTTTTATAGCTTTTATGTATCATAAAATAAAGTTTATTACAAACTGAAAATAAAATGTTATTTGATGTTGTTTTGTGTTTTTTATTTCCAGGAAGCAAGTGCTGGAACCAATGACGAATCATTAGGCAGAGATAAGCAAAAGGCAAGTGCTGAGGAAATGGATAGAGAAAGGGTTGTCAAATTCCTCAAAGAGTCATATGAAAATTTGATGAATTATGATTTTGGTGAGCCTAGTGATGATTCAGACGATGAAATCTAATAAAGTGAATTGTTTTTAATTTTTCTTTGGACTTCATGTAGACCATCTTTTGAATTTTCTTTGAACATCATTAGAAAAATATTATGTTCTTTTGAACGAGTTCCGCTTTTAAGTTTATACCATATATATGTTGTGTTTAACTCTGAATCCATATGAAAATTTAATTAATCATGTAGAATATTATAAACATATAATACCTTCGAATTTATTATGACGAAAACATGAATATATATATATATATATATTAGGCTACACAGATCTAGGAGTGGAAATAGGCCGGTCTTTATCGGGCGTCTTACGACGACATTTTTTAGGACCTAGTACGGCTTGACCTATTTTTTACAAATGCCAAGCTAATGCCTATTTAAAGGCCTAAATGTGTAAATAGGCGGACCTATTTTGTCAAGGCCTAGTCAGTAAGCCTTCGGACCTAGCCTATTTACACATTAAATAAATATAATTATATTTATATCATATAAATAACACAATATTTTTATTTTTTATTCTTATATTCTAATTTCAAGTTATAATTAGCTAATTACAGTACAACCGCTACTATTTTTTGGTAAATTTTCTTTGGAACATCCTCTTAACAATTCATGGTTACATCCTTACTATTCTCTTTGATAACAATAATGTTTTATTTTGGATGATTATATTATTAGGTTTGAAGTTTGGTGAAAACAATTTTTAACAACAACAATCCTCGATTTGTTGTGAGAATAGAGAAAATGGTGTTAGAAGTATAATATCCTGAATTTTGGACCACGAAAATTGAGAATAAGCCTAAAATAGGAAGACGACTAAGCCCGGTTCGGGAAGAGTCGCAAGGACGTCGAGAGATAGGAAGCCTTTTTAGGGACTAAGTAACTCAGCTATACGGGTCCGTGGACCTAGTATGCATAAGCCGTGGAATTAAAGTGCCAATAGAAAAGGGGCACAGAAGACCTATACGGTATTAAGCAATTGGAAAAAAAAAATGTCATTTAGCTATGTCCTAAGGTATGAGACAATTAGCTGAGCAAAAATATGCTAAAATAAGTGTGCACATGACATTTCCTGGTCAGGTGAGGATTTCCTGCATTTTTGAGGAAATAAGAAAGGGAAAAGACACTACAAAACACACATGTCAAAAGGAAAAAGTCAGTATAATCATTACATAAGGACACGTGTCACCACAAGGTTAAAAGAGGAAAAGTGAGGGTATAAAAGTCAATTCCTTACCCTTTAAGGAGTGAATTTCGTCCACATGATGAGAGAAAGAGAAAGAGAAAAATAGATGATTTTATTTGTACTCAGACCCAAACATAAAGTACAAGTCCCACAAGAGGTGAACCGGTGAAAAGGAGACCGATAAGGACCAATTAGGGGCTTCTTTTTGGATTAAATGAGACAAATGTGGGGCCATATGGGAGATAAAATGGCGCCACATATGTCCAATCGGGGAAAAGATTTGAAAAGTTGAAGAAAAGTGCAAAGGGAGCACCCTTTTAACTAGCAATGCACTACAAGGACCAATGGATAAAAGGGTGGACTGGATAAATTGAATAAAGCATATAAAAAGCAAGGGATCAAATTTTGTGGGGGCCAGGAGGCGCCACCTACCCCCTGAAAATATATGGAATTATCTAGAATTATTGGAGAGAAAATAAGCTAATAATTAGGGTACTGTTTTTAACCGACAAAAAGGTGTTTTGGGCCAAAATAAGTAATTTACCCATTTTGAAAAGTAAAAAACTGATTCTCTTGGATGGGGTTGCGCCACGTCAACCCTTCTGGAAGCCTCCGGATTTGCTTGGAGATTAAGTCAAAAGCCTGATCCAAATTATTAACTAGTGAACAAAAGCATGCACTAGATAATTCAAAATACCCAGATCATTTTAACTATTTTAAAAAGGGCTTTAATTTCTCATTTTTGGCACCTAAGTGGCATGCTCAGCTGAAGCAAGAGGAAGGTCCAGCAAGTCTCCAACACCTAGTGAAAGAGCAAGAACATCAAGCAAACCTCCGATTTCAATTAAACACCGAAAACCCGAACCTTTGAAGCTTGTAGTTAGGGTTTTTGTCCATTCAGTTAGGGCTTGGTGTTGTGATCTGATTTTGATATTTTTAAGCATTCCAATGAGTTTAAAATGTGATTTTCCATGGGGTTAGGTCAAGGTCAAGCTTTACGAACTCAAAAACACCAAAAACTCAAAGAAAGAGCTTGCTACCAGCTTCAGGATTTCTGGGCAGCAAAGCTTCATCCATGTTTTTAAAATAGTAAACGACGTCGGCTTGATCTAAAATTTTACAGGAATAAATTAGACTTCCTGAGATTCATTTTGATATGTAATTCGACACCTTTTTTATTTTTCATCTGGGAGAAATTAATTTTTGCAAAGTGCTCTGGAAGCTACGGGATATTTACGCGGAGGATAAATTTTAAGCTACACGCCAAAATATGAACCCTTTTGGACTTTGAAAGTATTTGTACTGTACATTAGGCATCCTAAGGATTCAGATGCCACTGATTTCATACAAATTGGATTTTTTTGAAATTTATTAAAAATGTTTGAAGTTGGGCCAGATTCACTGGAATTTCTGGAAATATGACTTAGGGCTCGGATTTGATGAAAAAAGTAAGGGTGTTTGAAAGTGGAGCTATATACCAAAGAGGGGGGGTGAATTGGGTATTTTAAAACTTTTCAGAAATTGCTCTGTTTTGAAGCTATGAAAACGAGAGATAGACAGTGAGGAAGAAGAAGGCTGGACACAAGGATTTATCTTGGTTCGGTCCAACTCTTTGACCTACGTCCGATCCCTAGAAACACTGGGATTTTCCACTATCACTCAATTACAATTACACACTCTGTACTCGGGATGATCCTCACCCTAGGACTCACTCCCCCTTACAAGTCTGTAATTGTAAACAATCGGATACACACTTCGTACTCAAGAGTTATCCTCTCCCTAGGACTAACTCCCCCTTACAAGTTGTACTCGATTACAATCGGATACCCACTCGTAAACGAAGGATGCTCCTCAACCTAGGACACACTCCCTTTACAAGTTGTACTCTGATTTTCCCAATCTCCAAGTCACGACTTGAGATTGTTACAATGAATGATATACAAGGAAACAAACTCTCTCTAAGAGTAGATATGATAAGCACTGACGCTCAATGTATCACAAGATACTACACAGATAAAAACTAAAGAAATAAATATGAGACTTGAATGATTTTCGTCTTCAGCAGGTGTGTCTACTTGAGAAGAAGTTAATGCACTCTATTTATAGGTAGAGAACATTAAATGACCGTTGCTTGATGAATCCAACCGTTGTAGGTGATTAGCTTAAGGTCCGGTCATCTTCTCTCTCTAAACTTACGCTAATCCAGTGTTAATTTGATCTGGTGTGATTCTGCGAGAATTTGCCCGTTGGAGATTACTTTGCTTGTTGTAGTAAGCATTCTTTAACGTTTAGAAGGCGTGCTCGGATGAATTAGGCTGAAAGTAGGTAGATTTGCGAGAGGTGCATTAAATGCACTTTGAGCACCTTTTTGCTTTTTGCCTTGATCTTCATTAATCTTCATCTGTGCTAACGAAATTCACTCAATAAACTTGTTAAACATATCTGGGAACATAAGTGAATGATTTATGAAAGCAATAGGATCAAACAAGAGTGATTTGCAAATTCGTGTAATTCAAAAATCAGTTTTTACCGTTGTATCTTTTGCTTGGTATGTTCATGCTTCTTCAAGCGGTATAGCATACTTTCACTTACATACTCCAGTAAAGGTGGAAGTATTGACTTAGCTTGAAAATCTTGGTTGCTTTCTGGAAGTCCAATACTTGAGTATGACTACCCATACTGTAGTATTGACTTAGCTTAAAAATCTTGGTTGCTTTCTGGAAGTCCAATACTTGAGTATGGATCTTGCTTACTGGAGTATAGCATACTTTCACTTACATACTCCGATTAAAGGTGGAAGTATTGACTTAGCTTGAAAATCTTGGTTGCTTTACGAAGTCCAATCTTGCGGTATGGCTACCCATCTTTGCGGTATTGACTTAGTTTGAAAAACTTGGTTGCTCTGGAAGTCCAATACTGCGGTATGCAAACCTATACTGCAGTATTGACTTAACTTGAAAGACTTGGTTGCTTTACGGAAGTCAATACTTGCGGTATGCAAACCTATCTTTGCGAAATTGACTTAACTTGAAAGACTTGGTTGCTTTCTGGATGTCCAATCTTGCGGTATGCAAACCTATACTGCGGTATTGACTTAGCTTGAAAGATTTGGTTGCTCTCTCGAAAGTCCAATACTGCGGTATGCAAACCTATACTGCAGTATTGACTTAACTTGAAAGACTTGGTTGCTCTCTGGAAGTCAATACTTGAGTAAGCAAACCTATCTGCGATATTGACTTATCTTGAAATTATCTGTCAACTTTTGAGGGCCATATCTCCCTGGTCTGAACTCCGTTTTGGTCCGTTCAACTCTTTATAGAAATCTATTTGAGTCTATTTTCATATGCCACCAATTTCAGCTCAATACAATTTGTAGATTGTGAGTTACACTCAAAATACCAAAGGTGGGTCTGGACTATGGCGTTGATTCTTGTGGAAAATTTTAAAAATCATAGCTCCTTGATCTTGACACCTTTGGACTTGATTTATATATCAAAATGACGCTTTGGATGTCTAGTTTCAAATGCCACTGGTTTCACGTCAATCCAATTCCTGGTTTGAGAGATATCATCGAATCACCAGAGAGGTCGCCCGTGCTGAACGTGAAACGAGTTCTTGAAGAGCGATAACGATTGCATACTCGAGTTTTCACTTGCATACTCGAGTATTCACTTGTCCGAGACGCCGAGGTGCTGAAGACACTACAAACTCGAGTTTTGAGTCTCAAACTCGAGTTTTGTGTTCCAAACTCGAGTTTTCTCATCCGAAGTTGATTTTTGCTGACTTTAACTTCAAATTGACCCATTCCAACTTCCATATGACCTTGGAGACTTCTAGCATCAATCTTATAACTTGAATAATGATATCTTCACTTCATTCAACAAGTTCTTCTTTCTTTCTTTCTTGATCAATCTCTATAATTCATCTTGGATTAATCTACATTAAATACTGATAGTTAGTCAATGTAGGAGATAACTATATTACTCAATCTTTTTGCTTTCAATAATGAAATCCATATAAGACATCATCAAAACTAATCATAACCAACAGTATTTTTGTAAATACTGAAAATAAGGTATTTTGATGTTATTTAGGGTTAAGGCATATTTTGGGAAGCTATTAGGCACTTTAAAATTTTAAGGAGGTACATATCCCACAGGTAGTAACTATTTTACTCAAGTATTTTTATGTGTTTGTTGTATGTTTTGCCATGTGTGTTTTGTATTTTTGCCAAATATGCATACAAAGCATATTGAGGTTCGAGTCCCTAACTATTATGTTCCTAGCACTGATCCTTAACTATTGTGTTCCTACCACTGGGGAGAGGTCTGGGGCTGGCCTTGATTGGCGGCTCTACGGGTCATTAAGTCTGGGGCTAGCCTAGTGCAGGTGGCTCTACGGGTCATGATTTTGGTAAATCTAGGGCTTGCCTCGGTAAGGCAGCTCGATGGTTCGTGACGTTTGGATATTATGTATGTTTCTCAATGCATATGAGACAGATCTGTAGATACGGGAGAGCACGCTGAAAGGAAGACCTTTTGGAAAGGTAGGGCATCTTTTGTGGCGAGATTGAAGAATAGGGAATGCCCTATTTCATTTTGTATCTATTTTTGGGAAGAATTTGTATTACTTTTACTTCCAGTATTTTATTTTGGATGACTGTACCCTTAACCCTTCAAGGATGATTACTTTTTATTATCGTACTTTTACCAGTGCAATAGGTAAGTCCAAACCGGTATGATGCTCTGTTGCACATACTCTGATATATGATTAACGGAATAAATAATTGTGGAAAGGTAACAGATAAAAGGAATCCCTCTAATCCGCCACTCGAAAGGGCGAGGTTGGTAGGGGTGTGTAACAGGAAGCTCTTCCCCCACAACCGAGAGCCCGACTTGGGGCAAATCCAAATTAGTCGGAACTGAAGGTTCCGATGAACCCAGTGGACAACCAAAAAAATTTACACAGTAGGTCCACTACCTATTTATAGGCCTAGTAATATACCAAGTACCAATAACTAATTGACACCTGTACAACAATATATTTATAAAAATATTTACACTACTACTTCCTAACACCATATAATAAAATCAAAAATGTTAAAAGTTTATTATTATTAATGGGGGGGGGGGGTTTAAAAACCCATGTACCACTTTTTATTTATTTATTTATTGAAGGAGCACTAGTTGAGAAGACATAAAACATTTTTTTACATAATTATATTTATACAGAATCCATACTTCAAACTATATGCATATCTACTCCACATTTTACTTAAAGGAATAAATTTAGGTCAAGTTGCTTATATCCATTATGTCAACACTCATATAGAAAAGGTTGTTTATCACAGTTATTTTTTTACCATATATCACGATTCCAAACCATGATATTTAAAAGCACTATATGTTTATATCTGCTTGTCATAGATACATAATGGTTCTAAACCATGATGTATTCGGTATCTATTATAACAGTTCTTATAGAACACCCATTATATATTGAGGCTTGTTGAGGTCATGCTGTGTGTAATGCTAGGTAATAAATGACGGGCTAATGTAAACAACAGTTATATATTCAACAATGCTGGTATAATACATAACGATATCGTGTAAACAACATTTATATATTTAGTAACATACATAACAATTGTTAAGTAAGAACTGTGAGGTTTTAAAATACATTATGATTATTATATAATAGCCGTGATGTATCGATGCTAAACTCTTCATGTGAGAGTTTTTGAGCCAGTTGGACTAGATTGTATATAACATAATAGTACATGTTACACCTCTATCGGCCTCACCCTTTCGGGTGGCAGGTAGTGTGATACCTCTTAATTCTTATATTATATTACTTAACAACATGTATCAGATTAAATCACACAGCAGAGCATACCTTCGCTTTAGGCATAATGTACTGGTAAGATATTACGAGTCTTGGTTACAAATCTCAATATAAATACATAAAATATCTACAAATCTTCCTTGAATGATTTGAAACCCGTCTGACACCTTCATGTGCTAGCATCCACCACTTTATCATGGGAGTTACTTCCAACAAGGCACATAATACACGGTAGCAATACTGTTGGAATCCCGAAGGATCCCAGAGTAACCGTTAATCTCATACACAAAGTATATTCAAGGTATCTAAGAAAACCATAAATACAAACCACAACATTCAGTAAATCACACACAGCGAGGCACGAAGCCTAATCCGAAACAAGCGGTCTCTATAGCACATAGCACCTGGTAGGGCACAATAAGGCCCTAGTCGCACCACGGCGGTTCCGGTACCAAAGCGCTTGGCAAATAACAACACCGAATGCATACATATACACAATCATGGTAAAGCATACATACGAGACATACAAAGCATATGAGGATTAAGGTTACTACCAGAAATTCTTAGATTGATAATCAACTCCCAAGATTCCTTAAAGCTTGAATAACGATACTTCTTGTCTTTGATCTTAGCTTTTCCTTGAAATCTTTCCTCTTTGAACTCCCTTGTATTTTCAGTCAAGACTTCAAAACACCACGCAAGAATCATTTGTCAAGGTCTTAGGGATGTTTATGAAGATTGAAGGGAGTAGAGCAAGAATCCAAGTTCTACTTACCTCGATTCTGTGATTGGTTTGGAGATCTGACAGCATCTCCACCATGTAAACGGCACCAAACACCTCATATCAAGAATCCAAAACCACATAAAGATTGCTCTCGCCAAAGGAACAACATTGGAGAAGGCCACCGGGAGCTAAAAACACCAAATCGGAGGTGAAATCGGCCCCTTTCTTCTCCCTCTCTTTCTCTATTTCGTTTTTCACTCTTTCTCTCCTCTTTTCTCCATGTTTTGGCCAAGAATGGCCTAGAGACAAATGAGGGGTGAAGTCCTATTTATAGAGATTGAGGCACCAAGAATATTCTCTTTCCTCCTCATATCTCATGCCACTTTGCACCTTCTTGGCCCATAATATCTCTCTAGTCATATGTCTTATTTTGTGGTGGAAAAGATTTGCTTAATGGTTAAGATGAGTAGGTGGCATAAAATATGCACATGTGTCCCTTATCTTTTCTCCTTTAAATCTTATGTTGACACCTCAATAGCTTAGGTGTCCCCTTAATTAATTAAGTATGCTATGTGTCCTCAACTTTTCTTTTTCAAATATTAAATTGCCACATGTGTGCTTAGGTGTCCCTCACATAATTACCTACCTTTCCATGTGTCCACTTAGGTGTCCCTTCCATGATTATTCACATTTCCATGTGTTCACTTCTTTAAATTTTAAGTAGATGAAGGTGTACATGTGTCCCCTTCAACTAATCTTTAATTCATAAGAAGACATGTGGCCATGCTCTAGATGTCTTCTTGAACTTTCTATTATCTTCTCATGCCACCTCTAAAAAACGCAGGGTATAGTTGACTACCTTGAAAACACCGTATACTTACTTATACCGGCATATTTTCGCTCAACTAATTGTCCTATACCTTAGGGCATAGTTGAGTAGCATCTTTCCCAACTGGATTTACACCGTATGGGTCTTTTGTGCCCCTTTTTCACTAGCACTTTAATTCCATGGCTTATACATACTAAGTCCACTAACCCGTATAATTGAGTTAGTTAGTCCCCCAAGAGACTTCGTATCTCTCGACATTCTTGGGACTATGCTCGAACTTGGGCTTAGTCGCTGCCTTTTATAGGCTTATTCCCAAGTCTCTAGGCCCAGAATTCAGGATATTACAATACCTCACACAATGAGTTGCCATACAATTTGGGATAGATCAGGACATTCCAGGGTTTATGGGAAGAACCAACGGCAATATTCCTTACCTATATCTGTAATACTATAATTGTTGAATATAGCTTGTGCCTCCTCATAGGAATTAAGCTAGGAAAACAAGAAGAGGGTGAAAAAGAACGAATATCCATATTGAAGAGGGAGCAAGGGGTATGCAAACCTCGATTTTATGATTCCTTCTTTATCAAGTCTTGCTCAAGGTTTGCATAACCCTTGCGCTCTTTATGTAGGGATATTTGTAATAACCCTATTTTCATGTAAATTATTGTATAAAGTGAATTAGTATCATGTTATTGGAATATATGGAATTTTTATTAAATCTAAGCCAAATTATATTTGTTCCCATCTAATTGGCTAATAAAGGATCATTATTGTGAAGTGTCATGAGAAGGCAAAAGAAAATTCAAGAACATGTACAAATGTCAAAATAGGAAGATTATGAACAAAAATATCTTTGCCTTTGAAAATGACATATACGCATGGCAAGATTAAAGGGGATTATTGGCAAAATATCTTTGACTTTGGAAATAAAAGCTTTATTGATGATGTCATCACAAATTGACATGAGCATGAGTCCAAAATGAATAAAAGAGCATCAAATGTTCCCTTGGCTCTTGGAAGTGGCGCATGGATAGGAAGAAATGAAGAAGAAGAACAAAGCAACTTTCACAAGTTGAAGACAAAAATCATATAGAAGACCTAGAAAGACAAGTGTCCTAATATGAGATTATGTAGCTTCATGAAGAGAGACACTTATCTATTTATAATTAATATAAGTTGGAAAATATAATTATCTCCCAAAAGGCCTATAATTTCAAAATTAAGTAAGGCAAGCGGGGAAAGAAATAAATTTACCACATAATTAATAAGAAGGTATCTAGAACATAGTCACATGTCTTCTTATGAATTAAAGATTTATTAAGAGGGACACT
This sequence comes from Acacia acuminata, assembly GCA_019022655.1. Classification (NCBI taxonomy): domain Eukaryota; kingdom Viridiplantae; phylum Streptophyta; class Magnoliopsida; order Fabales; family Fabaceae; genus Acacia; species Acacia acuminata. The sequence goes on along the minus strand of JAFJYI010000153.1, from coordinate 862,165 downwards.
TGGACACCTTCATCCACCAAGGAATTAAAGAGAGGGACACATGGAAAGGTATGTATTTAATGAAAGGGACACATAAGCTACCATGTGTTAGCAGGATATTTAAAGAAGATTATTAGTGGGGGGACACTTGTACATATTTAATTAATTGCATGGGACACCTAATCACCTTCATTAAGCAAAGCATTTTAACCACAAAGTAGGCATGTGATTAGAAGATATTTTGAGTCAAAAGGGGGACAAATGAAATGTTCATAAGAGGAAGAGAGGAAAAATCAGATTTTCTAGAAAAATGAAGAAGAACCTAGAGATATCAAGAGGCAATTAGGAAGGGAAATTAGCAAAATCACAAGGAGATATTTTTGGTGCCCATACCTCTATAAATAGGACTTCATCCTCCCTCATTTGGCTAAGAAGAGGCGCCACATATATGCAAAAAGAAGAGAAAGAAGAGAGTGGTGAGTTTGAGAAATAGAACCAAGAAGGAGCACAAGAAGAATTACAAAGGAAATTGAGGTAAGGAAGTTGTGAAATTATTCTATTTCCTTTAAATTCATATGGTTATGTTCAAGATCATAGTTAATACATTGACATGATATTATTGAAGCCCAAGTCACCATTACAAAGGAATTCAAGAGGTGATGAGAGAAGAAAAGACTTAGAACAAATAAGTCGTCTCTCTAATCTCTTGTAATTTTAAGGATTTTGGCCAATAGTTAGGACATGAGGATATGATGTTATTTCGGTAATTTTTATGGTTTTAAAGTGTTTAAAATGGAATTTTGTATAAGGAAGAACATGGAGTATGATTTTGGAAGAATTAAGGATAAAATAAGAAGAAATACAAGTTGAGTAACTTTAAAACTAGCAAGGGCATTTTCGTAATCTGGAAATGATTTGTGTGTCTCTAGCCTTGGAAAGTATTTTCAGTCAAAAATAGACATGTCAAGGGTCAAGTAGATTTTTGGAACACCTCAATCAGAGTTTTCTACAATTAGTTGTGATGTAATACCCGATTTTCAATTTACCGAAAATTCGGTATTTTGGAATATGTTACCATATTAAATTGATTAACATATGTGACTTAGAGTCACATAGAATAATGGCTATTTTAAGATTAAAAGAGCCATGAAAAAATAAAAACTCTTAATTGAATTAAGTGTCAATTAGAAAATAATAGGCAAACTAGCTTGCGTTAATTAGGATTAATTGCATAAATTCTCCTAATTAATTAGAGATAAATTAAAAGCATTAAAAGAGGGCTAATTACATTTGAAAATAATTAAACCAAAGAGAATGAAATAATACTTATCTTAATAAGCACTAATTGTCATGGATAGCTAATAAACCAATCCAACAATGACAAGGGTAATTAAATAACAATTAAACACTTGATTAGAGAGTTAATTAAAGCTTATTAATTCTGCCCAAAGATCAGCAAAAAACGTTCAGCATAAGGGGAAAAAGAGAAGATATTGATAAAGCATAAAGTAGTGTTGAAAAGTTAAACATTGCAACTAGCCAATAATGGGATAATTTGCTAATAGAAAAACATATTAAATGCCTATAGAGGTGGAGTATGTTGACTGAATACATGGATGAGTTTGTTTGGAATTTATAATTAAATGATTGTGGTATTTTGCTAATAAATGACGCATGGACAAATACAAAAGCAAAACACAATTAAATGGCTGAATAAGGGGCATGTCGGCAATGCAATTAAATGGTGGAGATTAAACTTCAAAAGTGCATTTTAATCCAAGGGTTAAGGTGAGTGTTAGCCAAATTTAATTGTCACTTGTGTCCTTAAAATTTCCCTATAAATAAAGGGCTCTTCTCTTCAAATTCTTTAGACCAAAATCAGTTTAAAACATCTGATTTTAAGATTAGAGAGTGAGTAGAGTGAAGTTCTTGGAGCAAGAAGGAAGAAGGAGTTGAGCTTCAAGGGTAATGTTCTTGAGCTCTTGTCTTTAGCTTTTTGTTCTTATGTATAAATATAGTTTAATTCATAAAATTAGAGAATAAATTCCTATACTTGTTTTTAGGCCTCCTTGCATTAAAAAAATTCCTAATGAGGTAAAAACATGTTAGGAGATAATTTTTAGAGTTAGTGGAACAAAATTGTGAAAATTGTAGAATTTCCAATTTTAAGCTTTTGCTGGCAACGAAAATTGAGGCTATTATTTTATGTAGCAAATGAAGTCATTAAATCATGAAATTTTACAGAACTAAATTACACATGTAGGGATTTCTAAATATATAAAATATGAATCATTTTGAGTTCTACACAAGGAGTAACATAATTTTGAATTTAAGCCTTATTTATGGAGTTATAAACTGGGCAGCGTTGAGAAAATATTAAACTGGGAATGATGCTTGATGTTCTAGCTTCTGGGAATATTTTTCCTTGAAAATACACATGTCAAGGGTCATGAAAAATTTTTCAGCACTCAAAAATGATTTTTGTAGAATTAATTATGATTTTCCAAAGTTGCTGAAAAAATCTGCCCAGAAAATCCAGCATGGCGTTTTTAAATAAATTAAAGGGAAAAATTGGGATAATAAATCTACCGAGGGTAGAAAGGTAAAATAAACCTTTAGGATGTTATTCTAAGCAATATGATATTTATCAAAATATCATATAATAATCCGACGATAGGATATCCGGGAAGTCCGAAGTCGGATTCGAAGGTCGGGCGTGTTGGTAACTACGCGGTGAAAGGTACGTTCGCGTACTAGTGACTTTAATCGCCTATATCTTGCATGATTATATATGATTGATTGATTCATGAAGTGATGGACAAGACTAGGTCTTGGGTCATGCACTGTGACTAAGTTTATGGGGCTTAGATCACCTGTTTATACATTCAGCTTTATACGGGTTATAGTCTTGATAATGTCGTTGAGTTTTCCTAGCGCTGAGGACACGAGGGGCTGTCGTGGCACTGGTTAGTGCAAACGTGGATGACTTTACATGTGCTGTGTGCTATGTACTATTGTTGTGTTGACATTATATCTGCTGTGTGCTTATTTATTGTTGTAACCTTACATCTGCTGTGTGCTATGTATGGTTGATGCTGATATGTAATGAATATATGTCATATACTGTTATATCTGCTATAGAGGTTAACTATTACCTGAGATTCAATTCGATTGAATCTCAGCCTTGACTAAAGATTCAGGAAAGGAACCGGAGCCGAGAAGAGACACCGAAAGACGGAGCCAAAGAGAGGCACTGATGAACAGAGCCGTGAAGAGGCATCAGCTGAGACGAAAATTAGAAAAACCTTAACAGGAACTAGTTCTGGCATGAATCTAATAAAGTTATTTCAAATCGTTTGGTGTCTAGAAAGGGTTCGTCTATGTGGTCCAGTCGATAAGTCGTTGTGAATTCGGGGAGACTTCCACTAGACACCGGCCTGGCCAATACGTTTGATTAACTGAGTTAAATTCATTGCCACAAGTCTAGTTAAGGCTTGAAGTAAGAATGTATAGTTACTATTGAAGAGTTGTAAATATACACAGCTTTGTATTATTGTATCACATGAATATTCATTCGGGAAATTTTTAATATATCAGCTCATGTCGAGATATCAGCATATGTCTGGGCATTTTATATCAGACCAAACATAAGTGGATGCTCTCCGTTTCCGTTTTACTCTAAGTGGTAGCACCTCAAACTCTGTCAATTTTTCTAAAACTAAGTGTCAACCGACACGATTCGAAGTATGAAATTTGAGGTGTTACATGTGAATTTTTGAAGTTGGGTCAAATTTCTGGAATTTTCTAGACCTTGTGCGAAAATGAAGGATGAATAACCAATGAATAGATACTCAATAACAAAGAGAATTATTGAGTTTCAAATAGTAAGAGAATCCCTCATACAAGTGGTATAGTTACATATTTTTAGGAAAATGTTATATTGATGTTGGCACCATCTATATTGTAGTACTTTAGGTCTATCATTCCTATCTAGTAGCCAGGAGTTTGTTATCCTACTAATCACCTATTTGTAGGTAAGTAACCTTAATCTCATATGCTTTGTATTACTTTATATGTATGTTTTACCATGATTGTGTACGCATTCGGTGTTATTGTTTTCCAAGTGCTTTGGTACCGAAACCCACTGTGTGCGACCCTTGGCATTGATGTGTGCCTTACTAAGCAGTTTGTGTTATGTGACTGCTTGTTCTAGATTAGGCTTTGTGCCTCGCTGTGTGCGACCTACTGAATGCTTATGGTTTATATTAGTGGTTTTCTTACATACTCTGTATATACTCTAGATATGAGATTAACGATTACTCTGGGATCCTTCGGGATTCTAGCTTATTCTAAGAACACAGGTAGATCTTCAAAAGCTTATCGAGGGTCAAGAGGTAAGAATGTGGACCAGGATTGGAGAATTGGTAGAGGATGCTGTTGGTGAGTTTTGGTTAATAATTTATTCTCAAGATGATTGTATAATATTTTAATTGGGTTTGTATCATATTCGGATGATTATATATTAATCCTTTAAGGAACTTATTCTTTTTGGATGCTTATTTACTAATATTATATTGTCCAAATTGTTACATACTCTGCTGCGAAATCATTCTGATACATGTCTGTTTATGAATATAACTGATAAAGAAGGAAAAGATCACACTACCCGCCACCTGAAAAGGTGAGGCTGATAGGGGTGCAACAATATTCATTCTTTTTCACCCTCTTTTTGTTTTACTAGCTTAATTGATGTGAAGAGAAACAAGGTATAGGTCAATAGTTTACATTATTAAATATGTGTTCGGAGTGCTATTGATTCTAGCCATAAAGCCTGTGAAATCTTAATCCATTCCAAATTGTATTGTTACTAGATGTGGGAAATACTACTATATTAGATAGAGCCAAGTCCAAGTAGCTAAGAAACCCTTATATTGAAGAGTCTAGAAATGATCTCACATTGTCAAATCTCAGAGCTTTAACTTGGTGACACTTTCTCAATATGCAGGAGAAGAAACTTTGATCGAGCAATTGGTTTTCCAAGAACAAAAATGTGACTTTATAAAATCAATTTAATGTCACCTTAAACACTTTATCGCCTCATGATTTTACAAAAGCAGCCCAATCAGTCGTGTTGACAACTTCCTAAAATAAGAGAGGAACCTTCAATCGAGCAATGGGTTTTCATGACCTATGTTTTTGTTTTCACAAATTCTGCGTCTCAATACATCACGGTTTATATATTTAATTTAACCGTTAAGGATTAGCATTATAATCTTTGTGCGAGCTCCGCCTCGACATACATTATACTTATTTGCTACAACCGTTATTTATTAAGCATCATATATGTAAGATTATGTAATAGTGCAAGTTTATAGGTGAATTTACAATTATATAGACATATTTTACCAATTAACCATACAGAAATAGCAAGTGTTCAAAGAAAAATTTACAAATAATAATTTATGTTATAAAAACTGATACAAAAGTTTTAAATTGTCCATATGTGATTTACAAGTGAAACTACGTATTTTAACAATTAACAATAGCAAAATAACAAGTGTCATTGGAGAACTTGACTTGATGAGTATAAATAACTTGACCTAAGTTTTGTCCTCAGCTAAAATGATAGTAGTTTTTTCTTTCTTTTTTATAGATAAAGCGTTAAAAATATATATCCACATACTCCAAGAAAAAATGTCATAAAAACCATGGACCGAAATGCACAGTTTTTTTTTTTAATCTTTCGTACATGAATTTAGGGAGGTTGATTCAAATGCACACTTATTATCCTGAAGTGAAATCTTAGGTTTAAATTTTGCAGAAGGGAAAAAATCATATTAAAAAATTTACCTTAATTTAGAATCCAATAAAGTCAAAAATCTATATGAATCAATACTACCATACAATAGATTAAATAGTTGCCAAAAGAAAGAATGTACAAACCTCATTATTCACAATTTACAAGTATTTATACATATCTCTTCAACCTCTATCCAAAACGATAAAGTTTTTTCAAAAATAATTAATAAGGGATTGAAAACCGGAATTCCATAAGCAGAAAGGACCAAAACAAAAAAAAAAAAATCGAAGTTTAATACATGAATATATTAAACCCTCTTTTCCAACTATTTATACTCATCTCTTCTTCTTATATCCTCCACAAAACTTCATTTGAATCCAATAATCTTTTCTTTCAAAGACCTTTTTAGCTTCAACATGGCTAGCAATGTTCCTTCCTCTCATCCAACTTCACATGAACAATCGTCAGGGCAAGAAATACAACCTCGCTGTTTGGTCACTCAAGATCAGATCCAACAAACTTCTCAAAATTTGAAAGGCTGTTTGGTCACTCAAGATCAGATTCAACAAATTTCTCAAAATTTGAAAGCGCAAATCTTAGTATGTGAAATCTCTCTTCCTCAATTTTATCTTGGATGATCGTGGAGAATCATATGTTGACAGTACTAACTGTCATATGGATTCTGATTATTGTGTATTTAAATTAAAGTTTATTAAAATTTGTGATTGATTCTCTCTCAATTATTAAAAAAATTTAGCTATCCATGATCTCTTTCTTCATCACACATATACTAACCTTAGCTAGATAGTTTTGCCCACCTTTAATATTATTTAGTTATTATAACTATTTCTTTATCACATGTAGAAATCAATCGAAGATATGAAGGTGATAAGCAAGAAAGGACCTTCAGAATCACATCACGCTCAACTTGTTGTGCCATTATCTTCTCAATCACCTGAACAGGTTAATGCTATTCTTGTTTTGAAGTTCGTTCTTAATCTTTAAGGAATTCTCAATATATATAAAAATTTAGTTGTCTTCTTGTGGCTGATGTGCCAAGCAGAATTAGTACTTTTGCCTTGTATGTTTGTTTAGTTTTGTTGTATCCACTATTGGTTTCTTATATAATATCTAACTTTATTGTGCATATATGTCTTATGTGATATGATTTTGGTATATCCATAACATTATGTGTATATGCTACTTTTTTCCACTGGGTTTTTTTCCAGATGCCAATTAAGAGAGGAAAAAGAGAACCACAAAAGTTGTAGGGGAATTCTCTCTTTCATACGAGGTTCCTCATTTCTGCATTGACAATAACATCGACTTAGACAAGGTACGTACTTGATTTCAGATCTCATCTTTCATAGATCTTCCACTATTTTTCATCTCAAAATATATATTGTTTGAACTCATTATCTTTGGATTCAGATTTTAAAATAATCTATGTTCACCAACAAAATTTATTCAAAAATAATCTCAAAGGTGACAAATTATGTGCAGTCAATTTTATATGATGATCGTAGTGCAAGCAACGCCAGTAAGAGTCGCCAGTTTTCCTTCACTGAAAGGCTTCAAAATTGGACTATTGAACAAAGAAAACGCATCAGTGGAACGAGTGATATTGTAAGTTTTCTTTCTATGTGTATATATATTTAAAGTTTTTGTTCTAATTCTCAATCACGCATGTGAATATAAACAAAACAAAACAAAACAAACAAAAAAAAACGTTATCACTATGCTGCGTGAGTTTGAAACCTTTTATTGTAGAACAATTGTAAATATTCAAAAATTTGAAGATGCAATTATATTACTAAAAAACATGAGTTGTTTATTTATTTGCACATTTACTTGTTTCATGATGCAGTTTTTTAATCATATGATATCCGGAAGTTCATTCCGAACAAAGAAGGAACTCTTGAACTTCTTGATTTATGAAAAGTATCCATCAAAGCCAAATTACAAAAAAGACAAGAAGCTTCAAGTTGTGGTGAGTGGCCTTAGCTTATACAATCGTTTATAGATTATCGTAAAATAAAGTTAGTTACAAAGTGAAAATAAAATTAATGTTAATGTTGCTATGTTTTGTTTTTTTAGGAAGCAAGTACTGGAACCAATGATGAATCAGTAGGCAAAGAGAAGCAAAAGGCATCTGCTGAGGAAATGGATAGAGAAAGGCTTGACAAATTCCTCAATGATTCGTATGAAAATTTGATGAATTATGATTTTGGTGAGCCTAGTGATTCAGAAGATGAAATGTGATAAAATGAATCTTTTTTTATTTTTCTTTGGACTTCATGCAGACTGTCTTTTTAATTCTATCTGATCTTCATGTAAAAAAATAATATGTTCGTGAATAAAAGAGTTATGCTTTCAAGTTTATATCATATACTTGTGGTGTTTTACACTGAATCATATGATATTTTAATTAACACGTAGATTAATATTATATGTGTGGGTGAGAGTGCGCTTTTTATATTTGGAACAAATTTTACCTTAGAATTTATTATGACAAAAAAATGAAAAATATATAGAACGTGTAGGCTAAAAATTCAAGCATACAGGACCATGAATAGAATCATCCTCTTGTACTAGTTAAGCGCCAACTTAAATAATTTCTACATGAACATCGATTATCGCAGCCAACGGTATATCATATATAGAGATATAGAATACAGTATTTAGGTATAATCTAATATTCAATCATTAAATGTAATGATCCCAAAGTTCAATAATAGAGTGACCAATAAGCTATTCGATAAGGTGGTAAGCGGCCTCATTCCCCTAAAGAAGAGAACACAAGTTTGAACCTCATGCAAGAAGCCCACTTGTTGGAAGAGTAAAAAAAAAAAAAAAACCTTTTGTTCTCTAAGCTTGGAAAGGAAGAGTGGCCAACAAATTGTTAGTTGAGATGGTAAGTGGTCTCATCCCTGTAAATGGGAGAATACAAGTTTGTACCCCATATAGGAAGCCCACTTGTTGGAAGTGCAAAAAACATTTTATTCTCTAAGCCTTGAAAGAGGAAACTTTATTATCAAACAGGAGGGGGAAAAAACAGTAATATAATCAGAGTAGATTATTTGTCGTAATCCCTCCAATCCTATTTACTCGGAAACATTCTCTCATATATAGGTTGTTCTTATATATAAACATCAATTTGGTTTTGTCTAAAACTTCAATGCACTTTTTTTGTTTTTACCCCAGTTAATTATATGTCTCTCTCATATCTTTTTCCCATTCTCTTTCTCTCATATTTTCATACTCATTCTCTTTTACAGTCATCGTCTTCATAAATAAGGGTATATTTAAGGAAAAAAATTACATTTCTTACATATTTATTACTTTTGATTAATTTGAACAACATGACGTTTTGCGTGATTCGATAATTGTTGCTTATGAAAATGACTAAAGGGAGTCATAAAAGGATTTGCATCTTCTAAAAAGTGCACTTGTTGATATTTGAACTTGTGAACTTGTGTTCTTCTTATAAAATGAGACTGATTACCACCTTAACCAATAACTTTAGTTTTCATAAAATATTTCTTAGAGAAAATGTCAGTGAGAGAAGAAAATAAGTAGGAAAGAAATTTGTGATTCATTGTATGGGATCATTGAAAATATAGTACGTGCACAATCAATTAATGCATGTATTTCCTTTTTTTTTTTGGGGGCGGGGGAGGGGATAGAGTTAATGCATGTTTGTCCTAATATAAAATCTTAAATGCATTAAAAATGTTTCTCTTTTTTTGAAATTATACACTTGATTTGAAAATACATTATGCATGCATAATGTTACTTTTAATTTGTTACCCTTATCATCTCATTAATTATCAATATAATTATTCATAACAATTATAAAGAACATGGGAGTTTAAAAAAATTTCTCAATCTATCATATACCAAATCATAAAAATTGTTTCTATTTCAAGAATTTAAAATAAAAGGGCCTAAAAATCTTATCTGGACTTTAGAGATTCAATGGAGTTAAGGAAAAGAAAAGGTGCCCCGAAAGTTTCCAAATCATAGCAATGTTATCTGATTGTCGTCTAGGTTAGTTTAATCGCTAATTGATTAAATATGTTTAGTTGTCGTGTGAACAACAACAATGAAGAAAAAAACTCGAGCTAGAAGAGGAACTTATGTTTGTTAAAGGGTAATAAATAAAAAGATTCAATTATTGGATGCACGAATTGAGATTGTTGAGAATAAATTTGCCAGAAACCCTCCACCATTGTACCCTAGTGATGTTGAGATATGTAGATACCGCTTCGATTTTCTCTTTACAACACAAGATGCTTTTTTTCTCTTTGATTTTTTCCAATTCTTCAAATGGGATGCATTTAAAAAAAAAAATCCTATTTATAAATCTAGAAAATAATAAAGTGTATTACATATGGACCTAACATATCAACATATTTGATCAATTAAAAGTTAAACTTAACTTGGATAACTACTAAGGTGAAAATGTTACATTTTGAAAACTTTCATAGCAACATTATATTGCTCTTAAGTGAAAACTTCTGGGGAAAATTTGCACCTTAACCGAAAACATAAACAACATGGATGACATGTGGACTCCAACTCAATATATTTTGTCAAATAACGGTCAAACTTAACTTGACTAATGGAACCATTTGGAAATTTTTAGGGTGACATTGCTCTAACGTGATAACTTTCGAGGAAAAATTAGCCCTTAACCCTATATTATAATCTAGTTACTCCTCCAGTCCTTGAAGACATATTTACCAAATTTGATTAGATTAAAGAAGTTGGTTAAGGTAGTTAATATGACATGTATTTTCTAAAATATCCTAGTCATCTTCCTTAATTCTCACTCCTCCTTGATTATTGTTGAATGAGTATCAATAATTAGGAAAAGATTGACAAATATAAAAACTATGTATTATATTTAAGACCAAGATCAACTCCCTAAATATGGTTATAAGATTTTCATATATTTTTTTACACCTATATAATAGCCCTTCCCATAGGAGGGATTAATCACACATCCAAACACAAGACACCCACTTGTGCGTGCACTTTTCCTAAGCCACATGGGGATCCATCTCCCAACCTCCTTCAATAAGAGGGGTAAGGTCACTACTATAGAAATCACGATACATGACAATTATTAACTGCCATACAAAACAATTTCAAATTGTCATATATACGGGACTATAAAATCTCTGCACAAATACATGACAGTTCCAAACTGTTATTTATTCTGGACCTATTATAAAGGTTATAATATGACACTTGTTATGTATTAAGGTTTGATGAGGCTATGATCTGCCCTTTGCTATGATAATAATTAATAGGCACATGTAAGCAACCATCATAATATATGATAATGCTTGCATGATATATAACGGTTTCATTTTACAACCGTTATATATTTAGTAACATACATAACGGTTTGTATGTAAAAATCATGACTTTTAATAAAAATAAATAACGGTCTCACATAGAAAATCATTATGTATTTAGTACATAAATAACAGTTTATAAATAATAACCGTGATGAATGGATATAAGACTCTTCAAGTGAGAGTTTCTGAGTTAGTTGACTACCTCCTATATATATAAAATAGAACAGCAGTACCTTCAACATCAAGTTCCTATGCAATTGGGGTTGGATTAATACATTCTAGACTTTGTGGTGAGAATCAATGGCAATTGTTGAGGTATACAAGTAATAATATAACTATTGACCTATATATAATTGTGTCTCTTCACAATAATTAACCCTAGAAAGCAAAGGACTCTGGGAAAATATATATACCCCTATCAAAAAGGGCAGAGGGGATATGCAAACACTTGAGTTCAAGGGTTTGCATAACCATTACGCCCTTTCTGATTGGGGTATTTGTTTCTTACCCAATCATCCTTTGTTTTTTAAGCTTAATTTCTCAAGAGACACAAGGTATAGGTGAACACTTACATTATTATACATATAGACTAGGAGTGATATTGATTCTTACCACAAAGCCCAAAAAATCTTGATCCGTCCAAATTATATTGCTACTTGATGTGGGAAGTACTACTATGTTTTACACACACACACGCATACGAGAACAAGTAACTCAAAAACTCTCACATTAAAAAGTCTAGGATTGATCACAATGTTGAATTTCATAGTGTTTTAGTGCGACCTGCTCAATAGAAAGACAAGAGACAAACCTTCAATCAGAGCAATAATGTGATGTCCCAAAAAACATAACTTCACAACAATAAATTCAATATCTCACCTGAACTAGTTTATTTATAGGGCTTGTTCGTATATGACTCTCAGCACATCTGAACTAGTTTATTAACAGAGCTTGTTCATGTATGACTCTTATCGATACACATAAACTAGTTTATTCATCACATCTATTGAACTTTTTTTAGTAACCTCTAGAGATATGGATACTTCCAAAAAAGGATGTGTATTTTCCTTAAGGATCATACCTCCATAAGTTATTTCAAAAAATATCAATAAAATAGAAACCTTTAGTGAAAGCAATGGGTTGACAAACTTCCTATAACAAGAAATTAACCTTCGATCAAAGCAATAATAAGTTTTCCAAAAAACCATAACTTCACAAAAGCAAGTTAATAACACCTTAAATGTTTTACGCGTTGTGACTTCACAAAGGCACCTCAATCAAACAAGGAGAACAAAGCACTAAAGGAATGTGACCTAGTTAGGGCTCACGAATGACAAAAACGTGAGTTAAGGCAAGTGAAAGCAACTCTATCAATAGTCGCCGAGATGAGTGTGAAGGTATTGATTAGCGCAACAATTGCTAAGAAGTAATAAAAAGGATATTTATGGTGGGGCTAGATTGAAAATGACTCTCGATGGCCAAAAAGACAACAAGATTACTAGGGTTACAATATTGGAGGGTTTCGTTCAAATAGACTAAGTGTCAATTGTGTTCTGCTTTAGACATTTAAATAGAAAAGGAAGGCTAAGTTGTTTTAGGTTTCCGTGCTGAATACTTTACATAACGATTGTATCGATAAAACTATTATTTATTTGTTTATATTTATTATAGTTTTTTGTTAATAACCGTGAGATATGTTATTATTGTTTTTTAAAAAAATTTGGGCAGCTAGTGCCCAAATAATTGTGTGTGCGTGTGTGTATTATAAAAATAAAACAAAAAAAATATCACCCTCTAATAACTAGTTTCTTGATAGATGATCGAGATCTCGATGTAAATTTAGGAACTTTTGTTTCCTTCAATTTGAATGAATCAAAAATTTCATAAATTCATAGCAAACCACACATCATCACACTACTCGCCACTATAGGAGTAGCCTAAATCATCCGGGAGTATGACATGATCGTGGTGGTCGAACTCATATTCATGAAAAGTGACATTGGCCTTCCTGTTCATACTCGACAAATATCTAGCCAACCTCCTCACTACATGGTCAATGCCTTCTACATGCTACAACATTTCCTTCACTTGAGGCGGAGGTGGAGGAGAAGGTTGTGGAGGAGGAGAAGGGGAGAATGAGGTGGTGGAGGTTGTGGAGAAGAGGAAGGAGGTGGAGGTAGAGGATAACGCCATGGATTTTCTAGCAAGTCTCAGCATCATGTTTCGACTTGGTGATTGAAAGAATAGAGGAGGATGATAAACATAAGGAAATTTGGAGTTTATATAGATTGAAAGTATGGGTTCAGATCATTATTCCACACATTGGAAGTTGAAAAGGAGCAGTCGAGCGCAGTGGTGGGTAATGAAAGGGTACTTGGTTCTTGTGCTGATTATTGGATATTGAAGAAGCATAGAGTATTCTCATCATGACCGTGGAGAAGGGGAAAGGTTTGGACCATTTAGTTGACAACAATTTAAGAGAAATCATTATGTTGTTTTTCTGATATGAAGTTGGAAGACTAATGATTTGTTTGTTCATCTAACGTTTCATGATAGTTTTATTGTAAGAATTGTCATTTTTGTGAGACAATATATGATAGTTACAAAGTACAACCATTATGTATTTGCATTGTATTCTAGTAAGTGACGATTGTTACTTAATAACCGTAATGTATATAACTTTTTTTAAAAAAAAATTGGTGGTTGATTATGCAACCACCATTTTACAGCAAAAAAAGAAAATAAAGTAAATAAACAAACTAAAAATAAAACATTATGGAGATGTTTTAAGAATCTGATGCATCATCAAATTCTTCATTCTCTAGTAAATTGTCCACCTTCTCGTTGAAAGAGTGAATGAGAGAGATAAGTTCCTTTAAACACTTATCTATATGTCATTGCTCTCGCAAGTAAACTTGGACCATATGATGGAGCTCGTAAGTTGCATGGACGAGACCTTCAATGCTTGTTGGCAAAGGAGTTCATCATTTGATTTTTTGCCGATGGTGGATCAAATTCTCTTGCATTTGTCCATGATTTTTTGTTGAATCAGAATTTCGCTTTGAGAAGTTGAAATGGAAGTAGACAAGTGGAGTTCAATTTTCGACATTTATATAGAAAGGGTTTTGTGGATTATTGAGCCATCACGTTCTTTAGTATTAAAGATCATTATATTTTATAAATAGTGATGATTAATTCTTAATAACCATTATGTATTTGACCATTTTTCTCAATTTATTGGTGTCTACTATTAATTTTATAATCAACCGCAATATTAACTTAGAATCTTTAAGTATGTTGGCAAAAAACTTTAAGGTTCTTAATTAATGAACATGAACTATTAATTTTTAACTTCATCTCCTTCCCTGCTGATGAAGAGGATGGGGAATAGGAGGATGAACAGGACAATGAGGACGATAATGGTGGTGACCGCGTCCTCATCGTCCCGTTCATCATCCTCTTCCTCATCCTCATCCACATTCTCATCATTGAAGGACAAAGATGAAGGCCGAGTCGAGTATTATCATCGCATGGGGAAAGAGAGAGATTTTGAACCATCGCAATGTTTGTTGTTTCATGACAGTTTTTGCTTAACAACTGTCATTCTTGTGAGACAAAATATGACGGTTGCTAATTACCACCGTTATTTATTTGCCTGGACTGCTACTAAGTGACAATTTTACTTAATAACCATTACGTATTTCAAGTACTGAGGATCCTAACCACATCGCCCCCTCTGCCATAGCCAACGACTCCACCCCATCCGCCAATTAGGGGTGGAAACAGGCCAAGCTTCGCCCTTAACAGTCATGCCTATTTTGCAACATGGTGGCATGAGTCTAACCTATGGCCTGCTACATGCCTTATTTTTGGCCTAATCCTGGCCTATACAAAGGTTTGGCCTGGCTTGGCCTAAGGCTTATCAAGATCAAGCACTGAATATCAGTGAAAATCAAGCGTGTTAAGGAGGCTTGTTAAGATCAAGCCTGTTAAGATATTTTTTAATACAATTAAGTTTTTCAGATAAAATAATTACCTTTTTTTTAGATAGGATAATTAGATTTCAGAATGAGTAATTAAATTTTTTTTGTTAGTATAGAGTAATTAACAAGCCCAAGCTTGCCTAACAGGCCTAATAGGCTTCTTAGTAAGCCTAGGCTTGGCCTATTAACCAAAATAGGCCTTATGGCCTAACCTTTTTTACTATCAGACCAAACCCCTTGCTTTTTTCCACTCCTACCACCAATCCATCTATTGCGTCGAATGACGAGATGGAATAAGAGAAAAGAGCATTGGGAAAGGGTCTTGTTGTCATGAAGAGGTCGAAAGCAAATTGCAAAAGAGGAGAGGAAACTTACTGTAAGGTGAAACAAGAAAGGACAAATTGTAAAATCTAACAAATTGTATGCAATCCTAGTCAAAGCCACTATTAAATTCAAGGATTTTTACTCGTTGAAGCCACTCTTAAATTCAAGGATTTTTGCTCCCTCTCATTTAAAATAGAGCTCACTTTCAACCACTACATCATAACTATGGAAGAGCCATTATTATGTTCTTTGCCAACGATAGTTTGTCCAATTGACATGATAAGGAGTTGTCTATAATCATAAAATCATGGGTTTGAATCTTGTTGTTGGTTTGAGGACTTTGTTAGATGGTGATCCTATAAATACCTCTCAAGCATTAAGTTAACCCTTGAAAAATGTCTTAACTTTGGTACTTTAAAATCTAACTCACCTAAACTTTCAAAAACCAAAGAATGAAGGAATAACATAGTTAACTCATTAAATATATCCCAAATTGAGAAAAAAGGGTTCAACTTTGCCCGTATTCAAATATATCTCACTCATTCCCCCTTTTCTAATATCAAATATATACCACTGACCAATAAGGGAAAATTTTGAAAAATAGTGATTAATAACTGTCTAGATGACTTGCATTATGGACTAAGGATTTCTTTTTAAAAATCGTGCTACATTTTGGACTGATAGGCGTATTAGACACTCGGATAATTAAATTATTGATGGTTCATATCAGTCATTGACAACCTTTCTATTCATCATGTAACATCCCATTTTCAAAAGCGGAATAATTTTTTTTCATCAGAGTAGAGCATCGGAGCGATTGAGTAACTGATATTTATATTCAAAATGCCGTAAGTCTGGCTGATTACAGTAGCGGTACATTATACCGAGTGTTTTCAAAGTAAATAACAAAATAAAGTCTTCAGCTGAGTCCCTATGCGTGCCGCTTGCCTTTCTCCTCGATCCTCGGTCCTCCTGACCCTGACGCTATGTTAAGAGCTGAGGTTCAATGCCCATTAAACCTCGGGTAATTTAACCTCATGCTCGGGTAATACAATATATGTATGACAGATATTCATGACATTACAGCATAATCAATACATAAGCACACAACAGATGCAAGATTAACATATCAACAAGTACATAGCACACAACACATGTAAAGTCATCCTGTTTGCACTAGCCGGTGCCACGATGGCCCCTCGTGTCCTCGCTAGGAAAACTCAACGGCATTATCAAGACTATAACCCGTATAAAGCTGAATGTATAAATAGGTGATCTAAGCCCCATAAACTTAGTCACGGTTCTGGCCCAAGACCTAGTCTTGTCCATCACTTCATAAATCATTCTATCACATATATGCATACAAGACACATCGAGTTAAAGTTACGATGCGCGGACGTACCTTAGTCATGATGTCGGTACGTTGACGTTTGGACTGTGATCGTGTTCAACCTATAACGGTAATGTCATATCTATTAATTCTCAATAACTTCCTAGCAGATATCCTAGTCACTAATGACCTTTTTACCCTTGGTAGGATTATCTCTCAACTTATCACATTTAATTCTTCAAAAACGCTGGTCCAGAATTCTGGACAGATTTTTATCTAACTTTGAAAAATCATAATTAATTCTAGAAAAATCAAAACGAGGATCCGTAAAATTCCTTGGAATCCTTAGGATGTCTATTTTTGAGAAAAAATATTGGTTTTCACCCAGAATTCGTGATTCATTCCCAGTTTAATGATCTTCAACCACTGCCCAGAATTTTTCCAGAAAAACGTAGCTTAACTTTGAGAATTTTTATCTCACTGTACAGAAATCATTTTAACATGTTCTTGACATATTTAAAAATCCCTATATGTCTAATTTATCCATGAATTTTTCCAGAATTTCGTGACTGTATTTTCAATATAAAATTTTGGCATGTTCATCACTGATTCCATAATTTTCAAAACCGATGAAATTTCGTCAGAATTTCGTTACTTTGATGATTTCCTTCCAAAAATTTTGCTATATAACCTCTCTCATCATTTTTTAGAAACTAAACCAATTTTGACCATAAAAACATGTAAATAAAATTTATTCTAGAATATTTAAGATCTACACTACTTCTATCTAAGAATTCTAAAAACTAAAGACTAGAAACTAAAACTAAAGACAAGCTTACCTCTTGAAGCTCTTGAACTCCTTCCTCCTTCTTAGAAATCACCACTTGGTGGTTGATTTGGTGTGAAGAATGAGGAGAGGCAAGGCCTCTATTTATAGGGAAAATCTCAAGGTTAAAATGGTAAACTCAAGCCCAATGTGGGCCCCACCATTTGCCTCTTCCTTAATCTCAACCATTAGATCTAAACTTAATCAAGAAGATTTAATCCTCACCCTTTATTATAAAGCATGTGCTCTTGTGATGTCATCCTTGTGATGTCATCTTGATGACATCATCAAAGCTTAGGTGTCATTGTTGATTAATTTACTTTAATGAAATCTATTTTTTGGTTGCTTGATCAATTACCAATACTTTTGAATTCTGTGTATGTATGTTGATTAGTAGTTAGATATCAAGATTTATGGTCTAATTAGATTTCACCGGGTTGTACTAAGCTTATTCTTCAACGTTTGCAAAAATAGCCTTTACTAGACTTACTTTCGAGGTTAAATTATGTGGGTTCAAGATAAGTCCTTATATTTTCTCCAAGGTTCCTACTTCTTCACAACTATTTAAATTTGTATAAATTCTCACTTTATTTGTTGTTTTGAGTTTTTACTGTGTACATCAGATATTTACTGGATTTCAAATCATTATCAAATTTGCTTTAATTCTTTTTTTTTCTCTCTCTCTCTCATTGGTCAAAACCTTTTCTCATGGATTAAGCTTTATGAGGCTTAATTAAGACCTTTGGATTTGGCTTTATTAAATTTAATCTTAGCCCTTCATATCTAATCTTAATTAGCATCCCTAATAAAGTAGTTAAGTGTAATTGTCAAAATATGATTGGTTCTAAGATTAATTAGAAACCACTTCTATACTAATCCTAGCCCTTCACTAGCCCTTGTTTCTTAATTAAGGTAATACATCCTTAATTATGCCTTTAACATATGCCACTAAATTAATTGTGAATGTTTATGAAAATAATTCAATTAACATAGATTGAATTATCTACTACTTGTTGGCAATTTTCTCTAATTGGTTTAATTATTTCCTCACAACTTTTTAGCTTTTCATGGCTATTTATGAACCATGTATTAATTCAATAATTATAGGGCAATTTATGATCCCTAAAATAAAATTGGATTTTTTTGCCTCTTTAAATTCCAAGGAAAATAAACAAATAAATTACTAAAATTAGAGAATTTGGTTTTTGATTACCTTAATTCTTAGAGAAAATTCCCTAAATTAACATAAATATGTTACTCAATTTTGAGACCACATATTCACCTATCTCTAATAGGTATTACTTACCAACATATAATGTTTATAATGAATCTGAATTTTAGGGTTTTACACATCATGGTTATCAGTGATTCTCAAACCTAATCTATTTAATTTTTACAAATATGAAATGAAAATATCTTAAAACTGTATTGATATTTAAAAAAAAAAAAAAAAAAAAAAAAAAAAAAAAAAAAAAAAAACAACAACAACCAAACATTGTATTTAGATATTGGAGAGTGGAGACTGCCGCCACCAACCTCTAGTACCACCCTTCAATTTTTGAAAAAACTACTAGGAGTAGTATATATTTAATGTTTTGCCCCATCTAGACATAAGATTGTTTTTATGGAATATACTTATTTACTTTTATTTTTGGGTTAAGAAGCAACGCCATCATGGAAATTGTCACGTATAATGTTGTCTTAGAAGTAATTGTGTGTTCAATGCCTGTTAAAAATGGTATAATGTTGCCCTACACTACAAAAAACAACTTATTACCGACGAAATTTCAAATTTCCAACAGAATTACTAACAGATTAACGATGGAATCCTTTTCGTCGCTACTTTTTACGCAGCAAATTGGTTTACAGATGAAATTTCAATTCTGTCGGACATTACTGACCCAAATTTTCCCTCAAAAAGTATTGACAGATTTTTGTTGCAAATTTATTTTTAAAAATAAAAATTCCTCATGGCACTCCTCAAAAGAGGCCATGTTGCCATCACCCATGCCTTCCCCGGTTGCGTATATATTTTATTAAATATTATTTTCTAATACTTAAGTTTTTTATTTTAATATATTATGTAAATTATTAAATTGTAATAATAAAAATTTATAAATTTTACTGGAAAATTGCCAACGGAGTTTTTTCCACTTATGAAATTTTTTTTGTCGATAATCTCCATTACAAATTTTTTTTTTCCGATGAATTTTTCGTTGGTAAAATTTGTCAATAATTCTGTCAGTAATAGTATTTTTTTTTTTTTTTAGGGCAAATTGATCGCCATTGTTAGTTTAATTTTGACCCATAAATATCATATTTGACCAATTCATGTATACCACTATAATCCTACTTATAAGTCCAAATTAATTAACTCTCACGTCTAAGGAAAGTTAGTTAACTCATTAATTATTGACTAAATTTTCAATTTTACCCTTGTCAATTATTGGTTCCAAATTCAATATGAATAAATTATTAGGAAAATTCTTTTGAGTCCCAAGGGACCAAGGAAATGTCAAAAAAGTTCTAAGAGAAATTTAGATGTCAGAAAAGTCTCATTAACAACTCCTTCTGTGGGATTAACAACTCTCATCTGTGGGATTAATAACTCCATCTGTGTATTAACAACTCTTTGAGACTTTTCTCGACATTTGAATTTCCTTAGGACTTTTTTGATATTTTCTTAGTCCCTTGGAGCTTGAAAGAAATTTTCCCTAAATTATTTTTGTTTATTACAATTTCCCCTTTTCCTCACACCCCCGCTATTCCGTCACAAATTCTTCTCATATGTCTTGTTTTTAAAACTAAAGGACATGTGTAATTCTTATTTTTACCCCTTGTATCTTTCTTCTCGTATTAGATAAAAATACAATTGCATAGCTTAACAGCTCAAGTTAGCATGGATGAAGGGAGAGAAATATCTCCATTTACGCTTCTCTTCAATTCTCTCTCCATTTACTATTTCTACCATTGGATTAATTTTCAATTATTGAGATTTAATACATCATAATAATATATAATAATATTAAATAACAAAAATACATACACGCATACAAATTTAAAATGTTAAAGTTTAATATAAATACTTTACAATTTAAAAATTTATTTAAGTGTTCTATATTTTTTTCTTCTATTTTTATCCTCTGCCATATGCATTTTTAGTTGTGTTTGTGTAAATTAAATAGTGCTGTTGACCCAAAAGTTCTCTTCTTTCTCTTACGAAGATGATGAAGCACCCTCTAAACATTCTCTAGTCATTGCTTCTTGAAAGAGGACAATGAACAGTAGTCTCCCTCTCCCTCCGATCTGGATTTTCTCTCTCCGAACATTGCTGACCTTTTCTTCCAACTCTCCGAGAGCTAGCTTCTGCGTTACTGAGCTTTTTTCGGAAAAACCCAGTCACCTAAATGCTGACCCAAACGGCACAATCTAGCTTTTCTCTACTGATGAAGCCACTGCCCCTGAACACTCCTAATGCTCAGCCACCAGCGTTCCCAGACAGTGCACCCTGTCTCAATCTAACCCTATTAATTTGAAATTTCCAAATTCTATTTAAATGAGTTTTCTTTAAATAATTTAATAATGTCAGGTAATCAGCTTAAGATTTCTATTAGTGATATGTGTAACAATACTTAATTTAAAATAGACTTCTATTTGATTATTTTCTTCAAAAGATAACAATGATTTTACATACTCCCTCTAGTCCTTATAATAACAAAGCAAAATTTGAATTGCATTGGTCTTTTTTATAAGAGTTCGACAAAAGTTATCTAAACATTTAATGATTTCTTTTTTATTTTCACCCCTCATTAATTATATGTACTACATTAATTAAAAGTTTAGCGATGCTTATATTTACTTTATTTATTTCTTGTGTGCCCCTCATAAATAATGACATACTTAAAATAAAATAAAATCTATTTCAAACATACTTATTATTTTGGGAAAATCACATTTAAATACCATATGAATTTGTAAAAACCCCCAAATGTCTGTTGAATTTGTTAAAGGACTTAAAGATACCAAGGATCATATGGGAATTTACAAATTCAGGTGATTTTACGATTTTTCCCTTAGTTTTAAATAAATTAAAAAAAATAAAAATGACCCTCGGGAGGGTCACCATGGCCGGCCGCCAAATGGCTCCGCAATCGCTAGACAGGGCCGGAAATCAGTGATGGGTGGGTGGGGTTCTTTTTTTAAAAAAAAAAAAAAATCATTGAAGAGGCGGGTTTGAACCCCCCCCACCAGGCCACTTACTTCATGAGGGCGTTGGGCGCTTACTTCCTTTAATATATATTGCATTAACAAATATATATATATTCTTCTTAACATTTTTTCCATCAACAAATACTCTTGTAAATCTCATTACTGAACTTGTAAATGCCATTGAAGAATTGGTAATTACCATTGAAAGATTTGTTATAATTACATCTTTTTTTTCATCAAAGACAAAAATAGTAAATCTCAAAAAACAACTCTTAATTGCCATTGAAAAATTTGTAAATGCCATTAAAAGATTTGTAATAATCCACTTTCATTTGTTATTGCCTTCAAGACAAAAATGGTAAACCTTTAAAAACAACTCGTAATTGCCATTGAAAAATTTGTAAATGCCATTGAAGAATTGTAAATGCCATAGAAAAGATTTGTGATAATCCACTTTTATTTGTTGTTCCATTAGAGACCCAAAAAAAAGTGCACTTATAAAAAAAATCTTTCAATGGCAATTACCAATTCTTCAATGGCATTTACAAGTTCAAGTAATGGGATTTACAAGAGTATTTGTTGATGGAAAAAATGTTAAAAAGAATACATATATATATATATATATATATATATATATCAAAGGAACTAGCCACTTAGCCCCATGAAGGTGGGGGTGGGGTGTTTGAACCCCACCTCCCTCACTTTCAATGAATCTTTAAAAAAAAAAAAAAAACATCGCCGGATTTCCGACCACCGGTGGCGGCGCCCCGGCTATTGATTCGGTTGCGGGCCATCCGTGGCCATGGTGGCCCTCGGTGAGGGTTATTTTTATTTTTTAAAATTTATTTAAAACTAAGTGTAAAAGGGTAAATTCACCCGAATTTGTAAATCCCCATAAGGTCCTTGGTACATTTAAGTCCTTTAACAAATTCAACAGAGACATTTGGGTCTTACAAATTCATATGGGATTTTCCATATAATTTTTAACTAATTTAAACTGCTTTTTTAAACCATGTAATTCATATATTATACTCTTACAAATAAGACCATAGGGAATATTACCATAGCAATAGTTTTAACCCCCCCCCCCCCCTCAACAAAAGGGGCGGTGTTACCAAAATGTTAATTTAGTTTAAAGGATAATTGTATATATATGTAATTGTTGTTTAAAAAGCCTAAAGTATTTTCTTAGTCCTTTAAATTTAAATGAGGTATATTTTTTGTCCCTTAACTTTATATAGTGTACTTTTACTCCTATAATTCTAACACCGTTAATTTTGTTAATGCAAAATGCAAAATCAAGTAATAACAATGTAAACTTAAGTGATGACTATGTAATTAAATGTTATTAAGCTTAAATTTAAAATATGGGTAAATTGAAGAATATATAAAATTTGTGTAATTAAATGCTATTACTCATCACTTGAGTTTGCCGCGTCAATGTTTTTCATTAGCAACATTAATGGTATTAGAATTTTATGACCAAAAGTATATTTTATAAAATTAAGAGCCCAATAGTATGCTTTATGTAAAACTTAAAGAGATAAAAATATACTTTAGCCTTTTAAAAATGGATTAAGGTGCAAAAATGCACATGTGCTTTACCACGAGAAGCGTCTAACACCAAATGTTTTTTTTTTTTTAAGTGCAAAAGAGCACACATGGTTACAAATTAGATGCAAAAATACCGTTTGACCATTAAGTTTGACCTTTTTTTTTTTTTTTAACTTTCAAAGGTGCAAAAATAAACATGTGGTTTAACAAAAAGAATGCCAACACCAAATTCTTTTTTAAAATTTAATAAATTTATTTTAATTAAAGGACAATTATTACTTCTTTATGTATACTTCTTGGAAAGCCAAATATTTTATTTCCATAACTTATTTTCTTTATTTTTAAATCCTTATTAAATTTTCTAATTAATAATTAATAAATGAGTATTTATGCATTTAAAATTTGATATTACAAATATTATATTTAATTTAAAATAAAAGTCAATAATGGACCATATTGTTGCAACTGCTTAAAAGGTGGTAGGTTTCAAGTTGCCAAGAACAAGTTCTGTGGAGTGCAAATTGATAATCCCGAACACACAAGCCAGTAAGACAAACGATACGTTCAAGAACGAAACATAACCCGCACGATTAGACACAGGAACTATGGTATTTGTTTTGGATTTATATATGAGGCCCACTCAACATATGGCCCAACAAGGAGTGATCTATGTGACACGAGATAAGGCGGGACATTACTTGGACTTGAAGGTACAAGAGGCCCACAAGTTCAAACCCTAACTATAAGTAAGAGATAAAACCTAAAGATACGCACACTCTCTCTTAATTAGCATCTATCGTCACTGTGCACATACCTCACCCCTATATCAATACACTAGTCCTATAGGGCTAGATATCTGTGTTCTTATACAAAACATATTCTTATACGAAACATTGGAGCCGAATGCCGTGAGGATTTGACAAATTTTGACTCCTACGACCAAAGATGGTCAAAACAAGAACTCAACGATCGATGCAAGAAGGCACAAAATCAAACCATGATCTCTGAGAGTGACTACACTGAATTTGAAAACTTCGCAAAATGCTGAAGATCCTAGATGCAAGACTCAAGAATGAATAAACATTCGGACCTCTATTAGAAAGCAAAGATCTGAGGCGAGAACTCAAGATTCAAGCGAAGAGTGGAAGCTTCGTATGGAACCCGAAACCTAAATTCTTTACAAGATACTCATGGCCAAAAGGAAAGATACAACCATTGCCAAATTCCCAAATTCGGTTGCTATAGGGGCTGCATTCATCTGGTTTTAGTCGCATCGAGTCCGGCGATTTTCAACCTAGACCCAACATTAATGGGTCACCGAAGAAATCAGCGAGCAAGAGGATGTCTGGTTTTGCAAATTCTGATGAAACGCAAGCATGGGTAGATTTTCAATGTTCCTCTTGATGTCGTAGGGATGGGTCTTCCCGATTATCATGATATAATTAAGCGGCTGATGGATCTAGGCACTATGAAGTCCAATCGCGTGAAGGATGCGTGCAAGACGCCGACGGGGACTTTGCACCTAATGTATGATTCCTCCCGTGAACCAACCAGGACCCGGTGCTTACACCTGCAAGTTCTTCAAACCCACCATTGTTGTAGTCTCCGTCTATAATTCCACAACCAGTCGATGCCGAAATCTAATGATAAAGTTGTGGAGCAACTTGAGGATTCGAGAAATTTTCAACTGTCACCGATGCTTGTAATGGCAAAATAAAGAGGAAGAAAATAAATGGTAAAAGGCGGTTGTAAGGTGGCTAAAGTTCTTTGGATGGAAGAAGAAGAAAGAATACCAAAGAATGATAGTGGAAGAGAAAATACTATATAAATTAAAAAAGGCTCAAGGGAGAAAAGAAGAAGAAGAAGAGAGATTTCTTGAAGCTCAAGAAGATTGAGCCGGCGGAGTCATCGAAACAACCCGTGATCCGGAGTAATTGCCTCCTTATTGAGTGCCCAAACAATAGAAAAGCCTCCCTCAGCTGACTGTGAATGCAATGATGGTAACCACTGAAATTACGTTGGAAAACCCTCTAGTTGATGATCAGGCTTGTAAAAAGTGAAAAGCCAATTGATATTCTCGAGAAAGGTCTGCGGGAATGACAAGTGCGCTAATTGTGGTCAACCTGATCCGAACAAGGGCATCCTTAAACCTCGGCACTCTTATATGCACTTGAACTTTCTGGTGTGCATCATAATCTTGGTGCATGATAGGGCAAAACTTTATAGCCTAAAAACTCTGCAAGTGCAGACCCATATCAAGTAATAAAGAGTAAGTATAAGTAAGATATCGTTCCCACGAGGACTTAGTACCCACAACTTCGCTTAAGCATCAATTTCACAATTTCGTTTAAGTTGAGCAACCAAATTAAATTTAATTAAAAGAAAAGAAATTAAAATTAAAACAAAGAAGCTACCACACTAATGAACGAGCAACCTAGAGTCACTAATCACTTGTTTGTTTCGTAGATTTTATCCCAATCGGCTAATCTAGGGTATTAATGTCTATAAATGCCTTAGGTCCATTTATATACCTATCTTAATTAATTATGCAATGTCTCACACAATTAAATAAGATGCATTTTAAATCGGGCTCACTCTAATTTGATTATGCGGAGCTTCTAGGTATATTCCTATCCTAGACGAAAATTAGATTAAAACCTAATTTCACATTAAATTAAAACATCTCAAGGTCAACTTAGGATTCCCTCTTCCAAGTCCAACCCTAAATCCCCAAAACATGCTCAAAGGTGATCAATCAATAAGCAATAGCAATAAACACAAGATTAAATAAACTGAAATAAAATTAAGCAAAATCAATCCATGTGGAATAATCTCTAAAAACCAAACAAGTTCATAGATTCTCTAGGTCGCAAAACCTACTAGCCACACATGGCTTTATTCAAATCCATAACAAAAAGATGAAACTCGGGTTCAAAGAATAAAGAGGGAGAGAGGAAAGAAAATTTCTCTGTCGCCTCCACAGTCCTTCCGTGGAGATGATGAAGAGAAGCTGAAATGCTCACCTCTACTCCTCTACTTCTTCATTCCTTTTAGCTTCTGCGTCTCTCGATCTCCTCCTTCTTTTTTCTTGTCTCTGCCGCTATTTATAATTTAGGTCTTGTGTCAACGATTCTCCTTTTCTTATTTAAAAGATATTTTATATCTTGTAATCAATTCCATCAAATCACGAATTGATTTTGTTTCTATCTTTCTTGCGTGGGACCACCAAGTTTGGTGATGGCATATTCTCTTAATTGCTTTTTTCTACTTCTTTTCCAAATCAGCTAATATTTCCTGCACATTAAAAATAGGATATGAGTAGATTTTATGTCGATTTATTCTTTGATCCTAAGTTTGATTCAATGATAGAAAAGTGAATAAAAGATAATTAAATAGGTATATAATATCAATAATTCCAACTAATTCTCATAAAATATACACATATTTAATCATAAAATATACACTTATCATTGCACATATATCTAAAGTAAGATTGTTGACACTGGATGTGAAAGTCTGGGACGCTTCTGTTTTGAGCTTGTTTCAGTCTCTGGAAATAAATTATTTCATGCAAAGAAACTAGAACCCGATGATCCTATTTCTGTGAAGGAGAGGTTCATTTACGCAAAGGTAATTTTAACTTCCTACTTCCTATGGCCTAATCGCATTATTTCGCTTTTGAATATTAAGGGAGTTAATCTAGTCTTCGGAAGTCATCGATTAAATATATTTTACTTCTTAGAAAAACAGCAAACACACTTTTTACTTTAGCTGGCAAGTTTGGCATGGTTAAAGACTCCCCAAGGAGATTTACCAGGAAGTTAGCGCTCTTTATATTGATTCTCGCATAACATAAGTAAATCAACTGACTTTCATTGTCTTTCTCTCACTTGTTGGCTACTAAGAAAGAATAATTTATATTTTTTTATAGCTATTGCATATCTGACTTGTTCGTTAAATCCGAGTCAAATCCATATTCCATGTTGAGTTTGGAACCTTGATAAACTAAGTTTTAAGAACAATTAAATCCTGGGTAGATCCATGTTATGTTTGGGACTCGGATAAACTGAAGTTGAAGAACAGTTAAATCCAAGTGGATCCATATTATGTTTGGGACCGGATAAACTGAAATTGAAGAACAGTTAAATCCGGGTAGATCTATGTTATATTTGGGACCGGATAAACTGAAATTGAAGAACAGTTAAGTTTGGGTGGATCCATGTTATGTTTGGGACCGGATAAACTGAAAATAAAAGAACGGTTAAATCTGCGCTTCAATGATCAGTTTAGAACCCAATAAAACTGAAAGAATAGTTAAAACGTGTTTCCATGATCAATTTGGAACCGGTAAAGTTGGAAGAACAGTTAAAAGCGTGTTTCCATGATCAGTTTGAAACCTAGTAAAAACTGGAAGAACATTTAAAACGTGTTTCCATGATCAGTTTGGAACCCGGTAAAACTGGAGGAACAGTTAAAACGTGTTTCCATGATCAGTTTGGAACCCGGTAAAACAATTAAAAAGCGTGTTTCCATGATCAATTTGGAACCCGGTAAAACTGGAAGAAACAGTTAAAATGTGTTTCCATGATCAATTTGGAACCCTAAAAAGTGGAAGAAGCGGTTAAAACATGTTTCCATCATCGAGTTTGGAACCGGTAAAACTGGAAGAAACAGTTAAAACGTGTTTCCATAATCAGTTTGGAACCCGATAAAACTAGAAGAACAATTAAATCTGCGCTCCTTAATTGGACCCAGGATAAATGGAAAATTATACGGTTAAATCCGCTCTCCTTAATTGGATAAAGCTGAAAATTATACAGTTAAATCCAGCTCCTCAATTGAACCCAAATTGAAAATTATACAATTAAATCCACGCTCCTCAATTGGACCCGGCTGAACTGAAAATTATACGGTTAAATCCGCTCCTCAATGGACCCCGATAAACTAAAAATTATACAGTTAGATCGAGCTCCTTAATTGGGTACCCCGGATAAACTGAAAATTATACAGTTAAATCCACGCTCCTTAATTGGACTGCGGATAACCTGAAAATTTTATAGTTAAATCCGCGCTCCTTAATTTGACCCTCGGATAAACTGAAAATTGTACAGTTAAATCCGCACTCCTTAATTGGACTCGAGATAAACCAAAAATTTTATACGCTTAAATCCGCTCCTTAATTGGACCTCGGATAAACCGAAAATAGAACTTTGAATGTATGTTTGAGTTCATATAATCAACTTATTGTTGAAATGAAGATAAAACTCAGACATGAAATCCGGGTTAAATAGTCAATGCACCCTAGCAGCCCAGAGACCTGAACTACCAGGTTGGGGGCAACAAGTATATAGTCGCAAAAGTCTGCTTGGAGAAATAAGCAAATGGAATCTTCTTCTTCATGACAACCCAGATTGGGAGGAAAAACCCATTGCTAGAACATGTAAACCCGGAAACCCGAATGTTTGTTGCAAAAAAAAATCCCAATTCGGATAAAAAGGAATAGATAGTTCCAATCAAATTAACCCAGACTACAGATCTGGGGGCAGGCCACAAAAAATAAATAAATTTGAAGTTCGTTGAAACTCAAAGAGAAGTTGAACAACTCGGAAATGAGATCCGGATTAAATAATCAATGCACCCAGGCAGCCTAGAGACCTAGACTCCTGGGTTGGGGGGAAACTGTTATGGATTTATATATGAGGCCCACTCAACGTTTGGCCCAACAAGGGGCGATCTATGTGACACAGATAAGGATAAGGCGGCACATTACTTGGGCTTGGAGGCACAAGAGGTCCACAAGTTCAAACCCTAACTCTAACATACACTCTATATAAGTAAGAGGTAAAACCTAAAGATATGCGCACATTCTCTCGATTAGCATTCTGTCATCACTGTGCACACACCCCACCTCATTTGGCTAACGCCTAGTTGTGTATAGCAATCCGCTATTCTCATAAGAATCTAATCCATAGATATCTAAGAGAGAGTTCACCAGATCCTATATCAATATACTAATCCTATAGGGCTAGACATCTGTGTTCTTATATAGAACTGTATCCATGAGAGATAAATATTAAAAAAAACACGTGTCCAGAGAAAAATGGGGAGAAATCAAAGAAACAAGCATGATGGAGCGTAAAAATCCCTTGAATCATGGAAACTAAACCCAGCCATATCAGAAATTAAGAATAGAACACTTAACCCGGAGATCGATGTTTTTTATATCTATCTGATTGGAAAAGATGGCGCGCCTGATTGGCCTGGTGAGTTGCAGAGTAGCAGAAGAAGAGTTTCGTACGTACAATATCGAGCGACGGAGGAATCAACCAAAAAGTAGAGGAAGAAGACAAGGAGCCCCTCTCACTAAACTTGTCAACTGAACAATAATACTAAGCGGATGAATCATGGCGCTTGGACGTAACACACACGCTGCGGTAGGAAAAGAATCGCCATCAAGGTGTTGAGCAATTACTAGTGAGAATCATGAAATTTTGAGCGTAGATCCTCAGAAATTGAAGTGGCTTTGCTTTTCATATCAGGTTTGGCCGATGTTGCCGCAGATTGCAAAAAGCAGCTTCGTCCTGTATACTATACGGACCAAATTTTTTTTTTTTTTTTTTTTGATACAAATACGGACCAAATTTTAAATACATAAATACTCACTTATTAATAATTAATTCGAAAATTTAATAAGAATTTTTTTAAAAAAACAAAATAAATTAAAGAAATAAAAAAATTTGTCCTTTCAGGAATTATACCAAGAGAAATAATATTTTTCCTTTAATTAAAATAAAATAATAAAATAAAAAAAATTGGTGTTAGGCACTCTTTTTGCCAAACCATATGTGTATTTTTGTATCTTTAAAAAAAAATAAATCAAAGTTAATGGTCAAAGTCTAACTTAACGGTCAAACGATATATTTGTACCTAATTTGTAACCACGTGTATACTTTTGCACTTAACAAAAGCACTTGGTGTTGAGCACTCCTTAAGGTAAAGCACATATATATTTTTGCATTTTAAACCTTTAAAAATTAATAAAATATTATTTTGAATTATTAATTTTTAATATTAAACGTATCCCCGATACTAGGTCTTGGCTCCACCAGAACACCACTACTACCACCCACCCTCACCCACCAACGTCAACCTCCATCGCCAACCATCACTAGTAGTTACTGTCAATCTCCACTATCAGTTGTTGTTACCGGGGATGACTCCCTAGTTTTAATAGATTTGAGGTATGTTTTGATTGTATTAAGGGAGTCATTAATGCAAAACTAGAAGTGTTTTCATGAGTTTATTGACTAAAGGCATCAAATGAGTATAATGTGAATATTATTAAGAAATAGATGCAAACTTATTAGAAAGTGAAGCAAGCAAGTTTCTCTACCCATAAGCATTTATTTTCATAGGTAAGCTTGGATGTTGTACGCAAGAAAGGAAGGAGCCAATGAATGTGATAACCAAGTTAAGAAAATTTGCGGACGCCAGGACCCCTTAGTAGAAGTGCCATAGCACTCCACACGAAGAAAAGAAACAAGATATCTCGGGCACCACAGCACAAAATCAGGAGTGCCTTAGCACCCTGTCCAAAAATGCACAGTTTAGATTTTTGCTGATAAATAACTCAAGAAACCTGATTTTCTTCATTCTTGGATACCGTATTTGACTTAAAAACGCCAAGGGAACACGTTTTGGAGCAAGAAAGTGCTAGGGTTTAGAATTTTGAAGATCTTGGAACTTGATATTGAAGAGATTTAAGCCTTCTTTCATTGTTTTTAAGATTTTCCTTCCCTTTCTTCTCCTATTTTCTGCTGTAGATATGACGACTTTATATGTTTTTGTTCTTTTTCTGATTATGAGTAGTAAAACCTCTTGTTCTAGGGTTACTTTGAACCACTATATGGATTGAGACTATGTTAATATTCTCTCTTAGCATCAAATGAAGTGTTTTATGTTGATTTTATTCTATACTTAATGACAATGTCTCTAAGTGATTGATCACCACTTGATTGTTTTCGTTAAATGAAATTATGTTTGAGAGAAATTATCTCGTTTAAAGAATTTTGATAAATCGTACTAGTTTTGAAATTTTTGTTTGAATGGATAGGAAAGAAATTTACTTATTAACCTAGTATTGTTTTTATAAGATTGGGTCTTAAATGACTATTTTCATTAGTTTGTTGCAAAAGATTGAATGTTGGTTTTGACTTGAGAAAGTCGTTTTCAATTATTGTGAATCTTAGACAAGAATTTAAACTTTCATTAGAACTAATTGAGAATGAATTAATTGGTCCCATGAAGTACAGAGAGGAAAAGTGATCCTAGAATCTCAACTTCTTGAAATTAGAAACAACTTTTACTCTGCTTCTTTTAATTTAGCTAGTTTTGAACCAAAATTGTTTTTTAAAATTGAAATAATTCAAATGACTTTGTCCAACCTAATTAAGAGTATAATTGTATTAATTAGTCTAATTTTACCTTAGCCGTTGTGGGAATGACAACTTTTTGTACTTGTGACCCGTACACATGTGATAAGCTAAACAATGAACAATCAGCCACCACTACCATTCGCCGCCATCTGCTGCCACCATTGGCTGTTGCCAAAGCACCGTTGATCACTATTGTCACCACAATTGGCTGCCGCCGCGATCATGGCATCACCAGCTAATCTATCATTCACGCTATCTTCAATCACCATAACTAGTGACAGGGGTGGACCTACATGGGGGGCTAGGGGTGGCCCCCGTCCCCCTAAAATTACAGAAATTGACCCAAAAATTTTAGGAAATTTTTTTAGCCTCATAAAACTTTTATTTTTTCCACTTTAGTCCCATTAAAAGTTTCATATAGGGACTCAAAAGAAAATATTGAAACATTTATAGGGCTGAATGTAATTTCATGAACATTTAGGTTCTATTCTATAATTTTAAGCCTTGATTTCAATTCCTGATTCCCCCTGACTAGCGACCATCGTCAATTATTTATGACTAACCACTACCATAGGCCATCACCATTAACTAATATTTGTAACTCTAATGGTGATGGCCTATGGTAGTGGAACAAGGTGATGGCATAAGTAATAGAAAAACAAGGTGTCGGGAGCAGCAAGGCATTAGGAATGAAGGAGGAGGGCAGAAAAATCTACCGCGTTTGAAAGTTCAAGAGGGAACGAGTCCATGAGGACAAGGTATTTATTATTTCTTCGGTCTTAAATGTAGGACAAGGTGTCGGGAGCAGCAAGGCATTAGGAATGAAGGAGGAGGGCAGAAAAATCTACTGCGTTTGAAAGTTCAAGAGGGAACGAGTCCATGAGGACAAGATATTTATTATTTCTTCGGTCTTAAATTTTACAATTCTAAAATTTTCACCAAATTTCCTATAATACAGTTGAATAAAGGGAGAATGATCTGTAGATCATAACCAAAGAAAATAATATCATAAAAATCCTCAGTGATAAGTGAATAGGGGAAATAACAAGGGAATTAATTATCATTAATAACTTATGAGACCTGTCAATAATTTTTTTTTTTATTATTATTGAGATCTAGATGTCATTTTCCCTTGAATAAAGGAACAACTCAAATCCATGCGAATTCTGACCAGAGCTCTTATGATTTAAGCATGTGGATGGAATTGTTTTTTGACCTGACATGTGGTTGGAATTTAGATTAGATTCTCAGCCGTCTCTGTTGTTTGGGATAAATGGTATCTACTCTTTTGCATCTAGAAACTTACAATTGCAGAAATTTATTTAGAAAACTCAATCACACTCACAACAATAGCTACATGTTTCTGGAGGTTCATTCTTTCACTTGTAAACTTACCTTACCTTCCCTTTCCTACATTACTGAGTCTTCATCTTCATCTCTTTTTCTATCTCTTCATCTTCTCCAACAAAAGATGCTTCAACCACGTCGTAATCTGCTCCTTCCCTTAGCCAGCTTCATATTCTGGTCATGTTGCTGCTCTTTCAACGGCGTCGTTTCGGACTCCCAGACCCATCTTCTGAACAGTGGTTGCAGCCAGTACAACGTCTCCAACTTGGCCAGCTTCAACGACAATCTAAACGCAACGTTTCGAAACCTCAGAGATCAGGTGACCAATCAGAGGAAGCTGTTCGCCATGGCGCAGCAAGTTACAGCGCAGCAAGTTAATGGAGTTAGCCCATTTTACGCTCTTTTTCAATGCAGAAACTACCTATCCGCCGACGGTTGTGCAGCTTGCTTCGACGTTGCCGCCACGCAGATACGGAATTGCTCTGCCGGAGCCAACGGTGCTCGTGTCATCTACGACGGTTGCTTCCTCAGGTAAGTGGTTCAAGTTTAATTTGACTTTTCTTTCCATAATAAATATAGTAGAGCGGTCGGGTAAGATATGGAAGAGAATCATCTTTTCATCTTTTTTAGCATTTTTCGTCGTGGGTTCATCTGGCTGTTGGTTAAAAAAAAAAAAAATATATATATATATATATATATATATATATTAAAGTAGTATTGTGATTGATTGGACGGATATAATTTTAAGATTATGACAGATAATAAAAAAAAAATTTATGAGAAGAACTCAACCCTTTTTTTTTTTTTCATCGGAAAGCTATTTATATTAATACTAAAAAGCAGTACAATATCGGATACAAGTAAAGCGGATCCGATCAACAAAATACATTAAAGACAAAAACAACAACAAAAACAGCCAAATCACTGTACATAAAATATTTAGAAGTAGAAGTAGAATCATAGACAAAGCAACCTCCTCAATATCTGGGGTTAGAAGTGACAACGAAGAAGGTGATGGTTGTAAAACCCACCCAAACGAACACACCTCCTTATAAGCATTAGCTGCAACGAGAGCAGCTATACAGGTACCCCATATTGGGTTAAGAACACAAAAAACCCAACCTCAGACGTAAGAAGACCCATGATGTCCAGAAGAAATCTTCTGCTCCTCTATTGAATCAGATCTGGTGACCTTGGCCACACAACAAGCAACGCCTCTTTAGATCTGCCCCCAAGAACGCAGATCCAAACTACCAAGGGAGAGTCGGATCTTATAACGTTCATACAGCCGTCCATCCAAGAGGAATTGACCGCAGATCTTACAGATCTGCTTATTTCATAAGACAAAAACACCACCAAACAACCCAGTAACACAGAAAAGTAATAAAAAAAACAGATAAATCTCACCTCCACGGATCGGATCTGGAGAGGAGAGGAAAGAGGCTCGCCATAGGGACGAGAGAATGCCACATCGACGGAACTCGAGGGGAGAGGACCATAGATCAAGGATCTGGACTCCAAAAACACCTGGACCGCAGATCAAAGATATGGACTCGCAACAACCACTCGGACTCGTCTGTGGCACAAAGGCGGTGGTTGCCGGCTGCTTGTGTGTAAGGCACAAGCCGCCGGCGAGGGAGCATACGATGAAGAAGATGAAGTGCAGAGAGGAGGAGAGAAGGAGGAGAAAAGAGAGGAGTCTCAACCCTCAAACAAGACAATGTTTACTATCGAGAAAAAATATTAAAAAATATCCTTAAATTCTTTTATCAAAAAGTTTTAAACAACTTAATATAAATTTTAAATATGAACTCATTTTGTGGTTATTAACAAATTTATATATGGTAACTAAATCAGCTTTCATTGACAAATATATATAACTATATTAACAATTTATAGGGTGATCATTGACAGTCTCAATTATGTCATTAAAATCCCTAAAAAAAAATTTATAGAGGAATCTACATTAAGATTTTTTTCTTATATATATTTTTTCTGGTCCTCAGCATCAGAAAGAGATTTTCCCTATTTATTACGACACTATTAAAATATTTTATGATTGTGATATGATCCCAACTCAATAGGTGTGCGTGCATGTTGATTATTTAAGGACAAAAGGAAAAAAGAAATTTTAAATAATATTTTTTCTCTTTATTAAAAAACTTTAGATTTTCATTATAAAAAATGTAGATGAATTAGGTCGAGATAAACCCACAAATTGTAGATACACTCCCAAGATAGATCCTTATATTAGCGCCGGATCTTATGATAAATATTTAGGAAGCCAAATGTATATTCATTAGCTAATTAAAAAATTTTATAAACAATTTTTTTTTCCTCCGGCCATGACTTTAGGATAAATATTTTTCTGTGAAAAAATACATTAAATTTTATATTATATTAAATTTTTTTTTAAAAAAATGTCTGGGCCATGGCCCCATTGTCTTGTCTAAGCTTCGTCTCTGTACATCAGTAATAGAATTTGAATAGATGACGTTGTAAGTTAGGAGTGAAACTCTTATTAACTACTAACTCACGGATTTTTATTAATGGCATTTGAAATGAACGTATTATTGCAATACATCTTTTTTTTTTCTGTTCATCAAATTTTTTCAATAAAATTTTACAAAGAAAAAACTATTAATCACTTATCTAACAAATTGTTAGTTAACTAACTCATTTGGGATTGTATATTTTATACATAACCAACTTTTATAATGTTATTGTTATTATTATTAGCACCGATCATTTTATTATAGTTTATGTTTCCAATATACAAATTAAGACTATTAGTATTATAGTTATTAAAAGATTCGAAAACTATTTACGCTATAACCTTGTAGGAAACTGATCAGAAACGCGGAAGCGTATCGTACCACGCGATGTAGGAAAAGATGAAACCTTTTATCGTTTTGCTTACCTGGATATTGAAGAGCTATCGAAAGATTCTCCACGAGCAAACCTTGTCTACGAACGGTCCTCGTATACGAACGGTCCTCGTGCGATGATTGATCTTCCGGACTATCTCTCGAGGGGGATGAGATGGTTGTGTGGACAACCGTTCGGATGATGAACGTCGCCTCTAGGTTTTTGTTTCGATGAGAGCCTCCTAACTATTTGTGCGGCCATATCTTTTCAAGCGGCGAAAGTTAGTTTATATCTTCTACACCCAGGCCTAACCCTAATCCACATGGGCCTTAGAGTTATTGGGTTGTAGTCTCAATTAAGCCTTATTGGGCTTAAGTGACCAAAGAGCACATTAACCCAACAATCTCCCACTTGCTCTTTAAGATACTAACTTGAGTTCGTAAACCCAAGACCATATAGCCCATAAGCCATCATCATCGATAACATACCCCATCCCTTGTCTCAAGCTAGCACGGGACCCACCATTTGTCATTCATCAAGGCTCATGATAATCTACGAAAGATTATCTAGTTCGGTGCTACTCCACTAAAAGCCCGAACGTGATCTCCAAGAACAATGACACTTATAACAAGAATATGCCTTTGCCCCTTTATAGAATGTCTATAATTTGATTGACTAGTTTTACGTAACCCAATCAATTATTTATTCCCTTGACTTTGATAGTTTCTCTAATGGATTACATGCAGCGGCGGTGTCTTCAATATCCAGTGCTTGAAACATATCAAGGGGACATTTCCTATAAATTCCTTGTTGTTTATCTCATAAACACCGATAACCAAATAGTCTTAATCCCAAAATACCGAGTTGTTGGCCGTCATATAGATCAAACCTCACCCGTTGGTAAATCAAAGAATGAAAACTACTCGACTACATTTAAAATAAACTCGGGATTAAGAGCAACTACATAACTATAGTTATCGGAGATTTGATTCCTTATGACGAAAGAACAACCTTAATCAAATCTCTCCTTGATCCATTCAATGTGAGCATTAACTCACACCAATGTTTTATAATGATTCGGACAAAACCATTTCATAAAACATTGCGGCCTAAATAAAGTGCCCAACTTAATTTAATAGGCGTGAATCATTTCATCAATTGTGAGAACCTATGACCATGTCCTCTATGAAAGTATTCATATGATCATATACTCCACAATTGATCCGGACCTTTGAGTTTGTAAATAGTGTGCAAAATAAATGAAAAAGAATACTCCATTTATTAACATTCGAAAAAGAAAATGCAATGTCATAATGTCATGCTCAAAAGCACAAAATAACAAAGTAAAATAACAAGCGCCTAAAGCTATAGCAAATGCGGAATCCTCCTAAGACCCATAGATGAAACATGCCTCTCGAACACATGCTCGGGCAAACTCTTAGTAAAAGGGTCGGCTAGATTCTCGTCGATGCTATCTTTGCTACCACTTTGTATCTCCTCTTTTAATTATTTCTCGGATCAAGTGGTATTTCCTCTCTATGTGCTTGTCTCTTATGACACCTTGGTTCCTTGGATTGCGCTACTACCGCCCATTTGTTGTCACGGTAGAGTGTGATAGGACAATTTACACACAGTATCACTGAAGGTCCGATAGGAACTTCTTTAACCATGCGACTTCCTTTGCGGCCTCGAGCGACTACATACTCGGCCTCGTGGCGAGTCGATACACATGTTTGTTTTACACTTCTCCAACAAATGGCACCGCCATTAAGGGTGTACACATATCCCGAGGTGGATTTTCTTGAGTCAATATCTCCTTGGAAATCGAGTCCGTATAACCAATGGTTTCAAGACTCCCAGCTTGAGTAGACCAACATATAATCTCTCGTTCTCCGTAGGTACTTGAGTATATGTTTAACCGCTACCAGTGTTGCTCTCCGGTCCGATTGGTACCGGCTTAC
This sequence comes from Acacia acuminata, assembly GCA_019022655.1. NCBI lineage: Eukaryota > Viridiplantae > Streptophyta > Magnoliopsida > Fabales > Fabaceae > Acacia > Acacia acuminata. The sequence continues at coordinate 824,180 of JAFJYI010000153.1, read as the reverse complement.
TACTCCCATTGCATAGCGGATATCTGGTCAGTACATAGCATAGCATACATGAGACTACCTCTTTTGAAGCATAAGGTATCCTACTCATGCGTTCTCTCTGCTCGGGAGTTTGAGGAGATTGCTTCTCGAGAGAGATGAATCCCATGCACGAAGGGTATAATTCCCCTCTTTGAATTCTCCATGCTAAACCTGGCAAGTATTTTGTCAATGTATTGAGCCTGGGATAATGCCAAAACCTGTTCTTAGGTCTCGCAAGAGTTTAATACCAAGAACATAATTGGCTTCCCCCGGTCCTTCATATCAAAATGTTTGCTCGGCCAGGTTTTTATGCCCAACAATACCTCTGTATCATTTCCGATAAGGAGTATATCATCCACATAAAGTACCAGAAAGGATACCGCATTACCTTGGATCCTTTTATACACACACGGCTCATCAGGACTTTTCTCAAAGCCATAAGACTCAATGGCTTGATCAAATCGATGTTCCATGATCTGGATGCTTGCTTAAGTCCATAAATGGACCTCTGCAACTTGCATACCATTTCTTCTTGCCCTTTGGCTGTAAACCCTTTTGGTTCTTGCATATAGATTTCCTCTTCCAAATTTCCATTTAGAAAAGCGGTTTTGACATCCATCGCAAATCTCATAATCAAGATTGTTTACAACTGACTAAGAGAATCCGAATAGACTTGAGCATGGCAACCGTGAAAAGGTTTCATCATAATCTACTCCTTCTCTTTGGGAGTACCCTTTCGCCACCAATCTAGCTTTGAAGGTTTCAACCTTCCCGTCCGATCTTCTCTTTCTCTTGTAAATCCACTTACACCCAATGGGTCTTACCCCTTTAGGCGCATCTACAAGAGACCAAGCGAGTTGGAATACATAGAATCCATTTCACGATTCATAGCCTCGAGCCATTCTGAGCATCAACATCTCCTAGTGCTTCGTCATAACTAGTGGGATCACCATCTTCTGCGATGATGTCATCGATTTGACTCACCCAACAAGAGATATCTTGCGGGTTTACGAATCAATCTCCCACTACGACTTTGTCGCACTTGATGTCGTGCATCTACGGGGTCCACATTTTGTGGGTTGACAACTTCTAGATGAGGACCCTCATTAAGTGGATGAGGACCCTCATTAAGTGGATCAACTAATTCATGATTTTGTTCTTCATTTAGTTGAACATCAACATCATGCTGAACTTCAGTTGTCTGCGGTTCTGTGTATGTTCGGATACATTTTCCCCTCTTTGAACAACCACGGGAACAAAAGCTGGAACCCCTTGAGGTTGAGGTGAAACTTGATCGAGACTAACTCATCAAGAATAACCTTACTTCTTGGTTTATAGTTTGTCATATAGTCCTCCTCTAAGAAAGTCGCGTGAGTGCTCACTATGACCTTCTTTTCTTTTGGACTATAAAACAACCAACCTCTGGTTCCTTTAGGATAGCCTACAAACATGCATACTTCGATGCGAGTCCATCTTGTCGGTTTTGTTTCAAGACATGTCTTGGAGCACCCCAAATTCGAATATGATTCATGGTGGGCTTACACCCTTTCCACAATTCTATTGGTGTCTTTGAAACCGACTTGGACGGAGCTAAGTTCAATAGATACATAGGTTTCTAAGGCATATCCCCGAATGAATCGAGAAAGTGATGAATAAGCGAGCATAGATCTTGTCATTTCTAAAAGGGTTCTATTTCTCCTTTCGGCAACTCCATTCTGGCTGGGGTGTCCCTGGAGAAGATAATTGTGAAACTATCCCCTCCTTGGTCGGGTAAGACTGAACTCTCCCGAGATAGGTATTCACCCCCTCGATCGGATCGAAGAGTCTTGATTTGAACACCTAGATGCTTTTACGCCTCGACCTTGAACTCTTGGAATTTTCCAAAAGCTTCGGACTTGTGACGCATCGGTACACATGTCCAAATCTAGAGTAATCATCGATAAATGTGATGAAATCGATACCCGCCTCGGCATGGACATTTATTGGTCCACGTACATCGGTATGTACCAATTCCAGTGAAGTGTGGCACGTTTTCCTTTGGCCTTGAAAGATCTCTTGGTCATTTTACCCTCTAAACGGGATTCACACCTTTGGTATCGGCTCAAAGTTCGGGGATTTTAAAATCCCACTTTTGACCAAACCTTGGATCTGTTAGAGTTAATATGACCCGATCTCAAATGCCAAAGATAAGTTTCATTGGAAACTTTTCTTTTCTTTGGCAATTGATATGCTCAACATTTTTTAATTCAACATGATTAACTTCACGGGGTATAGGACTAAGGAAATAAAGGCCATTGAACTTTACACGAAACAAATAAAAGAAGATGAACTTCTTATTGAAACCGAGGAACCAAACTGAACTGTCAAACCATGTTTATCTAAACAACTAACGAAATTAAATTCCTCTTAAAATCTGGAATAAACAAACGGTCTTCTAAAACCAAAGTTCTATAATTATTAAAAGATAAAACAACTTGTCCCATTTGCTAGTGCGAGACACAAGCTGCCTGTTCCAAGCTTCAAATCTCGTTGTCCTTTACTCATTTGGCAAGCTTTGTTTGAACCAGCTTTGCAAAGAGTAGCAAACATGGTTAGTGGCTCTGAATCAACGATCCATTTGTCATCGTGATTCTCCACTAAACAAGCCTCAATCACATTTAAATCACCCATACCTGGTTTTTTTATTTGTGGGCAATCTTTCTTCCAATGCCCCTTTTGTCCGCACTTGAAGCACTTGCCTTTTGGGCGCTTCATTCATTTGTTTTGGCAACCCGGAGTACTGAATTCTTCTTTTTCTTGTTCTTGTTCTTTCCCTTGGGTTTCCCCTTAGGTTTAACAGAACTTTCACTAACAAACAATGCACTTCCTTGCTTGACTAGAGTGCGTTCAGCACTCTCAAGCTCGTGCATCGATTGAGTGAGGTCAAGATTCATTTTGTTCATATTATAATTCATCTTGAATTGGTTGAAGTATTCGGTAGTGATTGTAAGAGAAGGTCAACTTTCACTTCTTGTTCAAACTTGATACCATGGTCATCGACCTTCTTGAAGTTTGCTATCATTGTTAGACAATGATCCCGCACACTTCCTCCGGACATATTTGTCTTGGTGGCCCGAATTCGCGCATTTTGCCGAAGCGAGCGCTAGGTGTAGCAAACATGGCATCGAGTGCGGAGCATTGTTGCTCCACTCTGAATTATGTTCATTTGCTCTGAAGGTGGTGCGAGAGGCGGCCAAAATGTAGCGAATGACCCGACACATTCGCCTTCTCCCATTTTCCTTCTCTGCTGAAAACGCAGTCGGCGCATCGGACGCATCTCAGCGGCCCGCATAGGCATAGGGGTAGTGAGAACAAAGTTGAGCTTTTCATATTGAAGAACAATATCTAAATTGGTTCTCCATTGTCTGTAGTTTGTACCATCCATAGGTTTTTGGCTCAAGATTGTAGCTAAAGGATTGAATGAAGACATTTTTTCTGAAATTAATGAAAAAGCACACTAATTACAAAACATAATTAACAACAAACATATATAGAGTAGTAGATTCTAATAACTACTATTCGTTTATTGTTTAACAATTCATTTGTTATCTTTACAAGGCTTACGATGGGCAAGATTCTTGTAAAACTAATATTGTTAATTTGGGCCTTCGGTTCCATTGCGAGCCTCGATGGGAGGGTTAACAATTTTACCAAAGTTGAATGTAATTAACCATTGTTTACTTTCAAAATTATCTTTAGTATCCAAGTGTTGCTTGACGATGGGCCGTACAAAACTTTACTAAAATTTTGAAAATATTAGGGTTTAATCTAGCGAAATCCGATCATCCTTATCCGATGGGGCTTCGGCGACAACCATTTCACTAATAAACCCACAATGGGGCCCGTAGGTTTTAAAATTAAAAGCTTAATTTAAAACCTTCACCCATTCAATATTTTAAGTTTAGAATTTTTAATTTCCAAGAATTTGTTCATTTTAGAGTATTTTGTGAGATCAATATCTTAATTGAAATCATCGGGTACTTTAAAATCCGGTCATGATTTAGAATGAGCTTCACATGAGAATTTTAAATAACCCACAAGATATTCTCAAAAATACAATTCTCTTGGGAAATTTGTTAGATTATTTATCTGGATAACCCAAATAATCTCTCATAATAACTATACACTAGTCGATTGAAAAACATAATAGTTATCATGCATTTATGACATGTGATTATGCAACAATATGGCATCTTCCTATTCTACATGGCATGTTATTTCAAACATCACGTTTATTGTACATATAATTCATACAATTTAATAAAAGCATTAAATTAAGAAAGCAAATAACTTTAATCCATGGTTTTCCTAAAAAAAAAAAAAAAAAAAATTTAAAAATTTAAAAAATTTCACAACTTTGGAATTTCTCTTTTGTGCCGCCCATAGGATTTATCGAAGCCCCTTCGGGGTATCCATGAGCCCAAAAGCCCAAAAACCCAATTCTTGGCTAGAAACCCTAGGACACAAAAGAGGAACCCTAGCCTTCGTCTCGCCACGCAAGCGGCCGAAGTCGGATCGCCACGAAACTCCGGGGAAGCACCGGCACGGAGGCGATCAAGCGGCCTCCGGAAACACCCCAAAGGGTGTCCCACGCGCCCTCACGCGCCTGCTGATTGCCGGCGCGTGAAGGCCACGCGCAGCCACTTGTGGAGGCGCGTGGAGGCGCGTGGCTGGCCTGGCGGTGTTCCGACGCCAAAATCTTCGTCTTTCCGTCCTCTTTCCATCGATATGTGGTTTGCCCAAATCCGAGATCCAGAAGTCCACGAAAAGTGTCGTACGGTGTTGTTTGCTCATATTCTTGCGTTTCTTGATCTCCAATTTTTACGGGAATTCGAAAAATACATAGAAATTCGAAAGGAAATCATAAAAACTGCAAGGAGGAAACCTAATCATATGGGATTAGCCTCCTTGTTACAAATCAAGAATTACACGAAAGAATCTAACCATGGATTAAAGTATTCATATGATTTATAAACGATAACTACTATGATTCAAATAACAAATATAGAAATAGATGCCATCCTTTCAAAAATTATTTTCGAAGATAATCACATGAAATTTCAAAACTAGGTTCTTTTCCTCATCGCTATTGGCTCTGGATATTGAAAAGCTATCTGAAAGATTCTCCACGAGCAAACCTTGTCTACGAACAGTCCTCGTATACGAACCTCGTATCCGTCCTCGTGCGATGATTGATCTTCCGGACTATCTCTCGAGGGGGATGAGATGGTTGTGTGGACAACCGTTCGGATGATGAACGTCGCCTCTAGGTTTATGTTTCGATGAGAGCCTCCTAACTATTTGTGCGGCCATCTCTTTTCAAGCGGCGAAAGTTAGTTTATATGCTACTACACCCAAGGCCTAACCCTAATCCACATGGGCCTTAGAGTTATTGGGTTGTAGTCTCAATTAAGCCTTATTGGGCTTAAGTGACCAAAGAGCACATTAACCCAACAATTTTATCTTATTATTTTAATACATTGCACATTATATGATACAGAGTATTGTTTGTGCATTTTGGGAAGAAGAAAAAAAATGGCTCAAGCAAAATTGTTAGAATATCCCACGTGCAACAGTATAAAAATTAATCCATTAGAATTAGTCACATAATTCAGAATTAATAAATGCTTAATTATGCGTGCGTCATGCTTCTCCGCCATCTTTTCTTATCTTTGTTATTAGATTCTTCTTTTAACTTTTTTATTATTATTATTGCTAACTGCGGGCGCCAAAAATTTTAATGCCTCGTCAAAAACTTGACCAATTTTTCTAGCTTGGCTAAAATACCCTTTTGATCCTTTATGTTTGCTTCAGGTATCTATTTAGTCCCTTAAGTTTGTAAAGTGCTCGTTTGGTCCTTTAAAGTTAACACCGTTAAGCAGACTTAACGGAAAATACTAACTCAGCTATTTTAAACGATGACTGTGCATTTAAATGCTGACAAAGCAAGCTTACATGTTACTTTTTTAATAAATTAATATTTTAAATCCTGTAAATTGAAATTTTAAACGATGACTGTGCACTTAAATGCCTCAGACGAAGAACATATACCCAAAGTTTGTTTAAATAAATTTCAATTTATAGGATTTAAAATATTAATTTATTAAAAAAGTAACATGTAAGCTTGCTTTATCGATTTAAATGCACGATCATCGTTTAAAATTGTTTAGTTAGTATTTTCTCAAGTTAAGTCTGTTTAACGTGTTAACTTTAAGGACCAAACGAGCACTTTACAAACTTAAGGGACTAAATAGATACATGAAGCAAACATAAAGGATCAAACGGGTACTTTAGCCTTCTAGCTTTATCATTGTCCACAACTAATAGGGTAAATTCTTCATACATGACTACTCAGTGCACATTAATTCACACATGGATAAAAAAAAAATTTACAGCTATAAAACATCCTATATTTTAATAAAATCATGTTTCTTCATAAAATTATTTATAATTAGTTGGAGACAATAAATGTTAGGAACGTAACTTCGTATACAAAATCCCATCACTTATCCCCCATGTCTAGTGTTGAACCTTGCCCCCTCCCCTACTATGTATATCCAAAAAAAAAAAAATCCCATCACTTATATAGAAGAGAGAGAATGTGCAGTGGAAAGAGAATATGTGAGAATTATATGTAATGTCATGGGTTACATAAGTAATTAAATGGTATAAAATGGGAAATCAACAAAAAAAGTTGAGAAAACCATTAAGTATTTCTTATAAAAGGAACATGTCCGATTAACAAATTGCCTCTTAAAAAACGGAAAATAAGCAGGTATTTATCCTGAATATGCACCAAACAATTTTTTTTTTTTTTTTTTTTTTGGGGGGGGGGGGGGGGGGGAAGACCTTCATTTATTTGGTCTATTCCTCGATAAGAGAGTCAGCTGTGTTTAATAAAGAGTACTAATTTGGTATGAAAATTTGAAGTGGAATAATACACTGCTGATATGATTCTTTAGGTACGAGAGCAGCAGTTTCTATGATCAGACAACACAGCCCGGAAATAGCATGGTTTGTGGAAATCAAACTTCAAGAGATAACACGACATTTGACTCAACAGCTGAACAAGTGCTAATCAATCTCCAAACAGCAACACCCAGAATTACCCGTTTCTCTGCAGCCACAAAAACTCAAGTACCTAACAATGGTCCTACTGTTTACGCCATTGCTCAATGTGCTGATACTGTCACAGAGACTGGCTGCCTTGATTGCTTGAAGGTTGGCTACAACAATCTGAAGATTTGTCTTCCCACGTTGGAGGGTAGGGCTTTTGATGCTGGGTGCTTTATGAGATACTCCAACACTTCCTTCTTTCCTGATAACCAGACCACTGATCTCACACCCTTCTTGAAACAAGGTTCAGTTCATTTGAAGGATTCAATATCTGCCTTTTTTATTTATAAGGGAAAATCATTATGAGATCCCAAAGAAGGAATGTAATCACTAAGAAGCCCCAAAACAAGTCAATAGCATGTACAATACTACTTGTCATTTCCTGCACCAAATCCACGATGCTCACTTGTTGTTGGACTTTTTAGTTATTACATTCCTTCATTGAAACCACAAAGTGATTTTCCCTATTTATACTTTTTTAAGTGTTGGAAGTGGAAAAGTTGTATTTTATGTCTTGTAGGTTCAAGCAAGAGGGGAGCTATAATTGGTGGGGTTGTCGGAGGTGTAGCTTTTGTTTTGATTGTCCTTGCAGTGTTTCTTTTGATTACACAATACAAAAGGCCAAAGAAAGTTCCTAGAGGTAAGACTACTTGGAATGTCTACAGTTACTCAAGTAACGAAGGTTTGATATGATGTTTTGATTTTGACATTTTTTTTTCCCAAGAAAAGGTTAGGCTTTCATCTCTATTAAGGCATGATTTGTTCGTTGGTTAAGATGCTTTAACTTCTGTTTCCCTTGACATTGATAGGTGACATATTGGGAGCAACAGAGTTGAAAGGTCCGGTCAATTACAGGTATAAGGATTTGAAGATTGCAACGAAAAATTTTAGTGAAGAAAATAAACTGGGAGGAGGAGGATTTGGTGATGTATACAAGGTAAATCTTTTGATATATATATATATATATATATATTGCATTATTCAGTCTAGTCTTAACTCTTAAGCAAGGATGTTTCTAAGTGAATCTGTGAACAGTTATATTTCCAAAGAGAAAAGAACTATCTTCATTATTGAAATTCTTAATCACCATGGACAGGGCACTCTTAAGAATGGGAAGATAGTTGCAGTCAAGAAATTAGCTTTAGGCAACACCATGAGAATAGAGGAAGATTTTGAGAGTGAAGTGAAGCTTATAAGTAATGTTCATCATCGGAATCTTGTTCGGCTTTTGGGATGTTGCAATAAAGGACAGGAGAAGATCCTCGTTTATGAATACATGAAAAACAACAGTCTCGACAAATTCTTATTTGGTACTCATATCAACCATGAATTTTTTAAAGTATTGGCTACCATTAGTTATTTGTTGGTCATATGTGAATGTATTTTCTATTGAGCAATATATCCTCAACTTACCCATTTGTCATAGTTTTATTGAAAAACTCAACAGACATTTATGTGAGTTTACTACTGAAACATTTTAAGAATTACTTTTATGTTTCGTTCTTCCCTTTTCCTTACCCTTCAATGTGAAACAGATCAAAACAAAGGTTCTCTCAACTGGAAGCAACGGTATGAAATAATTTTAGGCACGGCAAGGGGTTTGGCCTATTTACATGAGGAATTCTATATTTGTGTCATACATAGAGATATAAAGACCAACAACATACTCTTAGATGATGATCTTCAGCCAAGAATTTCTGATTTTGGGTTGGCAAGACTTCTACCTAGGGACCAATCTCATCTTAGCACAAAGTTTGCAGGAACATTGTAAGTTGATGAAACACTGCATTTGTTTAACCTTAAATCGTCTATTATATTACATGCATTTCATAAGACGCCAATAAAATCTATACACCAGTCAATGGATAAGTCTTGTTTCATTATTCTATTTCAGATTTTGTAGTATTGCAATATTTATATATTTGTGTCTATGTCATTGTCCTAACTAATATGCATTTGTAGGGGATACACGGCACCTGAGTATGCAATTCAAGGCCAATTATCAGAGAAGGCCGATACCTATAGTTATGGAGTTGTACTTTTAGAAATCATCAGCGGCCAAAAAAGTATTGAATTAAAGGTTGATCCTGATGTCGAAGGCCAATTCCTCCTCCAACAAGTAAGGAATTCCTGAGACAACCTTAGATGCAATTTTGAGATATTTTTAAAAGCTTGCACTACAATAATAATTTTTTCAAAGAAATTACTATTCTTTAACCCTACCTAGGTTTTATTGTGTTGTCTTTCCCCTTGTGCTCTAAGACAATTTGATCTCACCTGGCAGGCCTGGAAACTATATGAGAAAGGCATGCACTTAAAGTTGGTGGATAACAGCTTAGACCCTAATGACTATGACCCAGAAGAGATGAAAAAAATCATAGAGATTGGTTTGCTTTGTACCCAAGCATCTCCTGCAATAAGGCCAACAATGTCTGAAGTTGTTCTTATGCTTAGAAGCAAGAGCTTATTGGAGCACATGAAACCCACCATGCCTGTCTTTATTGAAACTAATTTGAGGTCTAGGGATGGCACCCTAACGCCAACTTCTTTCCTTAATTCCAATGGTACAGCCTCCACTGCGACACTATCAGCGAGATGACAGTATTATACGAGAATTTACAGTTGGGAGCGACTTAAACTCTTGAGTTTCAACCCATAAATGTAAAAATGTAAAGTTCTTTAATTATTTTTACTGTTGTCTTATGAATTAAATTTTATTCTTAATTTAAAGCTTAAAATCAATTTTGCTTTCTCTACCATAATATTAATGAACCACATAGAACCTCTATTAGATATGAGATGTTACATTCTGAAGCCTCTGTTTGAAATTCAACCACAAAGATAGAGAACGTTTAGAACAGCTTATGCTTCCCGACCTCATGGAACAGGAAGGCCTGCCTGTTTACGCTCTAGGAATATCTATTCCTTAAAATCTAACAGTTGTTGTCTTGTTGAAAACCAAATATTTCGCTAGAGTGGCATATGTACTACCCACACTAAGTTTGTACTGCAAGTGACTATGTGATTTGTCCGGTCACTTTTGCTTGGTGTCCTGAAAGTTTACCTTAAAATTTTGACTTAACGCAGAGAAGAGTTAACTTAAAAGAGAGGTATTTACAACATTTCTTTTGTTCCCTAAAAATTATGAGTAAAACTATATATCACAATTAATAAATGCCAACACAGTCTTGGGAATCTTCCCTTGTCAGAAAGAGAGTCATTCAGAAGACTGAGAAGAGTGTTGAATTTTCATAAAAAGGATAGATGTTATCGACTTTGGATAAGGGAACGATTTATTTGAACAATACTAATCCTAGTTCATCATTGACCAGGAATTTATGAGAATAGGTAAGATTTTCCAATAAATAGACTCATTATGCATTGGTTTTGCCATACAAGTTTAGACATAGGATTATTAAAAGGGTGTAAACAGAGTCTTGGGAAGTTGTAATCAACATCACAACCATGCATAGGATTATATATGGGTGTGACTGGGGTTTGTAAAGAGACCGTTTTACAGTTTGTCCATTCAAAATTGTAAGCAAGAAGGGTTATATAATTTGTTATTTTTAGTGTTATATTAAGAAATAGCCCACAGTTTGTCCATTCAAAATTGTAAGCAAGAAGGGTTAAATAATTTGTTATTTTAGTGTTATATTAAGAAATAGCCCACCATACACACAAAACTAACATTCAACCTAGAGACATTTATTTTATATTAAGATAGTAAGATGGGAAAATGTTGTTCGGCAAATCATGCACATAAACACCTAGAAATATTATGGCCAAGACAGAAAGAAAGATGGCGGCTTTATTCATCTATATAAAGTTCAATTGTTCTCAACGCCATACAGCATAAGCCTCACATAGCACACACTTCACAAGACTTCTATGTACATTCAAACATGCATGCATACGATAGTAACAAGTAGAAAGATAGTTAGTACCAAGTACACTCATTGCACCAGAATACAATTAGAAAGACACACAAATACCAAGGAGTACCATCAGCTGAGAAATGAACTCAAGATGCCCTGGCCAAGCAGCTCCAGTTACTAAATTTCCATCAGTGAAGCATCGGTATATGGGATCAGGTTCCAACCATGTTGCTCCTGCTAGAACCACATTAAGCTTCACAGCCGGGTATGCCGTACATTTTTTTCCCTGTAAAAGTAATACAAGCATGTCATTTTAGAAGTCAATAACAATAAATATCTTGAAAATTTATTAATTCTGCACTAACAACTACAACAGGGGCATGATGAGAGCTTGAAATATTCAATGACTCATTCAGTGTTTCTCAACCTGCGTGCACTATTGAGTGTTCCATAAAAAATAGGAGAATATGACTAACAAACAAGGGTTCACTAGTGGGATAGAAAAACTCTTACAGCTAAATTTACCATTCCCATAGTCAAACAAGAGATATTGATTGTTGGAATAGCTACACATCACAACACAATTTTTAGAGCCAGTGTTCAAGTTGACACCTGTTCAGCCCCAGATATTTTCATGTGTCATTTACTCAGAATTTTAACAAACTGTTATTTGAAAATTGAAAGCAAAGTATCTAAAGAAGACAGCATAACTGAGCCTGTATAAGTTGAACATAAAGGAGAAATTACTTAACCGAGAAACAACAACAAGAATAACTAAAATACTAAAGTAATGAGACCAGAATTGTCAGCAACCATACAATCCAAATGAAACAAGATGAGTCTACAGTAAATATGACTGCAGATTTTAAAGTAGCAGAACATCCACACAAGTAGAAACAAGTATGAGGGAGATGCTGTGGTTCTTCATGTATAAGCACTATGCTTCAATCAACATAATGCAAAGTATCAAACACTTCAAGAATGATGATAAGGCAAGAAGTCGGTAAGAAATGAACTCAGAAGCATCTCCACTTGAGACAGCAGTAAGAGCAGCAAATGAGGACGACACATACGGCTCAATCAGAAAATTTTTGCCTTGAGTACATGAATTGCTTAATATTTAAACTCTTAATTCTTTAAGCGCACAGGAAAAACATACCATCAGTAATCATACCTTGAGAACGTCAGCATCAGCTAAAATCTGCTGCCCATGCCAAATAGATGCCACTGGCTTCTTCTTTTCCATAAAATGCTTCACCAAGGCAACAACTGACTCATTCAATGCCAAATATTCAGGGGCTCGGCCTCCAGGTATGACAAGAGCATCGTAGCTCGAGGCATCCACATTATCATACGTAGCATTTAAAGCAAAGTCATGTCCTGGCTTCTCACTATAAGTTTGATCGCCTTCAAAGTCATGAATGGCAGTTGGCAAGAATCACCAGCCTTTTTATTGGGGCAAACCGCCTCAACATTGCATCCTAAAGCTTGAAGAGAATGAAAAGATACGGCCACCTCATAATCTTCCATGAAATCCTGCAATTAAAATATCTCCATCAATCAACTCCAGCAAAAGTGACCTTTTGTATTTGAGTACAAATCTAGGTCCAAAACCCAATTTATTTACGCACAAATATTCCAATTACCTCCATTTCTCAAAAGTCAAAATCAACAACCAGTCAAAGTTCATGAAAGTATTCGGTTTCATGGTTCTTAACTTCTTATATGTAACAAGTGTTAAATAATTTGAACATACCCCACAAAGAAACAAAATCCTTTTATTCGAGCCACTGATGTTGCCTCCCAACGCCTTCACAATATGGCGAATAAACTCTGGATACCCATAATATATAGCTGCAGTGATGAGATTACCGTCAACCAGAGTCGCCAAAAAGTTTTCGGGTTCAACCCTGTGAGCACCAGCAGCAATCAGAGCCGGTCCAACTGCAGGAAACGCCGTGCACTTGCGACCTTTAACAATGTCTGCAGCCGCCAGAGTCAACTGGCCATGACAAGTGGCGTCGATTACCTTCCCAGACTTGGCAAATTCGGACACCAACTTCACAACATTCGCATCATGAGCAAGATACTCCGGCGCCCGTCCACCCGGTAGTATTAAGCCATCATATAGCTTTTGGCTTCGACTTCATCAAACGTCGCGTTGAGTTGAAAATTGTGACCAAGAGGCAAGAACCTCGGTATATGTCTGAAAGCAAGGAAATACATGAACAAGTCAACTATCAAGCTCAAATATCCAACATTCAATGATTGCCCAAACCCCATAAAGATTTCTCCAATTCGAAACCTGATAAACAGACATCTGATGAACGGCGGTGCGGCAGACATCACCGGCTTTCTTTCTGGGACAAACAGCATCAGCGGCGACGCCATGCTTGCAATGCTTGGAATGGAATCATCGTCTTCAAAACACAAGTCAAAGAACCAAGTAGAGTTAAACAAAGTAAGAAAGGACTATAGAAGAAACTGAACTACAGAAAAAAGGAATAATCCGGGAAGGAACTGAAGGTGAAGGTACCGCGTAATATTCCATGTAATCGCCGCAGAGAAGCAGAACCCGTTTCTGACCCATCGTGAGTATCGACAAGAATGCGGAGAACAAGAGAAAGCCTCACTGTCGAGGGGCAGTGACACAGCAGAGAAGCTCTGGAAGAGTGTAAGAAAGTGGATGATGCATATGTAATGGTGGTTGAAATTGTGGGTTTAAAGAAAGAGCTCATTTTTAGCTGAAATTGCGAGGGCATGACATGCATAATCACATATTACGAGGCAGGAGAAGAGTGGAGAAGAGACACAACGAAATGAATATGAGGGAGCCAAGTGTTAACAACGTGGGAATATACAGGTGGACAATCGCATATCCTTCCAGTGAGCACTTACTGATATTTCGGTCTTTTTTATTACTCATTAAAAATATTTTTTGAAATTTTGAAAATGTTAGAAGGAGGTTAGGAAAGGGAAAATAACATGGGAAAATTATTTTTAAATACCATTTGAATTTATAAAACCCTCAAATGTCTGTTAAATTTGTTAAAGGATTTAAAGGTACCCTCAAATATATGCTCTCCGTTCCGTTTTGCTCTGACCTGTCAACACCCTATTCCTCAAACTATATGTCATCGGACATTGTAAGTAATATGGAATTTAAGGTGTTACATCATCAAAGTGATAGTGCTTATAACTGTCTTGAGATTTGCCTGTCCGAATACAATGATCTATATCTAAAATTTTTAACTCATAATTTTTAAATATAAAAATTATTTATAAAAAAGGAGAATTAGATAGGAGGACCTATATAGAATAATATTTATTAGAAAGGGCCATAAAATTTGTAATTATTTAGAAGGACCAATTACCAAAATATAAATTTAGAAATACTAAATTGCCCTTGAAAGTGATTTAATTTTTTTCCACCAAAATTACTATTGTCAAAATCATCATTTTTAACCTTAACTAATATCTATATAATTTTATCATTTAATTATTACTCATAAGATAGATATTGACCCTTTAACCCTTTTATATCATTAAAAAAAATTTCTTGATTTACAATATAGATATGTCTGTGTATAACATTTCTTTAATATTTATAATAAATTATAAAAAAATTTGAGTTTTTCCTAATATTATATATTTTTTCAATCAAAGTTTGTGTCAATTTTAAAAATAAAATTATAATTTTGACAAAATTGATTTCTATAAATATCTATGAGGAGAGAAATTGTGTTTAATTTAATCAAGTTTAGAAATTCATATTAGTTTTAGACATAGAATGTGAGAGAAAATGTAGGAGGTTTGATTAATTAGGACACTTTAGTATTTTTAAATTTTTTTTTGGTTAATTGGTCCTTCTAAATAATTATACCTTTTACGGTTCTTCTCAATAAATATTATTTGTTATAGGTCCTTGATTTTAATTTTCCCTTATAAAAAACTGAAAATTAAAATATTATTTTTATTTTAAATTATACAAGCATTAAAATAACTTTAGAAAAAATAAAAGTTAAGAAACTTAAATTTTGGCTCTCCAAATTGTCTTGACTTTGGTGCTTATCACCCTTGATAAGTACTAAAATTGTGTCCGAATGAAACAAGAGTTCTTACTATTTAAGCAAGTGGTTAGAAGTTAGCCTTTTGTTTTATTTTATTATCTAAAAAATGGTCTATATTTCGGGAATAAATGGAATATACTCTTTGCATTTTTTTAATAAAAATTACAAATGTAACAATAAATTTTCAATAATTGGAAGTTAATCTAATGATATAGAGATAGCAATGAAAAGAAAATAGAAAGAAAGATAAATGGAGAAATTCTTTCTCATAGATGAGAGGGAGCTGGTTGAGGGTCTGTCTAGTTTGATGGAGGAGAGGGGATGAAAGGGATTTTAATGGAGGGAGAGAGAAGGAGGGGATATGATGGATTTTAATATTACCCAATTTGAATTGATCAAAAAAAAGGGAATGAGAGGGATTTTAATATTATATTGTTTGGTCCAGGACGGGAGGGGAGGGAAAATATTTTTATATTTACAATTTTACCCTTATTTTATTTAAGTTTTTCTTAAAAATATGGTAGAAGGTAGAATGTTTGATAATATATATATATATATATATATATAGTCATACATGACATTTACATATATGCTATTATCCATAAATACATAATTATTTATGGATAATAGCATATATGTAAATATATAAATATTTAATTATACTTATAATAAA
Organism: Acacia acuminata; assembly: GCA_019022655.1. NCBI lineage: Eukaryota > Viridiplantae > Streptophyta > Magnoliopsida > Fabales > Fabaceae > Acacia > Acacia acuminata. Next base: position 808,386 of record JAFJYI010000153.1, on the reverse strand, counting down.
TATGATAATATATACATAATGATTAAATATATAATTGCTATATCATCTTCTCTAGCGACCTGAGTTCGAGACATTGCATCACTGTCTTCTTCAAATTTTGAATTTCAAACCCACCCAAATACCGCTTCACACTATCCAATTTCCTATCGCGTCTTCAAAGTCGCCATCCTTTTCCTTTTCATTAGCCTAACACCGTCTATTTATATGTCTTAGCTATAACGAAATATTCTTGTACCTTTACACCAGAGGAAGATAGCTTCCTTGCAACGTCCTTGATTCCGACAAGCTGTAGGGTGGTGAATGCTTTATGACGGTGAGCTGTGAAGGACGCTTTTGAGCTCGGTGTGGAGGGGAGAGTAGAATGAAAGAGAAGCGTTCAAAGTGGAGAAGGAAAGACAGGTAGGGTATTTTGGGAATAATAAAGATAAATATGGGTAAAATGTCAAATCAAGTCAAAATATTGCCCCTCACCTCCAAACCCCCCCCTCCAAAAAAAAAAAAAAAAAAAAAAAATTGGAGAGGAGGGAAAATCTTTATATAAAAAAATTCCTCCCCTCCTAAAATTTTTTTATGCCAAATAGCGGTGGAAAAAGGTCGGGGGTGCGTGGCACGGCGCTAACGCCAGGCCAAGGCCTAATTTCAGGCTGTTTGCCTAAACGCCGTGCCCAGCCTCTGAGTAGGCCTAAAAAGCCCGTCAGGCCGGCCTGTTAAGGAAAGGGCAAACTTGTAAATATGTATTTATTACTAATTAATGTGTCTCCCTCGCCTCTCCCCCTCATTTGGACCATTGTCCCTAACCCTAATTTTTCGTCGATCTCACTCTCTCGACTCTCATCCTTATCGTCGTCGATTTCGGCCTCTCTTTCACCTCGACGATTTCATACTCTCGGCCTCTCAGAGTCTCAATTGCGGCCTCGTCGATCTCACTCTCTTAGTCTGGTAAGTATAAATCTTCTTTTTTTTTGTTGAGATTGTTACTTTCCTAATCGCTCTCACTCTCAGAGTCTCAAATCTGTCTATCTGTAAATAAAATTGAGTCTTGTTGCACTCTTTCTTAAATCTAAACTATCGGCGGTCTCAAATCACGATCGATGCACTGTTTGGAAATAAGAGTACCGGTGGTTTGTTTCTGGTAATTAACGGTAGAGAGATGAATAATTAAGTGTTAAAACAGGGGAATCAAGTTTGGGTGGTATGGTGATGATAGACAAAATAGAGTGTTCCATGAATCGGTCAAAGATTGCTTTTTGTTTAAATCATAGTTTGATTTGAAGGTATTAACAAAGACGTGAGGTTAAATGGCATCATTTCATTTCTAAAATATGCGGGTATGCTAAGGAGATCCATCAAAAGGAAATGCTTCCTCATGTCGATGTTGGGGAATTTTGTGAGACAAGGAAAGCTTATTATTTTGGGTAAAGATTTCTAAGTTTCTTCTAACAATTATAATAATTATCTTACTTATTATTATCCTATAGATATATCATTCATCGTCTTCTTCTATACGCACTTTGTCGAAGAGCCGAGGATGATAGGGATCATTATGGCAACAAGAGACTAGACCTTCTTTGGTCCTTTACTTGGTGGCCTTTTTAGAATGATTTGTTTCTCTTGTTATTGATAATGTCGAGTTTTGATATTTTTCTAACCATTTTTTATGTACGCATTTTTGTGTTTCTCATTTTACGGTTATTGTATTTGCAAAGCCAGCTCTTTAGAAAGTTGACTAGAGATGTCAAAGGTTATGTACGAGAAGGTTTGTTCTAGCAAAGCATTAACATATTTCTTTCTTCTATATTAATGTTTCCAAGGTCCATAACCTTCAATTTGTGAATGGTGCAATGTGTTGATAACGGAAAAGATGTGAACCTTCAATTTGCTATCAAGGCGAAAACCATCACCAGTGGTCTTAAATACTCATTTGCTATTGGTAATTGGGCCAAGCAAATGCTTTGCGTGCACTAGAGCTGGAGTTTCACGGGTTCAATTATTATTAATTAATTTACTCAAGAGTCTATCGGCTCTCTCGAAAAAAAAAATGATGTGTATATATATTTGTTGTCTTCCATTCCAGTGCTTTGAATCGCTTGACTTATGCATCAACATTATCTCATCTGTGGAGACTTAACTCTCCCATTGGGCGTGAAGGTAAGGTTACTTCATAAGCCAAACATGATCAATTAAGAGGTTGGTTATTCCTTATTGTGGCCCTGTTAATAGAATTTACAATCACATGGAAAGTATTGTATCAGTTTGGCCGTGGGATGGTTTATTGTATTATGATATTGAGAGGGAGTTCCCTCATTAATTTTGGGCTGTAAAATAGAACTTTCTATTCAGTTTTCCTTGTTTACTATGCTCCCTCCTTATTCATCTTCTGCCCCCTATAGGTGATGGGATTGTCCAGTTATGGTATGGGTCTCTTGCTTGATGATATTACTCGAAATCTCCACAGTTAATGGGAGTTATCTAGCTCTTCTTTCTATTCACCCTGCATTTTATTTTTTATTTTTTCATTACCTTTTGAGTTTTCAAACTTGTACATTTTTATAAGTGGAACCTTCCATTGAAAGTGGGCATTGTAAACTTTATCTCTTAGATTTCAATAAAATGTCACAATTTACCATGTTGGATGTTGTATTTGATTTCATTTTTTATGTTGTTGTAGAATCTGTTATGTTGTTGTAAATTAGACCTATTTTTGGCCGGTTTAAGTTAGGCCTGTTTTCGGCCTGTTTACAAAAGACCTGTTTTCGGCCTGTAAACAGAAGACCTGTTTTCGGCTTGTTTTCAACCTGTTTTCGTTGGGGCCTGTGGCCTGTTAGCCTAGGTACAGGATTTTTAAAAATGCATGCCTCTTAACAGGTCACAAGCCAGGCTCAGGCCAAAATATAAGCCTGTAATAAGCCACGAGCCGTGCTCGAGGCCACTTCCCATAACAGTAGGCTTTGTTAAGGCAGTTCCGGCACTGCTTTTCCACCCCTCCAAATGAGAGGAGTCGAACAAAATCCTTTCCCTTCCCTTCCCTCCATTCAAACCAAACAAACCTTCACAATCCATCAAAGTGATCAACCCCATTGTGCTTATCATCATGGTGAAATTTGCATGTCCAAATACAACAATCTAGATTTAGAATTTTTAGATTAAAATTTTCAATATAAAATTAGTTTTTGAAAAACTGACTATTAACATTTGGGCTCTCTAAATTGTCTAGATTTGGGTGCTTATCACCTTTGATAAGTACCAAAATTGTGTTTGAATGAAACAAAGCATGTGGTTAGAAGTTAGCCTTTTATTTGCTTTTAATATCTAAAAAATGGTCTATATTTCGGGAATAAATGGAATATACTCTTTGATTTTTTTTTTTTTTGGTGAAATACAAATGTGCCAATAAAATTTCAACCGATCGAAGTTGATCTATGATATAGAGATAGTAAATGGATAAGAAATAGAGGTAAAGGTAAATAAAGAAAAAAATTTCGTGGATGAGAGGAGTTGGTTTTAGAGTTCATCGAAGTGATAAGTATACCCCAGTAGTGCTTATCATTAATTGTGGTGATTGGTGAGTCGACACTTCTTACATGTCCAAATACAACGATCTATATTTAAAATTTTTAACTCAGAATTTTTAGATATAAAAATTATTTTTAAAATACTGAAAATTAAGATTATTTTTATTTTAAATTATAGAAACATTAAAATAAATTTGGGCTCTCCAAATTGCCTAGATCCAGTGTTTATGACCCTTGATAAGTTCCAAAATTGGGTCTAAATGAAACAAGAACTCTTGTTATTTAAGTAAGCAAATAGAAGTCCGGCTTTATATTTTATTTTATAATTATATATTTTTAAGAAAATAGAAACTCCTCAATCACAATTACAATTCATAGGTACATGTTTCTAGAGGTTTTTTCTTTTATTGATAAACTTATTTGTGAGAGGGTACAAAAAGAAAGGACGGCAAATGAATTACCTTTCCCTCCATTTCCTAAATACTTCACACTCCAAAAAAAAACTTAATTTTGATCTTCATCTCTCTCCCTCTCTCTCTCTCTCTCTCACTCCATCTTCTTCATCTTCTCCAACAAAAGATGCTTCAACGACGTTGTAACAATCGCTTCCCTTAGCTACGCTAGCTTCATAATCCGGTCATGTTCTTTGCTCCTTTAACGGTGTCGTTTCGGATCCTCGAGACCCGACTTCTAGGCAGGCTGCAGCCGGTACAACGTCTCCGGAATTTGGCCAGCTTCAAAAACAACCTAAAAGCAACATTTAGAGACCTCAGAAATCAGGTGGTTGGTCAGAGGAAGCGTTTCGCGATGGCGCAACATGTTTAGGGAGGTAGCCCCCACCTATAGTCTCTTTCAATGCAGAAACTACCACTCCGCCGCCAACTATGCCACTTGCTTTCACGTGGCCGCCGCACATATATAGAATTGGCCTGGTGTACCCAACGGTGCGCGTTTACCATTGTTGTCAAACTTGCGAGTTGACTCTGCGAGTTTACCATTTTTATATTTTTATATTATAAAAATGAGTCGAGTCATTGGTAAACTCATGCCAGTAGTAAACTCGGTTAAACACACAAGTTTATATGCCAAGTTTAATTGTTTTTTTACATTTCAAGTTTACAAAATCGTGTTGAGTTATTCTTAAAGTCATGTTAACTTTTTTATCTAATCATGTTCGGTGGGTTTATATAGAAATTTTTTTGTTAAATATGATAAATGATAAATGTTAATGAATTTAATTTCAATTATTTGGATTTAAAATATATTTTGTAAGCGGAGCAAATCACCAAGAGGGGGTTGAATTGGGGATTTAAAAATCTTTTTCAAATACTCTGAAAATGGAAGCTAAAACAGGGGCGAACAGAGTAAAGGAAGAAGAAGAAAGACACGTCAAATTTGTACTGGTTCGATCTTAACACTTGACCTAGGTCCAGTCCCCAAACACTCTGAGATTTCCACTATCACTCGAGAATCGCCATACCCCCGCACTCAAAAGTTATCCTTTCACTAGGATACACTTCCCCTTACAAATTGTAAACTGATATACCCAATCTCTAAGTCCCACGACTTGAGATTTTTACAATAAATGAAACTCTCTCAAATAGTAGATGAAATAATCGCTGAAGTGCAAATGTATCAAAACATACTTTACAAAGATAGAAAACTGAAAGTGTAGTTGAGACTTGAATGCTTTTTCATTTTCTTGTATTCGGTGGTTGTAAAGACTTGAATGCAACTCCTTGTATATGAAGAGAGCATTAAATGACCGTTGGATTAATTGATGTAATCGTTGGAACATTAATCCAGTTGTTGGAGGCAATTTGGTCACTTCTCTCTCTACTCTTCAGTTAATTCAGGTGGTCAGTGCCTTTGGTTGACTTCCCTTGAGATAAATCCGTTGGAGAAGAACGTTTCTAGAGAGGGAAACACTACTACAAAAAAGGTCTATAACGTCAGTTTATTTGGCCTTTTAACGTCTAAAAATGTGGGGACGTCTATGTGGGAGGCGCAAAAAGTGGAAACTTACGGTTTCTAAATATTTCTTAGACGCCATAAGTATTTTTTTTTTAAAAAAAAACAAAAACAAAACAGATGGGGACGGCGACGACGTTAAACACAAATCTGAGAAGTTTAAGATCTGAAAAAAAAATCCAGAACGCAATAAACATATCTAGGGAGTTTAAGATCTGAAAAAAAAATCCAGAACACAATAAACAGATCTGAGAAATTTCAAATCTCAAAAAATCCAGAACGCAATAAACAAAACATCGCCAGACCATCATCTATAGCACATTGAAAGCTTTAGGAACACATATCTGAGTTCGTGTTTTTGAAAAATAACAAGAGCAACTCAAAATAAATATAAAAAATTCTACAGATCCGTGTTTTTGCTCACCTTCGCCATCATCCTCCTTCATTAGCTCGGATTTGAGTTTGATTTCAGCAAAAGAAGACAGAGGCTCACATCACCGAAAAAAAGATGACGAGGAAGACGCACGATGGTTGACGGACAAAGACGAGGAGGAAGACGAGCACGAACCATGCTAACGGTGAAGGGAGGACGGCGAAGGAGGGGCGATGACGGAGGAGGGCCGACGATGAAGGTCTCAGGCAGCGTTGGAAATGAAGGTGCAAGGAGAGAAGGAACAACAGATTGAAATGAAATGAAATAAAATGAAATGAAGTGGGGGAAGAAAAGGTCATGTTGTGCAATAGGGGGACTTTTGGAGTCTAAGTTTTAAACTTAGACTCCAAAAGCATGATTTTTGGAGTCTGAATTTAAAACTTAGACTCCAAAAGTGTCTCTCGCGGGCCCCACACATAACCCCTGGCTGCACGACGTGACCTTCTTTTCTGCTATACGACATGACTTTTGGAGTCTAAGTTTAAAACTTAGACTCCAAAAATGTCTCTAGCGGGACTTTTGGCGTCAAACTTAGACGCCAAAAGTCAACTTTTATCACATATAATTACAAAAATGTCACCGCCTTTATTTTTTACTTCCTTTTAAAAAAATAAAGGACGTCTTTTGGGACGCAAAAACCGTTTTTTGTAGTAGTAAAAGTCGACATCTACTCCTTTGCAATGTTCAGGGAATGATCTACCAAAAGGGTGCAAGGTTTTCTGAACTTGCAATAAATGAGTTAACATCACCTTTTGCTTTATGTTAAATCCTCATTCTAACGGCTCTTAATCATCTGAAACTCACTAACAAATTGATTAAACAATGTTAAGAATAGTATTTCGAGAACTTTGATTTTCAAACTCGAGCGACATAAACTCGAGTTTACTCTTTTCTTGAACCTAAACTTGAGTTAATAGACTTAAACTCGAGTTTAGTTCTTCCAAAAAGGAATGTCGCGATTTGAGATTTGAAGAGCATTTTGAGAATATGAGCAAACTCAAGTCCATTAATGACTAACTCGAATTTTGAACTTTAGAAGAGAAAATATGTTTAAGTCCACAAAGCTCAAAACTGGAGTTTCTAAAAGCAAACTGGAGTTTTCAAAATCATAAAATAGTTAGAGCTCTGTTTGGCACAAACTCGAGTTAGTTAAAATAAACTCGAGTTTCCTTAAAATTGAAAAACCTTTGAAAACTCTCGCAAGTGAAAAACGGAGTTTACAATGTCAAACTCGAGTTTCCTCAAATTGAGGAAAACTTAGAAAGCTCTTGGGCAAATACAAACCGGAGTTTACAATGCCAAACTCGAGTTTCCTCAAAGTGAAGAGAACTTAGAAATCTCTCGATCAAGTGCAAACCGTGTTGGTTCTCTAAAAGATTTTGATGATTGCCAACAATTGTGAACAAAGAATGAGGATTTGCTCTCGAAAGTTGGAAAATCCCGAGTGAGAGCAAACCTCGAGGTTTTCCCGAAACCTTGAGGTTTGGCCTTACAAAGGAAGCATCGAGGTTCCGTGTTTAAACTTGCAAAACTTGGGTTTCACAAAAATATGTGAAACCTCGAGGTTTTGGACTTCCAGAGAAAACTCGGTTTCACACCAAGTTGTGAAACCTCGAGGTTTACATCTAAACCTCGAGGTTATGCCTTGGCGCTAAACTGAAAATTTGAAATTAAATGTAAAACCTCGAGTATTGACGAAACCTCCGGTTTCGGGCTTCCCGCAGAGCTAATGGTTTTCAATGTGTTTGAAAACCTCGAGGTTTCCATAGAAACCTCCGTGTTTGTGTTTTGGGTCAAAACAAAGAACTTTGTCATTTGGGCAAAACCTCGAGTATTGTTACAAACCTCGAGGTTTGTGAGTTCCAGAGAGCAAATGAATTCTCACTCATTCTTAAACCTCGAGGTTCCTTAAGAAACCTCCAGGGTTTGCTTTCATCATGTCTCTGCGGGTTTCACACGATGTGAAACCTTGAGGTTTCTAAGAAAACCTCGAGGTTTGGTGTAAACCCGAGAAACCTTTGTGATTACATCATGAGAAACCTCCAGGTTTGAGGTTTTGGTCTTAAATCGTTTTCAACCTTAAATGACCAAACCTCGAGGTTTGTGAACAAACCTCCGGGTTTACGGACGTTACTGAAATTCGAATTTAACAATTTCGCTATACCTTCGTGTTTGATCTCAATGCTTTCCATGATTAATCTCTATTCGTACTAGATATGTTTAACCATCTTTTTGGTGAGTTTCAGACAGATTAAGGAAGGTTTACTTGAAGGTTTAAAGCAAAAGCAAAAGTGATGTCGAACATTAAATGCTCAACCCAGAAACTTGCATTCTTTTGATTAATCCATCTGCACACGGTTGCAAAGCATTAAAGAATGATTTCTACATCTAGCAACATCTTCTCCAACGGATTAATTTGCAGAGAGTCAACTCTGACCATCCAAATGACTAGATTAAGTGAGTTTTAGAGAGAAAGAAGACCTAAGCTACTCACATCTTCTAAAGAACATCTTCAACGGTCTTATTATCAAATGCGCGGTCTATTAATGCTATCTGGCTATAAATAGAGTTGCATTCAATTCTTCTAAACAACGACTACATCTGAAAACAAACAAGCATTCAAGTTCTTCAACTACCTTTCTATTTTCACTTGTATCTTGTCTTTTGACATTATAAGCTTCGGTGTTTATTATTATCCACTCTTAGAGAGAGCTTTTATCGTAATTCATTTATTGAAAAGAATCACAAGTCAAGGGGACTTGGTGATTTGGGAGTTCATTGATTACAACTTGTAAGGGGAGTGAGTTCTAGAGAGAGAACTACTCTTTAAGTACGAGTGTGTAATCTTTGTGATAGTGAAAAGCCCGGAGAGTCGAGGACTGGATGTAGGTCAAGTTGTTAAAACCGAACCGATAATAATTCTCGTGTTCACTATTCTTCCCTTTACTTCCGTTCATCTCTGTTTTTGTTGTCTAAAAACGGAAACGATTTTACAAAAGTCTTAAAATACTCAATTCACCCCCTCTTGGGTATATAGCTCCACTTTCAAACTGGAGTTTGCTAACACAAACTCAAGTTTAATTGGAATTTGAAAAGCTTTGAAAAACATTTGGCTAAGAGCAAACTGGAGTTTGCATATTTTCAAAACATTGGAAGTTCTTTGTCTAACACAAACTTGAGTTTGCAAATATAAACTCGAGTTTGCCTTATCTTGAAAAACTTAGAGTGCTCTCTGTATGGTACAAACTCGAGTTTGCGAATACAAACTCGAGTTTGTCTATGTTTAGAAAAACTTAAGCTACTCTCTGTCAAGTCCAAACTCGAGTTTGACAACCCAAACTTGAGTTTGCCTTTGACGATAAGTTTTTCAACTTAACAAAGACAAACTTCAATTTGAGTTTACAAATGTCGCTTATCATCAAAACACATGAGAACTAACATTCTCCCCTTTTTGATGATGACAACACTTATAAACTAAAAGTTCCAAGAGTTTGACGATTTGGCATTTTGAAATGAATTTGCAAAACGAGAATGACGTGCATATGACAAATACGGTTTGCAAAGCGAATGATGTGCATATGAAAAACACGATATCGAGTTAAAGCACAATAGCAAAAGCAATTTAAACGGCATTTCATTTCATTTCAAAAAGATACGGTCGATTACCATTAAGTCAAAATACAAAATGGAAAAAAAAAACTACAACTCGAAACACACGTAAATTGCACAACTAAACAACTAAAAAACTCTTCACAACTTCACAACTCTTCTACTCTTCTCCCCCTTTGTCATCACCAAAATGGGGTGGAGCTTTGGAGATAGGGTCATCAGGTAGAGGGTCCACCAGAGGGATAGAAGGAGGTGAATCAAGCTTTATAGTGGAGGTGTGAGAGGGAGGTACAATTTCAGTGGCTAGAGTGGAGGAGGCAGGTGGAGAGATAGTGACAATGGGTGTGGTGAAGGTGAATAAGGGTGAGGTAGAAGGCGAGGGTGCAGGTTCAGTTTTAAGGCTAGCAGGGGTACCAAAACCAAATACAGAACTCGAATTCAGCAACTTTAGGATTTTATCCATTTTGCCACTCGAACTAACATTAGATACCATGAGAGTGGAGATGCTGGCTGCTTGATCTTCAATGTGGCCTGAGCAGTTCTCAACCTTTTGCTTCAGCTCATCTTGAATATCTACCAAGTCATGCTTGCCCTTGGTCACCTCAGCTACCAACTTGCCCACTTCCACTTCTATTTTCTCAATCATTTCAGAAATTGCTTTATCCACAATAGCTTGGACACTAGCATTAAAATCGGTAGGCATGGAAGACCGAGGAGGAGGAGGAGGTGCAGATTGAGCCTCTTAGGCTCTAGCATGAGATGCTCTGGATCTAGATAGGGCCCTTGATTGGCCCGATCTTTCCTCAAAAGTAATTCTCATGAGATTCAATTGTTTCTTCCCAAAACTTGGTGGAGTCCTCACTGTCTCAAAAGTACCAACATACCATACCTTGCTATAAAAGAGAATCACTGAAACAAGACAGGGAAATGGAATGTGGGAAGGCTTTTTGGAAGAAAATCAAAACTTAGCCATTTCCTGGAAAATCCAGCGGCCAACATTGATAAGGATCTTATCAACGATGCCCGACAAAGAGAGGGTAATCCTTCTTTTCAAAATGGGTAAAATTGTCACCCTTTTGAATGAGGTTCCTAGAATAGATATACCAAAGAGCTCTATGAACCGGGGGCATAGAAACAAGAGGGAAAGACAGAGAAGTCAATTGTTCCTCAGGAATTGGTTTATTTGACCTCAAAATTTCAAAAATATCCTTGTTACTATATTTGATTGAGGAAACAAGAGGAGGATTATTAATTTTCGAACGAGATCCCCTCACATGAGTAGAAATTCTCTCTTTACTAAGCTACCCTCGAATCCTCTAAATTATCCTAAGACATATTGAAATAGAACAATTTGACAATATTAGGGGGAAAAGAAGCGATATAGAAATAAGAGATTTAAACCGATTTAGCCAAGGAGAGAGGTCTAAGTTACACTCTTCCTTAAGCTTGGTCGATTGACGAAACTATAGGACGAATTCTTTTTTAAGGAAAGATTCTTTGAATTTAACAACGGCTCATTTTCTAAAGTAGCGTAGTAGTGACAAAACCTTTAGGAGCAGAGGTATGAAGGTAAATCTCATTGATTGCATCAGGTACCGTAGAAGATCCTCATAGATTGAGAAATATCAGACGTAGCTTTAGAAGAAGTAGTCTCCTTCTTCTTTGGTGGCTTAGCAGACTCAGCCTTGCTTTGCTCTTTTCCTTTTCTAGTTGCTTCCTCTGGGTCAATCTTCCTCTTTGGAGACGCAGAGGGTTCTTGAATTGAGACACCATTTGGTCTAGGAGAGGGAGCAGGCTCATTTCTAGCAACTCCACGAATGTTATTGTCGACTCCATAGTAAAACCTTCTTGGTGTATGCTTCACACACATGGGTCGCTTGAGAAGAGGAGGCGAAGGTGAATCAAATCTTGGTGATCAGAATCCAAACCCTAGGAGGTTTTGGTCGATCTTTTGGAGGCCATTTTAGGGTTTGGAAGGTCGAATCGAGAGAAGAAGGTGAGAGGGCTGGGGCGAAACTTGAGTTTTGAAGAGAGTGAAGATGAACAGGAAAGACTTTTAATTTAAATAAGGCGTGACCAAGCTTACCTGAACTTCAAGGGTGTATATGTGAACCCGTGAACTTCCGTAACAAAACTCGAGTTTATACTTACCAACTCGAGTTTGCATTTCTCTTTAACAGGTTAGTTACTCTCTGTCTGATGGAAACTCGAGTTTTGGTTTTCTCCAAAACCATAGTTTGCTTTCTGTCCTCGATAAACTCGAGTTTGGTCTCACAAACTCAAGTTTGCTTCTCTTGACATCAAACATCGAGAAATTGATCAAGCATCCTACATAAACCATAACTAGGAACTCCGATGCTTAAGTTAGTAACCAATAATCATTTAAAAAAACATAACTAACATTAAGTAAGATTACTTACAACTCATTGGGATTTACCATTCCCAATTCTCTTCTTATGAAATTGAATTGTTCCTTAGGCAATGGTTTGGTGAAGATATCAGCAAGTTGAAGGTGTGTAGGAATGAACATCACCTTGACATCTTTCTTTTGCATATGATCTCTGATAAAATGATGTCCCACATCAATATGCTTGGTCCTTGTTTGTTGAACTGGATTCTTCGCCAAGCTTATTGTGCTGGTGTTGTCACACAGGATTGAGACTTCTTTCAGATTGATTCCCAAGTCAGATAGTTGTTGCTTGAGCTAGAGAATTTGAGCGCAACAACTTGAGGTGGCTATATACTCAACTTTGGTAGATGATATGGAAATAGTGGTGCTTTTTCTTGAACCGAAAACAAGTGATCCACCCGAATTGGTATTGACCACTTGTGCTCTTTCTATCGGTCTTGTGCCCAACATGATCCAAGTCGAATATGCAACCAAAAATTCTTGTTGACCCTTTGGGAACCAAAGTCCAAGCTCCTTTGTGTCAGCAAGATATCAAAAAAATTTCTTCACATGCTCGCATGTGATTCCTTTGGAGTAGCTTGAAATCTTGCGGACATCCTACACCGAATTGAATGTCTAGTCTCGCTCGCGGTCAAATATAACAAAGACCCAATCATCCCTCTATATTTGGTTATATTGAAATCCTTCACTTCTTCATCGGCATCCAAAGAAGCGGTTGAACTCATTGGAGTGTCTGCATCATTGCAATGCTCCAATCCAAACTTCTTAAGCAGATCTCGAAGGTACTTAGTTTGAGAGATGAAAATTCAATTCTTTCTCTATTTGATTTGCGACGAGGAAGTAATTCAATTCTCCTATCATTGACATCTCAAATTATCCCTGATTTTCTTGGAAAATTCCTCACAAAGCAAATCATTAGTAGCACCAAAAATTATGTCATCTACATATATTTGCACAATTAAAATTTCATTAAGCTTATTACTCTTAATGAAGAGTGTTTGCTTTTCCTCTAACAAAACCTTGATCCAAAAGGAACTTGTTTAACTACTCATCCCAAACTTGATTTCTATCAAATTGATGTAAGTCCTCCTGCATTGCTATCACCCCAATCATTGTCTAAAAGGGCTTCATCAATCTTAGAGGTTCAACATCTGATATAAAGGCAGAAAATGTAATTTCATTCAAAGTACCTTTTCTTTTCTTTACATCTTTATTTATATCACTTATTACTTGGTCCAAAGGATGATTCATAATGAACTTTCAAGCTCTAGGCTGAGATTGATCAAAATTTTCGCAAGAGTTTTGAGGATCGGCTTCAAAAACATTTTCAGGATTTTTAATAGAGGCAGGAGTGATTTTCGAAAAGAATTGATTTTTGGAAACAATTTCCTCTTCATCATCCAGAGGCTTATCAGATTTGGATTCACAAAACACAACATGCATAAACTCTTCAACAATTTGAGTATGAGTATTAAAGACTCTAAAAGCTTTACTTCTATTTGAATAACCCAAAAATATACTTTCATCCACCTTGGAATCAAACTTTCCCAAGTTATCCTTACCATTGTTGTGGATGAAACACTTGCAGCCGAAAACATGCAAATGAGCTAGATTAGGCTTTCTTTCTTTGTACAACTCATAGGGAGTTTTGTTCAACTTCTTCCAGAGATATGCCCGATTCAAGATGTAGCAGGCCGTACTCATAGCATCATCCCAAAACGCTTGGGAGGTAGAATTTTCATTCAGCATTGCTCTTGCCATCTCGATGAGAACTCTATTCTTCTTTTCCACAACACCATTTTGCTGAGGAGTCCTCGAGTGTCCGAGAAGTTGGGATCGATACCCATATTATCACAAAACTCACTAAAGACATGATTTTCAAATTCTCCACCATGATCGGTACGAATCCCTGCAATAGAAAGACCTTTCTCGTTTTGGACCTTCTTGGCAAAGACATCAAACTGATCAAATGTTTCATCTTTAGAAGATAAGAATATAGTCCAAGCAACTCTAGAGAAATCATCAACTATGACCAAAGTATAAAGATTGTCATCAAGGGTTTTTACTCTAGCCGGTCCAACTAGATCCATATGGAGTAGTTGAAAAGGTCTATTAGTTGAAATTTCATTTTTAGATTTGAAAGATGATTTGGTTTGTTTACCTTTTTGACAAGCATCACAAATCATATCATTTTTAAAATGAAGTTTTGGTAAACCAATGACCAAATCCTTTTTCAACAACTTGTCAAGTTGGAACATGTTTACATGAGCTAATCGTTTATGTCACAGCCAACTTTCATCCAAGTTACCAATAAAACATTTTTCAAAAACTGGACCATTTCTAGAAAGATTGAGAGTGTAACAATTACCTTATCTAAGAGCCCTGAATAAGGCTTTAGACTTCACATTGTCCAACGAGAGAACATCATTGCTCACGATCAAGCACTCCTCAAAATCAAAGATAACCAAGTTACCTTTATCAGTGTTTTGGCTCACACTGAGGAGATTGTGGCATAGTCCTTCAACGAGGTAGACATCTTTGATTGTGGTCTTTCGTTGTTTCCAACTTTACCAATACCAGCAATCCTTCTAGATTGGTTTCCATCAAAAGTGACCTTGCCACCATCCTTAGGCTTGATTGAAGCAAATTTGGATTGGTCTACCGTCACATGTCTAGAGCATCCACTATCAATATACCACTTGTTGGATTTCGATGCTCTTAGACAAACCTACAAGACATGAAAGATCAAGTCTTAGGTACCCATCTTTTCTTGGGTCCTTTTGGGTTAGCTTGTGTCTTAGGAACCCTATAAGATCCCTTAGGCACCCATTGATAATTACCTACAGGTTTACTCTTTCTTTCCTTTTAAGAAAACATGAAGAAGTAATATGACCTTTACAATTACAATAATTGCAATGAGCAAAAGGATTGGAGCAATGAACGGTTTTTCGAAAATAGTTCATATGAGATTTTTCTTCAAATTTCTTTTTGCCTTATCTTTTTATCAAAATCAAGTTTATAACGAATTCCCGATCTCATTTCGTAAACCTTTGCTATTTTAAAATGACATTGAGCATTTCACTACCTTGAGTGAACTTCTCAAGTGTTTTCTAAGATAAACATTTCTTTTCTCCAAAACACAAGAATTGCTACAAACCTTTTCTAAAACCGTTTCACAAACTTCTTTAGAAATATTTTCACAAGTAGAAGTAGGAGTAGAAGAAGAATTTTGAACTTGCTCTTCTAAAGATTTTATTTTTCTTTTTGAAATCAAAAGCTCTTTTGCAATCTTTTGAAATTCAGAATGAAGAGAGTTATATTCGAGAAACCAATTCATCGAAGGTAGGTTCAAGATCGTTTACCTCCTCACTTTCGATTCCTCTTCTTGAGCCACAAGACAGATGTTGGCTCTTTCCTCTTTTTCGCTTCATCTTCATCGGATGAGTTGTCTCCTCGAATTGCTGAGAAATAGGCTTTCTTTTGTATTTGTTGAACTTCTTCTTTTCTTTGTCTTTGTTCTTCAAATGGGCCATTCGACTTGATGTGGCCAGGCTTTTCACATTTGTAGCAAATGATTGGCTTCTTCACCTCAAAGCTGGAGCTACCCTTGTGAAACTTTTTGAATCTTGGTCCTTCTTGTAGAATTTCTTGAATCCCCAGACCATTATGCCTAGCTCTTCATCTTCGTCTTCTTCTTCTTCATCATCTCGATTCCTTTGCTTCTTTAATGCTTTGAGGGCAATTCCCTTGTTCTTGCCATTAGCTTCATCAAGTCCTTTTCTGAACTTGATCTTTCCTTCATATTCAGAAAGATTGCCAAAGAGGGCTGCTGCAGACGCCATTGATTCTCCACGAGCTTCTTCAATCGCGGTGACATTGGCTTCCCATTCCTTGCTGAGGATGTTTAGAATCTTCCTCACTTGGACAATTGATCATATTCTTTGCCCCGTGAGCAGAAGTTGATTAATCGGATGTGTGAACCCGAGCTGGAATTCTCCAATGGATTCCCCGGACTTCATATGAAGTAAATCATATTCAGTCATCAGGGTATCGACACGATTCTCCTTGATTCTAGTAGTTCCTTCATGAGCAATCTCCAAGGCATCCCACATAGCTTTAGCAAAGGATAAAGTACAAATACGAAAGTATTCATTTTGGCTTAGTGCACTTTGGAGCATGAGAACAGCTTTATTGTTGAGTGTCACCAGCTTCTTGTCGTTCTTATCATGTTCATCTTCAAGCTTTGGTATTCTAACCCCATCTTCAACAATTGAAGGGTCATAATCTCCTCACTCAAACACCCTCTATAGGCCATATTCAGTGGCCAATACAAACACCTTGAACTTAGCTTTCCAGAAGGAGTAGTGCTCTCCATTGAATTTCGATGATCTGTTGATCGAAGCTCCATCAAGTAGAATACCGTCCATATTGATCCTTCTTGAGATGTTAAGCTCTTTAGAGAAGACCTTGCTCTGATACCAAATGTAAGCGAAGCAAATCACCACGAGGGGTTGAATTGGGGATTTAAAAATGTTTTTCATATACTCGAAAATGGAAGCTAAAACAAGGGTGAACAGAGTAACAGAAGAAGAAGAAAAACACGAAAAATTTATACTGGTTCGGTCTTAACATTTGACCTACATCCAGTCCCCAAACACTCTGGGATTTCCACTATCACTTAGAATGAATTACACACTCTGCACTTGAAAGTTATCCTCTCACTAAGATACACTCCCTTACAAGTTGTAAACCGATATACCCAATCTCCAAGTCCCACGACTTGATATTCTTACAATAAATGATTTCAATAAATGAAACTCTCTTAAAAAGTAGATGAAATAATCATTGAAATGCAAATATATCAAAAGATACTTTACCAAGATAGAAAACTGAAAGTGTAGTTGAGACTTGAATGCTTTTTCGTTTTTTTGTATTTTGGTGGTTGTAGAGACTTGAATGCAACTCCTTATATATGAAGAGAGCATTAAATGACCGTTGGATTGATTGATGTAACGGTTGGAACATTAATCCAGCTGTTGGAGGCAATTTGGTCACTTTTCTCTCTACTTTTCAATTAATCCAGGTGGTCAGGTGTTTTTGGTTGACTTCCCTTGAGATAAATCCGTTGGAGAAGAATGTTTCCAGAGAGGGAAAGTCGACATTTAATCTTTTGCAACGTCTAGGGAATGATTTACCAAAAGGGTATAAGGTTTTCTAAACTTGCAATAGATGAGCTGACATCACCTTTTGCTTTAGCTATGTTAAATCCTCATTCTAACGGCTCTTAATTATCTGAAACTCACTAACAAACTGATTAAACAATGTTAAGAATAGTAATGAGTGATGATAAGAAGTATTAAGATCAAAGAATATCCCGAAAGACCATTCAGTGCCTGAAATATTTCAAGATCATAAAATAATTTTTCAAGATTAGAAAATATATTTTCAGTACCAGTTAGTATCCTTAAGTATCTTTTTAATATCAATCAATATCCTGAAATATTTTTCCAAGATCCTAAAATAATTTTTCAAGATCATGAAATATTTTGCAATACCAAGATGTATCCCGAAATATTTTTTCAAGTCTTCAAAAAATATTTTGTGATCTTGAGTAGTATTAAAAAAGATACTTCAGATATTGACAGTCTTGAAAAATGATCGGTACTAAAAATAAATACTTCAGGATCCGACAGTCTTGATAAATACTTTCTAATCTTGAAAAATTATTTTATGATTTTGGAAAAATATTTCAAGGTACTGATGAGTACGAAAAGATACTTCGATATCTTATTTGGTATTGAGAAAATAATTCGTGATCTTGAAAAATTATTTTAGGATCTTGAAAAAATATTTGAATCTTGATTAGTACTACTATCTTTTAAAAAAAAAAATAGGGTGCATTTTGCACCAAAACGCTACTGCTGAAAACCATTGGATGGCAGCGGATGATAAGCTAAAAGGACTAAAGTATACTACTTGCAACCCATATACTTGTGATAAATTAAACAGCGAACAATCAGCCACCACTAACATTCATAGCCATCTGCTGTCACCATCGGCCTTTGCCAACTAAGCACCATTGACCAGTGACCACTATTGTCAACCACAATTGGCTGCCGCCAATAATATTGGTCGCCATCGTCGACGACCACCACCAGCTAATCTGTTATTCACTATCTTCAATTACTATAACTAACAAGACCTTCGTAAATTATTTATGACTAACCACTACCATAGGCCATCACCATTATCTAATATTTGTAGCTCTAAAAGCTATTTCCAAATTAACATAACCAAACAGATCTTTTTGGTTACCAGAAGAGAGACACAAACGCGCACACGCGCCTCTTCCCTAATCAATATATAAAGCTTCCTCATCAAAAGGACATATTGTATTGGTTTAGTGATATAAATTATAATGATTAGGAATAAACACACACACACACGAGGTTCCCACACACACAAAAGGTTCCATGTGCCTTCCTCATCAAAGGACATTTTTGGTTTAGTGATATAAATTATAATGATTAGGGAATAACACACACACACAAGGTTCCCACACACACAAAAGGTTCCATGTGCCTTACTCATTAAAGGACATATTGTATTGGTTTAGAGATATAAATTATAATGATTAGGGAATAACACACACACACACACACAAGGTTCCCACACACACAAAAGGTTCCATGTGCCTTCCTCATCACCTTCCTCATCAAAGGACATATTATATTGGTTTAGTGATATAAATTATAATGACTAGGGAATATCACACACACACACACACTAAAGGTTCCATGTGCCTCTTCCCTAATCAATATATGGCTTTATCATCAAAGGACATATTGTATTGGTTTAGTGATATAAATCATAATGATTAGGGAATAACATGCGCGCACACAGACACAAAAGGTTCCCACACCCACACACAAAAGATTATTCCCACACACACAAAAGGTTCCATGTGCCTTCCTCATCAAAGGACATATTGTATTGGTTTAGTGATATAAATTATAATGATTAGGGACACAATCATTGACTTAAACTTTTCTATTATTTATATTTTGACTCAAATACTATGTTGAGTATGGTCATAATCTAACAAGTGTGGACTAACTCCTCCTCAATGAAAATGCCTCTATATCTTCTTCTTCTTCTAGTCCTTCAACATCATCTTCATAACGTCATCAAGTGGAATAATAAAATACTAAAAGTAATAAATACCTCGTCCTCGTGGGCTCGTTCCCACTTCCCTCTTGGCTCTCTCAAACGCGGTAGATTTTGCCGCCCTCCTTCATTCCTAATGCCTTGCTGCTCCCGACACCTTGTTTTTCTAATACTTATGCTCTTTCCGTCACAAATTCGTCTCAAATATCTCTGTTTTTTTAAAAAAAAAAAATAACGCTTAATGTGCATTGAAGTACGTAGTATTTTTTTTCAAGTGCATCCAATACAATAAAAAAAATTGTATTATTCACAATACTCTAAAGTGTGTTTTTGTATGCATCCAATACATGAAATTAGTTACCCAAGAGGGTATAGCTGAGATGGTAAGGGTCTCTACTTAGCTTAACTTACCGGTGCTCGAGTTCGAGCCCAAGGAATGCAGCCTTTGAAACTCTTGAGGGAGAGCTTTGCCGCCCTAGCTAACGGGTCCTACCGGTTCGAATCCGGATTAGTCGGCCCGGGGGGTTCGGATACCGGATGATTTACATCAAAAAAAAATACATGAAATTAGTTATTGGTGCAATCCAGCACCCTTAATTTTTTTTTTTTTCAATTGTATCTAACACCCTAAATTGTTCGTAAAATTGCACAAAAAAGCATTTAAGAGTGATGGACTTACCTGAAAAAAAAATACTCCAATGTGCTAAATGCACCATAAAATAATTTAGAACACTAGATGCACCTCAAAAAATACTTCAAAGTGTTGAAGACACCATAACCCTTTTAATAATGACATACATACATACATACACTACAAAAAAATTCAGAATTTGTGACGGACTAAATCCGTCGCAAAAGGATAAATTTCTCACAAAAACCATTTGCGACAGATCACCATCCGTCGCAAAAAATGTCGTCACAAATGGATTTTCGCGATGGAAACAAAAATCCATCGCATAATTTGGAATTTGTGATGGACACAAAATCCGTTACAAATTCCGACTTTTATGACGAGAATTTTGGTTCGTCGCAAATTCCGAAGCTTGCGACAGAGTTAATGTCCTCACAAATTTTGAATTTTGCGACGGAAAGAAATTCCGTCGCACACTTTGGATTTTGCAATAGAATTTCTGTCAGTTGTAAAATTCGTTTTTTATATAAATTTTTTTATTATTAATTATGTAAAAATTAGTTTTTTACAGGAAAAAAATTATATGGATCCGGTTTAACATGTCTTGTCAATTTTGTTTTTGTCAAAGGCATTATTGTATTAATTAATTACAATAAAACATATCGACATAATCTGCAGGGAATATGCGAAATAAATAAAAGGTTAAATAAATTACTAATATTCCCATGTCTAGCTCAGATTTCAAAAAATTATGTTCAGCCCCCGCTAATACAACTTGAGTTAAGTGGGACCCCATGAATGTAGAATTTTACTTACAACAGGTCTTTCCTTGTATAAGATCTGAATCTGAACTCTTAAGATTTTTTTTTTAAGAGAAAAAAATGTTGACCCACTTAAACTAATTGTGGTTCAATTCTTGTTGGATTCTACACAATCTTTTGCATAATTGCTTTTTGGAATATTGTGGCTGCTGAAGAATATCCTGATGCAAATAATAATAATAATCAGACATATTTAAATTTCATGACGGATAGAGACATATAAATAATTGATGACGATATTATTGATCGATTAAATTAACAATTAAGAATAAAAAATATCTATTATTGAAAATCCAACTAACTGGCATTAATCTGTATATAGAGGCTGAGATATGCAGGAGATGTGTGGTACATGCATTCACCAAATTGTTAAACTAAATTAGGAAAATAATTTTTTAATTAAATTTAATATTGGGGCTGTTTAATCCTGTTTCCAAGTTGTACATGTATGTTGAAACTTAAAGGGAAAAAGACAAATAAATACCATATGAATTTGCAAAACCCCCAAAAGTCTTCTGAATTTGTAAAAAGACTTAGAGATACCAATGACCTATAAGGGATATGCAAATTCAGGTGAAATTACCCTTTTACCCTTATTTTTAAATAAATCAAAAAAATAAAAATACCCTCGCGGGAGGGTTGGCGATGGGTGTTGTTGCCGGCCATCGGTGAGTGGTGGAGGTTTTTTTTTGGGGGGGGGGGAGGGGGGTGGGGTTTTTCCTTTTTTAAAAAATGATTTTCATTGAAAGTGTGGGGGGTGGGGTTCAACCCCCAACCTCCCACACAAACCCAGACCTGGGCCACTTGGTTCTTTTTATATATATATATATATATATATATATATATACGTTAACAAATATATATATTCTTCCTAACATTTTTCAATGGTATTTACAAATCCTGAAACAAGAATTAACATTCTATAAATGAGAACTATCATTCCACACCACAAACGAGAACTATCATTCCACAAACGACATTTACAACGTTTTCTATAGGGATCCCTTTTTTACTCTTTGATGCATATGAGTGAATTTTTGTAAAAAAATGCATTTTTACAAATCTGAAACGAGAATTACCATTCCACAAACGAGAACTACTATTCCACAAACGGCATTTACAACATTTTCTACAAGGATCCCTTTTGTAACTCTTTGATGCATGTGTAGAAAACGTTGTAAATGACGTTTGTTGAATAGTAATTCTCATTTGTGAAATGATAATTCTCGTTTCAGGATTTGTAAAAGTGCATTTTGGTCCCTGGTTGTATGGGGGTTGGGGGTTCGAACCCAACCCCTCACACTTTCAATGAAAATCATTTTTTTAAAAAAAAAAAACCCCACCCCCTCCCCCCCCCAAAAAAAAAAAAAAAAAAAAAAAAAAACCTCCACCCTCACCGTGGCCCACGGCCATCCCTCGGCGACAATCGACCGGCAAGCGGCCCTCTCGGTGAAGATATTTTTATTTTTTTTATTTCTTTAAAAATAAGGGCAAAAGGTCATTTCACCCGAATTTTCATATCCCTTATAAGTCCTTGGTACCTCTCTCAGTCTTTTTTACAAATTCGAGAAGATTTACGGGGTTTTGCAAATTCATATGGTATTTATTTGTCTTTTTCCCAAACTTAAACTTCAATAATGAATACTTTTATTCATCCGTACATAATTCCTCTTGAATGAGGTACCTTTATACAGATAGAAATTAACAACTTCTAGCATGAAATTAGGAAACAACCTAACAACATTCTATTTATTTGAAACTCCTAAAAAAACTGGATCCTAACAATAATTTAAAATTCAAACTTTAAAATAACTATAATTTAAAAAACAAATTTCTTTTCAACAATGTAGAACATAATAAGGAAATAGCAAGCAACAGGTTGAACATTGAAAAACAATGTGAAACATGATGTTCTTATTCCATTTATTATTTTCAAAACTAAAAAGCAACGGAACAAATTAATTAATTTAAGAAAAAAAGGAGTTTATAATTCTGATATAATGAGTTTGTAATAGACTTGCAATGATAATAATATGGCCGCGTTCAACAATATGTTCACCGGAAATTACCTCCGGAGACGAGGGCTACGGAGGCTGGAGTGAAGAGGGGCGGATAGACGGCGAAGCGAAGAAGGGCAGACGAGAAGGGCGAACACGAGAAGGAACGAAGAATTTGGATCCGAAGCATTTTATGCTTTTTTCCGTCACAAAATCACTTACTTTTGCGACGGAAACCCGTTTCCGTCACAAAAAGAAAGCGTCTTTTGTGACGAATACTATTCCGTCGTAAAAGGCGCATGTTTTGTGCCTTTTTGCAATGGAAGAATTGTTCTATCACAAAAAGGTGTCAAAACTAACGCCTTTTTGCGACAAGATAGTCTTCCGTCCCAAAAAAGCGTCAGTTTTGGCACCTTTTTGTGACGGAAGACGTTTCTGTCGCAAACCTTCACTATTTTGTGATGGATTTTTAAAATCCGTCGAAATTTGTGACGGATACTCTTTACGTCGCAAAAATCGACACATTTTGCAGGAATTGGCTTG
Organism: Acacia acuminata; assembly: GCA_019022655.1. NCBI lineage: Eukaryota > Viridiplantae > Streptophyta > Magnoliopsida > Fabales > Fabaceae > Acacia > Acacia acuminata. Next base: position 785,292 of record JAFJYI010000153.1, on the reverse strand, counting down.
CATCTGATACCCATTACCATCCGTTGCGTCCTTTTCTTTAAAACGTTGCAGTTTTGCGTCAAAAATAATGAAACTGTGCTTCTTATTTTATAATATTTTAAGATATTGACGGGTACTTAAAAGATACTCAGGACTACTGAAAAATACTTCATGATCTTGACAAATTATCTTATGATCTTAAAAAAATATTTCAGATACTACTGGTACTAAAAAGATACTTTAAGATATTGACTGATGAAAAATACTATCTTAAAAAATTATTTTAGGATCTTGAAAAAATATTTCAAGTCACTGACTAGTACTAAAGTGATGCTTCGAGGATACTAAGCGTGCTTGAAAAAATTGATTGTACTAAAATTTCAATTACCAACAAGATCTAAAATATTTTTTAAGTACCGATCAATATTCTCAAGTATTTTTCTAGTACATGTCACTACCATAAAATATTAAAAACAAAAAAACAAAGCTTCATTATTTTTGACGCAATACTACGCCGTTTAAAGAAAAGGACACACGACGGACGAATGCGTATTAGACGCAAGCCAATTCCCAATTTGCGATGGAATTTTTCCGTCACTAATTTACTATTTTCTAGTCGTGTGTGTGTATCTTTTTTTCTTGTCATCTTTTCTCTTATTACATATAAATATATGAAAATACTAAGGAATAGGTTATTCTTTACTCTTATTTTGCCTTCCTTTGCCTACCCCTCTCAATACCATTAGATTATAATCTTATCCAATGACAAAGATTTGAGGGATAAAATAAACTCTTTTACCCCCTTCTTCTCTCCCACCGCCTCCCACCCTCTCTCACTCCCCTCCGCTGGCATGTTTCTTCAACCTCTATTTTCTATGTTCTTCAACCTCCATAGTCGTTGTTTATGCCTTATTTTTCTGGTTCTTATTTGATTTGAGGATAAAATAAACTAAATATGGAAATAACAGTTTTTAAATGGATTATTAATTCAAATGAACGACGATGGCTACTATTGATCGCAACGGAAAGCGAGTTATGACTGTGAACTGGTGCCTGAGGATGCTCAGGAGTTCCGAAATTGAGAAACATGACCTGCGCTTGTGACAATTTTCATTTTACACTCGCGTTAATTATGTTTGATTTCCTTGTTTCAGTCAACCATGAATTAAAATGAATTGAAGTGAAGTAGTTGGTCCTCCAACTTCTTCATCGCTAACCCCTGAAATTAGAACCAAGAACGCCGATCGATTCCTCTCAATTTTTTTTAATCATTGAATTATAATTAGCAGATTGATGGAGCTCATGTTTGACATTGGTTCGACAGATCCATGGATTCCTTAAATTGAGAGGGTGGGAGGTGGTGGGAGAGAGAAAAGGGGTAAAAGGGTTTATTTTATCCTTCAAATCTCTGTTATTGGATGAGATTATAATCTAACGGTATTGAGAGGGATGGACAAATGTAGGCAAAATAAAAGTAAAACAGAATAACCTATCCCAAATACTAATTGCTTGTTGCAAAATTTATTATTTAAAGGCATCTAAGTAATCAGGTCAATGATCACGTACAACTCTTCTTCAATTGTGTGTTATATATTTTCATTTACATGGAAATGTCTTAAATTTTATATATAGTGGATTATACGGCACACATGACTAAAGAAGAGTTGTCTTGTTAGGGTTGAACATCGGATGTACCTTGGCCCTTAAATAAATTTTACGATTCTAAAATTTTCACCAAATTTCCTAAAATACAGTTGAATAAAAGAAGAATAAATTTTAAATACTAATTAAAGGAAATAGTATTAGAAAAATCCTTATTGACAAAAAAACAAGGTATTAACAAATAAATCAGTTACCATTAATAACTTATAGGACTTGTCAATTTATTATTTTCTTTGATTGGGATCAATAAATGAACAACTCAAATCCGTTGGAATGACCTCCTGATCTCTTATTATTTAAGCATGTGGCTGGATTATTATTATTATTATTATTATTATTATTGGTTAAGATGCAAAAATACACATGTGCTTTGGTCGAGAAGACCGCCTAGCGGCAAGTGGTTTTTTGAGGTGTAAAAATGACCACATGGTTACAAATTAGGTCCAAAAATACCATTTGATTAAAGTTTGACTTTAACCGTTTAGTTTGACCCCTTTTTTTTTCCTAACTAGACGATGATATGGCTTTCAAGTGCAAAATATACATGTGGTTTAGTTAAAAGAGCGCCCAACACCAAATGATTTTTTTAAGTGCAAAAATACTTGTTTTGATCGTTAGTTTAAGTTTTTTTACTCGCGGGATGAAAACATAGCTTTCATTTGTATCTTCACTTTTTTGAATTTTTTTTATTAACAATCTTTATTATTATAATAATATAATATAATTAATATATTTCTTTTTCATTTTTGAAATATTGAAAATATATTATAAAGGTTGATTTCTAATTCATTTATATTTCTAATTTATATATTTAATATATTTCTATATTGAATTTAATAAATTATTATATTTCTATATTCCATTCATATTTCTATATTGGAAAATAGATAATAAGATATTTTAAAATCAAGCACAAGTAAGGAAAACACATAAAACAAAAAAATGAAAAAAATGATTTTTTATTCTTCATGTCCCAGATTACGTCTTGGATCATTAGATAGGAATCCGAAGATGAAAAGAGAAACAAAGAATATCACTACCATGTAAACAAAAAGTACACAAGAGAGGATTCACACAAGAAACTTATCTGATCTTATAAATCAAGATTATTAAAATGTTCAAATCTTGAATAAATTCTGAATTTTTCTAGGATAGTATTGGTATTCAAATTAAGAATTTTATTGAAAAGTTCCAGCTTGTCAAACAAAAGCTAAGAAAAAAAAGAGTACAAAACGTAATTAAGTTAATATTATTAAGTATTAAAATTCAGTTTATATTATTATTATTATTATTAAAGAATAATGAATTTTTTATTTAATTAATATTTAAAATTTTATTTAATTAATATTAATAAGAAATCAAAATAATAAAAGGAAATAGAAAAAGAAAAAAAAAAACACTTGGTTGGATGCTATTTTGGCCAAACCACATGTGTAGTTTTATACCTTGAAAGCCACGTCATAGTCGGTTAGCAAAAAAGTTAAACTTAACTATCAAATGGTATTTTTGCACCTAATTTGTAATCACGTAGTCACTTTTACACCTCAAAAAAACTTGCGGTAAGCATTGCTCTAATCAAAATACATGTGTATTTTTACACCCTAACCTTTTTTTTTTTTTTTTTTTTTTAACCTGACATGTGGTTGGAAGTTAGATTAGATTCTCAGCCGCCTTCTATTTACCTTTAAATCTCAAGAAAAATTAGCCTCTATTGTTTGGATAAATGGTATCTATTATTTTACCTCTAAAAAATTACAATTGATGAAATTTTGTATTTTATTTTATATTTTAAAATATTTAGAAAACTCAATCACACTCACAATAATAGGTACATGTTTCTGGGGCTTTTTCACCAAAAATACGATTTTTTTAAAAAAGAAAACTATACCTAATTAAAGCAGTTTGGAAACATTTTACCAAAGTAATGCAGTTAGTAGCGTAAAAGGGGTTCACGAGACTAATGGCGTAAAAAAGGTTCACGCCACGACGAAAAAGTGTACTTTTGCGTCGAGAAAAGTGTACTTTTTTGTGTCGATAGCGTAAAGAAGGTTCACGCCCGCCGACACAAAAAGTACACTTTTCTCGATGCAAAAGTACATTTTTCTCGATGGCGTGAACCCTTTTTACGCCACTAACTGCATTACTTTGGTAAAATGTTTCAAATCTGCTTTAATTAGGTATTTTTAAAAAAAAGAAATAGTATTTTGGTGAAAAAGCCTGTTTCTGGAGGTTTTTTTTTTTTTTTTATCGGAGTTTCTGGAGGTTCATTCTGACTTATAAACCTGCCTTCCCTTCCCTTTCCTACATTACTCCCCGCTCCAAAAACACTGAATCTTCATCTTCATCTCTTTTTCTCTCTCTTCGTCTTCTCCAACAAAAGATGCTTCAACCACATCGTAATCTGCTCCTTCCCTTAGCCACCTTCATATTCTGGTCATGTTGCTGCTCTTTCCACGGCGTCGTTTCGGACTCCCAGACCCATCTTCTGAACAGTGGTTGCAGCCAGTACAACGTCTCCAGCTTGGCCAGCTTCAACAACAACCTAAACGCAACGTTTCGAAACCTCAGAGATCAGGTGGGCAATCAGAGGAAGCTGTTCGCCACGGCGCAGCAAGTAAATGGAGGTAGCCCCTTTTACGCTCTTTTTCAATGCAGAAACTACCTATCCGCCGCCGACTGTGCAGCTTGCTTCGACATCGCCGCCACAAAAATACGGAATTGCTCCGCCGGAGCCAACGGTGCTCGCGTCATCTACGACGGTTGCTTCCTCAGGTAAGTGGTCCAAGTTTGACTTTTCTTTCCATAATAAATATAGTAGAGCGGTCAATTAAGATATCTATTTATAGGGCGGTGTCGGGATTTTTTGATTTTTTTTTTTTTTGGGTCAGTAGACGTGAGATTTTTGGGTTAGGTTTCTCTCATTATATCTCATAATTTCTAATCCATGTCCATCCATTCAATATAATACTACTTAATTTTTCTCTTCTCTTCTTATCTCAATCAACCACCATGGATGAGTGATAAGAATTAATAAAAAAAAGGCTAAGGAGAAAATCTCTTCTGAGATGTTCCCTATTTAGTACGACATTATTAAAAATATTTTATGATTGTGATATCATTCCAACTCAATAGATGTGCGTGCATGTTGATTATTTAAGGATAAGGGAACAAAGAAAATTTAAATGATATTTCTCTCTCTATAAAAAAAAAAAAAAAAAAACTTTGATTAATTTGATTTTTCTGTTCATCAAATTTTTTCAATAAAGTTTACAAAGAAAAAACTCTTTGCTGCACTGCACCTATCAACAAGGCGTGGGGAATCACTTATCTAACAAATTGTTAGTTAATTAACACATTTGGGATTGTATATTTTATACATAACCAACTTTTGTAATGTTGTTGTTATTATTATTAGCACCGATAATTTTATTATAATTTATGTTTCCAATATATAAATCAAAACTATTAATATTATAGTTATTAGAAGAGGTAAAAACCATTTACGTTCTAAGCCTTAAAAAATATCAGTACCCTTAATCAAATAAAAATATTATAATATTTATTTGTTTCTTTAACTATTCATTACTTTAAATCCAAGATTTATAAAGCTACAAATGGAAAATAATAATTTTAACATTTTTTTCATTTCAGAGTTTATAATGTTTTAGCAAAATGGAAGGGAAGTCACTTTATTTCATCTTATTATTTCAATACATTGTTGTGCATTTCTGGGAAGGAAAAAAAAATGGTTCAAGCAAAATTGTTAGACTACCCCACGTGCAACCGCATAATATTTAATCCATTATTCCATTCTTAGATTAGTCGCGTAATTCAGAATTAATAAATGCTTAATTATGCCTATGTCATGCTTCTCCGCCATCTTTTCTTATCTCACATTACTCCTCCTGGTCCTTATTATAAAGACCAACTATCAACTTTATTTGGTGCTTTTTTATAAAGGCACTGCTTGCATTCAAGCAATAATTGCTTTTTTCCATGTATACCCATAATCAATAGGGGTAGTGGCTGAGTAATAATAATTATGATATTAAAGTTTAGGATAATTAGTAGGGATACTATTGGAAGTTACTTAAATTGTAGGCTTACTTTATTGACTTTAACTATTTTTATTGGTTTGTGAGAAAAGTTAGTTGGTGCCTTAATTATTTTGTTCTTTTTACAATTTTTTTTTTTTTTACTAACTGTGGGCGACAAAAATTTTAATGCCTCGTCAAAAACTAGACTAATTTTTCTAGTTTTATCATTGTCCATAATTAATAGGGAAAAAATTTCGTGCACATTAATTCACATGGATAAAAATAAAAATAACTTTTTCAGCTATAAAAAGTCCTTTTTTAAAAAAAAAACAAACAAACAATAACTTGTAGAAAGGTATTGCATCCTTGATAGAAAAGAACTTGTATGTGTGTATTTAGATGTGAGAGAATGAGCGGCGGAAAGAGAATATATGAGAATTATATATAATATCATGGGTATAAAATGGGAAATCAACAAAAAAAAGTTGAGAAAACCTTTAAGTATTTCTAATAAAAGGGAACATGTCCTATTTACAAATTGCCTCTTATAAAAAGGAAAATAAGGAGGTATTTATCCTGAACATGCACCAAACAAATTTAAAAAAATTACTTGATATTCCTCGATAAGAGAGAGAGCTGTGTTTAACAAAGAGTACTCAATTGGTATGAAAAATTGAAGTGGAATAATACACTGCTGATATGATTCATTAGGTATGAGAGCAGCAGTTTCTATGATCAGACAACACAGCCTGGAAATAGCATGGTTTGTGGTAAACAAACTTCAAGAGATAACACAACATTTGACTCAACAGCTCAACAAGTGCTAATCAATCTCCAAACCGCAACACCCAGAATTACTGGTTTCTTTGCAGCCACAAGGACTAAAGTACCTAACAACGGTCCTACTGTTTACGCCATTGCTCAATGTGCTGATACTGTCACACAGAGTGGCTGCGTTGATTGCTTGAAGGTTGGCTACAACAATCTGAAGATTTGTCTTCCCACTCTGGAGGCTAGGGCTTTTGATGCTGGGTGCTTCATGAGATACTCCACCACTTCCTTCTTTCCTGATAACCAAACCATTGATCTCACAGCCTTCTTGAAACAAGGTTCAGTTCATTTGAAGGATTCAATATCTGCCTTTTTTTATTTATAAGGGAAAATCCTTATGAGATCCCAAAGAAGGAATGTAATCACTAAGAAGTCCCACAAGAAGTCAATAGCATACACAGTGCTTGTTGTCATTTCGTGCACCAGATCCATGATGCTCACTTGCTGGACTTTTTAGTTATTACATTCCTTCCTTGGAACACACAGTGATTTTCCCTATTTATAATTTTGAAAGTGTTAGAAGTGGAAAACGAGGTTGTATTTTACAATTTTTATGTCTTGTAGGTTCAAGCAAGAGGGGAGCTATAATTGGTGGGGTTGTAGGAGGTGTAGCTTTTGTTTTGATTGTCCTTGCAGTGTTTCTTTTGATCACACAATACAAGAGGCCAAAGAAAGTTCCTAGAGGTAAGACTACTTGGAATGTCTACAGATACTCGACTAACGGATGTTTGATATGATGTTTTGTTTTTCACATTTTTTCCAAGGAAGAAGTTAGGCTTTCATCTCTATGAAGGCATGATTTGTTCGTTTGTTAAGATGTTTTAACTTGTTTCCCTTGACAGTGATAGGTGACATATTAGGAGCAACAGAGTTGAGAGGTCCGGTTAATTACAGGTATAAGGATTTGAAGATTGCCACAAAAAATTTTAGTGAGGAAAATAAACTGGGAAGAGGAGGATTTGGTGATGTATATAAGGTAAATATTTCGATTTTTTTTTTTTTTTGGGGGCATTATTCAGTCTAATCTTAAGCAAGGATGTTTCTAAGTGAATCTGTGAAAGGTTGTATTTCCAAAGAGAAAAGCATAACTTCTGAACTATTTTCATTCTTGAAATTCTTAATCACAATGGACAGGGCACTCTTAAGAATGGGAAGATAGTTGCAGTCAAGAAATTAGCTTTAGGCAACACCATGAGGATAGAGGAAGATTTCGAGAGTGAAGTGAAGCTTATAAGTAATGTTCATCATCGGAATCTTGTTCGGCTTTTGGGATGTTGCAGTAAAGGAAAAGAGAAGATCCTCGTTTATGAATATATGAAAAACAACAGTCTCGACAAATTCTTATTTGGTAACTCATATCAACCATGAATTTTTTGAAGTATTGGCTACCATTAGTTATTTGTTGGTAATATGGGAATGTATTTTCTATTGAGCAATATATCCTAAATTTTTCAAACAACTTAACCATTTGTTATAGTTTTATTGAAAAACTTAACATTTATGTGAGCTTACTACTGAAACATTTTGAGAATTGATTTTATGTTTCATTCTTCCTTTTTCCTTACCCTTCAATGTGAAACAGGTAAAAACAAAGGTTCTCTCAATTGGAAGCAACGGTATGAAATAATTTTAGGCACGGCAAGGGTTTGGCCTATTTACATGAGGAATTCTATATTTGTATCATACATAGAGATATAAAGACCAACAACATCCTCTTAGATGATGATCTTCAGCCTAGAATTTCTGATTTTGGGTTGGCAAGACTTCTACCTAGGGACCAATCTCATCTTAGCACAAAGTTTGCAGGAACATTGTAAGTTGAAACACTGCATTTGTTTAACCTTCTAAAACTTCTATTATATTACATGCATTACATTAGACGCCAATAAAATCTATACATCAGTCAGTGAATAAGTCTTGCTTCATTTAGTCTATTTCAGATTTTGTAGTATTGCAATATTTATACGTTTGTGTCTTTGTCATTGTCCTAAATAATATGCATTTGTAGGGGATACACAGCACCTGAGTATGCAATTCAAGGCCAATTATCAGAAAAGGCCGATACCTATAGTTATGGAGTTGTACTTCTAGAAATCATCAGCGGCCAAAAAAGTATTGAATTAAAGGTTGATCCTGATGTCGAAGGCGAATTCCTGCTCCAACAAGTAAGGAATTCATGTATTTAAGACACCTTAGATGCAATTTTGAGATATTTTTAAAAGCTTGCCACTGCTATAATTAATTCTTTCAAAGAAAATACTATTTTTCAACCCTTCCTAGGTTTTCTTGTGTTGTCTTTCCCCTTGTGCTCTAAGACACTTTGATCTCACCTGGCAGGCCTGGCAACTATATGAGAAAGGCATGCACTTAAAGTTGGTGGATAACAGCTTAGACCCTAATGACTATGATCCAGAAGAAATGAAGAAAATTATAGAGATTGGTTTGCTTTGTACCCAAGCATCTCCTGCAATAAGGCCAACAATGTCTGAAGTTGTTCTTATGCTTAGAAGCAAGTGCTTATTGGAGCACAAGAAACCCACTATGCCTGTCTTTATTGAAACTAATTTGAGCACCTCAACCTCAACTTCTTTCCTTAATTCCAATGCTACAGCCTCCACTACGACACTATCAGCGAGATGACAGTATTATGCAAGAATTTACAGTTGGGAGCGACTTAGACTCTTCAAGTTTCAACCCATAAATGAGAAAAGTAAAAATGCAAAGTTGTGGGAATTTCATGCATTTATTATGGATTATTTAGATTAGTCATTATCTTAATATTATATCTATATAGATATATTATATCTTAGGATATTATATCTTAACCATTTTGATTTATTTTGATTTGATTGGATTTTATTAGATTCTAAGGCTAACTCTAGGTTTGCCTATATAAAAGCATGTATGTACTCTCTTTGATTCAGAGAAAGAGATTAATGAATTCAGATTAATTTTTTCTCTCCCAAATTATCCACATGTCATCGAGCTAGGTGAAAATTAATCAACCTGGTTAGTCGACAAAGTCTCTGCGTCGGCCTCTACGGACCCTTGACTAGTCCGACAAACAGCCGAGCGTCTCTGCAAATACTTCCTGTTCACAGCCTCTGCAAACCCTCGGCTCATCCGTCTCTCAGTTAGCATCTGGAATCAGCATCAGCACCCTCTAGCTCTCTCAATGTCATCTCCTATGACTTCCTCGTCCGAAATGTGCAGTCTAGCCATCTCCGTCCGAACTGTGCAGTTTCGCCACCTCTCGCAGCTTCCTTTCAGCTGATCGACAGCCTCTGAACCAGTCTCGACAGGTCCTTCTCGAATCAGTCTAGTCTGTCCGACAACATCTGGTCCGTCATCCTCGGACTCATCCTTCTCGGTAGTGTCGTCTCTGCAACTCCAACGATCGAGTCTCGTCATCCTTGATAGTCGACCTCGTCATCATCAACCACCTCCACTCCTCCGACGCTAAGCATAGTCTCAACAAAGGAGCCTTGAGCCTTCATCTCCTCACTCGAATCCATGCCTTCCGCCGCCGTTAAACACTATTGTCCTTCCTCTGGTTTGTCTCCGTCTGAAGTTCAATTCACGCCATTGTGAATTATACCGTGCTCCTTTTATCGGGATTCTCTAAACTATTTGTTGGGACATATCGACTTGTGCATCTTTTGTCTGCTAGTGGAGGACCAAACTGTCATTTTGGTGATTCAAGGACCAAACTGTCATTTTGGTAATTCAAGGACCAAATAGTCATTTTTTGGTAATTCTAAGGCAGATATTTGAAATCCGATATCACTATGTCTACTACCTCTGACGCCTCTTCATCTGAGCCATGATCTGGTTCTAATGACATCTCTACTATCCTCCTTGTCTCTGCGAAACTTACTAGTGACAATTATCGAAAGTGGTCTCAATCTATGATTCTTGCTCTTGATGGACAGGATAAACTTAAATACATAACTAGTGAAGCAAAAAGGCCCTCAAAATCATAAACCAAGGAGTTTTGAAAATGGAAGTCTGATAATGCATTGGTATCCTCTTGGTTGATCAATGCGATGTCTTCCTCAATTAAGAAGAGTTTTATGTACCTTCCTGCAACCCAAGAAATTTGGGAAGCCCTCCATGAGACATATAGTCCTCTAGGGAATAGATCCGCATATTTGATGTTAAGAAGAAGTTGTGGCAACTGAAATAGGACCACATGCCACTTGATAATTATTATCTCAGAAAGTTTTCAGTCTTGCTTTTGTGCCAGCTTGCTTTCATATGGGCGTCCGGGGGAGAAAGCCCTATTATAACTAGGCGCCTCTTGGGGTCAGCGGCTTGGCTTCGTAGGACCTCTCCTCGGATCCCGATCAATCAATAGCCGAAGTTATTAAGCCCAGGCTCGTTCGGAATCTGATGGCAAGAGTTTGATGCTCTAAGGAACAAAACTCATCATTGCGGGGTTATGCTAAAGAAGATCTCAAAGAGAAAGAAGAGGAGAGAGTATATGAGTTGTTGGCTAGTCTTAATGTAATCTATGATGATGTTTGGGCTCGGATTCTCAGTCAAGAGCCCTTACCTTCTGTGCGTGAAGTCTATACCATTTTACGCAATGAAGAGGATAAGCACAAATCAATGCTTCAGAATCATTTCGTTGCTACTACTCCTACAACTCCTGAGGTCTCTGCTCTTGTTGTTAGATCCACGGACTAAGGTTCCAAAAGTCGACCAGTTTGTGATCACTGTAAGAAGCAGGGGCACACAAAGGATACCTGCTAGAGCCTTTATGGTAAACCCGCAGACTAGAAGCCAAGGATAGGGAAAGGAAGAGATGATGTAGCTAAAGCCTCCAAAGAATCATCCCAAAATGACCAGCCAAACAAAATCATGGAAATGCTAGCCACACTTCAGACCAACCCACTGCCGGCTCGGCCACGGTTGTCAAAAGAGAATCTACTGACGTGGACGACGATTGGGAGTGCCAAGGAAGTTGAAAGGTGTATAAGAAAGTTGGACATGATTAACATCCATGATCCAACTTGGAGGAGTGTGGGAATTTTATGTATTTATTATGGATTATTTAGATTAGTCATTGCCTTATTATTATATTAGATATTGTAAGCATATAATCAGAATGTTGTTTTTGTTCATGTACATAAGAGGGGTATTTATACAATGGGAGAGAGCCCTAGAATTTATGGCCCTTAATGACTATTAATCTCCTAATCCCTGATTTATCTCCTAATCCCTGATTCATAGGGATTCTCTAATATATTTCCTAACACTCCCCCTCAAGTTGGAGCGTAGATGTTAATCAAGCCCAACTTGTTACAAAGATAGTCAACCCGAGTCCCATTTAAGGCTTTAGTCAGAAGGTCAGCCAATTGGTCACTAGACCGCACGTGCCCCGTAGAAATAAAGTTCTCCTTGATCTTATCACGTACAAAGTGACAATCAATCTCAATGTGTTTTGTACGTTCATGAAACACAGAATTGGAGGCTATATGTAGAGCAGCTTTGTTATCACACCACAACCCGCGAGTAATGACGTGGCAAGACCAACCTCCTTCATTAACGTGAATCCACACAATTTCCCCCAGATCGATCGAGACATGGCTCTATACTCGGCTTATACACTCGACTTAGAAACCACATCTTGCTTCTTACTCCTCCATGACACTAAATTTCCCCCAACAAACACACAATATCCTGTGTGGATCTTCTGGTAGCCTTTGATCCTGCATGATCTGCATCGCAAAAACATTCAATCTTGTTGTGGCCATGATTCGTATAGAGTACACCAAGACCAGGTGAGCCCTTCAAATAATGTAGGACATATTCCAAAGCTTCCCACTGAGCAACAGTTGGTGCAGTCATGAATTGACTAAGCACACTGACTGGAAAGGTCACATCAGGGCGAGTGACCGTGAGATAATTCAATTTCCCAATTAATCTACGATATCTCTCAGGATAGGCAAACGGTTTGATCTTCTCCGGATCAACTTTCTTTTGTACATCCTCAGGTAGCTCTTCAAACGGTATGCGGTCATCAATGTCCAAGAAGGGATTAGGAATCATGGGAACGCTACTCGGTGCTGCTCCGAGTTTCCCGGTTTCTTTTAACAAATCAAGAACATATTTCCTCTGTGTCAACATATACGACTAACAGAATCATGCCAAAGATCTCGTCACGATAAAACACAGAGTGGTCACACTTACTCTGACTCAGACCAAACTTCTTAACCATAGAGCTGAACCTGTCAAACCAAGCACGAGGGCTCTGCTTCAAGCCATATAAAGACTTTTGAAGATGACATATCTTCCCACGCTCCCCCTGAGCAACAAAACCAGGTGGTTGCTCCATGTATACTTCCTCAATAAGATCACCATTCAAGAAAGCATTCTTAACATCCAATTGATGAAGATCCCAACCATAATTGGCTGCCATAGAAATGGAGAGGCGAATGAGGACAGCTTTGCCACTTTGGAGAAAAGGTTTCTGAATAGTCAATACCATAGGTCTGAGCATAACCCTTGGCAACCAGTCGAGCTTTCAAACGTTCCAAGGTGCCATCAGCTTTTGTTTTGACTGTGAATACCCACTTACACCCAATAGCCTTCTTGCCAAGAGGTAAATCAACAAGATTCCGTGTACCTATTTATCAAGGGCCACCATTTCGTCTTCCATTGCGGACGCCAACCGGGATGGGTTAAGGCTTGTTGGAGAGTAGTGGGAATGGTAAGAGAGTCTAAGGATGCTATGAAGGAACAGGATGGAGGAGACAAATGGTTATAGGAGACAAAGGAAGAAATAGGATAAGTGCAAGTACGCTTACCTTTGCGTAAGGCAATAGGCAAGTCATCAGGAGTACCCGAAATTGTGTCTGCGTTCGGAGGTAGCAATGAAGGATCGGGAGTATCAAGACTATCGGAATCGGTGCCGGTTCGTAGTAGGAATGGCGAACCGATGCTTTGGATCGACATCAAAGCAGTCATTGGTGGGGCATGAACTTGATCAACTACATCACTTGCCCTAGGGCGTTTCCGATAGACATGATAAATAGGTGGTTTAGCAGGTGCCGGATCAGATGCTTGCACTGGTGGTAACTGAACCTTATAGACCAAGAGATCATCAAGACGGTCAGAGGTGTCATTGATATAGACAGAAGATGGAGGTGGAGTAGAGACGGGAAAAAGCGAAGTTGACTCATGGAATGTGACATCTCGTAGACACAAGATAACGCCGAAGAGTGGGAGAATAGCACCGATAACCCTTCTGAACCCTAGAATACCCAAGGAAGACACACTTAAGAGACTTGGGATCAAGTTTGGTAACCGTGGGACGAACATCGCGAACAAAACAGACACAACCAAAGATTTTAGGGTCAACAGGAAACAGGGGTTTGGAAGGAAACAAGGTGGTGTATGGAGTGGCACCATTGAGGACAAGAGGGGACATACGATTAATAAGGAAGCATGCAAGAGACACGGCGTCGGCCAAAAAGGTTTAGGAACATTCATTTGAAACATGAGAGCCCGAGCGACTTCTAATAAGTGTCGGTTCTTACGTTCGCAACACCATTTTGTGCCGGTGTATCGGGACGGAGGATTGATGAAGCATGCCATCTTTGAAGCATATAGGTTTGAAATTGGGCGAGAAAAGTATTCTTTAGCATTGTCACTCCGTAAGGTTTTGACGAGACACACCAACCGAGTTCGATTTCAGCACGAAAATTACAAAAGTGAGAAAACAACTCGAACGAGTTTTCATTAAATAAAGCCAGGTGGTACGAGAGAAATCATCAACAAAAGTAAAAAAGTACCTGAAACCAGGTTTAGACTCGACAGGACATGGACCCCAAACATCAGAATGGACTAAATCAAAGGGAGATGCAGCTCGTTTATGAACTCGAGGTGCCAAGTGAACACAATGATGTTTAGAAAACTGACATGACTCACATTCTAAAGAAGACAAATTATGGAATTGAGGATACATCCTCTTCAAAGAAGACAAGGACACATGACCCAAACGACAATGAATATCAAAAGGGGATGAACCACCAGAGCAAGCAACCGAACGTGGTACCCGATCCTCAAGGAAGTAATGGCCACCGCATTCATAGCCCCTACCAATAACTTGCTTTGTCGTAAGATCCTGAATCAAACAATGGTCGAAATAAAGTAATGAAACAATTTGATTGTCGAGTGAGCTTGCTAGGAGACAAAAGATTAAATGTAAGGTCAGGAACATTAAGGACATGGGATAAGGGTACAGACGGAGTAGGTTTAATAGTGCCAGAGCCAATAACACGAGAATAAGAACCATTGGCAATTGTGATACTAGAGGGATTGGCATAAGGCGCATACGAGGAAAACAAATGGTGGTTACCTGTCATATGATCAGTAGCACCGGAATCGATGATCCACTTCGAGGAAGAAGTAGCAAGACTAGAAGCAATATTACCTGTACCAAGAGCAACAGAAGAACTAGACATAGACTCAACCATCGATCAAAGATGAGGAACAAGTCACACAAGGACCCAAATGGCCACTAAAGAGACAGCAACCCAACACTAAACAGCAAACCAACAATACCAGAGAGCCAAATACCGACACCACCACTAGAGAGATCTCACACAAAACCAAGATACACCTTAACCGTTTGATTCACCTTGCTGGTCTGTTTACCAAACACCAACTAGAGTCCAAATAAATACCAATTAGAGGCACCCGAAATCAGAAGAACGACCAAAAAAAGACAAATTCCAGCAGCTGCACCAGCGGCAAATCAGCAAAAACAAGGCCAGAGCAGCCACGAGTGGTCACACAATGACCAATAACAACACTAGAAACACGAAACAGCACCACTGCACACCCAAAACAGCGCAGGCACACCCGAAACCGAGGAAGCAGCAAGCAAAACGAACAGACCCGTTGGTGAAACCGCAAGATATGAGTCGTGTATATACCAGAGGCCAAAAAAGAAAAGAGAATTCAACCAGAAGAGGGAACCCAGATCTGCAAGCCTCGCCGAATGAACTCGTAACTACCAGGAAGGAACCGGGTTCAGTGAGTCGACGCGAACGGTGAAGGTCGCCGTCAAAACGGCGTTAGACGCGCTTCCACGCGCCGGCGCGTGGACTTCCGGTGAATATGGCTGTGGCGCGTGAGGACCACGCGCTGGTCGGATGACGGCGAATCTCTGGGAACAGGCCGAACTAGCGACGGAGACCCCAACCGTGCGGCGCGTGTGGGCAGAATCGAGCCACCACCGAAGCCCTTGATATAGCAGAAACAGCGAATGGTGGAACAGATCTGACAGGAACAGCGAATGGTGGACCAGAAAAAAATTTCAGAGAGTCCTTTGCTCTGATACCATGTAAGCATATAATCAGAATGTTGTTTTTGTTCATGTACATAAGAGGGGTATTTATACAATGGGAGAGAGCCCTAGAATTTATGGCCCTTAATGACTATTAATCTCTTAATCCCCGATTTATCTCCTAATCCCCGATTCATAGGGATTCTCTAATATATTTCCTAACAGATATAGATATATCTTAGGATATTATATCTTAACCATTTTGATTTATTTTGATTTGATTGGATTTTATCAGATTCTAGAGCTAGCTTTAGGTTTGCCTATATAAAGGTCCGTATATACTCTCTTTTGATTCGAGAAAGAGATTAATGAATTCAAATTAATTTTTCTCTCCCAAATTATCCACAAAAGTCCTCTAATTATTTTTACTTGTTGTATTATGAATTAAATTTTATTCTTAATTTAAAGATAAAAAACATCGCTTTGCTCTCTCTACCATAATATTGATGAACCACACGTAACCTCTATCGATATGAGATGTTACATTAAAGCCTCGTTAGAAATTCAACCACAAAGATAGAGAGCGTTTATAACGACTTATGCTTCCCGACCTCATGGAACAGAAGGCCGGCCTATTTACGCTCTAGGAATATCTATTCCTTAAAATCTAACAATCGTTGTCTTGTTGAAAACCAAATATTTCGCTAGAGTGGCATATGTACTACCCACTAATTTTGTACTTTGCAAGTGACTATGTGATTTGTCCCAATTTTGCTTGGTGTCCGAAAGTTTACCTTTAACATTTTGACTTAACGCGAGAAGAGTTAACTTAAAAGAGAGGTATTTAACAACATTTCTTTTGTTCCCTAAAAATTATGAGTAAAACTATAGCAATTAATAAATGCCAACACAGTCTTGGGAATCTTCCCTTGTCAGAAAGAGTCATTCAGTCGACAGAGAATAGAGTTGAATTTTCATAAAAAGGATAAATCTCGACTTTGGATAAGGGAAAGATTTATTTGAACAATACTAATCCTAGTAATTCATTGACCGGGAATTTATGATAATAGGTAAGATTTTCCACTAAATAGACTCGTTATGCATTGGTTTTTCCATACAACTAGTTTAGACATAGGATTATTAAAACGGTGTAAACAGAGTCTTGGGAAGTTGTAATCAACATCACAACCATGCATAGGATTATATATGGGTGTGACTGGGGTTTGTAAAGAGACGGTTTTACAGTTTGTCCATTCAAAATTGTAAGCAAGAAGGGTTATACAATTTGTTATTTTTAGTGTTATACTAAGATATAGCCCCACCATACACACCAAACTAACATTCAACCTAGAGACATTTATTTTATATTAAGATAGTAAGATGGGAAAATGATGTTCGGCAAATCATGCACATAAACACCTAGAAATATTATGGCTAAGACAAAAGATTATACAGAAAGAAAGATGGTGACTTTATTCATCTATAAAGTTCAATTGTTCTCAAAGCCATACAGCATAAGCCTCACACAGCACACACTTCACAAGACTTCTATGGACATTCAAACATGCATGCATAAGATAGTAACAAGTAGAAAGATAGTTAGTACCAAGTACACTCATTGCACCAGAATACAATTAGAAAGACACACAAATACCAAGGAGTACCATCAGCTGAGAAATGAACTCAGGATGCCCTGGCCAAGCAGCTCCAGTTACTAAATTTCCATCAGTGAAGCATCGGTATATGGGATCAGGTTCCAACCAAGTTGCTCCTGCTAGAACCACATTAAGCTTCACAGCCGGGTATGCCGTACATTTTTTCCCTGTAAAAGTAATACAAGCATGTCATTTTAGAAGTCAATAACAATAAATATCTTGAAAATTTATCAATTCTGCAATAACAACTACAACAAGGGCATGATGAGAGTTTGAAATATTCAATGACTCATTCAGTGTTTCTCAACCTGCGTGCGGGCACTTTTGAATGTTCCATAAAAAATAGGAGAATATGCCTGACAAACAAGGGATCACTAGTGGGATATAAAAACTCTTACAGCTAAATTTACCATTACCATAGTCAAACAAGAGATATTGATTGTTGGAATAGCTACACATAACAACACAATTTTTAGAGCCAGTGTTCAAGTTGACATCTGTCCAGCCCCAGATATTTTCATATATGTGTCATTTACTCAGAATTTTAACACACTGCTGTTTGAAAATTGAAAGCAAAGTATCTAAAGAAGACGGCATAACTGAGCCTGTATAAGTTGAACATAAAGGAGAAATTACTTAACCGAGAAACAACAATAACAAGAATGACTAAAATACTAAAGTAATGAGACCAGAATTGTCAGCAACCATACAATCCAAATAAAACAAGATGAATCTACAGTAAATATGACTGCAGATTTTAAAGTAGCAGAACATCCACACAAAGTAGAAACAAGTATGAGGGAGATGCTGTGGTTCTCAATGTACAAGCACTATGCTTCAATCAACATAATGCAAAGTATCAACTATCAAACACTTCAAGAATGATGATAAGGCAAGAAGTCAGTAAGAAATGAACTCAGAAGCATCTCCACTTGAGCCAGCAGTAAGAACAGCAAATGAGGACGACACATGCGGCTCAATCAGAATTTTTTTGCCTTGAGTTCATGAATTGCTTAATATTTAAACTTTTAATTCTTTAAGCGCACAGGAAAAAATACCATCAGTAATCATACCTTGAGAACATCAGCAGCAGCTAAAATCTGTTGCCCATGGCAAATAGATGCCACTGGCTTCTTCTTTTCCATGAAATGCTTCACCAAGGCAACAACTGACTCATTCAATGCCAAATATTCAGGGGCTCGGCCTCCAGGTATGACAAGAGCATCGTAGCCCGAGGCATCCACATTATCATACGTAGCATTTAAAGCAAAGTCATGTCCTGGCTTCTCACTATAAGTTTGATCGCCTTCAAAGTCATGAATGGCAGTTGGGCAAGAATCACCAGCCTTTTTATTTGGGCAAACCGCCTCAACGGTGCATCCTAAAGCTTGAAGAGAATGAAAAGGTACGGCCACCTCATAATCTTCCATGAAATCCTGCAATTAAAATATCTCCATCAATCAACACCAGCAAAAGTGACCTTTTGTATTTGAGTACAAATCTAGGTCCAAAACCCAATCTATTTACGCACAAATATTCCAATTAGCTCCATTTCTCAAAAGTCAAAATCAACAACCAGTCAAAGTTCAGGAAAGTATTCGGTTTCATGGTTCTTAACTTCTTATATGTAAGAAGTGTTAAATAATTTGAACATACCCCACAAAGAAACAAAATCCTTTTATTCGAGCCACTGATGTTGCCTCCTAATGCCTTCACAATGTGGCGAATAAACTCCGGATACCCATAATATGTAGCTGCAGTGATGAGATTACCGTCAACCAGAGTCGCCGACAAGTTTTCAGGTTCAACCCAGTGAGCACCAGCAGCAATCAGAGCCGGTCCAACTGCAGGGAATGCCGTGCACTTGCGACCTTTAACAATGTCTGCAGCCGCCAGAATCAACTGGCCATGACAAGTGGAGGCGATTACCTTCCCAGACTTGGCAAATTCAGACACCAACTTCACAACATTCGCATCATGAGCAAGATACTCAGGTGCCCGTCCACCCGGTAGTATTAAGCCATCATAGTTTTTGGCTTCGACTTCATCAAACGTCGCGTTGAGTTGAAAATTGTGACCACGAACCTCGGTATATGTCTGAAAGCAACGAAATACATGAACAAATCAACTATCAAACTCAAATATCCAACATTCAATGATTGCCCAAACCCCATAAAGATTTCTCCTATTCGAAACCTGATAAACAGACATCTGATGAACGGCGGTGCGGCAGACATCACCGGCTTTCTTTCCGGGACAAACAGCATCAGCGGCGACGCCATAGGCTTGCAATGCTTGGAATGGAATCATCGTCTTCAAAACACAAGTCAAAGAACCAAGTAGAGTTAAACAAAGTAAGAAAGGACTATAGAAGAAACTGAACTACAGAAAAAAGGAACAATCCGGGAAGGAAGTGGAGGTGAAGGTACCTCGTAATCTTCCATGTAATCGCCGCAGAGAATCAGAACCCGTTTCTGACCCATCGTGAGTATGGATAAGAATGCGGAGAACAAGAGAAAGCCTCACTGTCGAGGGGCAGTGATACAGCAGAGAAGCTCCGGAAGAGTGTAAGAAAGTGGATGATGCATATGTAGTGGG
Source organism: Acacia acuminata (assembly GCA_019022655.1). NCBI lineage: Eukaryota > Viridiplantae > Streptophyta > Magnoliopsida > Fabales > Fabaceae > Acacia > Acacia acuminata. The sequence goes on along the minus strand of JAFJYI010000153.1, from coordinate 765,232 downwards.
CGTTGAAATTGTGGGTTTAGAGAAAGAGCCCATTTTTAGCTGAAATTGCGAGGGCATGACATACAATCATATACATAATCCCTTTCCTCGTCGTCGAGTTGGAGGGCTTTTCTGTAAAAGTAATCAGATATTACGATGAAGGGGAAGAGTGGAGAAGAGACGCAAAGAAACGAATATGAGGGTGCCAAGTGTTAACAACGTGGGAATATAATACAGGTGAACCATCAGTCCATCACAATATCAGATCCTTCTGGTCAGCACTTAGGGTATGTTTGGTTTGAGGGGAGGGGAGGAGGAAAATGGAAGGAAAATATTAAAAGGGGAGAAAACTTTTATGGGCCCCACCACAAATAACTTTTCTCTCTCTCCATTTTCCTCTCCTTTCCCTCCCCTCCCCTCCCTCCAAAACCAAACATACCCTTAATGATATTTCGGTCTTTTTTAATTACTCAATAAAAATATTTTTTGAATTTGAAAATGTTGAAGGAGAATGGGAAAGGGAGAATAACATAACATATAAACTATAAACATTACTAAAATACAGATTGGCAGAATTAGAAGATTCAAATTTAATACTTAAATAACCAGAAATACAAATTTAGTTCTTTAATTTCATAAGAATTTTTAGGGAAGCAAAAGAGAGATGTCTTTGTGAATTCAGTTGCAACCTTACCTCTATTCCTTCAGCCATTGCAGAATTGATTGGAATCATTAATGAACTTAAATATGTGTTGGTCTAAGGGTTTCAAGAATGTTGTAGTTTTGTATCAAAAAAGAATGTTGTAGCTAGTTTACTAATAATGTATAGAAGCCATCCCTTTAGGACCCATTTGGTACAAGGAACTTATGACTTATGAGAGTTCCTTGAAACATAACAGAGTTCCCATAGGCAAAACACGTTTGGCACATAGGCTTCCCGTCAAACCCAGTTCCCACTTGGCGCCATCTTCCCATAAACGTGGGAAATTGAAATCCCTCCAAAATTGGCGGGATCCTCAAATTAGTGAATAATTGGAATAAAACAGCTCCTTTAAAAAGTACACTTCTTTTAATCAGATGCGAGCAAGGATCTAAAAGGAGGAAGAGCCAAAGAAGGTTGAGATGACAGTGGAAGCTTGAATCGAAGGACTAGGCAAGGAAGGTCGAATCGAGGTCCGATATGCTCGACAGTGATGGTGGTGTGATGCAAGATGGTGCCAGCGATGGTGGATGAAGGAGAGGGCGCCAACGATGGTAGATGAAGGAATGTGTCGAATTGAGGTCGAGGTAATGGGTTTTTATTGTTTGAGCGCTTTGCGTGTTAAAATCATCGATGCCCTGTTTCTTTCACCTGGGGACACAAGCACAGATAGCTTAAGGCACTGTCAGTTTTTGTCTTCGAACGCAAGCGCTTAGTTGCAAGTTACGTTCAAACTTATGTTGTTCATTTGAACCAAGCAAGGGGCATTGTGGGAATTTTACTTCATCTTTCCACTTAACCAAAGACCCAATTCTTCTTATCAAACATTTTATTTTTCCCCAACTTAAGTTCCCTTCCATGCCTACCAAACAACTTAACTTTTTAAGTTCCTTCTCAATCTTCCCTTCCATCTTTTTCCTCCTATAAATTCATTTTCCTCCTTTAATCTTCCCTATACCAAAGGGCCCTTAAGGATATTATCGATGACACACACTTAGTTATACATAGGGATTGACAGGTTTGGTTTAAATACACACCTAGGGATAAATTAGAGATAGACGATAATCTCGTGGGTTTTTTTGACCAAAATAATAATTTTAAAATTTTTTTTACTAGTCTAGAGTACTTTTGAAACTATTTACCAAAGTAATGCGATGCCACTAATGGCGTTGTACCTTCTCGATGCCATCAAGGTATGACGCCACTAGTGGGTCGATCGACAAAAGCCACTAGCAAGTGGCGTTTGTCTCTTTGATGCGATCACATCAAAGAGAAATTGACGCCTTCAAGTTGCGTCAATAATTGACGCTTGAGGCGTCAAATTTTTTTTAAAAAAATATAATTTTATAAATATATTTAAAATTATACATAATAATTCTACTTAATTATAAATAATAATTTTAATTAATAATTAAGAAAATTAAAATATTTAAAATTTATTATAAATCTTAGGATATAAGATTAATTAGTGAATTTATTATAAACCATAAAATAGATGACTAATTATTTAATATTTTGTACATTAATAATTTGATATATAAATTGTAAAATATTATTAGCTAAATTTAATTAAATAAATTTGTGAGATTTTCTTTCACTTGTTTAGTTTTTCAGTTGATTATCCTTCCTTGTATCAAAAAAAAAAAAAATTGTGAGAATAATGATTAGTGAATTAATAAAAATATTTTGTGAAATATGTTGTATATTATTATTTACAGAGTGTTCGTTATGATTAGTTTTAATGATGTCTTATATTGATGCCATTATTAAAAGCAAAAAGATTGAGTAATACAGTTATCTCCTACATTGACTAACTGTTGTATTTAATGTAGATTAATCCTAGTTGAAGTATGGAGATTGATCAAGAAAGGAGACTAAAGAAAGAAGCACTTGCACTATATGTTCTTATATGTGATATTGGATGAAGCTTCATTATATTTGAGCTACAATGCAGTATACATGAATAGTGCAGATACAGAAAGTCTACACATGGAAATTCTAGAACAAGTTCAACATAGGCTCGACTTTTCGGATATTGAAGAAGGTAGAAGCTACGAGAGAATGATGAGCCCAAGCGGAATGATGAAGAATGATTAAGTTGGGAGATGGAAGAAGGAAGAACTTGCCGAATGGAATGAAGATATCATTATTCAAGTTCTAAGATTGATTCTAGAAGCCTCCAAGATCATATGGAAGTTGGAATGACTCAATTCGAGTTAAAACAAGCAAAAATGAGGTTCTGGATAAGGAAACTCGAGTCTCCAAGTATTAAACTCGAGTTTACCACCTTGCTTCAAAGATATTTTGCCTCTCGACATGAACAAACTCGAGTTCGGGACCCCAAACTTGAGTTTAGGACTTCAAACTCGAGAAAGGAATCACAAACTCGAGCCAATAAGTGTCTTCAGCATTTTTGGTGTCTCGGACTACGCAAACTCGAGTTTATAAGTGCAAACTCAAGTTTACAGCGTCATCAGCATTTCAGCTTCACTCTGTTTCACGTTCAGCACGGGCGAGGTCTGGTATTTCAATGATATCTCATAAACCAAAGATCGGATTGAGGTGAAACCAGTGGCATATGAAACTAGACTCCCAATGCATCATTTTGATATATAATTCAAGCCCAAAGAAGTTCAGATCAATGAGCTATGAATTGTGGAAGTTGACAGAGAAATCCACGCCACACAGAAAACCAAGCTTCAATGTTTTGTGTGTAATTCACAGTCTACAAATCCAATTGATCTGAAATCAGTGGCATATAAAAGTAGACTAAAAGGGATTTTCATCAAGCTTTGAACGGACCAAAATGGAGTTCAGACCAAGGAGATATGGCCTTCGAAAGTTGACAAAGTTGCAAACTCGAGACTAGGCCAAGTCAGAAGCAACCAAGTCACAGTTCAACTTGCAAACTCGAGTTTATCGACACAAACTCGAGCTCGAGAGTTCCAGAGAAGAAATGAACATTTGGAAAAAAGCCAAACTCGAGCCTATAAGTGAACAAACTCGAGTTTAGCTCAGACATAAAGCAACCAGGTCCTGAAGAACATCCAAACTCGAGCCTATAAGTAGCAAACTCGAGTTTGCGGGTTACAGAGAGCAAAGATTGGTTTTAAAGAGAACCAAACTCGAGTCTATTAGTTGGAAACTCGATTTTAGACAATACAGAGAGCATCTGATCTATTCAAGACAAAACCAAACTCGAGTCTATAAGTTACAAACTCGAGTTGTGGATTTTCCAAGTTCTCGGTTCGAATTTTCCTTCGATCAAAACCATCTTCTAAGCTGAAAGGATAGCAAACTCGAGTCTATAAATTACAAAATCGAGTTTGGCTCAGGCAAAGAGAAATCCAACCTTCGACAACAAAAGGAAACTCAAGTTTAGAGAAACAAACTCGAGTTTGTGTCGCAAAGTTTGAAATTCGAATCTGACGAATTTGTGAAACCTTCTTGTTTGATCTTAATACTTCCCATGATTATTCTCTAATGTTCCTAGATATGTTTAACCACTTTATTGGTGAGTTTCAGATGAATTAGAGAATGTTTATTCAAGGTTTAAAGCAAAAGCAAAAGTGATGTCAGCACATTAAATGCAAACCTAGAAAGTTGCATACTTTTGGGTAATCCATCTGCACACGTTTAACAAAGGATTAAAGATTGCTTTCCACATCCAAAGAGTTGCTATTCCAACGGATATATTTTCAAGAAGTCAACTCGAACTTCGCACACTGATTAAGTGAAGATTAGAGAGAGAAGAAGACCAAAAACTGAATCAAACCTTGTCTAATGAAGGCAACGGTTATATTGAAGATTACAACGGTCATATATTGATTTCTACCTATAAAAGAAGACAGATTCAAGCAGAAAAACGTAGAGACACAAGCTTACATTTTCAACATGTTAATACTCTTATCTTCATATCATTTACTCTCTGTTTTTCATGTTTAGATAGCTTATCATAGAGAGTGAAGTGATTTGTATTGTTCTTCGTGTTTATTCATTCACTTCGAGAGAGAAGATTTATTGTAATCATCCTATCCTTCTATCGAGAGTTACTCAAGATTGGGTGATCTTGAGTGGGAAACACATTGTATTGATTACGGCTTGTAAGGGGAGTGAATCCTAGGGAGAGGATTACTTCGAGTTCGAGTATGTAATCAAGCAAGTGTATTGATTACGGTTGTAAGGGGGAGAGAATCCTAGTGAGAGGATTACTCCAAGTACAGAACATGTAATCAAGTTGAAAGAAGATAGTGAATTGAAAATCTCAAGTGGAGCTTGAGGACCGGACGTAGGTCAAGGATTGGACCGAACCACGATAAATCTCAGTTTGCATATTCTCTTCCCTTATCTCTTATGTTTCCAGCATATTTGTTTGAATGACTATCTATTGCTTTATAACTCTTTACTGTCATACAAACTAGTTTTACTGAGTTGCAAAAAGATTTTCAAAGTTTCTAAATTTTTATACCTCACCCAATTCACCCCCCTCTTGGGTTCAGCCGGTTCTTACACAGAGTATCCTAAGTAGGATAAGCTTAAATAGAGAATAATAATTAGTCAAATAATTAATTCACTAAGTAATTAGTGAAATAAATCTTAGGATATAAGACTAATATGTTGTATATTAATTCACTAAATAATTAGTTAGAGAATAATTATTTGACTAATTATTATTCTCTATTTAAGCTTATCATATCTATCTTAGGATACTCTGTAAATAATAATATACAACATATTTCATAAAATATTTTTATTAATTCACTAATCATCATTCTCAAAAATTTCTTTAATTAAATTTAGCTAATAATATTATACAATTTATATATCAAATTATTAATGTACAAAATATTAAATAATTAGTCATCTATCTTATGGTTTATAATAAATTCACTAATTAGTCTTATATCCTAAGATTTATAATAAATTTTAAATATTTTAATTTTCTTAATTATTAATTAAAATTATTATTTATTATTTATAATTTTAAATATATTTTTAAAATTATATTTTAAAAAAAAATTGACTCCTTCAAGCGTCAATTTCTCTTTGACAACGCCACTAGTGGCGTCGCATTACTTTAGTAAATAGTTTCAAAAGTGCTCTAGATGGTTAAAAAAAAAATTAAAAATTATTATTTTAGTAAAAAAAACCTAATCTTTTGAGAGAGTAGCATAGCTTAGTTGGCGCTTTTGCATCTTTGATCCATCTCCACCTAACTTCCGAGGGTAGAGTGAGAGTGACTTCTTTATAATTTCTTGACTAAGTTGTGATTATATCTAACGCGGCTAAAAAAGAGTAAGAAAATCAAATCAAACTACAAATACAGACCAATAAATTCTTCTAATAAATTGAGAAAGATGGCATCTTTATTCCATTATATAAAACTCAAATGTTCTCAAAGCCATACATCAAAAGCCTCACACTTAGCCCACACTTCACAACACTTCAGGACATTTGAGCATGCATGCATAAATATCAAGTAGAAAGATACTTGGTGCCACACCGCCACCAACTGCCAAGTACACTCCACAACAACAAACCTTATTTCATTATATGGGGTTGGTTGAGACTGAGAAATACAAATACACGGCTATGTTACAAAAATACAACTAGAAAGATACACGAATACCAAGGAGGACCATCAGCTGAGAAATGAACTCAGGGTGCCCGGGCCAAGCAGCTCCAGTAACTAAATTTCCATCGGTGAAGCATCGATGTATTGGATCGAGTTCCAACCAAGTTGCCCCCGATAGAACCACATTAAGCTTTACACTTGGGTATGCCGTGTAGAATTAGAAAGAGAGAAAGGAGAAATATAATCTGAATTGCTTGTCTATTCATGTACATAGTATAGGGTATTTATACACAAGCGAGGGAATAAGAGAGTTAATGAGACATAATGACTCATTATGTAGATTGATTCCCTAATTACTATAATCCTGATTGTCTCTATAATATCTTTCCTAATATAATATACTTCCTAATATAATATACTTCCTAAAACATATATTTCCTAAAACATATATTTCCTAACACTCCCCCCTCAAGTTGGAGCATAGATATTAATCAAGCCCAACTTGTTACAAAGATATTCAACCCGAGTCCCACTTAAAGCTTTCGTTAGAAGGTCACCCAATTGGTCACTAGATCGCACATGCCCGGTGGACACAAAGTTCTCCTTGATCTTATCGCGTACAAAGTGACAATCAATCTCAATGTGTTTCGTATGTTCATGAAACACGGAGTTGGAGGCTATGTGTAGAGCAGCTTTATTATCACACCACAACTTCGCGGTAACGACGTGGCAAGACCAACCTCCTTCATTAATCGGTGAAGCCACACAATCTCTTGTGTAGATTGAGACATGGCTCTATACTCGGCTTCGACTCGACTTTGAAACCACATCTTGCTTCTTACTCTTCCACGATACTAAATTTCCACCAACAAACACACAATATCCCGTGGTGGATCTTCTTGGTAGCCTTGTGACCGCATGATCTCGCATCACGAAACACTCAATCTTGTTGTGGCCATGATTCGTATAGAGAATACCACGACCAGGTGAGCCCTTCAAATAATATAAGACATGTTCCAAAGCTTCCCACCGAGCAACGGTTGGTGCGTCATGAACTTGACTAAGCACACTAACGGAAAGGTCACATCGGGGCGGGTTACCGTAAGATAGTTCAATTTCCCAACTAGCCTACGATATCTCTCGATAGGCAAATGGCTTGATCTTTTCTCGGATCAACTTTCTTTCGTACATCCTCGGGTAGCTCATCAAACGGTATGCGGTCATCCATGTCCAAGAAGGGATTAGGAATCATGGGAACGCTACTCGGTGCTGCTCCGAGTTTCCCGCTTTCTTTTAACGGATCAAGAACATACTTCCTCATGTCAAAAGGATGCCTTTCTTACTTCTCATAACTTCTATCCCAAGAAAGTACTTCAAAGGACCCAAATCCTTTGTTTGGAAATGAGAATTGAGGAAGGCCTTAAGTGATGAGATTCCCAAAGCATTGCTACCCGTAACAACAATATCATCAACATATACCACCAACAAAATCATCCCAAAGATCGTGTGCCGATAAAACACAGAATGGTCGCACTTACTCGACTCGGACCAAATTTCTTAACCACGAGCTAAACCTGTCAAACCAAGCACGAGGACTCTGCTTTAGGCCATATAAAGACCGTTGAAGGTGGCATACCTTCCCACGCTCCCCCTGAGCAACAAAACCAGGTGGTTGCTCCATGTAAACTTCCTCAAGAAGATCACCATTTAAGAAGGCATTCTTAACATCCAAATTGATGAAGGTCCCAACCATAATTGGCAGCCATAGAGATGAAGAGACGAACGAGGACAATTTTGCCACGGGAGAGAAGGTTTCCGAGTAATCAACACCATAGGTCCGAGCATAGCCCTTGGCAACCGGTCGAGCTTTCAACCGTTCCAAGGTGCCATCGCTTTTGTTTTGACCGTGAACACCCACTTACATCCGATAGCCTTCTTTTCTCGAGGTAAATCAACGAGAGTCCAGTACCCGACCTTATCAAGGGCCATCATTTCTTCTTTCATAGCAAAGACACCAACCAGGATGGGCTAAGGCTTGGTGGAGATTAGTAGGGACGAAGAATAGATTCTAAGGAGGCTATGAAAGAACAAGATGTAGGGGAAAGATGATTGTAGGAAGCAAAAGAAGAAATAGGGTAGGTGCAAGATCGCCGACCTTTACGGAGGGCAATGGGCAAGTCAAGAGAAGTAGGAGAGTCGACGGGGCTTTCTCGGTGAGGGAGAGTCGATCCACAGTGCGGGTCCGGTGGAGAGACGGAGAAGGGGCAACTACCGCGGATCGACTCGGCGATATTGGTGGGGCTGGAACCTGTTCAATGCCATTACTTGCCTTGGGACGCTTCCGATAAACATGATAGATAGGTGGCTTAGCCGGTTCCGGGTCTGACGCTTGCACTGGTGGTAACTGAACCGTATAGATCAATATATCATCAAGACTATTGGTGATGTCAGGGGATGGAGAAGGAGCAGATACAGGAAAGAACGGGGTTGACTCATGGAAGGTAACATTTGTGGACACAAGATAACGCCGAAGAGTGGGAGAATAACACCTATAACCCTTTTGAACCCTAGAATACCCCAAGAAGACACATTTAAGGGACTTGGGATCAAGTTTGGTAGTAGTAGGACGAACATCTCGAACAAAGCAAACACACCCAAAGATCTTGGGGGAAATGGGAAACATAGGATGAGAAGGAAACAAGGTGGTGTAGGGAGTGGCTCCACTAAGAACAGGAGAGGGCATACGATTAATGAGAAAACAAGCACTGGACACAGCATCAGCCCAGAAAGGTTTGGGAACTGTCATTTGAAACATGAGAGCTCGGGCCACCTCTAATAAGTGCCGGTTCTTTCTTTCGGCAACACCATTTTGAGCTGGTGTATCTCGCACACGAGGACGATGAATCATGCCATTTTGGAGCATATAGTTTTGAAATTGGGCGAGACAAATATTCTTTAGCGTTATCACTCCGTAAAGTTTTCACGAAACACCAAATTGAGTGTTGATTTCAGCACAAAAATGACAAAAATGAGAAAACACCTCGAACGATTTTTCATTAGATAAAGCCGGGGTTCGAGAGAAATCATCAACAAAAGTAGCAAAGTACCGAAAACCGACTTGGACTCAACCGAACACGGACCCCAAATATCCGAATGAACTAAATCAAAAGGGGACGCAGACCCATTTATTGACGCGAGGTGCCGATGAACACGGTGATGTTTAGCAAACCGACACGACTCACACTCTAAAGAAGACACATGCTGAAATTGAGGATACAACCTCTTTAAAGATGACAAAGACACATGACCTAACCGACAATGAATGTCAAACAAGGAGGGACCACCGAGCAAGCAATGGAACGCGGCACCCGATTATCAAGAAAGTAATGGCCGCGATTCATACCCCCTACCAATAATCCGCTTCGTCGTAAGATCCCGAATTAAGCAATGGTCGAAAAAGTGAGATGAAACAGTTTAACTGACGAGTAAGCTTACTAGGAGATAACAGGTTAAAAGCAAGATCGGGAACATTAAGAACGATGATAAGGAAACAGACGGGGTTGGTGTAACATTGCCGATCCAAGAACACGGGTGTAAGAACCATTGGCAATGGTGATCGAAGAAGGGTTGGCATAAGGTGCATAAGAGGAGAACAAATGATGGTTACCTGTCATATGGTCAGTAGCCCCGGAATCGATGATCCAATTTGAAGAAGAAGTAGCAAGGCACGAATCAGAGTTACCTGTAGCAAGTGCAGTTGGTGGAGAGAGGGTAGGATCAGAGATATCAGAGGATTGAGCCATATGAGCAGACCTGCGTTGCTTCTGGTGCAACCGTTGCAACTTACGACAATAGCGTTTCGTATGATCCGGGTTCCTTGCAATAATAGCGATAATCCCACTAGTCCCAAAATTGGGAGGATTGTGACCCGGTCCTTCGGGGCCCGCTCCTAGAACACCGGGCATCCGGGGGCCGGGGTTCCTAGGAGCCGGAGCAGCAAAAACAGGATTCGATGTGCGTGAGGAAGCCTGGTAGCGAGCGTCAGGTGGACCTTGACCAGCTAGAGCACTAGCATTAGGATTGGAAGCCGGGTGGGCTAAACTGTCGGCACGCAACACACGAGAATACACATCTTGGAGCGAAGGGAGCTCGGAGCTAGATAATACCCGAGATCGAACGGTCTCATAAGATGGGTCGAGAGCCGTAAGAAAACCGATAATCGCCCGTTTCTCCATATTATCGATTTGTACACGGAGGTCGGTCGTTGGTGGCATTAATTGCCGCATTTCCTCATACATCTTGTTGAACTCCATGAAGAAATTCTTCGGGGGCGACCACGTCCGCTCACCCGATAGAACCCTTTACAAACCTCATGAATGCGAGTAATGTTCCCTTTCCCAGAATACAAGAACTCCAGATAATTAATAAGTTCTTTAACAGTGTTGCAGTGACTAACTGAAGGAAGAAGATCGCCCTCAATGGAGTTTTTAATCTGTAAGAAGAGCCTGGCATCAGCCCGAGCCCATGTCATTTTAGGATCATCCTTAGGGGGCACGTCAGTTAAATGGCCCTCTTTCTCAATACTGAGTAAGTGCATGCGAATGGTCTTGATCCAGTCCGAATAATTAGTCCAATTCAATTTGTGATCAGTAATTTTGTTGGAAACAGGAACCATCTCAGCCGTAACATTTTGTTTAGATTCAGCCATAAGGAAAAAACCAAAGAAACACAAGGGAAAACTTGCAAAGGTTGCTGCAAACAGTAACTAGAGGCAGACCCAATACCGAAGGCAGCCACAAAAGAAGCACAACCAAGAGGGAAATAAGACCACAAACACACAAGGGGCCAAAAAGAGAAGATCCACCAAGAAGGAAACAAAAACCAGCCACACAAAGGGCCAAACCGAAGAATCACCAAGGCCAACAAGAAACCAGGCGCTCAAAAGAAAACAACGACAAAAAAAAAACAAGCCACAATAGGTCACCTTCAACTGAGCACAAGATGAGAGGACAATGAACTAGCACGAAACCACACAGGTAACGACGGGGACACTGAGTCGATCCCAGAACTGCAAACGGCGGCGAAAAACTCGCCGGAAAACTCCCTCACGCGCCGGCGCGTGTAACTGACGGCGGAACACCTGGAGGCGCGTGGACGGCCACGCGCAGTCGGACCGGTGAGTGCGCGACGATCCCGGGTTCCGCCGATCGGGACCTCCCGAGTGCGGTGGGCGGCGCGTGGCGGCTAAACGGCCGGAACCGAAAAAACGACACTCCCTCTCCTCCTCTCTCAAACGAAGCTCTCTCTCGTTAAATAGAAGCAAGAGCTCAAGAACTCCTCCTCTCTCTCTGTCGTTAAACAGAAGCAAGAATAGCAGCGGAAAAAAAATTGGAACCTAAAGCTCGGTACCATGTAGAATTAGAAGAGAGAAAGGAGAAATATAATCTGAATTGCTTGTCTATTCATGTACATAGTATAGGGTATTTATACACAAGAGAGGGAATAAGAGAGTTAATGAGACATAATGACTCATTATGTAGATTGATTCCCTAATTACTATAATCCCGATTGTCTCTATAATATCTTTCCTAATATAATATACTTCCTAAATAATATATTTCCTAAAACATATATTTCCTAAAACATATATTTCCTAACAAATAAAAATAAATTTGGTTTGAGTCATGGCTCAGAACTACTGTCATTAAGACTTATTCTACCACATAGGATAAAAAATTCAGCAACTCTTAGGATTAGAAGAACCAAGCTTGGTGTGCCTAGACTAACACCAAGCATTGCCTTTTATAGGCGGCGGTCACTTGAATTTTCTTGAAAATAAGCGATGTAGGAGTTTCACACACACCCACAAGTTAAATGTAGTGATTTTATTTTTCAATGCGGGACTCTCCTTTGACGCAACACACACAACAAGTACAACAGCAAAATATCAAGCACTTTAAGAATGAAGATAAAGAAATAAGTCAGGTAAAAAAAAAAAAAAAAAAAAAAAAACTCATCAGAAGCATCTCCACTCGAGAAAGCGGTAAAAGAAGCAAATGAGGATGACACATACAACTCAATCACAAACAGGGAGATCCAAATAAGTGATTCAGTAATCATACCTTGAGAACATCAGCAGCAGCTAAAATCTGTTGCCCGTGGCAAATAGATGCCACAGGCTTGTTATTTTCCATGAAATGCTTCACCAAGGCAATAACTGACTCATCCAAAGCCAAGTACTCAGGGGCTCGGCCTCCAGGTATGACAAGAGCATCATAGCTGGAAGCATCAACATCATCATAGGTAGCATTTAGAGGAAAGTCGTGTCCTAGTTTCTCACTGTAAGTTTGATCACCTTCAAAGTCATGAACGGCAGTTGCGCAAGTATCACCAGCCTTTTTATTGGGGCAAACTGCATCAACAATGCATCCTAAAGCCCGAAGGGAGTGAAAAGGTATGGCTACCTCATAATCTTCCATGAAATCCTGTAATTAAAACTCTCCAATAAAAATAATCCCCATCAATTCACATCAAGTCACGATCACAAGTATAAAGGGAGAATCTATCCAAAAGACCGGTCTGGTAGGTGGGAGTACAAGTACAAAGGGAGAATCTATTCAAAAGACCGGACCATTAGGTGGGAGTGCTTCTAAAACTTGTAACATGTGAGATTCACAGCATTGTACCCCTATTCATGAGTAGGTCTAAAAGGAGAGCCTGTCTCAAAATACTACATCTAGTTCTAAATATAAGATCCAATTGATTTTTTTTTTAGAGAATAAGAAAGCTAATAATATTACTTTCAAGGATTAAGATTTTTATTTTTTTTTCCTTCAAATTAATTTATATGACCTATAAACTGATATATAATTTAATGATACATTAGCTTCATTAATTTTTTTTTTTTTAAAAAAAAGTAATTGGGAGTACTAGCTAATTGGGGGAGCCTGTTGAGTTTATAAATCACACTTCTCTGATAAGATTCCCAATATCGGACCATAACAAACCAGCAAAATTGACCTTTTGTATTTTTTTTTTTTTGATACTGACCTTTTGTATTTAAGTACAAGTCTAGGTTCAAAACCGAATTAGGTTAGGTGAGTTGGGTCAATTACAAGGTTCAGGTTCAGGACATGTCCCAAAGCCCAGAGATATATAAGAAACATTAAGTAATTTGAACATACCCCACAAAGCAACAAAATCCTTTTATTGGAGCCACATATGTTGCCTCCTATCCCCTTCACAACATGGCCAACAAACTCCGAATGCCCAAAATATGCAGCTGCAGTGATGAGATTACCGTCAACCACATTCGATTCCATGCTTTCAGGTTCAACCCAGTGAGCACCAGCAGCAACCAGAGGCGGTTTAACTGCAGGATATGCTGTGATCTTGCGACCTTTAACAATATCTGCAGCCGCCATAATCAACTGTCCATGACAAGTTGCAGCGATTACCTTCTTCGACTTCGCAAATTCAGTCACCAACTTCATTACTTTCGGATCATGAGCAAGATACTCCGGCGCCCTTCCACCCGGTAGTATTAAACCATCGTAGTTTTTGGCCTCCACTTCATCAAATGTCGCATTGAGTTCAAAATTGTGACCTAAAATCTCAGTATAAGTCTGAAAGGAAGGAAAAACATGAATAAAATCAACTATATATAGTCATATATCAAGCTCAAAATATCCAGCAACCCAAAACGATTTATCCTTATGGAAACCTGATAAACAACAGACAACTGCTGAATGGCGGTGCCACAGACATCACCGGCTTTCTTTCCGGGACAAACGGCATCGACGGCGACACCGTAGGCTTGCAAAGCTTGGAATGGAATCATCGTCTGCAAAACACAAATCAAAGAACCAAGTAGAGTTGAATTAAGTAAGAAATGACCCTAGAAGAAACTGAACTACAGAAACAAAAAAGGGGAATAATCCGGAAAGGAAGTGAAGGTACTTCGTATTCCTCCATGTAATCGCCGCATAGAATCAGAACCCGTTTCTGACCCATCGTGGCTAATGCAGAGAACAAAAGAACGCGTCACTCTTAAAGGGCTAGTGGCAGAGCAGAGAAGCTCAGGAACAGAGTAAGTGGTTGATCATGCATATGTACTGAGGATAGACGAGGACACACACACATATATATGGATGATCGGACCGTTGTCGTTCAAACAAAGAAAGTGGTTGGAATAGTTGTCACAGGCGTGTAGGGATGGGGTTGGGTTTCTCTCCTAATCATTTTCTCATTATCCCTCATCATCTCTAAATCATATCCATCCAATCAATCACAATACCACTTTAACATCTCTCTTTTCTTCCCAATCAATGGCCCGGATGATGGGGGAGCACATGAGAGAAAATGAGAAAAAAGATGAGGAGAAGATCTTCTTCCGTAGGGATGTGTTACTTTACAAGTCACTTGTTTCTTATCAAACATTATTAACTGCTTCAAAATTTAATAATTTCCGGATTTTACCCATATTTAATATTGGGGTTTAAACTTCTCATATTGCATGAGAAGAAGAAGATTCCTACACACATGAAATTGTAGGACCCACATATATATATAGTCTAATTATATATATATATATGGGTCCTACCATTTTATGTGTGTGTGATACTTAAAAACATTTCTCCTACAACATGAGAAGTGTTTTTCCCTTTAATATTATACTCTTATGGTAAATATTAAATAGGCATAAACAAAGAAACTTTTGGCCTTTTAAAAGCACTTCTCCCATGAGTTGGGAGATAAACCCCTATTATATACTCTATTTACTATCTCTTATCCTAAATATAATACCTAATTAACTTTTTTAAAGAAATTAAAGAAGCTAAATAAGTTGTTTAATTGTATTATATGTTATATATAATTAAATTTTATATTAGTTTATAAATCAGACAAATTAGTTTAAAAAAGCGACAAATATAAATATTTTAAATTAATTTCATTATTCTGCTCAAAAAAACTAATTACATTTTATATTTAAGGCTAGAGTAAGTATTTTGTAGCTTGAAATTACTCCCATGCCTTTGGGTGATTTTAGGATTCCACGGCTAAAACGTGCGTTGCATTTTTCATTCCCTTCCTTTTCAAATGTTCGTTAGTGGACTAGATTAACAAGTTATGCATCCATACTTTCCTCGTGTTGTCATAAAAATGGGTGAGATTGCACCTAAAAAGGGGTTTGTCTAATTGTCTTATCCACAGGCACCGCCTAGTCATAAATAAATTACTACTACTATATTTCAATATACGAATATGCTTTTCACGTTGTTTTTGTTTTTAAAATGTGATTTTATTTTAATCTCAATCATTAGCATTTCTATCCCAGGCTTCGTTTTCATGTTATTTTTAATTTGTTATAAGAAATTCATTTTTTATTGATATCGTTTACTTCATTTTGTTTAACCTTATTAATTGCTCAAAATAAAATTACAAAGGTGAGAAAAGTATGGGCTGCGACTTTTGACTTTAATTATGTGATTCCAATGTTGCTTTTGCGCTCGAAAACTCACTCCCGGACTTTATGAGGGTCTGTATTATGCTCAGTACACTTATGAGTTTAGGTTAATGAGGATTAGCAAAGTTGATTAAGACATCGGCTTTTACCCCAAAAGAAAAGGAGGTTCTCGATACCTATCGGTCAATGTGAGAACTTCATTGGTGGGTGATATGTAAGTATCTCTGTAAATGTTCTCGAGTCCGGAGGTGTGTCCGAGCTCGTGGGTAGGGTACCGATGTTTACCCCCACCTAAAAAAAAAAATATATATATATATATATATATATATATATATATAAGAGCTTAGGTACTAGCGTGGTTTTACTTCAAAGCTTATAAGCTCAAATTGGGTAACATGCAAAACGATATCATTTTGTGGGATAAGCTCATGAATGAGCTTTTACAGGAAATGTAAATTCGGCTTCCCCATGGTTGTACCGGTCAAATTAGCATTCGAAGCGTTCAAACACTCTTACTTCGTAGCAATTAAAATAAACCACTACAAATGTAATTTTTTGTAGCGGTTTTGGTCGAACTCCACTAATAACGTATAATTATATGTTATTAATCTTAAATTTAAAATATATGTAAATTAAAAAATATCTAGAAATCTAATGAAACAAACATCAATGTCAAAACCTTAATTGTATTAAAAAAAATTAGTGTAATTATCTAAATATATTAGTTTAATAATCTAAATGGCAAAGCCTCAATTCAATAATTTGTTCTTTTTATTTTAGTTTATTAATCTAAATATATTATAATAAAAATTAAATATACTTTATCGGTTGTATGGTCTTTACTTGAGTTTGTTAGGTCCACATTTTCCATTAGCATCAACACTTGTGTTAGGTCAATATTTTCCATTAGCAACATCAACCTAAGATTGAAATATATGACCAAAAGTATATTTCATAGAGTTAAAGGAGTAAAAGTATACCTTATATAAAACTTAAAAATTAAAAGTATACTTTAATTTATTCCCCCCCCCCAAAGCATTTCTATTAAAGTTGTGCACATTAATGGCCCGTTTTGTTCAATGAATTGGAGATAATGTAATGATAATTATATAAATTTGTTTAGTTCATCATTAAGGAAAGAAAATGCATATGCATAAAAATCGTTTGATTGGATTACATCAAACATGAGAATATCTAAGAATAATATAGTATGTGACAAAATTACCCATGTGTAGTGTCTACACAAGTATGTAAAAATCTACATGTTGTGTTATCATAGTAATTTTTTAATATTTAATGATGGAAATATTATGTAGAATACATGTTGGGTTCATGGTAATTTTTAGTATTTAATTATTGGAATATTATTTAATGGGATATTTTAATATGTTTAAAGGTGGAATATAATTTTTTAATCAGCGAATATTTTTAAAATTTCTATATTGTTAATTCATTTTTTAAATATTTAATGGTGCTAATTATTTAATATTTAATCGTGTTTATAGGTAGTCACTTTGATCAAATTAATTTTTTTTAATAAGAATAGTATCTTTTTCACTTAATTACATGATATCTCAATTCTCATTCATCAATTCTAACAATATAATCAAGATTACAAAATATAATCCTCCTAACCAAATGTTGTAATCAGTTTATTACATCACAATTATATAGGATCCCCTCCCATGAAATCAAACCAAACTATAAGGGGCTTATATCTAATTATAGTTGTCACACCCAAGGAAAAAAAAAATTGAGATGTGAAATTGAGTTGTGACATGCACATAATATGAGAAAACTCACATCCCTAAAGCCTTTAAATATATATAATTTTCATACTTTATATACACATATTTGCAATACATAGTATAATGACTATGAACATATTACAAAAATTATAGACTTTCTATACAATTTTGGGAAAATTACGCACAGTCCCAAGAAAGAGAGTTTATCACAATAAAGTCCCTTAAAATCATGAAATTACACAAAGTCCCTAGGGACTTCGTGTAACTATTTGTGAATGTAAAATTACCATTTTAGATTTTTTTTTTTCATTTTCCACATCCGGAGGCTATTTATAACAACAAATGCTATATTTATAACGAAAAAGCATCTATTAACAATAACCATTGAAAACCAGAAATTTTTTTTTCATTTCTCACGTCCGAAGGCTATTTACAACAACAAATGTTATATTTACAATAGAAAAAACATATATTTACAACAACCTTTGAAAACTTGGATTTTTTTCATTTCTCATGTTCAGAGGTTATTTACAACAACAAATGCTATATTTACAACAACCTTTGAAAACTTGGATTTTTTTTCATTTCTCACGTCCAGAGGCTATTTACAACAACAAATGCTATATTTACAACAGAAAAAACATATATTTACAACAACCTTTGAAAACCTAGATTTTTTTTATTTCTCACGTCCAGAGGCTATTTACAATAACAAATGCTATATTTACAACAGAAAAAGCGTATATTAACAACAACATTTGAAAACCTAGATTTTCTTTCTTTTCTCACGTCCGGAGGCTATTTACAACAACAAATACTATATTTACAACCGAAAAAGCATATATTAACAACAACCTTTGAAAACTTGAATTTTTTTCATTTCTCATGTCTAGAGGCTATGTTCAACAACAAATGCTATATTTACAACGAGAAAAAGCATATATTTACAACAACCTTTGAAGACTTGGATTTTTTTCTCATTTCTCAAGTTCAGAGGCTATTTACAACAACAAATGCTATATTTACGATAGAAAAAACATATATTTACAACACCATTTGAAAACTTGGATTTTTTTTTCATTTCTCACGTTGAGAGGCTATTTATAACAACAAAAGCTATATTTACAACAGAAAAAGATTTATTAACAACAACCTTTAAAAACCTGAATTTTTTTCATTTCTCACGTCTAGAGGCTATTTACAACAACAAATGCTATATTTACAATAGAAAAAGCATATATTCACAACATCTTTTGAGAATTTTGACAGCTATATAAGGCTAGTTTAAGAAGTGAATATCATTTCAAAATATTAAGTTGTATGAGTAAGTGACTATTTGCACTTACTCATTGAACTTAATATCTGGACTTGAAAAATGAAAAAAATCCTGGTTTTGAAAGTTTGTTGTAAATATATGCTTTTTCTGTTGTAAATAGCCTCTGGACTTGAGAAATGAAAAAAAAAATGCTATATTACTTGTTCATTACAATTTACAAAGTGCTTATTGTTGCTTCCTTTCCTTGTAATTATAACCGACCTAAAGATTGAAGTATTTGAACCATTCAAAAGCATTCGCCTTCTCGACCTCGTCTTAAGTCTCAAGTAGCAAATCGCCTCACTAAAGTCGCAAGTCGTTGGGTGTGGCAAAATCGCAGATCTGACCACTCTCGGCTTTGTAAAGGTATGATAATCTTCTGATAGATTAATCGAAAATCGACTGAAGGTGTCGATTTGAATTTTTTTTAATACATATATTTATAGATATTCATTAGATAGCCAATAGAGAGAGTATAACAATGGCAATGTCTTATTTTATCTTCTCGCCACTTGACTTGAGTGGGTCGGATTAAATCTTTACGTCAGGTTGAATCATTTCGAAAGAGAGAAGAAAAAGGGAGAGAGGAGAGAGAGGAGAAGGAAGAAGGAGAACGGAGAGAGAGTGAATTGGAAGACATGAGAGGGAAGGTCGATTGGTAATTGTATATTTAGATTTAATTACAACCAGGTCCCTTGGGACTTTTGTGTAATTTCATGATTTCAAGGGACTTTATTGTGATAAATTCTCTTCCTTGAGACCTACACGTAATTTTCCATAAAATTTTTGTAGAATCCCCCTTGAGATTGACACCTCAGCAAAGTTCTATAATAACCTAGTACGACCAAGAAGAGCTCGCTCCATAATAACAAATACACAATGCCAAAATAAGACGAGAATCCTAACTATAGCATACATGGAGCACCTAAGATACAAAAATAAAAACATGAGTTTAAAATTTTACATTAACTCAGAATGTTTCAATGTGATGCTTCAACTCCAAGACAACAAAGTGTAATCCTTCATTGCTTAGTAGGAGGAACATTATAATCTACACTATCTAAAACCAAAAATAATTTTTCTAAGGTGAATAACGTCCCATTTATAGAATTTAATAAAATACTAAAGAAAAATAATTTAGAAAGATTTAATTTTTAAAGATGACAAAGATGTTAACGAATTTCAATTTCTAGAGCATACAATTATAATCATAAATAAAATTATATGAAAGTTCCTTATACGAACAAAACCAAATACGTAGTAAAATAGTTCGTTTAACAAAAGCAGCTTTAAAAATAATATATCTCATATCTCATCTTTCATAGGACTTCAACATAACGAATAACAAACGTGGACACATAGTCTACGAGGGAAAATAACCAAGCGCAAAGACAAGGCTACGAAAACAAGCTTGAACACACAATCCATGATGGTAAATAATTAAATGCATCACAAAGCCACGAAACAAGCACAAAGACACGGGGCTACGAAACAAGCGCGAGTACAAAACCCACGAATAATGAGCGTGATAACGAATCCCAAGAATATCAAGTGAGCTCGAGGTTAACCATGGTGTACCAAGGACTAACAATCGCGGTTAGTAACCACTGTTCTGTATTCGATCCTCTCAAAACATTTTCAAGCATGCTTGGGGCCAATTTATCAAAGCAATAAAAAGTCCTTCTGTAACACATCAAATTCAACACCCGAAAATTTGGCCAAAATATTTGAAATACCTTCAACAAGGATAATCAATATCCAAATCATTAAATTACATTACCATCTAAAATAAAATTTATAATACATATTCAAAATAAATTTTCGAAAATGCTTCAGAGTTTAATACAAAGTTGAAGTCTTAGGTTCATGGCAAATAAAACAACATAACATAAACTATAGGAGTACAAAAAATCCTTCAAAGATCACTCCATAGGTGCCTTCCCTTGCTCCCTACTAGAATATTCACTTGAAAAATGTTAATATAGGATGAGATTCCACGTCTCGCAACTGCGAAAGTTTCTACCGTACACAAGCAAATTACATATGACAAAAAGTAGGGGCTGATTTCAAATATATTTGTATATACCATAATTTCTCATACAAAATTATTTTACAAAAGTAATCATCATTATGTCGAATTGTGAACTATACAATTATACAATATGCAAAATGCAGCCTCCCTTATATCACTGTCCACCCATGTACCGCTGACTGGAGCCATAGGCTAACACATAGTCCAATAGAAACTCATTCATTCAACTGGATGGTTCCAAGCTCACTAAAACTTAAGATACACCCTACGTAGGTATAGAGTTTAAGTCTCAACTATGGCTCCCCTCCTTAAAAATAACAACTAAGGATGAGTCACATGTCCCACAACTTCAATGCAATTCCAAACAAATAAAAACATGAAGAAGGGGCTCGATAAGTACCATCCACCGTGCACCGAGTGGTGGCATAAAGAAATCTTATCATTGAAATTCCTCTTTACTCCAACCCATCACACATATAGCCGTCATGATAATTATATCAATAAAATAAAGTATATTAAAACAAGCTTCCATTTATATAAAATATCATCACAAGGTAAACCAAACATCTCATAAAACTCATCGGTCCAATTTGTCGTTCTTGAAATTTGAAGGACCAAACTGTCATTTCGAAATTCGGGACCAAACTGTCATTTCTGAAATCGGGGGCAAAATCGTAATTTTTGCTGGGCACAAAAAGGTAATTTTCTTGGGCACAAAATTGTAATTTTCTAGGTACAAACTTGTAATTTTCGTGGGTCTAAAACTGTAATATTCAAATTTCATTAAAATAATATTATAATACATATACATATAATTCAATCTATAAAAATAATATAATTTACAATCATACACAATTCACAAGTATATGGAACAATATGCGAGTTACTTGTTACTCGCTAATTCCCAAATAATCACTAAAAATTACTACAAGGCTCCCAATTAATTACCACCTTACTCACTTTTTCTCTCTTCTCTTTTTCTTATGCTCTCCTTTGTGTTTGTGTGTGTGTGTTTGTGTTTTGAGGTTGTGGTATTTATAGAAAGGACAACCCCTTTCACCAATCAATTAGGGGGTAACGACTTTGTTGAATTAATTTTTGGGTAGGGGCGTTGACTGCAGCCCCCATTTCAAAAGAGATAGACACCCCGTCTCCGTTTTTTCAAATGGGGTGGGCCCTACCCACAAATTTATTTATTTATTTATTTTTCTTTTCTTTTCTCTTTTTCCTTCCTTCCATTCGTCACTTTCTCACTTTCTTATTTTTCTCTTTCTCCATCCCGATTCTCTCTCTCTCTCTCTCTCTCGCTATATATATATATATATATATATAATATTTTATTACAAAATATATTATAATATTAAAAAATATTAAATTTTATTACAAAATATTTTATTATATTATTAGAATATAATAAAAAAAATATTAAATTCTATATTTAGAAATTTACTCCTATATTGTACCTAATATATTAATTATCATTAATTAATTTATCCTATAATAGTATAGTTCCAAATTAAAAATTCAGGATGTTACACCTTCGATCAATACAAAGTTAATTTGTATCGAATACAACATAATAAAATGCCCCAAAGATCACAAACAATATCTCAAAACGCTCCTATAAATTCAATCCATACTCTTTACAACATAAATAAGAACATGAAACAAATCCGATAAACTTTCATTGGCAAAATCATACTTGTAAAGATGGTAATTAACATGGAAGTATGGCAAGTAGTAGAAACATCATTTATAAAAATTATAATGAGACGCTATTCACTCACCTATCCGTTGATTCCTAAGTGATTCAGTTTTCCATTTTAACTAGACTTAAAGAAAACTTTCCATGTAGAAGCTATCTTTTGTACCAATTTCTAAACTCTTCATTTTCTCTGCTTCTCTTTGGGCTTTGCTTCTTCCTTCAATATGATAGCAAATACTGAATCCTATAAATTACACATCAATGATACATTAATTCATACAGATATATTCATTTTACACAATTAATCTTTTCCAAAGCCCTCATACTCTTATTTTCCATTAAACTCTTACTTGATTCTTTTCCTATATCTCAAGCTTAAATTAGAGCTTAAACCTACATACTGTTTTTCCTCCTAGCTAATTGAAGCACTTAAATTTATTTAAATTTAATTTCTCTCCCAAAAATAATTTCTGATATTTAAGTATCGTTTATGGCATCAAAATAGCGAGCTCTAAATAAATTTTAGCACCGAAAGGGCACTTATCCTTATCTAGCACTTGAGAGCATTAGATAACGGTTTTTCGTCCCTGCCTTCACTTAAGAATTTCAGACCCTACAAGCTTTCCATCCATAAACATATAAATGATATAATCATTTAAGCACTCCATGGTGCCACTAAACACAACGAACAACACTTGTTCCCTAGTTCCAAACTCTTCCATCCTTTGCTGCATTCAACCAAAATAGCTAGTATTTAAAGTTCCTAACATCTGTCATATAAAGAAACAATAAAATAGCCACCAACTAGTTTGTAACCTTTACTATCCAATCCTCATTTTAACAATTGCAATTCGTTTCAACCATTTCAATAATTGTTCAAAGATTTAACCCGATAAACAACAACTAAATCTTCTTTTAAAAAAAACCATCACTAGTCAAAACAGGGAAATAAAGTTCACAACAAGCGTATTTTTTTCATTTTGAATATATTTCCATATCTTGACATTACCAATTCTTAAGCATCAACGTACTCTTCAATCATGTGGACACATTAATTATCAAAGCTTCAAAAATTCTAGCACAAGAACGCTGAATCAGGACCAACAATATTCTTATCTAATTAATTATCCAAAGTTCTGATTCAACATCAAGCAACACTAATTTCATAGAACCCAACATCAACGCACATAAACATAGGTCTCAATTCAAGCAATCTCGAGCGTATAAACATTAAACATTAATAACTCACCAATCACTCACGACCGAACCTAATGAAGAAGAAAAAAAATGACCAAACAACAAAAAGAAGCAACATGCCAAAAATCTCGACTAAAGGGCCGGAGGTGGTTGATCTTTGTGTTCTCCTTTTTCTCTACCAAGTGTCGTGCGGCCTTCTCTGGTTGAGAGTGAAGTCGTGAACGTCGGTGGGGTTGTGAACATTGCCTAGCGAGGTAGTGGTGGAGGTGGAAGCCGCCAAAGAACGACGATGGTGAGCGGATTGTGGCGGCAAGGAAAGACGGAAGGACCGAGATGAACGAAGAAGGAAAAGGTTTCAAATCAAGCTTTTACACTTTCTCGCTCTCTCTTCTTTCCCTCTCGTTTCAATGTCCGGGCGATATAAGAAATCGGTGCTCTCTAATTTTTTTTGGAAAATCCTTTTCAAGGCCCATATTACCAAAAAAATTCCAAAAAAGGCCCCAAGATTATGAAAATTCCAGAAAAGGCCCAACGTGAGTTGTTAATGGGGCCGATATAGTTGTTAGTGGGGGCACCGATATAGTTGTTATTTTGGGTGATTTAGTTGTTAAAAAAAAATTTAACAACTAAATCAGCCCCGCTTAACAATTATATCGATTCTCCCGCTAACAACTATATCGGCCCCATTAACAACTCCATAAATTTCAAGGGCCTTTTCTCAAATTTTCGAATCTTAGGGCCTTTTCTCGAATTTTTAGAATTTTGGGGCCTTTTCTCGAATTATTTTGGTAAAGAGGGCCTTGAAAAGGATTTTCCCAATTTTTTTTCACACACAAAGGGCATTTTGATAATTTCAATGTTCTAAAAAAAAAAAATTACTTATGAGTGAGTGAGAATTTAAGCTCTTAACCTTAAACACAGGCCTCCAATACCACAAAGTTTTCCTCGTTGTCGTATTACAATAAATATTAATTTAATTTTTCTATTATATAAATTTACTCATCTTCAACTTAAGAAACAAATCAACAAATCACAAAAATATCATAAATAATAGAAAAATCTAAAATAACATAAATAAATGTTCTTTTTTCTAATAATATGTTATCTCGTTAGTCTATAAATTTCGTGCTATTACAATTGTCATAGTGGAAATTGATAATTTAAGAAAATCAACTTAAATTTATTATAAACAACTCACATAACTAATTTTGTTAATCTACTTAAATCAATCAACTAGCGAGTAATGGTATAATGAAATTTGTACAATACTCAAATCCCACAAAACCATTTCCCTCAAGAGTCCTTCCTTCTAAAAATATCATCTTCCTGACGTGGGAGCTTTTCTTTCCTCGTGAGAGTCCCTGGTTCTTGGTGAGCCTCTTTGTTCTGGTTCCTGATTTTTATCTTTGTTCCTATCTTTCCCTCTGAGTAGAGTCGGGAAATCGGACTGAGCCCGTCGGGCCGGCCCGTTTAAGCCTTGGCCCTGTAGGGCTCGGGTTTAAAAAATCGATCGAATTTTGAATTTGGCCTTGTAGGGCCGGCCCGTTAGCCCCGTTTCACCGTAGCATTTTTTTTTTAAAAAATTTTAATTACTTGGCCTTTATCTATGTATTTTATATGTTATAGAGTTATTTATCCATTTAAGCACAACTACATAAATACATAATAACTATACTCCGGAGGTGACAATTGACAATGATAGTTGTATGCTTCTTATATTTTATGTGAGTCATCTAATCTTGTTTAGTTTAATGCTTCTTATGTTTTATGTGAGTCAATTGTAGACAATGGTTTGTTTTTTGTTATGAATTATGAATGTGTTTATTTGTTGGATGATTTGTATTGTTTAGATATTAATGTTGATAATATTTATTTGATAGATTAAAATTTTAATGGTTGCAATTTACTAATTATATTTCTCTGGAAAAAACCGGAAGAAAAATAGTTAAAATTTGGAATAGTAATTTTCAAGCCTTGTAGGGCCGGCCCTGGCCCTGGTACTATCGGGCCGGGCTTTGAAAAACAGACATTTTCGTTCTCCCAGGCCGTGAAGGGCCGGGCCGGCCTTGATTCCCAGCTCTACCTCTGAGTGTTCTTGTGTGTGCAAGTGTTATTGCGGTGTCTGGAGGGATGGATGTAGGATAGAGTAGTGGTTCTCAGATAATGAAGCAAGTGCTGTTGGATTTGCAGTATGCGCCTAGGGAAGATCTTGGATTGGCTGATCGACGAGGATCTGGAGGTTCATGTGCTTGATAGTAGCCAACTTATTTTTCGGTTTCAGTTTCAGAACGCCAAAGACTATGTTCGTATTCTGAAGGGAAGACCTTGGTCGATTCAGGGGTTCCTCCTTAATCTCTAGGTTTGGGATAACTATATGGTTCTCATAGATGTCAGTTTTGATGTAGCGCCGTATTGGGTACAATTCCATGGTCTCCCACTTGAAGCTTTTAATAATGCCAATGCGAGGATTCTCGGCGATTCAGTAGGTAAAGAAATTATGTTTAAGAAACCATCGATGGATGGCCGTTTCGACAGAAGCTTTATTAGAGTTCGCTTGCTTATTAATTTAGATTGTCCTCTTGTTTTTGGGTTCTGGATTCCTCGTAAGGGGAAGGATCCTGCTTGGGTTACAGTTAAGTATGAGAGGTTACAAAACTTCTACTATAATTGTGGTCTGATAAATCACGATGGACGTCGATGTATGGAAGTTATGGCTCCAAAACAGAGTGTTGATGTCATGAAAGAGTATGGAAGTTGGCTTACTACTCCTGCTGTTCGGACTGCTGAAGAGGCTCTAGAGGTGTGTGTGGAGGAGTGGTGTGAAGCCCCTTTTATCGATAAAGAAGCTACTAGTTTTAGTCGCCAAAGCTAGGCTTTTAACTCACCAGAAAATCCAGTACACAATGATCTTCGGGAGGATGGGATAAAGATGGTGGGTCATTTTGTTGGTAGATGTCTCGCGGTGAATGAACAGTCGATGGATGCTCCCCCCAGCTTGCGGCGATTCTCAGCCGGATGGCGTGGTTAACTAGTCGGAGACGCAGATGCCATGGTGTTCGTCTCACCCAACAGTTGTATATGGGCTTGAGGAAGCTCTAAAATTTCCTGCGTTTGTACCAAAGCAGAGTAGGTAGGATGTGTCATGGTCAACACCGAAAGTAGGGCTGCTGCGACTTCGGAAATGACGTCGGCAATGAGGAAAAGGTGCAAGGGCTTAAGCTAGGGCCTACTTTTTGGTTTCATGGGAAGAGAATGGGCCTCCTTTGTTGGGCCGACGCATGGGGTGGATATGAACTTAAGGAATATTAATTCTAACATTAGGCCAGCGGAATTGTCTTCTCATGAGTGTTTTTTAGATCAAATGCATAGTTCAACTGATGAGGAAGCTGGGCGTGTCATGGTGCCATCTGAGAGCTCATCCATTATTGAACTCAATTGCTCAAGTATCGCCATGGGCAGTCCACTAATTCCTAAAGGGGTATGTATAAATTCACCAAATATGTCTCAACCATATAGCGTTGATTTTCCAAGCGATGATGAGATTAAAATTAAGTTTAGTATTCCTTTTAATGGCTTGTCTCCCGTATCTCGTTGGGTTGAAAGGAATGCATATCAAGAGATCTCTTGAGGATGATGTTTATCCCAAGAGAGAGCATACTAAATGCGGGAGACTTAATTTTGACTCTTCTGAGGGAGCAACCAATGTGAAACCTACTGGGGGCAACATCCAAAAAGCGCGTAAGAGGAATTTTAGATCTGTCAAAAAACACCTCAGACAACATGGGATTGCA
The DNA here is from genome assembly GCA_019022655.1 of Acacia acuminata. Taxonomy (NCBI): domain Eukaryota; kingdom Viridiplantae; phylum Streptophyta; class Magnoliopsida; order Fabales; family Fabaceae; genus Acacia; species Acacia acuminata. The sequence continues at coordinate 737,724 of JAFJYI010000153.1, read as the reverse complement.
ACAAATTCAATTTTATCTAGGGATAACTAACCTCCCGCTGAGATTGATTTTCCTATGAGTTGGTTGACTGCGGGCAGTGGTATGATGGTGAATCATGATTCTTCTATGTCAACTCAAGCCGGTGGCTGGAGGGGACCAGCCATCGGTTCACCATGAATCTATTAGCTTGGAATTGTCAATGTCCGGGGTTGCCTTGACGATCGAAATTTGAATGAAGAATGTTTCCGAAAAAACCCCATTTAGTCTTCTTAATGGAAACTAAAAACGTAAGGCGAGTGTCGTCGGGAAGGTGAGGCATAGATGTGGTTTTAATGAAGAATGGATAGTTAATCCTATGGGAAGAAGTGGTGGCTTGGCTTGGCTTTTTGGTGGTCGGATGTGATTACGGTTAATATCCTATTCTCGTCCTTTAATATCATCCATACTAGTGTGATGTCAGAGGCGATCTCTACCCCATCTTATGTTACCTTTATTTATGGTCCCACTGATGAAGATCAGATAATGTTGTGTTAGTAAGAGGTTCGAAGGATTAGCAACAATATCAGGACTTCATGGCTATGTCTTGGGGATTTTAATGATATATTATTCCAACATGAGAAGTGTGGTGGTCGTCCTCGAGCATGGAGGAAGATCCTTAATTTCAAGTGTTTTGTGGCAGATTGTGAACTTGAAGATTTGGGTTACAATGGACCCATTTTTCCTGGTGCAATAATCGCGATTACCCGGATACAATTCATGAGCACATCTATAGGGCCTTGGGTAATTTGCGGTTGAGAGAGCAATTCTCGTGTTTCCGGTTTTTAATGTAGACCCTACCGCTTCTAACCATCACCTTCTATTCATCCGATGTTAGTATGAAAATCGTCAAAAAAGTCGAGACCTTTCATTTCGAATTTGCTTAGGTATCTCATGGGAATTTTCTTGAGGTAATTAAGGGGTGTTGGCAAAATTTTAGTGATTAGGATCACTTGGTACTAGAAAATTTTGTGAGCAATCTGAAGAGTTGTACGCATAGGTTAATTGCTTGGAGTAAGAAGTGAAAGACCTGGCTATCACCTAAGAGGGGGTGAATTGGGTGTCTGATAAAACTTTACGATCTTTGAAAATCTTTTCGCAACTTCTAAATCAACAGTTAGATATTCAAATAAGCATATACTGGAAATATAAGAGTTTAGGGAAGAGAATATGCAAACTGTGATTTATCCTGGTTCGGTCTAATCCACGATGACCTACGTCCAGTCCCCAGGCTCCTCTTGAGATTTCAATCCACTATCTGCTTTCAACTTGATTACACGTTCTGTACTCGAAATAATCCTCTCACTAGGATTCACTCCCCCTTCCAAACTGTAATCAATACATCGCTTGATTACACACTCTGTACTCGAAGTAATCCTCTCCCTAGGATTCACTCCCCTTACAAGCTATAATTGTAACATCCCAATTTTCGGAAACGTTTTCAGAATTATTTGATCAGAGTAGAGCATCGGAAGTAAATAGTATTTAGAAAAGTAACGATAAACATCCACCGTAGTGTAAGAGTTGGTTGTTAACAATTAGGGTACAAAATTTTTCAAATGTTATCATTGTTCAAGTACAAATCAAAAGGCTTCCTCCGCCGTCTCCTACATCGGCCGCTTACCTCGTCTCCTCCCGTTCACTTCGGAACCCGGCTAAGGTGAGAGCGAGGTTCAATACCCATTGAACCTCGGTAACGGTGAACCTCATGTTCATGTACGGTTATGTATGACAGTTATCTCATGACATCACAACTATGTTCACATATAAAAAGTAATAACAACACAGCCACCGCATATGAATGTTATTACAGTCTGCACTATTCACCAGTGCCATGGTGTACATCCGTGTCCTCAGCGCTAGGAAAACTCAACGGTATTATCAGAACCATAACCCGTATATAGCTGTATATGTATGATCAATACTTTTAAAAATAGAGTTTCGTCTAGGAATACAACTATCACACATATAGGTATACAATAAACATCGAGTTAGTGTTACAATACGCGTCCGTACCTTAGTCGTTGATGTTGGTACGTTGGCATCTGTACTGTGATCACGTTTGTCCAAGAACTTGCTCTTCCTTCCTTCAAGGCTCTCACTCACTCTCTTACTCTTAGAATCAGATTTCTTTGTGAATTGGTGAGAAAAATATGAAGAGGTTGGGGGTCTATTTATAGGAAAAAATTGAGGACCCAAATGGCAATTTAATTTGCCCAAAACTCACCCCATCCATGGGATCATTTTGCACTTTACAACTTCTAATCCTCCCCCTCATTTCATGGTCGACATCCTCCAACCAATCAGCCCATTTGTTGTACTTTGAATTATCACAATGAATTGATTACCTCACTTTAAGAAAAAGAAACAAAAGCTTGCCGACATGCCCACTTTTTAATCACCAAATATGCTTTTAAATAGCCAAAAAGTATTATGTATTCAATGCAAAATTTCCATCAGCTTTAATCATGCCGACATGCCTTTAACGTGTGTGTGTGTTTCGTTTTTGTTTTTGTTTTTTTAACAAAAAATTGCAAAATAGCCAATAGTTAAATCACCTAATTAAAACAAAAGCATGTGCAGCCATTTTCTTTGACTTTTTCAACTCTAATATAATGTTTTATTAACCTCTTCCATCAAGCTTAATTGTCATTTAATTATATCTCTCATTGGTTAATTGGTTAATTTAAGTAATTCATGAAATTGATCTTCAATTAGTGTAATTTTAATTACTCATCAGTTTTTGCTAATTTCTTTTAATTTGATTAAGTGTTTTCATAATCATTTTTTTTATATCACACTTTGTTTTGTCTCTAACCTTAGTCTCATAATTAATCATGTGTTAATTTAATATAAGATTTGCCTAAAATTATAATTGATAAATTATAATTATTTGAGACCCATACTTACCTATTTTAAATAGGCTTTAATTATAAAAAAATATTGTATTTAAGATACATGAAAATTTTGGGTATTACGAGAATCAACACAATGTGTTTCCCACTCAAGATCACCCAATCTTGAGTAACTGTCAGATAGAATGGTTACAGATAAATCTTCTCTCTCTCAAAAGTGAATAAATAAACACTGAAGTACATAATCGATCATCTCACTCTCTACGGTAAACTATGTAAGCATTGAGAACAGAGAGTAAGTGAATATCAGAGTATTGACATATTGAAGATGTAAGATCGTGTTTCTGTGTTCGCTGCTTCTTTCATTTTGAATGTGTCTCTACTTATAGACAATTGATATTAATCCGTTGCAGTATTTTGTCCGTTGTAGAATATGAATAGTGACCGTTGCATATTTGAATATCGGTCAGTTGGAGAGATAGTGGTTGACAAATTTAAATGCTTTGTCATTTTTCTTGTCCGTCAATTGCTTCGTTGGATTTATCAATTCTGCGTCCTATTCAGCTTCATTGAATATTCATTGTGGTATTTGTATATGTCTGTTGAGGAATTTAAATGTCTGCGCCTTCTGCTAATCACGAATGAGTGTTTGCTTATTTGGGTCTCTTTACAGGTTGTCACTCACGTGGTCTCGGACAAAGGTTGACTTAAAATATCACTTTTGCTTATAAGGGCCAAATTAATTGGGTTCACCGTGTGCCTTTGTTTCTTCATTAGTTTCGATGCTTGACAACTCATAAAAATTCAAACAACGATTAATCATCTAAAAATCACTCAAGCAGATAATTAGTAATATCATAGATAATATTGAGTGATGTAGAAGAAGCATTAATTGAATAATCAATCCAATCGAACAATATTGCGAGATGATTTTCGTTACCGATAGTCATACTCGAGTATCTCATTCGTGTACTCGAGTATCCCTTGCAGAAGCACTTCACAGAACCTCAATCCTTGATATTACTTGAGTAGTCCAATTCTCATACTTGAGTACCATACTCAAGTTTCTATATCCAATACTCAAGTATCTTGCAACAAGGTCATATCAGAGGCTTCACACTGTCAATACTTGAGTATCTATACTCAATACTTGAGTATTCCTGTGATTCAGTTATACCAGAGGCTTTAATCTTGATCATACTTGAGTATTCAATCTTGAGACTTCCTGAATACTTCCTGAATTCTTCCTGAATACTTCTTGAATATTTCCTGAATACTTGTTGAATATTTCCTGAATACTTGAGTATCCATTGCAGAAACAATTGACAGATGCTCATTCCTCATCAATATGCTCTTTGGTGTGCTTGAGTATCGTCTGGGTTCTTCATTAGATTTACTGAGAGAACAATCATACTCGAGTATAGGTTATACACTACTTGAGTATATTGCTGAAAGAGTTCAGGGAATTTAAATAACAATGAACATACTCAAGTATCACACTTATCTACTCGAGTATGATAGACTTCTGATATATAGACGTTTGCTTCAGGCTCGACCTTACTCGAGTATTGATTTGAAGATACTCGAGTATTGTTATGTTGATTAACTCGATTGTCTCTGTCTTGCTACTACTCGAGTATTGCTTGAGGTATACTCGAGTATTACATGAATGACTTTGCTCATTGCGGTGGCTCCTTCGACATTACTCAAGTATATATCACCTTCTACTCGAGTATGCTATTCGAGTAATCTCATTCTTTGCTTTGGAGTAACTATCTTCGAGTGTCAAGCTACTAGCTACCATGATCTTGTGTAAATATCAAATTCCATTGTCCTTCAAAAAACACAATAGCATTGACAGTATAATGGTTAATTTCCAGTGAGTGTAGCGTCTTCGATATAGATCCAAATTTGGCAAATCACCCCATCTCAAAAAGCTATTTAATTCTTCTTTCCAATTCAATAAGAATAAGCTCCAAACTCATTGTATTTCATCCATTAACATCAGATGAATGGAGGTTGTTCTTATCCAACGTTTTTGTAGCATCCAGAACGGACTGTCAAATTCAAAACATCATAACTCCTTCAATTGATTTTCATTTTCTATGTTCTTGATGTTTTAGAAAAAGTATTTGAGTCTAGTTTCCAATGGAACTGATTTCAGCTCATTTGGATTTGCCGTTTGTGAGATATACTCAAATTACTAAAACTTGGTTTGGATTGTGACGCTGATTGTTGTGGCAACTTGCAAAACTCATAGCTCTCTCATATTGACTCCTTTGGACTTGAATCATTGTCAAAAGTACGCATTGGGAGTCTAGTTTCATGCAAAATTGGTTTCATCACAATCAGACTTCTGGTTGGAGAGATATCATCGAATTACCAGATGTCGCCTGAAACAGAGTTGAGCAGAGTACCTGAAAATCACGCTATTACTCAAGTATTGAAGTTTCATACTCAAGTAGTAGTCCCATACTCGAGTATTGAAGTCTAATACTCAAGTATTAACAAGATTTTTGCCTGAATAAGAGCTGATTAAGTACCATACTCGAGTATTGCTTCGGGAATGCAACTATGGCCTATTTGAACTCCGTCAATTCATCTTCCATTGATCATAGAGAGTTTCATATTGATATTCTCCTTTCTTCAATCTCCTCTCTTGATCATTATCTATAATTTAACTTGGACTAACCTACAATAAACAAAGTAGTTAGTCAATGTATATGATATAAACTTTTTGCTCTAGTAATGACATCAATATAAGACATCATCAAAACTAATCATAACTAACAAGAAAGAGTTCCCTAATAGTGCTAAGATTATTGAGTTGTTAAAGACCCATCTGGCTGAGCTGACTCAGGAAGTTAGAACTTTGGATATTGCTAGGGGGATTGCGAAGGTAAAAGGAGATCTGGAAAGATTATTGGAGTGCGAAGAAGAATATTGGTGGCAACGATCTCGGATTAACGGTTAGGCGCGGTGACAAGAACTCACATTTCTTTCACATCTCTACTATCAAGAGGAGGCAGCAGAACAGAATCTTGTGTATTAGAAATGATGATGGCAATTGGTTGTATGAGAAGGATGCTATCTCAGATAATATTGCTAGCTTTTATCAGGAGTAGTTTACCACCTCTGGTGTACGACCAATGGATACTGTCTTGGGTTTCATTGAGCTTACCATCTCATCTGATATGAATCACAGTCTCTTATTACCAATTTCTTCAGAGGAGATTAAAATAGCGGCCTTTAGTCTTGGGAGTACAAAGTGTCTGGACCTGATGGTTTTTCAGGTAAATTTTATCATTCCTCATGGTCTGAAATTGGTGAGTATATTTGTAGTTTGGTTAAAGAGTTTTTTCTGGTCATTTAGTGCTTAATGATTTAAATTCAACTAACATCACTCTTATTCCTAAACTTCAAAAGCCTAAGCATGTTTCTCATTTTTGCCCCAAAGGTTTATGTAATTTCTCATATAAGATCATTTCTAAAATCATGGCCAAAAGAATGCAACCTTTACTTGATACTTGTATTTCACAGAACTAGAGTGCCTTTGTTCTAAGTTGGTGTATTCGTGATAATATTATTATTGCCAATGAGGTATATCATTATCTTCTTCGTAAGAAATCTTCGGGTAAGTATGAATTCGCTCTTAAAATGGATATGAGCATTTGGTTTTTGTATAGAGTGGGTGTCTCTTTTGATGAAATGTGTTTGCTCTGTTAGTTTGAATATTTGCTTATCAGGTGAAAAAGTGAGTTCCTTTACTCTGAGCCGGTGCATTCGCTACTCTAAAGTTCTATCCATTATGATTAGAAAGAGCCAGACGAATAAAGTTATTAAGGGCGTCAAATTGAGCCACAGTTGCCCCAAACTTACTCATAGTTTCTTTGCTGACAATGCTCTTTTGTACATGTGTGCAACTCAAAGCAATTGCAACCATCTGGATGATATCTTGATTCTTGAAGATGTATTGTACTGCCTCTGGTCAGGTCATCAAGCTTGATAAGGCAAGTACATTTTCTCTTCTAATACTCCGGATGATGTCAAAAATATGGTGGGAAGAATCTTGGGCATTCCGGTGACTGAGGACCCGGGTAGATACCTTAGTATCCCGAGTATTTGGGGAAAGACAAAGCATCAAGTATTGGCTTATGTTCAGGAACGTATTGCTAATAAAATTCAAGGATGGGGTCATTCTCTTCTTTCTTTTGTTGGGTGTGATGTAATGATTAAAGCGGTTCTTCAGGCAATCCCTATCTATCCTATGAATGTTTTCAAGTTTCCGGTCAAGATATGTAGAGAGATTAGTAGCCTTATTGCTAATTTTTGGTGGAGAGCGAAGATTGTTTTTACAAAGGTGGAACTACACATTGGAAAGCCTGGGGGTCTTTAACTACAGCTAGGAGTATCGGTAGGATGGGTTTTCGTGACCTATCTGTTATGAATGATGCTCTTTTGGCTAAAACGGCATGGAGACTACTGATGAGCCCCAACGACCTGTGGGCTAAGGTCTTGAAGAGTGTGTATTTTCCCAAAGATGATTTCATGAAAGCAGGTAAAGGATATAAAGCATCGTGGTGCTGGTCTAGCATATTGGATGGTAGGGATTTTCTCGTGCAAGACTTGCGTTGGGATGTTGGAGATGGCGTTGTTGTCGAATGCGAGATGATAATGGGTCCCACAGGTTGATTTCCCGGAGAAACCCAGTAATCGAAATGATCCATTTACTGCAAAGGGCAGAGTGTGCGATCTTATTGTCAACGGAAAGTGGGATATTACTCCCATTGACCAGTATGTATTGTCGGAAGTCAAGAGTGTTATATATGACATCGAGATCCCAGCTAATGGGTTAGGTGATAAATTAGTGTGGACTAGTGCTATGAATGGTGTGTATTCAGTGAAGGGGGTATTATAACAGTAAGGAGAACATGCTTTCTGAGAGCAATAAGGCTGGGTCTTCTATCACCTCATCCTCCTGGAAGTCGATTTGGAAGATTCAGATTATCCCGAGAGTACATCAGTTCATTTGGCGGATCTTAAATAATGTTGTTGCTACTAATGGTGCCCTTTACCGGAGAAAGAGATCACAGGTAACACTTGCCCAGTTTGTTCTGATGCTGTGGAGACGATGGAGTACTTGTTTTTCTATTGCCCTTGGATTAGGTGTATCTGGTTCAGGTGTTCTCTTGGTGCAAATCTCTTGGTGCAAAGCTTGATATTGCTAATGTTTCGAACTTTAACGCTTGGTGGATTCAACTCTTAGGTATGTCTTTCTTGAGTAAGTAACACCTTTAATTAATTTGTTGGATCTTATAATTTATTTAGAAACAAAGAAATAATTTGGTTTTTAATAATAAAGATCCTAACCCTATTGATGTCATTGAATAGGGTTAGGATCTTTAGCAAAAAAACACACCATTGATCCGGAAATAATTTGTCAGATAAAGTGCATTTCACTGGACATTTTTGAGTTTGATCGGGTTGGGCCTCTGTAACGAAATTTTAAGAAAATACGAAGAGTAGGGGGTTCTCCTTTTATTTCTGAATCAGAAGTCGCGACTTTTCTTCTCCAATCCGTAGAGAATAGCGTTGTGGTAGGGTTCACCGGTTCATCCTAGCTTATCTTCGGCGACGATGGAAGTCGCAAATGCGCGTAGGCACGCCTCCAAACGAAAGTTTGAAGACATCGTTTCACCAGCCTCGCCGCCGCCTGCAGCAGCCTCCTCCAATGGTTTCGACGTTAACAACAACATCAACGGCATCGACCTCTCGCTGCTCGAAGCCGTTGAGAAATCCCAGAGCTCCGTTGAAGTGCTAGACCTCAAAGCCCTCAAGAAGCTTGTCCTCGCCTTCGAACGTCGCCTGAAGGACAACATCGAAGCTCGCCTCAAGTACCCGAACCAACCTGATCGATTCGCCGATTCAGAGGTTGAGCTCCATGAAGAGCTACAGAAGCTCAAGGTCCTCGCAGGAGCTCCGGAACTGTACCCTGACCTCGTCAATCTTAATGTCGTGCCATCCATTGTTGATTTATTGAACCACGACAATACTGACATTGCCATAGACGTTGTCCAATTGATTCAGGACTTGACTGATGAAGATTTACTTGAAGATAACGATGAGCCCGCGAGGGTTTTAGTCGATACTTTGGTTGAAAACAGTGTGCTTGAGTTGCTGGTTCAAAATTTGCATAGGTTGTCGGATTCTGACCCGGACGAGATGGCTGCGGTCTATAATACGCTAGCAACAATAGAGAATTTGATTGAGGTGAAGCCAGCAGTGGCAGAATTGGTTTGTGAGAAGACCAAGTTGTTGAAATGGTTGTTGGGGAAGATTAAAGTGAGAGAATTCGATGGTAATAAGCAGTATGCATCAGAGATATTGGCGATTTTGTTGCAAAACAGCACCGCTAATCAGAAAAGGTTAGGACAGATGAACGGAGTAGATGTGGTGCTTCAGGCTGTAGCCATGTACAAGTCTAAGGACCCCAAGAGTTCGGATGAGGAAGAGATGGTGGAGAATCTGTTTGATTGTCTGTGCTGTTTATTGATGCCATTGGAGAACAAGGAAAGATTTGTGAAGGCTGAAGGAGTCGAATTGATGATAATTATTATGAAACAAAAGAAATTGGCTTATGGGTCAGCTATAAGGGCGCTTGATTTTGCAATGACTAAGTATCCTCCTGCTTGCGAACGGTTTGTGGATGTTTTAGGCTTGAAGACAGCATTTGCAGCTTTTATGGGTAAGGCAAGTGATACAACCTTCCTTTGATGTGTATATCATATTTTTGTTACAGTTATTTGTTACAAATTGTCTGTTTACGTATTATCATTAACTCACAAGTAATTATTGCTACTACACAGTATTCATGTACTACGGAAGTCTATTTCGTAAGTTCACTATGATTTGATGTTCAGTTCATATTCTCGATTATATTTGTCCCACAACATACGTAACTAATGAAGTAAGCTTTTGTGATGGAATCTCCGACAACGGCAAGTGTCTGACGTTTTACAAAATTGATGGTGTTAAGTTTGCAATGTCCTTCATCTTGTAACCAAAAAATAAAAATATATTTGAGTGACAAATATATAAGAGTAGCATTTGTGCTCCTTCTGGAGTCAAGACCTCATGGGGTAAAAATGCATTTTTTTCTTGTCCAGGGCACAGATCAGACTTCCATTGAATATTGGCACCCATGATGTTTGGACAATCATTTTTATTTTTAATTTCATAATAGCGTAAACCAAATTCTCAATCCATGTCTACTAAAAGAATGTCAATTATTAATTTTTTCAAGCTTCTCATGGTGTCCCCTTCCCAACCATTTTCTCTTTGAAGTTTGAAGATGTGATATCATAGGCATTTTATAGATTGATCAACGCTGACAAGTTGTATGTTGTATTACATAGATTCCCATCAGTAAGAAGAACAAGAAAGAACGCTACCAAGAGGACATGGAGGAGCGCATTGTGTCATTGATTTCTTCATTATTTGGTAAGCAGGCAAGTGAAGTTGATTTAATTTTCAACTAGGATGTATTAGTTGGAATTTGTTGAGTGACTGGCATTGTGAAGTTGTCTTCATCATTATTCTTGATCTTATAGTCCACAAAGATGGTGTTGCTGTTTGTTGCACTGCAATGCAAAGGCAGAGCATCGTACATTTGACTTGGTACTGCAGTATAGAACTTTGTCCATGACCAAGCAGAGATTTTTATTATGTGACGTTCCTCATATATTTTATTCACACTCAGATAAACATCATAAATTTCATATACTTGATTTTTAATTTATAATCTTCACTGTTTTCATTCATTTATGCTGGATGTCTCTGATAAAGTTTACTATTCCATGACATGGAAATTCTGGTTCTCCTCATTTTTTTGTGATTGTCATTGGAATATGTTTAGTTGTCTTTCATAAAAAATACGGTATAGTTAGTTGTCAATGAAGTAACTCTTGCTAAAGACGTCACTATATGGAGAGGCTCTAGCTATGGCTTTTATCATATCTGTGTCTATAGCACACGCTACCATTTGTTGTCTTTTGGGCTTTAGCCTTCAGGCATTGGTAAAGCACAAGCGTCCTTTATTGAAATATGCCTTGATTTAGAAAATGGGACTGGCAAAGATTGAAATTGTTGCCATTTGGTCCTGAAGACTTTGATACCATATCAAGGAACTTAGGGTCCACGCAGCTTTGGCTAATAAAAGTTCTAGAAACGTTATGTTTTCTTTTATTTATAACATTTTTCAGATGGTTTTTGTTTTTGTTTATTGTTCCTATCATATATATATTTTAATGGGAGGGCATATATAATTGACCATTTGCATCAGCAGCCTCTTGATCCAGCTAGGAAGCTAAAGTTGCCCCATTTCAGTTAACTTCATATGAAAGAAAAGGGGAAACTGAACAGAAAAATGAATGTGAGGGTGCATGGTGGTTTCCTGGGCTAACAATTCAACTATGTACTTTATGTTAAATAACACCAAGCTTGTGTAACTGAATAAAGAACATCGGATAGATCCTTTCTTTTCTTTTTTTGGAATCTGCGGTTTTTAATAAAATATGCATTTTAGGCCTTGAATTACTTTTTATTCTTTCCTCTTTTTTGTGACATAGAACTTCTATGGCTTATGTATCTTTTCAGGTGGAATTTTAAGAGGTTCTAGAAGAGACAGATTATTAAGTAAATTTGTTGAAAATGAATGTGAGAAGATAGACAGGCTAATGGAACTATACATGAGGTAGGTCAGCTCTTCCTCTTCTCTTTCTAGAGTTTACAATTAAATTCATTGATTTTGTTTTGAAGTTTCATAGTTAAGAAGCTTAAAGTGTGAGCTCTTGGTATCTCTTCAGATATTCTGATAGAGTCAAAGCAGAAACTGAACGAATGGAACAGCTTCAACTTGATGACTTTGAGGTAGTATGCATAGTTACTTGGTTCCTGCTTGCCCTATTGAATTTAAAGTTTTACCCCAAATATAAAATTCCTTCCTATGTGGTTTACAGATGGATGAAGATGAGAAATACAACCGTAAACTAGAGTCTGGACTTTATACTCTTCAGGTCAGAATTTTCTGGAGGGCTAATCATTTATCTTTACCATTAATGTCAGTGCATTTTGTATGCACTAATGGTATCGTTGCCGGAAACAAATTATATCCCGTTATCCCCCCCCCCCTTTGGTTCTTTAGTAAATTCACTCATAATTAAAATGGCAGAAATTATGCTCCCTAATGCTTAGATAGCAAGCAAGTTTTAACTTGTTCCTTCTACTTCAACAAATTTATAATTTAGAATTGTTTGCAAAAATGCATTTTACAAGCATTTTTTGCTATTCAATTTTAATTGCTTTTTAGGAAAATCTATATTGGGCACTTGTGCTTGTGCTTGTAATAGCACAATCTACGGAGACGTTGATATCAAATTTATAGTAGCCTTTTTGTGTTGACTTTCTTCATATGTGATCTTGCAGCTGATTGCAGTCATCCTTGGTCATCTTTGGTGCTCTGAGTAAGTATTTCCATCTATATATGTATACAATAATTTTATAGGGAGATTGAAGAGAACTCTAAATGAGGTTATTGAGCGAAATCTCTTAGTTAACAATTTATCTCGAGATTTGGTTTTTGAGTGAGCTCAATAGTGTCATTTGATCCTTATAGCCAACCCCACTTTTAGTAGGATAAGGCTTTGTTGTATTGATTTTATAGGAAAACATATTTGACAACTGAAGCCTAGTTGCTACTTTGGTGCATCAAATTTAAGATGCAACAGAACACCCCTGATTGTAGAAAATGTTTTTGTCTCGAGCCTTGATATGTGAGTTATTTCTGACTTGTCCTAAATATTATGCTTCCTGTGCAGACATCCCCAAATGAGAGCGAGAATTGAACTGCTTCTCAAGCAGAACAGACTGGGTAAAAGTGATATTAAGGATATACTTCAGGTATAAGAATTTGTTTTTTGTTTTGAAATATTGCTTTGGTGCTTCTTTTGTATGTACGTAGTGCAGAATTTACAAATCATACGACCATGCACTAGCATTCAATCCAAGTTAGTCAGTTTGCAAAATTTCTCACCTATTTACATAATACCAGCCATTTCTTTTGTTTTTATTGTTTGTCCATTTTTAAGGCCAATTGGTTATGATTATTGATTGGTGAAAAAAGAAGTTATTTTAGTCAGGTTAAACAAGAGAAAGTTGGGACCGTGGGGAATTGTTGGGAGTGCATAAGCTAAAGGCACGAGGGATGTGTTGGAAAAAGCTTGTTTTGATAGGCTATTCCAAATAGCTTATAAAAAAAAAAGCTAGAAACAGATTGTTTCCTACAAATCCTTTATGATTAGCTTAATGTTCTCCCAACACTCAAGTGTTAAACTCAAATTTTAAACAAAGTGGCCGTTGGTATCTGGGAACTGGGAATACTTGCGTTTCTATTGTGCTTGGATACGATGACTCCATGTAACTTTAACACAGTCCCATAGTTGATTATTGTTAAAGAAGATGTGATAAAATCTCCCAGCTTATTAAAATGTCATCTTTCTCATTTTCAGGAATATCACGACAATATTGGCGATCTTGATGGACCAGAAGAGAAGGAACGAGCTCAGGCAAAAATTCAGAAGTTCATCTCGGCACTATAACTGCTGTAACTTGTAAAGCTCTCTTAGATTTCAATAGGGCAGGGCTTAAAATCTTATTAACTCCTTTATCTTGTACTTATGTGTAAAACCTGTCACATCACATGTTAAGGAAGCAGGCATAGATTAAAACGTGGAGATGATAATGGAGAAAAAGAACTCTGGTTTGCAAATGTCTTGTGCTGTTGAGGTAAAATTCATATAACTGTATTGTTTCTTTTTGTTGGAAATATAAATATGATGACATTAACTTACCTTCCTGGGATTCTATCTCATAGCTCTCAATCTTCTCTAAGATTACTGATTTATCAATTAGTTTATAGGATTTAAATTTGTCAATAATACTTTCTTGTGCTTGATAATAATTGAGTTTTTAGAAATGTTATCGAACTCGGATGCCGCCCTATGATTTAAGCGGTCTGCTTTAGACCATTGTATGAGTTAAGCTGAATTAGGCCGCTTTGAATTGACTTTTGATCTGGAAACCAGATTTGAGCTGGTCAGCTGGATGTAGAAAAAGATGTTATACTTAGTTTTTTGATACTTTTGATCTGAAAATCAGATTTGAGCGGGACGCGGAAATAGATGTTATACTCTTTTCAATTTTCTGATTAAAAACCTTCAAATCCGGTCTGTTTCATTGTCGTTCTAATTTGAGTTCACACATTCACTTACTAAAATACCTATCTTGAGTTCTTCGAGCTGCAATTCCCTCCGGCATTGTCGCTGATCAAGTCGTTGGTTCCTTTTTATAATATCCTGGGCTTTATTTTTGATCCTGTTATTACTATTATTGTTGTTGAGTATTTTTCATACCTATTATTACTATTATTGTTGTTGTCTTTTTCCGAAAAAAGACAAAACGAAAATATAAATTACTTTCATAGGAGTCATTTGTTTCCAAATTTGGAAAATAAAAATCGATAGGAGTCATTTGTTTCCAAATTTGGAAAAAAAATGGAAATACGGTATGTATATGGGAATTCCACCAAGGCTGCAATTATTGTACTATTATAAGCTTTGTTTTAAGCAGGCAAACATCCAGGAAGACCAAACTTGGGAAGATATCAAACCGGATTTATGATTTTAAATCATTTAATTAATTAATTTGTTTTTCCCATCTAAAGACCAACGGAGATAAATGAGAATATTTTAAGTAAAATTTAGCAGAGGACACGGAATGACAAAACCTTTTTAAATCCAAAAGTATATAATGTACATTGATGAAAATTACTAGGAAAAAAAAAAAAAAAACAGCAATCATCAAAAAGACTTTCATTAAGAAAAGGCAGCATATAATATAAAGAGAGGACACCATATTTAAATTAGAAACAAAATTCTTACCTAGGAGCAGTTGTTAGGATAACATACATATTTGTAATAATTTTCTATGGTAAATAAAGACGCTATGGATGCCCCTAATTTTATACTATCTTCGGTTAATAATAAGAATACTTTTATATTGTAAATTATCCTATAAAAAAACGTGATCCTATAATTAGGATTGGAAGGAGTATTTCACACAAATATTGTTTGCAACCGTATCCTCTTGGTGAGTCATGAACTGGTCATGCCCCTTCTCATGCGTATTATAACATGTAAATATATAACATAATTTCAACCATCATTTCTTATACATATGTGTATATAGTTCGGAGTTTGTTCCTTGATCATGGTGGCCATTGTAACCTGTAGTTCAAGCCTAAGTATTATACTATACTGGTGTTCTTCATAATGTATAGCCTTTGTTACAAACACAACAAATAAAGTACTTCACCTTCATTAATTCCTTTCTTCAAAGTTCAAACTGTCACTTGATGAAACCTCTGGTATTTAATTATAGGAATACTGATTAAACTCTTCAAACATATATCCATTTTGTGTGAATCACTTGCAACTTATATCACATATACAGAGCCATTTAAATGGTTTGATTTGCCAACTGGCTCAAATTTAGGAAGGCATTGTTAATGGCCTGAGCTAAATTTTGGTCATCATCACCATTATGGAAGCAACCTCTTTGTTTAGCATCATTTACTAGCTTTCTCCATACTGAGCCACTCTGCTTTAGAGTATTTGCATTCCCCAATATCCAAAGACAATGTCTGCCCAAAAGCAAAAAATAAGAATAAAAATAAAATCTGATCATCAACTACAGATTAGTGAAACTCCTCAATCCTTGATATTTTCTATTTCAATTGGGTTTTCATGGTAAGATAAGTCATATACTTCTTTCAGTTCGCCCTTCTAAAAGGTTTTTATTGTCCTAAATATAAGATCATATGCAAAAAAGTTAATAGGATTAAATTCTTCTATCCCATAAATACCCTTAATAAGTGTAATATGAAGAGAAATTGTATAAGAAAGAAATTAAAGGGCGATTAAGATAGGTTAATTTTAATTGGAGGACAATATTTGAAAGTAGTGATGATTTTTTATCATTTCAATAACAAACTATTTTAACCACTTTTCTCAATCCATGTGAAGTACTCCCTCCGGTCTTTTTAAAAGAAATTTTTCTCATGTTTGCTCAAAACGAACCGGCGTAAGATTAGTTTAAAATAATAAATGTGTCAAAACTAACATATATTTTCCAAATATGTCATTATTTATAAAAAGAGTATAGAAGAGAGAATAAGTATAAAATATGAGAGAATCAGTGTAAAATATATGAGATAATGAGTAATAAATAATTGAATCGAAAGAAAATTAATTGCTCATTAATATAAAGATATGTTTTTAATAAGGGTAGAAAAGGAAAAAGTAGTTTAAATTTTTAAGACAAAAAAGTTTCTTGCATTAACGACTAGCCTAGCCCTAAGAGAAAGTTGCTTATAAATAGAATCAAAGAGAGTAGTAATTACGAGGCTTTTATAGAAAGGACCCGAGGAGAAATAAACGAAACCGGTTTCTCTCCTTAGCATTTGTTACGTTTCATCCCTCATCATCATCAAATACGCCGTCCAAATCTTGATCCAAGGGTCCGTAAATCTTTTTTAAAGCACGCGGTTTTTTGTAAAAAATTTTTGGACCCCTTGGATCAAGATTTGGACAGTCAGATTTGATGATGATGAGGGATGGGCAGACAAATGCTAAGGAGAGTATCTGGTTCTGAAATAAACAATTTGGCCTATTATATTTATAAATCTGAGTTTATCTAGGAATTTCTCAAGCATTAACAAGTAACATACCTAGCACGAGTTAGAGCCACATTTGTTCTTTGTCTATTAGAAAGAAACCCCACATTTCCCTTCTCATTAGATCTGACAGTGGAGATCATTATTATATCTTCTTCACCACCTTGAAAGCCATCAACAGAGCGAATGTTCACAGAGAAGTCAGGATCAGAAACCAAGTGGTATTTCTTGACTTTCTCTTCGATTTCATGGACTTGAGCCTTATATGCAGATATCACTCCTATGCTGAGTTTCCTTCTCTTGCTCAAGAACTCTAGCAGAAAAAGGCAAAGGGCCATTCATATGTTCAAAGTATTCTTCTCAAGAAGATTGTACCCAATCAATTACGCCCTTCGTTTCTTTTTATAAAAGATAAGTGACAATTAACTATATGATGTTGATCAAAAAGCTGTTTAAAAACTAGTTCGAAACAATCAAAAGTATCCTTATTTATTTTTGGGAGCGTAAGAGAGAGAATAAGCAAATTACTGGAAAAAGAGGAGTGTGTAAGAGGGAGAGAATGTGCGGTTGATTAAATGCGATGATATTAATACAAGTAATTAAATAGGGGCAAAATGAAATATTAACAGAAAAAAATTGGAGACAACCTCTTATGTGTCTCTTATAAATAGGAATAAGTAATACCCAAAAATTATCTCTTATAAAAAGGACTAAGGGAGTACTAAGCATCAACAAAGATTTAGCAAGAAACACACACCTTTGTGTAGGCTCTTTATAATCTCAGAGATAGCAGCAACTTCCACCATGTTCTTCAAGCTGTGTCCATTACCAAATTGCTCTTTGCCCTGAGCTATGTTTATAAAAGAATACGAGCTGTACATTTTTCCTTCAAGAAAACGTTTACTATGGTTTGAATCCCTAACATTCATGCCATCCAAAAGTTGGCCTTGGTAGAATTCCCTATTGGGGAATAAACTTATGGATGGATGCATTCTAAATTGGACTTTAAGCATATGCCTCATGAATCCCAACAAGACCAGCCTCTGAAACAGGCTTCTTCCAAATCCAGCATCATCAGAAATCTGAAATTTGATTTTCATAAACATACAAGACAGTAGTGATCTTTGGTAATCTCAAGTCTCAACCAACCCAAAACAAAAATTAATGTTAAAAAACGAATAAAATCAAATCTTATGAAGGTTCATGAATGATGTTATCAAAATTCCACCTCACAATTCAAAAAACATATTGCATTTGTAAAATGCACAAAACAAAACCAATTTCAGCTTGTGATAGAGTACCGGATTAGTGGGAGATAATAGAAGTTGCGGAAAGTTTAGAGATTTTAGGAATTAATATTTATTTAATTAAGTCTGTTTTTATTATTATTGAGTCCGTTTTTATTATTATCTTGGGGAATTAGGAAATAAAAGGAATATCTTATTAGATATTATCTTTTATTATTATCTTTAGGAATTTGGAAATAAGAGGTTAATATCTTATTAGTTAAGATTTTTAGTAGTTAGGATTTATGATTGTTAGTTATCTAAATCTTAGATTTAGATGTATTTTGTATTTATATTTTAAATAGAGTTTACCCTCCTTCGTAAATCATTCTTATCAATAAAGACGAATATTCGAGAGTAAATTGTAACGAGAGATTCTCCTTCGCCTTTAATAGTCCGATGAGTTACAAATTCTCGGCTTATCTACTATTAAGGATGTGGGATTTTAGAGAAGAGACGAGATTCTTGCCTATTCTCTATCTCAAATAGGTTGTTCTTAAAGAGTTAGTGAGATCCTTACTTTCTCTTTAGATCGAGTAAATCTATTTTCCTTTTATTTCCGAGCTCTCTTTACTTGCCCATTCTCATATGACCTTCCCATTAACTTACCATAATCCGTACCCTACCAACTTGTACTAAAACTTAATTTTAATTAAGAAAAGGGATAGCAAAGATCAAAATTTAAATGGAAAATCATTGTTAGGTTTAAATGAAGGAAGTAATCACCAAAAAGTCTAATAATAAGTGAGTAGCATGGACCAATTGCCATTTCCTACATACCACTTTTTCATATAAGCACCGGGTACGTTATCCATAAAAATTTGAAAGTAAAATTATAATTTTCCAGGTGAAAGATCATGAAAATTTTCATCATAACCTCTAACAAAAGTTTTATTATAACCCCTCCTCACACTTAAAAACACTTCCAAACCCATCTTAGCTTGTACTAACACTTAATTTTAATAGAAAGTGATAGCAAAGATCAAAATTGAATCCACTTTTTCATATAAGCACTCGTACCTCATTAATAACAACTTGAATTTAAAATTATAAGTTTTCAGGTGAATAATGATGAAAATTTCATCATAAGCCCTGCCAAGACATAGTGAAAACTCTATTACCTTGCTCTTAACCATTGCAGAAGTTGCCTCTCATCACCTATGAGAATAGCATGTCTTGCACCCGGAAGTTGCGAGGTATGGTTGATTCACATTCTTTGAGTTGAGCCGCCTCATCTATAACTATAAAGGGTAAGGGTGTCATTCCTTCAACGAACAATTTGGTAGAACCTGATGCCGTACAAAAAATTAGGCATGCCTTCTTCAAGCAAATATCTATTATTTCAAAGCGGCTTTTAGGTTGAGGAAGTGAAATTGACAGAGAAAGTGATCTAAGTATTCTAAGGCACTCATCTCTTTTCATGCTTAACCTTCCAAAGTTAAATGTAACATCTCTTATTGGAATGTATGTTTCCACGAGTGCATGGAATTAATAAATGCTTGAATCATCCAGTCGGATGGAAAATAAATCCCATTTCTTCTCTTTAACATTTGGAAGTTCTGGTTGAATGACATTCCTTTTTCCCTCTATATTTTTTGTGGGAATTTCTATGAACTCGTTTTGATGCAAAGAACTTCCAAGGGCTTCAAGCAAATCAAGAGTTGCACATATGTTCTTCACCGCCTCAAATGGAACAAGAGAAGTTGGTAACTGTGAGTATAATGTTTGCAAGCTAGACTTGAGATTCACACAAATGATGCTCAACCTCCTCTTTACAAACCGAACTTCACTTTATAAGAAAGGTATTGGTCATTAATGAAATCCGTATTCTTCTTCACATATTGCTCCAATGTCATATGATCATCTTTATTATCTTCAAGTTGCTTGTATGAATGATATGCTTGCTCGACATTCCCGTAATTAAGCTTAGTAAAATGCTCCAATGACATAAGATCATTATTATCCTCCTCATGTTTCGCATCAATATTGGATAAAAGATACTTTTTGGTGAGGATTCTCAAGTAAATTGATCATTGATTCCAAGTCACGCTTCCATCCAAATCGAGGAGAGAGACAATTCTCAAGCATATCAACGCGATAATCAAGAAAGATATCGGAGACCACAAGAATCATCAACTTTCATTCGAGAATTATTCCCGAAAAGCACTATGTCACCTAGCCCATAGGTATCAAACTGAAGTTGATCTTCAACTAAACCGCGCAGCGGGTACGCCACTTCCAACACAAAAGATTGGTTGGAGCACATGTCAATGTTCTTGTTTTTAGTTTGAGCAGCGCAAATAGCATGGATGCAACTGTCTTTGTTTTTCCAGTCCCAGGAGGGCCCCATATTAGTTTCACAGTGTGGTTGTGATGACATTTCCTCATTGCTACACTACTTATTACAGCCTTCTTTCCGCTTTCATTCAGATTTTGGGGTCTGATCGTGTTTGTTGCAATAGAAATGTCGATATTGCGGTGCTCTAATGAAGGGCAAATGTGACTGCTCTTTCCAATCTGCAAAACAAGGCATGAAAAAAAAAAGCTTCAAAATGGCTGCTTTGTTACCATCTGCAGAAAAAGTTACTGTTTTTGTGCATTGTTTGAATGAGATATACTAATAAAAATAACCTCATTCTTATTAGAACTTCCAGTAGCATAGCATGCATATTTAATTAAATAACAACAATGGTTCAGGTGATATTTGGTAGAGAAGGAGTTTTACAACTTATTTGAGTATATGACATATGAAAAATTCATAAATACTTGCAAAATAAGGGTTCTCACACGTTAAATACCACTTGCTTCTTACCAGTTGATCAGATTGCAGAACTTTTCCGATAATATTGAAGTTTGCACCCTGCAACTGTGAGCTCAAAGCCTTCCAAATACGAATATTGGTCATCAAGTTGATGAGATACGTGGCATAGAGCATTTTTACATTGTTGCCCCTCATATCTGGTTCAATCTCTATGCTCTGTGATGAGAGTATTTTGATCTGACCCTCGTTTGACGTTTGAACATAAGCGACATGATAAAATCTTCCAGGTTTGTTTAAGTCTGGAATGCTTTTTGGCCTACCATCAGTGAAGGCTATGAGATCTCCAGGAGCAGGCTCATACCCTCCACCATGAGTCTCATCGAATGTCAATTGATAGATCAAGCCCTTAGTCATCCTCTTACATGTGAGTATTTTACAAGTAGGGGCTTGGGAAATGCCCTTCAAGCTTGAACACAGATCACTGTGTGTCTCCTCAATCAGTGAAGGGATAAAAGATTTCATGTATTCTGTTGCTGATACAAATGTTATAGGAATCTTCGGCACCTGAGAGAAAATTATCGTATTAAGTGTACTTTAAATGTCACAAAAACCCCTTTCAACAAAGTAAAAACAGAGTACCAGCACTTCTATAGACCGTTAACGATAAGTTGTTGCTTTCCTGTAATTGTTCTTGGTTTGTGTTCTGATCACGAGTTGTTTCATTGTTTGTTTTCCTCTGATTTATGTGTTTCTTGTACTTTTTTAAGTATGATGTATCAAAATGCCAGGATTCAAAACTGAACGTCAGGAAATTAAAAAAAAATGGATCTTTATAGGCTCTCAAGAGGGTAAATTTCACTTTCCACAGTTAATGAAAAAAGAAAAAGAAAGAACTGGAAATAAAATGCAGAAGCTAATATCAACATTGAAGAATACATATTTTCAGTTAAATAATAATACCTTGTCTTTGTAAAGATTTTCGTTGAGCGCATCGCCAAAAGTCCAAGAGAACACAATATCCACCAAGTCGGTCTTTTCCTTTCCTTTCCATTGCAAGTTCTCTCCATCATTTGATAACTTGTTGGTTGATTCTGAAGCTAAAAAACACACTGTATCACTCTCAACTTTTCTGGGTTTGGTGTAGGTCTCGTGAATTAAAAACCCAGCACAAAAGAAAGGGTTATATACTCGTTTGGCATATAAAGAGTCCTTGAGAAGACAAAGATGAAAGATGCGAAGAGGTTGACGCCAAGTCAATGAATCATAACGGTTAGATGAGTTGGGAAATTGTTCCCTGCTTTAGCTATGTTAGCTGATGTTAGGATCCTTCTTCCTTCCCATATCCTCTTCTTTTATTTTTAATCGTGACGCTAGATGGACATTCAATTTATGGGCAACTCCGATGCTAGGATGTTTTAGGTGGACATTCTTTATGGGCACCTTATGTGTTTATCCTTCTCATTTTGGAGCGAGTTAGAGTTGGGAATCAGGATCGGTTTGGTCTTACAGGGTCTAGGGTAAGAAATATATCTATTTTTCAAAGTTTGGTTCTAAAGCACCAGGCCTTATGAGATCCAAACTTACTATTCTAAATTTTAATTATTTTTTCTCCGTTTTTTCAAAGAAATATAATTAATAAATTTTAATAATTAAAGTTCTAATTTATCAAATAAATATTGTTAACATTAATGTTTACCCAACACATTTAATGCAATAAACAAACGCAATACTAATTCATAATCAAGAGTAAACTATTGTTCATAAGTAACTCACACAAAATATAACAAGTTTACCATTAAGCAATATGAGTACAATGACTATCATTTTCATCTTCTCATTACTATAATCAATTTCAAAGACATTTGATTATGTTTCACTTCGGATAGTATTCTGTTTCATGGGTAAATATATCAAGAACATCTTCTCTCACATCAAAAATACATCCATAGTCTTTATTTGCAATAAATATTAAACCAAATCATAAAATTAAAGTATAATTATTATATATTTGTAATTAAATGGATAAAATTATAATATTATTTTTATAAAATGTTAAATGTAAACCGGAAAAGAGAAAGGGAAAAAAGATGGGAATGGTACTGGAGGGGTCCAATCCCTGCTTTAGTGCTTCGCTCCATGGTTTCGGTGGACGAGTACAGGAACCAAGTCAGCAAACTTCAAGGCTAAGTAAAATGACGAACGACTGTTGTATGAAAAGCTACATTGAGTGATCCCAAGGACGAGGGTCGGCAAATAGATTAGACGTTTCGCTTTTTTTTTTTTCCTTTCTCTCTAAAAAAAAAAATTACCCCATGGGTAAAAAAAATTAAAGAAGGTGAGAGACTTCAATTTTTTTTTTTTTCTCAAATTTTTATTACAAACTCCAATGACAAAAAAGTAACTCGAGTCTCGGACTGTGTAATATAATTTGGATTAATAAAATGTTTGACCCTTGTATTTTATCATATTTTGATTTTGGCTTGTATAGTTTTAAATTAAAGAGTGAATACCTTTTTCTGGTCCTTGACAAAAAACGTGCCTCTATTTCTATTTTAGTTCCTTACAAAAAAAAGTACTTTTTAGTTTATAAAAAACTAATAAGGATCGATTGATTAATATTTTGATCCTTTAGAAATTTCCAAAAAGTCTTTTTTAATCCATAAAAAGGACAAATAAGGGTCGATTTTTTTATAAATGACTAAAATAGTAGTCCGTGTGTTTTGTTAGGGACAGTAGAAGATATTTACTCTAAATTAAATGTTTTGGTCTTTAAAGAGGAAAAATGTTCAACTTTTCAAACACAATATAAGGATTAATATTTTATACAATTTTTTTTTTTTTTAAGAATCAAAATTAAAATGAAAACAAACCAAACATTGTACTAATCCTAATAATCGCGCCTTGTCTTTTGAATTGAAATGCAATGTTTAAGAGATTGGCTAAAAGTAATAAATATATTTTTAAAAAAATATGCTCTTATTTATAAATTAATAGGAGAGAGTGTGTGATAATGAGAAAAAATGATAAAGAGAATGTATGGAGAAAAGATTATGTGAAAGAATAAAAGGGACGGAAAAATTCAATATGACATAGTTTTAGTCAACCTTTAAAATTTTCTCGAAACTTTGTTGCATGCCCGAGTCAAAATAAACTTAAGTCTTGTGGGTAAAAAGACAATGATGCTTTTTTTTTTTTTTTTCAGAATAGCATTTAATTAAAGGGAATAATTCAACATTTTAAAATGCGTCCTATTAATTAATTTACAGATGTGAAAGAATAACTAAAATTCTCTCTAAAAGAAATGTGAAAGAATATAAAGAATGACTCAATATTGTAATTAAAGCTTAAGGTTTGTCGAGGACCCTGAAATATATTTATAGGTGTGCTGAATATCTTAAAATAATGAGTAAATATTCTTTTTGGTCCCTGACAAAAAACACTGACCCCATTTTGGTCTCTTACAAAAAAA
Organism: Acacia acuminata; assembly: GCA_019022655.1. Lineage (NCBI taxonomy): Eukaryota > Viridiplantae > Streptophyta > Magnoliopsida > Fabales > Fabaceae > Acacia > Acacia acuminata. The sequence continues at coordinate 713,549 of JAFJYI010000153.1, read as the reverse complement.
AAAAAAAAAAAAAATCTACCCTTATTCGTCCTTTTTAAGGGACTAAAAATGACTTTTTGGAAATTTATGAGGGATCAAAATGTCAACCAAACGACCCTTATTCGTCTTTTCATGGACTAAAAAAGACTTTTAAGACCATTAGTAGCGGTTAAAATGACATATTAGTAGCGGTTTTTGGCACTACTAACGACATTTGTAGCGGTTAGAGTAACCACTACAAATTCCACCGTGACAAGCTTATTTGTAACAGTTAAAAAAAACCGCTATTACATAAAACCTGACTGCTACTGTAGTTGTAGCGGTTTACATGACGGCAACTATATGAGGCTGTGTTGAGTTCTTGTTTGAATATTAGTCGCGGTGCCACAACCGCTACAAACTGAATTTGATCATATTTGTAGCGGTTATCTAACCACAACTAATTATATGGAAAAGTAGCGCTGAACTTTTCCAAATATTTTGTAGCGGTTATAAAACCGTTACTAATATTCCTGCCCAATTTTGGGAAATTTTTTTGGCCACCAATTCCTTACAATATTTGTAGTGGTTGGAAACCGCTACAAGTAGATCCCGCCACTTTTTTGGGAAAAAGTTTTGCCACCATTTTGTCAGTATTTTATACCGCTACAAAATATTTCCGTGTCCCTATATTTGTTCTTGTTTGTAGCTATAGTTAAAAACCGCTACAAATGGATGAAATTGAAAAAAAAAAATTATTAGTTATTATAGTAATTAAGTAAATATTATATTATTAATAATTTATATTTTTATTGAAAATAAATGATATTAAAATATGATATTTGATTATATAAGGTTATTATATAGTTAAAACAATGAGAATATGTAAGTGTAATAACAACTAATTATGAATTAATTAAAATAAAATTAATTCTGAAAAAAGTATGTGTGAAAGTGGATCGAATAATGTATGTGAAAGTAGAAAGAAAGATGAAAAATAGAAGTAATTCAACCGTAAAATAACAATAGTTAGTATCGGCGAGGCTAAAAGAAAAATGAAATATTTCGATAATCAAGTAGATTAGATCCGGTTGAACGACACTTACCCCTTTCAAACACTTAACCTCTTTGAGAAAACGTAAAAAAAAAAGAGAAGACGAAGAGAAAAATGTGTAGAAAGGGAAACCGAAGCATATTAAATGTGGTTTGGTGGGGGTATTTATTTTGATATCTACGCATAAGTTTGTAGCGGTTGAGGTGTCGCTTTTGTAGCGGTTTTAATTAGTAGCGGTTAGGTTTCACCTTTTGTAGCGGTTTTTTTGTTTTTTTATTTTGTAGCGGTTGGACAACCGCTACGGGTAATCTTATGGTTTTTTTTTTTTTTTTTTTTTTTGAAAAATAATAATAAGAAGATCACAGATTACATCGTAGCATAATTTTTTCTCTCAATCTTCGTCACCATCCCTACAAAGAAAGTTTGTATAAAATGTTACGTGTGAGTTAAATATGTTTGAACACAAATAAAACTTTAGTTAAACGTTATAATTATTTCATAAAGCGTATATTAAAAAATGTACCAAACTATAGGTAAATTGTCATCGCCTTTTGGGAAGAAGTTTTTGAAACCGGCAGGTTTGAACGACTCACAATCATAGGCGACGTTATCACCATCGCCCATGTCGTAAAGGTCCCGAGGCTTTAAGTGAACCACCATATTCCAATCCTTGTGCCTCTCATCGTGACATAATAAACCTGATGGGCCTCTGAGGCAAGAATATACGGCTTGTCATCTTCAGACTGACCGGTGTGAATAGGCCGGGAGAAATTCACGGATGTGATGCCTAAGTCGTCAGTCATGAGTCCTCGGGATGTTGTCGTGTTCACCCACAAACACTTGAACAACATGACCAAGAAAAGGCCTTGGTAAGTTATCCTGACCACATTAAGCAGCTTTCCATACTACGGGACGTCACCGAACTGCATGTTCCCGTCACTGCTGCTCGCATAACTCCTCGTCCCAAACGTGCCATATACACCCGAGTTTTGGGTCAGCAATCCATGATCTCGTGAAACGATGCAAAACTTGAAACCATTGACATTGTATGCCGTAAATCTTTGGGCATGGTCAAGCGGGCCTAGTGCGAGAGCTATGAATTTTGCTGAGTGCGAGTTGTAGTCATTCATTATTCTCTTCCTAAACCAACCCGGAATTCTCTGTGGACCTTTTTATCAATTTCAGAGGATGTCTGTGTACGGATCCGCAGTTGATGCTTCACATGACTCTTGAATTCCCTGCAATTAAACATGCGATGACGAGCATGAAATGTAAGTATAAAATGTACGAAAATATGTAGGATAACATATATATATGTTTGCAATCCTTACTCAAGGTACGGTTCAACTTTAGTGCAATTAATCAAGACATGTCTATGTGCTTGAATCTTCTCAAGTGCCATGAGTTTGAAGTTCTTAGTTCCTCCAACTGGTTTACCAACACGAGGGACTAACAACTCTGTTGCTGATGGCTTTGTCTCTGGCTCAGGACAATCATCCACACGAGGCGGTCGGTTGAAGGACGTCTCAATGTCATCAAAGTACCTGGAACAAAAATACAAGACCTCATCCCCAATATAACCTTTTGCTATTGAACCTTCAGGCCACGCCTTATTCCTCACGTAAGATTTTAGTTTCCCAAGAAACCTATAAAGTAATGAAGGAAAAATGTCGATACATCAATGGTTAAACGTGCGACTAGAGGAGTAATGCTAAAGTAATTAATTTTAAATGAGTACCTCTCAATAGGATACATCCATCGATAGTGAACTGGGCCAGCAAGCTTGGTTTCGTGAACAAGGTGTACTGTCAGGTGAACCATGACCGTGAAAAATGACGGAGGAAAGATCATCTCCAAATGACACAGTGTAAGAATGATTTTCTATTGTAGCTAGTCGAGCTCCTCCAAGATCAAAACCTTGGAACACAACTTCCGAAAGAAAGTACAAAGCTCGACCAAAACGATCGACACGTCGAGAGATAGCGTATTTTTTATGGCCAGCGGAAGTAACTGCTGCATAAGCACATCTGAGTCATGACTCTTCAGCCCAGTAACCTTTCAAGCCTGCACGTCAACACATCGTGAAATGTTGCTTGAATACCCGTCAGGAACTTTTATTTTCTTCAACGTCGTGAGGAAGATTTCCTTATTCGGTTTTGTCAAGGTGAATTTTGTTGGTTGAAATCTGTCATGCTCATCCGGCCACGCATCTGCACGAACTCCCATCTCCCATAAATCTTTCCTCGCTTGAAGATGATCTTTTGACTTGCCTGGTTCATTCAGAATCGTGTACAACACATTGTCGCACACATTCTTTTCAATGTGCATGACATCCAGACTGTGTCGGAGCAAATTATCTTTCCAATACGGAAGAGTGAAGAAGACGCTTATCTTCCGCCATTGTTGGGTCACAGAACCAGAAGCCCTAGCCATCTTTGTCCCGGCCTTTGCTGGATCGTCTTTTTTCCCATACTCAAATTCAACATCCACAAGCTTCTCTATGATTTCTGCACCGGATAAATTCCGAGGAGGTCCTCTTTTTTCCTGTTGCCCATTGAAATGATTGCCTTGCAACCTAAACCTGTGCGTACCATCGAGAAACCTCCGATGACCCATGAAGCACCACTTACGACTGTGGGGAAGGTGCACTGAGTCAGAGTCAAAATTGCAAGCCGGACACGCAAGGCCGGTATGCACATTCCACCCAGATAATGTTCCCGGTCCGGGGGAAGTCACGATAGTCCACATCAACGCCGCACGCAAGTTGAACAATGTCTTCTCGTGCGCGTCATACGTCTCGACGCCTACATTCCACAACTCCACCAACTCCTTGATAAGCGGTTGTAGATACACATCGATGTCATTTCCCGGTGCCTTTTTGCCTGGAATGATCATGGACATAATGAAGGAGCTTTGTTTCATACACATCCAAGGGGGCAAGTTGTAAGGTATCAAAACAACTAGGCCATATACTATAACTTGTGCTAAGATTCCCAAACGGATTAAAACCATCGGTCGCCAAAGCAAGACGAACATTTCTAGGATCCGCCACAAATCGGGAAAGTCCGAGTCGAACGCTTTCCACGCTTCACCATCCGTGGATGTCTTGAGTTTACCATCTTCGTTCTTGTCGGCTTCATGCCACCTCATATGCTCAGCTGTCTTAGACGACATAAACAATCTTTGTAAGCGAGGTTTTAAAGGAAAGTACCTTAGAATCTTTGTGGGTTTCTTCTTCTGCTTTTTCCCTTCCAAACTGTCTTGAACCTCGAAGTGTGACACTTCTTACAAGTCTCCCTTCGAGCGTCCTCTCCCCAATAAAGCATACAATCATTGGGGCATGCATCGATTTTTTTGTAGTTCAAGCCTAATCTGTTGATTATCTTCTTGGCCTCGTAGAAGGTTGTGGGAATGTCCACGTCAGGGAAAGCATCTCGTAGTAATTCCAGCAACATCGACATTGCCTTATCAGTGATCCCACACAAGCACTTGACATGGTACAATTTGATCGGAAAGGATAATTTTGAGTATTTCTGACAACTTTGATACAAAGGTCGATCGCTCTCATCTATGAGGCTGAAAAATTCCCGAGATGCTTCATTCCTGAAGAAAACAGTATCTAGACCCTGAACTTTTGCCGTGAAGTTGTCGTCTTGAACACCAAAAGCGTCGCGAACAGCTTCATTAACCGGATCATCTTGATCAACTTGATTTCCTACTTTTGAGGTTCGAGGAAGATGAACCCCATATCTCATACCACGTTGCTCACCATGAATTTCCCAGAATGTATATGCTTCTAGGAAAGGTTTCACAAGAAGATGTTCCATAGCACTTTCTCGTGTTTGCCACTTCCTAAACTTGCAACGACAACAAGGACACACGATTTTCCCATTAATGCTAGCGTGAGAGGGTGAAATCTAAGAAAGTTTTCAATCCGGCTAAATATACGGGAGAACTACGCGGCAACTTGATCCATGACTTATCCATTTGTAATAAACAAAGCTATGATAGAATATAAATGTAGAGATAATGTTTAATTGCCTTCATAGAAGCACTTGCGATCTTTAAATGCAACATGGAGAAGTTTGTTGCGGTTATATGACCGCTACAGATATAAAATACATTTAGTAATGGTGATATGACCGCTACAAATTTGAATTCAAATTCCCCCCAGATATTAGTAGCGGTTAGTGAACCGCTACAGTAACCACAACACAATGGATATTAGTTGCGGTTATTCATAGTAACCGCGACAAATATTGGCGCTCTTTTATTCAGTTTAAAATTCAAATTTGTAGTGGTTTTTCAATAAACCGCTACAAATGTTAATAAATTTTCAATAACTATTTATTACATATTAACTAATTATTAATTAATTAATTATTTTCAATAACTATTTTATTTAACTATAATAAATTTATTTCACAAAATATATTTTTCATTACATATTGTTATATATTATAAGTAAGATCAATAACATAATATAAATGAAATATAAATAATGAAATAGTACTCCAAATAACATAAAAAACAGAATAAATATCCTGCAGTAAACAATTGTATGTGAAAATAAAAACTAACTATCAAGAGCTTGATGATCAGGTCCTGTCTCAGGGGGCTCTCTCATGGGGGTATGTGCACGACCAGGTAACAACGCCCTCATCTTCACCAGCAGCAGGACGCGGATAGGGACCCTCGTAGACGAACGGAGGGGGAGGGGGAGGTGGGGGGAATCCTCGTAGATGAACGGAGGGGGAGGCTCGGGAGATGGAAACCGTCTGTGAGGTAACAACTTTGTCAAGGCCCCGGTAACAGCATCCCAGCTCTGCCTCTGACTAGCGTACCAACGCTCGTATCTCTCCTCCATGTGCCTATTCCTAGCTTCATTCCTGTGCCCTCTCTGCAGCAACCTGCACGGTAACTTTCTTGGCAATAATCGCATCAACAGCCTCTGGTGGTGGCCTTCTTGAGCCGGAGGTTCTGGCGTCAGAGCACGAGGCCTTGCCATACACCATGCTAGGCATGGCGCCTAGCCCAAAGCCCCTAACGCAGCCAGATGCTCGACTGGGCCCATAAAGCTTTCAATGGGGCTGTAGGATCCATAGACCCCTATGACTCGGGGGTTGCGACGCTCGCAATTCTGTCTGGCTTTGCTCAATCCGGGCCTAGCGCAAAGATTTCAAAAAACAGTAATCAAACAATTTAATTTTATTTTAATAAAGTACCTTAACGATATAAAAAAATATTTTTGTAACTTACTATTATCTCCTCTGCCGCCTCAGAGGTCGGCGTCCCATCACGTGTCTATGTGTGCGTGTCCACAACTCCCCATAGTCCGTCGTGACGGTTCTCCGCCCGAGCCTTCTCTTCTTTGAAAGAGTTAAAAGAATATAAACTTTGTTATTTCAAAAACAAAACAATTACCATTTAAACATAAAATTAATTTAACTTTCAACATACCATCTCATTGTAAGTTACAGCAAATGTCTTGGTTCCTGCTATGTGATGGACCTTCTGCTATGTCCGGTTTTTGGTGTTCCTCTATGACAAAGCCTGCAAGGAGGGTAAACAAAATGTTAAGTGAAATTAATTATTAATTTAATATCTTGTAAACTATATTTCAAGTACATTTAAACTATAAAATAAGTTAACTATTAATTAATTTAATCCAAATGTAAACAATAAATTAATTTAATCTATATTTATATTTTTATACTACATTTAAACAAAATTAATTTAAAGAAATTTTAAACTATATATTAACGCATGTTTAAACAAAACTTAAACTATGATTAATTAAAAAACGTACCTGTCCCTCTACACTCCTCCTACACTGGACAAAACCCACCCAGTCATTTGGGTTCACGCCGTCTGGGACATTCTCGATCAGCTGCTGCAGAGGCATAGTCGCATCTCCATTCTGCTGGTTGTAGAGACAACCCCTCCGGCTCTTCCACGCTTCCCCTATTTTCAGTAGCATGTACCTCTTCTTGTCAGCTCGCACGTTAAATTTTTTCTGTATCATAACTTAATTAGAAATTAAGTAATAATTAATTAAGAAATAAATAAATAAACCACAACTTATAACTATTAAGATGTAAAATTTAATTAAACAACATAACTTACCTGCACAATTTTTTTAAACGCTTTGTCCTTGTTCTCCTTCGAATCTTTTTCCAATTGTGGAAAAAGATCGGGAACCATGCCCAATTCCCACCAAATTCGGACAAGAATCGGTTCAACAAGTGACCACCAATCGGCTGGTCCATGTCCGTGTTCCGGGGGACTACGACGTGATACCCGTCAATCTAAGTGACCATGGCAACATCCGATGTCCTACTTCTTGATGTTCCCATGTGTATCTACACAATTAAAAAAAGTTTATTGCGTTTAAATAAATTTTAATTACACGTAAGGAATTTAAATTTATTTTCGCCAAAAAACTAATTATATTTACCTTGGACATCCACCAGAAATCCGGTTGAACACAAGATGACGGTCGGGGGTTCCCCTGGTCCTGCTCGTTTTCCTGGTTGATAAACTGCTCCGCCTCCGCTATAGGAATGTCAATATGGATCTCCTCATCTTCATTGATGAGGTCATCGAACGACAGAGTTGCGCCTCGTGCTCCCCCTATGGTCTCTAGGGTCTCTGGGTTTGGGATTGGCTCATCGGCGAAGAGGTGTTCAAACTTGGTCCCCACCTCAGGGGGCGGAGGGGGAATATTTAGAGGCCCACGCCCTCTCGTACGGCCCCCTCTGCTACCACTGCCCATTATAGGCCTTTTCTCTCGTTCAACAGCTTTCCCTTTTCCCTTATCATTAGAAACCAGGATGTTCAAAGGTAGAAGTTGAAAGGTACAAGTTGGAAAGGTTAAAAGGTGAAAAATCAAAACTTTGTGCGAGTTATTTTGAAAATGACGCGCGTTGTTAAAAAACCGCTACATTTTGTAGCGGTTTTCCTAATTAACCGCTACAGTTAATCATTTTGTTATGGTTTCATATAAACCGCTTCAAGAACTGCGACAAATATGCCTCGTTCTTCGTGAAATTTTGTAGTGGTTGAATAACCACTACAAAATGAAAGACCTTTGCGATTTTGTCATGGTTTTAGGGCATAACCGCTACAAATTGTTTGTCTTTTGAGATTATGTAATGGTTATTTTGATCAACCACTACTAATTTAATTTTTTTCCAAGAAATTTTCCAAACTGTGAAAATAATTAGAATAAGTTTCTCAACCAATTTAATTGTTTTTTTAAATTTTCCCAAATGAGTCGAGAATAATAAATTAGGAGTAATAAGATTACTGAAAATAGTTCAACATGCCATGAAGATTCGGATTCATTATAGCCACCAATCTCCCAAGAAAAACTCACTGACTCATTTTGATCAAAGATATTTTCTAGAGACAATGGTAGCTATAATGGAACCCAATCTTCGGTCGCATGTTGGATTATGTTCAGAAGAGTAGAAGTCTTCAAGTCAAAGGAATAAGTAAATCTGGATTGTCACTAAAGGAACATCCTCGGCTTCAATGATGAGAAGGAAGGCAAATATTTGCAGCTCTCATCTCCCAAGATCAGGGAGATCAGGGCTGTAGATATTTGGATCTCTTCGACTACCAAGCCAAGAATGTTCATTTAGTGACAATGCAGATTTAGTAATTTTTTGAATATTTATAATTGATGTACGGACTGAGATGCTATATATAGCATACATTTTCGTAGTAGTTTATGCTAAAACTGCGACAAACATACAAAATTTGACGTGGTTAAGACGTCGCTTAACTTTAACCGCGACAAAACTATGTCGTTTTACTTTTCTGTGGCAGTTTTCTTAGAGTAACTGCTACAAATTAACCGAGACAAAGTTCCGCCATTACACGCCAACGTTGGCGCCAATTTGTAGCGGTTATTCCAAATAAACCACAACAAAGTTCGCACCACAAACTTCACGCCATTACGTGCCAAGGCGGCACCAAATTTTAATAAACTCATGCTTTTTAATCAAATGCTCTCCTTTCCTTATCGAAATCCTACTCATGTTGCCGCAATGCCTTCTTCCTTCATGAATCAAAAGAAAGAAGAAAAAACCATACCTCCTCCATAGATGAAATTAGTTAGTACTCAAGTGGAGCAAATGTGTAATTTGCTTTTGTGTTGGCGAGATCAACGGTGGCATCGAACAAATTGGTTAGCTCTCAAATGAATATGGGATGAGAACATGAATTGGGATTACAATCACAATGGTTAGTTCCAAAGATGAGAATTTAGATGAGAATAGATATGGGATTGAACAAAAGGAAGCAAAATTCAAAGGTTATGGTGCTGCATCTTCTTGCACCCTAAATTAGCGATCTCTTGTGAGTGCTCTTGTTGGTCAAAATCCTCTTTTTACAAGAGAACCATTCAAACAACTAATAAAGAGTAAGTAGAGTATCGTCCCACAAACCAAATACCAATTACGTAACTAGTTTCCTTTTAAAAGTTGCGTGATGGGAATAGTTTGGGTGATTGTTTTAACTATTACTACTAACAATAAAATAGACAAATGATCGAGAGTTCAGTTGAGAGAGATCAAAGTTAAAACAAGAAGAGTTTGGATTTCATCTTAAGTCGCATTAATCTCCCAGTTTGCATCTAACGCATTGCTATATGATTTTACTACACACTATAGAAAAATGCCTATCGCAATGTTATTCAGTTAAACCACCACTAAATTATATAGAAGCGTCTGCATCCTATGAATACACCACTTGCTCTACTTCTCTCATATTCCTAGGGTGATTTTCTAGCTTGGAATGTTAATTTAACCTATGTGCATTGGCTATATGAGGTAGACCCATTCCCGTAGCCTATAATTTAGATCGAGCCCCGCATAAGCTCACCTAGCACACACTGTTCAACAGAGGTCTAACCTTGACTCCCTTCCAGTAAGCCAATGCCATTAATCTAGCCTACTAGTAGCCAACTAAAAGACCAGACAATAAATCACAATTAAACAAACTGAATGTATTGAATTGAAAACTTAGCAAACTGGGTTCATACTACAACTTAAGAATTTATCCTTATTTAGCCAATGGAAATTTGTTCATGACGATGAGAGAAACAAAATCAAGATTACGATGTAACAACCATTGAAAGATTAAGAGAGGAAAGTAAAATAGATAAGATTGCCGGAATAGTCGATGGCATAGGAACGTCCTGTCATACGATGTCTCTACGTCTTCTACAAATCCCTCTAACTTCTAAAATGGATTAAGTCTTTTCTACAGCTCTCTCTCAATCAATCCCGATCTCTCAACGTGAGTCGGGTTCTATCAAATTTGTACTTTCTGTATTCTCGACTCAATGACCAACCGGTGGTTGATGTCAACTTAGTAAGGAGTTTTCTTTGTGTAAGAGCCCTACTTTCCCTAAATACTCTTCTTACCACTGGTTTTTGGGTCCCAAGAAGTGATAAAGATCCTTTTTGGGTTAAGGTACGGTATGAGAGACTACAAAATTTCTGTTATATGTGTGGGAGGATTGGACATGAAAATCAAAGCTAAAAGGAGGTGAAGGTCGGTAATGGCGATGGAGAATTAGAATTTGGCAATTGGCTAATCACTCCAAATGATCCGCATACTTTGACAATACTCTAAAGGTTCACATGGAAAAATAGGAGGAAGCAGACCTACCTCGAGAAATGTAGTCACGGCCCACAACTTCCATCGTAGTTAGACGGGCGAAGAAGGACCCCGTTCGAGGATTTCTCGGTGGTGGAAGGCTTAAGCCAGGAACACCGAAATTACGTCAATGGTCCGATTGAGAGTCCTAGGCGGTATGAACAATTGTTATCAGTGCAGAGTAGGATCAAGTCACGCCAAAAGTAGGCTATGCGAATCCTGATGATAGTGATGTGTGCAGACTAGGTCAAAGCAGGGATGTGAGTTTTTCAACGGTAACATCACGATCTGATGCAGTGGATGGTGGGCCAGCTCCCTTGCAACCATGGACCCACTTTAATGAGTTGGTGATTAATGGGCCTCCTATATGGGCTCAAATTTCTCTCCTTTTTGTGCTGATAAACTCATGGATCTCCCATCTGATATGGTACGTGATGGCCTAACTCCTAATAGATCAATCAATTCTCATGGTAGTGTTTCATTAATTGGGCCTCAGATTTTAACTCTAAATTCTCCTCCCCTACTCTCTAAATCTGAAAATCATTGCTTGATTATGGATGAGGGGGTGCCTAAATCATGTTGCCCAAGTCAAGCTTATAGTGTAGAATTTCCTAGTGATGATGAAAATAATGACAAGACCATAATTCCTTTTAATGGTTATCTCTCATCTCAGCTATGTCAGTTTGCTTGAAAGGGATCCATATTAAGAGACCATTTGAGGAAGAAATCGGTTCAGGGGTGAGTAATAAATGTAGAAGATTATTTTCTAAAGCCGATGAGCGATCAACTAAAAAGAAGGTAAATGTGAACAGCTCTCAAAAGGGACATCAAGAACTTTCGTTATGTTAAAACATACCTACGACGGGGCTAAAGTAAAACAAGGAGTGGTTTATGATATCTCTTCTTCATCTCCAATTGAAATTGATTTTCTTAAGAGTTGATTGATCAAGACAAGAAGGTTACGAGATGGCCAAGACTCTTCCTCTTCTCAAAACACGGTGGTTGGGTGGGACTAGCCACCAATTCACCATGAATATATTAGCCTGGAACCTGTCAATGTCTTGGGGTTGCCTTGACAACCCGAAAACTTGAAGGAAAAATGTTTCCGGAAAAAAAAAAGAAACTCTACTTAGTTTTCTTAATGGAGACTAAGCAAAAGGCAAGAGTAGTGCGGAAGGTTAGAATGTGATGCGGTTTCAACGAAGAATGATTGGTTGATCTAGTGGGACAAAGTGGAGATCTAACATTATGGTGGTCAGATGATATCACGGTTAATATTCTCTTTTCATCCCCTAATGATATTCATACCAACGTTACTTCTGATGTTTTCTCTACTCCTTTTTATGTCACTCTCATTTATGGTCCCACTAATGAAGAGGAAAGACCGTTGTATTGGCAAGAATTTTGAAGGATCAGTTAAAGTATCAATGATTTATGGTCTGCGTCTTGGGGACGTTAACGATATTCTAGCTCAACATGAGAAGGATGGTGGTAGACCTAAAGCATAGACGAAAATCCTTAATTTTGAATGCTTTGTAGCTAACTACGAACTTGAGGATCTGGGTTTTAATGGGTCTTATTTTACTTAGTGTAATAATAGAGAGTCGGATAGCATTCTGAACGCATTGATAGGACCTTTGAAAATTATGTATTAAGGGAGCAATTTCCAAATCTTCAAGTTTTCAATGTGGATCCGGTGGTCTCGATCATCATCTTATTTTCATTCGAAGTTAGGATGTGAGCCATCGGAATTCTCGGGTTTTAAATTTGAATCAATCTAGGCGTCTCATGGTAGTTTTGTGGAAGTAATTAAGGGCAACTGGTAGGCGATGTCTTCTTTTGACCAAATGGATCTTGAGGTTTTTATTAGCAAATTGATGCAATGCAGGAAGGATTTAATTAAATGGAATAAAAAGGAATTTCCTAACAGTGCTAAGCTTATTGATCAGTTGAAGGCTTAAATGGCTAACCTCACCCAAGGTGATCTGAATCCTAGTAACTCTCGGGCTATATTGAATGTTGAAGGAGCGCTTGAGAGAACTTTCGATCTAGAAGAACAATACTAGTGGCAACGGTCACGTATTCAATGGCTAGAAGTTAGGGATAAAAATTCTCGATTCTTTCATCTCTCTACTATCAAAAGAAGATAGAGGAATAGGATCTCATGCATTAAAGATGACTCGGCAACCGGTTGATGGAAAAAGATGCTATTTCCAAGAACATTCTAGCTTTTTTCAGGATCTTTTTGCTACCTCGATTCTCACTCTATGGATGTTGTCTTGAACTATATTGACCCAAAATCTCGAGGAAACGAACCAATGTCTTATGTCACCCATTTCGAAGGAGGAGATTAAATCTGTAGTTTTTAGTCTTGGGAGCACAAAGGCGCTGGACCCGATGGTTTTTCTGGTAAATTTTATCATTATGCGTGGTCTGAAATTGATGATTCGGTGTGTTATATGGTTCTTGAATATTTTGCAAGTCATTCTATTTTAGATGGAATTAATACGACTAACATTACTCTTATTTCCAAGATTCATAAACCGGAACATGTCTCACACTTTCGCCCTATTGGCCCATGTAACTTCTCTTATAAAATTATTTCAAAAATCATGGCCAATAGGATGCGACCTTTGCTTGATGATTGTATTTCCCAAAGACCAGGGTGACTTTGTCCCCGGCCGTTGTATTTATGACAACATCATTATTACGCATGAGGTTTACCATTATGTTCGTAATAAGAAATCCGGGGGTAAGTATGAGTTTTCCCTTAAGATAGATATGAGTAAGGCGTATTACTAGGTTGAGTGAGACTTTCTTGAGAATGTCCTATTACGATTGGGTTTTTGTTCGGAGTAGGTGTCTCTTATTATAAAATGTGTTCGTTCAGTTAGCTTAAGTATTTGTTTATCTGGTGAAAATGTGAAATCATTTATCCCTATAGAAGTATTTGCCAGGGAGACCCCCTCTCACCTTATCTATTCATTATTGTTATGAGGTACTCTCTCGTTATGATTAGTAAGAGCCAAAATGACAAGCGGATTAGAGGTATTAAGGCGAGCAATAGGTGCCTAGTTCTTACTCCTAGTTTTTTTTTGCCGATGATGCCCTCTTATGCATGCATGCTAGTCATAGTATTTATAGTTATTTGGCTAATATTTTGGATTTGTATTGTGCAACCTCAGGTCATGTTATTAATCTTGATAAAACCAGTATTTTTTTCCTCTAACACTCCAGTTGCAATGAGAAGTATAATGGGTGGCCTGTTGGGCATCCCCATAATAGAGGACCCTGGAAAATATCATGGTATTTTGAGCCTTTGGGGGAAGACTAAGCATCGGGCATTAGCTTATATCGAGAGAACATGTCACTAGTAAAATTCAAGGATGGAGTCAATCCCTACTATCTTTTGTTGGCCGCAAAGTAAAGATTAAAGATGTTATACAGGCTATCCCAATCTACCCGATGAATTGTTTCAGATTTCCCCTTAAGACATATAAGGAGATAAATAGTCTTATAGCTAACTTCTCGGTGGGATGACAATGCCTTTGGAAGTCAAACTCATTGGAAATCTTGGGAGTCTATGACTAGTAGTAAAAGCACTCTGGTGGAATGGGATTCCAAGATCTATCTATTATGAATGATGCTCTCTTGGCTAAAAGGCGTGAAGGCTTTTGTTGAGCCCCGATGATCTATGGGGTAGGGTGCTAAAAAGCGTGTACTTCCCTAATTAAGACTTCATTGGTGCGAAAAAGGCTATAAGTCCTCTTGGTGTTGGTCTAGCTCTTGGATGGTAGAAATTTCCTCAAAAAAGACCTAAGATGGGATGTTGGTGATGACACTACAATAAGAATATGGGATAAATCCTAGGTCCCTAAGGTTATCTTCCCGAATAAGCCTAGTAACATTGGTGATCTGATTATCTCATAGGGTTTAGGGTTTACTAGGGTCAGTTGTTTGGAGTATCAACCTTTGTGCATCCAATATCCTGCCCTTTCTTAGTAGAAATCACAAAATTGAAACTTAAAACAGCGAAAAAAGTGGTCTAAACGTTGGAATTTGGCCAAAATAGGGCCGATCTCACTCTCTCTTTGAGAGTGACTCTTTCTTAAAATGCCCAATTCCTTGTAAATAAGACCTGGGTTGAGTGATCTGGGTCATAAAAATTTCTGTCCAGCCACCCGAACCACCTAAACTACCGAAATAAAGCTATTTACACTACTGTTACTAATCAAACCGATACAAATTCCCCGACAGCGGTGCCATATTTTGACAGAGATTTGCCGTAATCTCCCAAAATAACCAGATTAGAAAAGGATTTGCAGTATAATGTAACCTGAGTCGTTTCCCAACGAATTCACAGTCGGTTTAATTTGAACAGCAATATAACAGAAACAATGGAGGTTTTGTTTTGATTCAAAGAGAATTTAAAAAAAATGAAGTAATAGAGACAAAATGAAATAACACAGTTGAACAGACAAACAGAGGATTAAAGGATTAACCCAGATTTTGGATTCCACCACTTCCTTCCTCGGACGAAAAAGTTTTATAACCGAACTTGTGATCGACTGACAAACCGAAATCTCTGCGTTTGTCCGAAATTCCCTCAACCGAACAATCGTCCGAATTTATTCAAATCGGTGGCGTATCTCCGTACGATTGCATAGTAATACTTTAACCTAGTTCGAACTACGTCCTTGGGAAATGTCGATCTGGGTTTTTAATCAAAAACCCAATCCAAATCCAAAAATCGAATCCGATTAAAGAATGCAGAAATGAGTTAGACGGTTACCGATTAAGTGTGAATCCTCTGGATAGTGGATGGAATCCTCATCGTTGGGCTAATCACGAAATTTAACCGAACATAATTAAGAAAGACGAAGAACTGATGAAGAACGCGAAGAACATGAAGAACATTGCGAGAGAATTTGAAAACTCTTATTTTGATCCACTAAAATCTAAAAACGTGAATGTCTGAATGTTTATGGCTGCCACTAACTTAAACCTAAACCTAAAATGGAAATGGGTCAGCCCAAAACGAAAATAAAATAAAATGGGCTTTAATTACAAAATTCGAGCCCAAAAATACATACGACTTCGGCTCCAAAATCGACCACTCTTTTGTCGGAATTTGCTCTTCATGTCTTCATAACAATTGTAGCTCTCTGAATCATCTAAAAAATGAGACAAAAATTAGGCAAATCCGATGTCTGGTTCAAGAGTTATGGTAAAAATAGTGAAGCAATGTAAAACTGAAATTTATTATTAAATAATGGCTAAAATATAATAAAAGGCCCAAAGCCCAAATAAGTATAAAAGCCATTATTTATTAGCTAAAGAGTCCTAAATTATAAATCAAGAGACAAAAAGTAGTGTATGAAATATTCAATTATCAACCGTCATACACACCGCATGTTGGAACTTGATTTAGAAGATAAAAGTGATCCCACCTGTACAACAATTCATATGGTGCTTCTGAGTAGTGTTATTGCTACCAATTCCACTCTGTATCAAAGTAGAAGATCCCCAGACAACCAATGTCCAGTATGTGCAAAAGCGGAAGAGACTATCGAGCATGTATTTTTCCATTGCCCCTAAACTCGGTGCATCTAATTTGGTCATTCGCTAAGTCTTTAGGGTTGATGCCTCCGAGAATCTCAAACCTTAATGCTTAGTGGATGTCGATAATAGGTATGACCTGTGAGCAAAACAGGATCTTTCTCGATTTGTTGGCTTCTATGGTTTATTTGGAAAGGTAGAAATGAAATGAATTTTAACCAAAGACAACCGAAACCGAGTGTTCTTATTGAATTGGCTAAGAAAAGTAATTTTGAATTTTGGGCTAATCATGATATAGGGCATAGGGACCCTTCTGTGTGGAGGGGCTGTGATAGTCCTAGCATTAAATGTTCATCCTGTATTAGATAGCCTTAAAATTAATTGTGATGGAGCCTTTTCACCTTATAAGAAAGATACTGCTATTGGGGCAATTTGCCGCAATCATGTTGGCTTTTTTAGATGGGGATTTGTGGATAAAGTTAAATCCATAGCAGCTCTTATGATCGAAGCCTTGGCTTTAAAAAGGGCCTTGCTCCTAGCTATGGACCTCGGACATGATAAAGTGGCCTTTGAAACTGATTGTCTTCTTCTACTTTCTTTTGTTGAGGCCAAGTCACCGGATTTGTACTATTGGAGGTGTAGAAGTATTATCCAGGATATTATTTATCTTCTTTCTTCTAAGGTTGGGTTCTCATTGTCCTTAACCCCGAGAGGGGGCAACCTTGCTGCGGATCTTCTGGCAGCTAATGCTTATAAAGGGGTTTGCCCTGTTGGGTGGGTTTCACGACCAACACCTACTTTGTTGTCACTTCTAGCCCTGGAAGCTCAAAAGACTAATGTTGGTGTTCATGATCCTTTGCATTCTGGTCCTACACTGGACGGTGGCTAGTTTGGTTATTTTATCTTTCATTTTGTTTCCTTTGATTGCTTTCCTGTTGTTTTTGTTTGTTTCCCCGTTTCGTCTTGTTGGTTTGCTTTTCAAACTATTGTTTCTTATTTTTTCCTCGTTGTATCCGTAGCTTCAGTAAGGTTTATTGTTAATAAAATCTTTCATTGACCCAAAAAAATTAAAACGTCTTATAAAAAAGACAAAAAATACATCTAGAATACATTTTATAAAACAAACAAGAGGGTGTACAAAGAAAAAAGCGATTTTATGCAAAAGTTAGAGGTTGTATTAGGAGCAAAACACAAGTCAAATTGAAAGATTCTCTATTTTTTTTATGCTATTAAAGACAATCATGTTCGAGACACCCTTAGATACTAAATATGGATATCTTCTTTTAACAGAGATTTAAACATTGTTTTGTCATCTTAAAAGAAATGAGCTCCTTCTAATTTGGGTTCTTGGGTGAAGGCCCAAACGGCATGTTAGGGAATGAGTTTAAAAGAGATAGGCAAAAGTATACACACACACACAAAGGATAGGTATCCTCATATTGGAGTTAATCGATCATATTTGAGGTCTTGTTAGACACTAAATGTGGGCATCTCTCCTATTAGGGATTTAAACTTTGATTCACCAAGTTGTGAGAGACTAACCCCCTCTACTAGACCCGCCTAGTCCGTTATGTTGTAAGTAGTGGTATGGATATGACAACTGTATTTTTGACAAAATAGAGAGCATAAACTAATAGTATGAGGTTATAAGCGGGATTAACCCCGTGATCTCACGCTTGTAGGGAGCTTTAATTCACTATTACTCCCTCGAGATCATTCATATAAGACATAATTGCTTTTTTGGTTTTTGGAAAAATTATAGAAACTAAATAAATTACTTTAAAATATTTATCTTTATCTTTTTTATACTAAATTAATTTGTCGACTCATGAACCGATATATAATCAAATAATACATGATATATGCTATGATTAACTGACTTATTTAGTTTTATGAATCTCTCCAAAAAAAGTTATATATGTCTTATATTAAAGACCAGAGGAAGAATTTACAAGATTGACAATAAGGATTTTTCAAATAATTATGGTAAGACTCGCCAACAGGAAGAGATAATGAAAAAAGGAATCAAGGCTGAAGATGATTTGCCAAACAAGTGAGCTTCTTTAACATTCTCCACTCATATACTGTTTTGGAGGCCTTACACTTACTATTACTTGACTGTGACTCATCATCACATTCTTCAAAGAACGGTAATATTGAGGTAAAAATATTAATATTCTCTCGTAGAAAATCATTAAAGTATGCTCACTACCTTTACAAAGCAAGCATAGATTTGTCCACTTCCACTTTATGCTTGGATGAAATTTGTTTAAAGCATAGATTTGTTTAAAGATAGGATCCTCCACTTTATGCTTGGATCAAATTTGTGTAGAATTAGGTTGCTCTGCCTGGGTTTCTGACCATGTTCCTATTTCAAGTTTTGGAGGTGTTTTCTGTAATTTTCAGGCATTGTGATTGCCTTTAAAATGGGGAAAAAACAAAGAAGAAGCAAATTTTAGCGATGACTCCATGCTACATTCAAAATTTTGGAGTTATCTAAATATGGGAAATAATTTACTTAGATCGAAAGTTATCTAATATGTAAGATTTTAGATTAGAAAATTATATTCACAAAAAACTTGTTAACAATTTATAACTATTCTGTACAATGATTAATAACAATTTGTGAAATTTTTTTATTTAATGTTAAAAATTTCATTATTAAAATTATTACAAACTGTATCATTTTTAAAATAGGATAATAACTTCAATTTTTAAAGTTTGCTAACTTAAAATTTAAAAAAGGTAAGGTTTTTAAATATAACTTGAAAATGTTGTGCGGATCGGATAATAACAAATCCTTAAAATATAGACTTGATGCAAAATTATTTACCTTTTCTTTTATACCCATGCAGCTTAAATTCTGTGCAATCCAATAATTTAGAATTTGGTTATTGATTGCATTAATTTTACTATATATTCCAAATGTAAATAAAATATTATATAAATTTTTCTAAACTCCAATCTCCACATTAATAATGTAGTAAGGATAAGACAAATAAATTTCGAAAAATATCATATATGCGAAAACTTATTATTTTAACCAATTTTTTATTTTTTATCCAAGCAATTTTCAAATTCGTGACTAATTTCAATAACATATAAATTATTTCTGAATTATCTTCCATGCTTACCAAAATTAGCAATTCATAAATTTTAATTTTAATTAATAATTGGTCAATAAGTAACTATAATAATTTGAAAATTAGCAGTCATAATTTATCCTGGGAAGAAAATAATTCACCAACATTATTTTAACTTGTATCACTTATGTACATGTTCCCCCATAGTTAAGGATCAATAAAATGAGTTAAATAGAACTAGTTCAAGCTCAAGTGCGGCCCCCTAATGGGTCTAGCCATTACTGAAGTACCCTCTTTACTTAGCATTATTGAAGTATCCACCGACAACGCCTACCTAAAAAACACAAAGTTCTAATCACAACTCAAGCATACACAGTACTTAAAGACTTGGAGAACCATGATAAATGTTAGAAAGTTCAACTTCATTATTAGTCACATTTTTTTACCCTTATCTTTCTTCCTCAATCTCAAGGAAGATAATTGTTATAAGTCTCACATCGAGGAGTTTCACAAAAGAAAGTGTGGTTTATAAGTTTAAGGGGCTCTCCCACCAATTAGGCTAGTCTTTTGGAATTAAACCCTCCTTTTAGATTTATGTACATACATAACAATATATTCTTTTTTTAATATGATTGAAACACGCGCACACAAATATGTCAACATTGAGCTGAAACCCAAAGCTTGGACCTCATTTAAGCATTTTATATCATTTAAATATGCGCACAAACATGACAACGTTGAGTTGAAACCTAGGACCTGGACCTATATTTTTTGCAATTCAAATATACGAACACAAACATGTCAAAGTTGAGCTGAAACCCAGAGCCTGAACGTCATCTAAGCGTAAGCTAAAACCAGGACCTATACCCCATTTAAACATGATAGGTGTCGTTACCGTTGAGGAAACTTGTCGCTGACAGTCCATAACAATGACTTACAAGGTTAGAAATCCTCGATCCCTCTCTTGAGATCAAGTTTTTAATTATTGAGCGTAACTGATTTTGGTCATGACAATTAACATAGCTAGCTCGAGTTAGATCCACGTTTGTCCTTCCTCTACTAAGAAAGAAACCCCACATCTCCATCCTTATTAGATCTAAAAGTGGAGATAATTATGATATCTTCTTTACCACCTTGGAAGCTATCAACAGAACATATACAAAGAAGTCATCATCCGAAACCAGATTGTTTTTCTTTATTTTGTCTTGAATTTCACATACCTGAGCTATAACAGAAAAAACTCATGGGATCAGGCAAATCTTCTCATGTAGATGCTGCCTAACCATTTGTAATGTCTACATAAGAGTTAGCAATAAAATCACACAAGAACACAATTTCCTTAGCAAGAAAGGAACCTTCATGAAGCCCTTTTATGATATCTGTGATGGCAGCAACCTCCCCCATGTTCTTCAAGCTTTGTCTATGACCAAATTGCTTTTTGCCCTTGGATATATCTATAAAATAAAAGGAGCCAGTCATGTCTCCCTCAGGAAAGACTTTACTATAAATTCCTGTAGAGCGATTATGACGGAATACTTTGATGTTTCATTCATCTAATGGGAGTGATTATATACATGTACAATAGATTAAAGATCAGAAGAAATCAAGGAAATCGGAAAATATAATCATCAATCACATTAGCTACCCAATTCTATTCCTATTAAATCCTAATAATATGCCTACAATCATGATGCTAGCAAAATTTAATTAAGCACCTCAAGTATACGGTCATGAAAATAGTAAGAGGCAAATCAAAGTCATCTAACAAGACTCAATCTAACTAGTGATTAGTTGTTAAATGTCTTTGTTTTGTTTAAGTTGAACAAGTCAGAATTGCTTTCAATATGAGTAAAGAGAAATTCAATAAGACAAAGGAACAAATAGTAACAAATACTTTCCACATGAGCAAATTCCAACGTGAAGAAGTACAACTTAGAATCACTAATCTCTTATTTGTTTTTTTAGATTTTATCTTGACAAAATTAATTTTAACTTAATCAGCTATTTAAAGTATTAATGTCTCTAAATGTTTGTCGGTCCATTTATACACCTACCTCAATTAATTATGCAATGTCTCACACAACTAAAAAATATGCAATTTAGATTGGGTCCACTCTAATTTGATTATATATCTGAGCTTCTAGGTATTTGTTTATCCTAAACTCCAATTAGATTAAAATATAATTCTACATTCTTAGCGGTTTTTGGAAGGCTTAGCTTAAGCTTCCTTTCTTCCTTCGAGATTCCCTTTATCAAGTTTAATCATAAATCCCCAAAACATGCTCAATAGTGGCTAATCACTAAGTAATAAGCAATAAAAATAAGATTAAATAAACTGAAATAATCACTAAGTAATAAGCAATAAAAATAAGATTAAATAAACTAAAATAATCACTAAGTAATAAGCAATAAAAATAAGATTAAATAAACTGAAATATTAAACAAAACTAATTAGTGGGAACAATCGTTGAATCTCAAACAAGTTCATAGCTCCTCTAGGTTGAAAGAAAAATTAGCCACACATGACCAAAACAAAATCCACGAAATAAAGACAGAAATTTAGCTTCCAAGAATAAAGAGAAAGAAGAAAGAAAGCAAGACTATCAAGGACTCCTTTATTCCTCGCTATTGTCATAGGTGGAGTAGCTTGCTACAACATGTTTGCTTTGAGGGAGTGGAAGGATATTGAAGCAAATTGTCATTAATGAAAAGAATATTTCTTTTTTGTAAGAATATATTTTTGTGATATTGAAAATTTTTCACAAGCAATTTGATCAATATGAGATAAAAAAATTTCTCTCATTTTCCCGCCCTTTTCTTTCATTTCCTTTCTTTCCCTCAAACCAAGCACACAAACTCTTCGCTTTTCTCTTCTGTCGAAATTGCTCCTAGGTCCGTTCTTGTTGCTGTCCGGCTCTAAATATCTCCGCTGCTCCTTTCTCATAATGATTATATCGCTGGGTTGTGTCTTGTGGGCTTCGTCACTCATCCAAATCTGGCCCAAATAATATCTTTTTTTTTTTTTTTTTTTTTTTTTTTTGTGCCATTTGTTTTATCACCTTTCTCCTCTCAATATAATATTATATATAGGGGTTTAATTTTCTCAAATTACATGAGAAGAAAAAGATTCTTCCACACATAAAATAGTGGGACTCACATATACGTATAATGCTAATTATATATATATATATGTGTGGGTCCCACCATTTTATGTGTGTGTAACATGAGAAAACACTTCTCCTACAACATGAGAAATGTTTTTCCCTTATATATATTCTAAAACATACTGTTTGTGTAGTACGTTGGCTGTCCCTCCCCTTAATCTGATTTTCTTTATATATATATCACCTCGCGTTTGATTCTCCATAAAATTTTCTTTTTTTAATTGACTTAGGTCCCGTCTTTAATTTCAATATGTATGTATGTGTGTGCAGTTTAATGAATTGTTTTCTTTTATTTGAAGTCTTCTTTTTTGATAGATCACATGATATCTCCTACAAAATAAAAACAAGATATGAGTATATTTTAATTCCCCGGTTTTAAATATAGGACAAAGTTTATAATGCAAATTGCACTATAAAATTTATCATATATTTAGGACCCGAAGATAGTATATCAAAATATCCTTTTATTCTATAATTAATTAAAGAATAAAAAATATATATGATAATTAAATAGGTATAAAATATTAATCAATCCAACTAATTATATCACAAAATATAAACCGATTTTTTTTTTTTTGATACACAAATATAAACCTATTTAATTATAACCTCAATACTTATCAAACTACTAATATTAATATTTACATATTGACTACACTCCCCCAAATTGAATCATAGATGCTAATCATATCCAACTTGTTAATGAAACAGGTGAATACTTCTTCTGATAGTCTTTTTCATAAGAATGTCAGCAAATTGATGTCTTGTAGACACATAGGACAAACACACAATCCCTTCTTCTACATTCTCTATAATGAAATATCTATCCACTTCAACATGTTCAATCCTACTATGTTGAACAAGATTGAGCGTCATACTGCCTTGTTGTTACAAAAGAGCTTTATAGGAAAATATACTTGAATTCGAGCTTCCTAAGCTACACACTTCAACCATAGTTCAACCTTATGCTAGAGCTTGTAATTTTGATTTTGCATTGCTCTTCAAGGCAATTTGCTTCTGACTTTGCCAAGTGACCATGTTTTTTCACACATTGTACAATAGCCTAAAGTCGACCTACTATCTTCTTTAGACACGGCCCAATCAGCATTTGTGCATATCTCTATTGTTCCAACACTGCTCTTTTTGAACGAGACCTTTTCTAGGTGTCTTTAATTTTAAGTTCCTTAGAATTTTATACATTGCATCCATGTGCTTCTTCCTAGGTGACTGCATGTGTTGACTTGCTACACTTACAACACACAATTTCAGGCCTTGTATGAGAGAGATAGATTAATCTCCCAACCAGCTTTTGGTATCTACCTTTTTCAACTGTCTCTTCTTCTCTTTCCCTCTTCTTTTCTTTGACTCTCTCTCTCTCTCTCTCTCTCTATCTTTACTTCCTTCTCATTCTTTCGTGCCTTGTTTTTCTTTGTTTTAATTGGTATCTTGCTAGGTTTGCATCCTAGCATTCTCCTTTTCTTGAGTATATCAAGAACATACTTCCTTTGGGAAACATAAATGCACTCCTTGGACTTTGCAACTTCTATCCCAAGAAAATATCTCAGCTGCCCCAAGTCTTTCACCTCAAACTTCTTGTTTAGGGCTACCTTGATTCTCTCCATTTCTTGAACGCCATCACCGATGAGAATGATGTCATCCATGTAGACAATAAGAATGGTTGTCATTTCTCCATTGTGTCAAATAAACGTAGTGTTATCATGTAATTCTTATTTGTAACCTTCCTCTTTTAACACTATAGAATCTGTCAAACCACGCCTAAAGGGATTGTTTTAATCCATATAAATATTTCTTCAACCTGCACACTTGATTTTCATATTTGCTATTGAATCCTGGTGGAAGTGACATGTACACTTCTTCCTTTAATTCCTCATTAACGAAGGCATTTTTTATATCCAATTTTGAAGTGGCCAATCGAGGTTAGCTACTATCGATAGTAAGATCCTAATGGTATTGAGTTTCACCAAAGGTGCAAAAGTCTAAATGTAGTCAATTCCATAGGTTTGAGTAAACCCTTTAGCCACTAAAAGTGCCCTGTATTTGTTCAGTGACCCATCGAGATTGTATTTTGGGGTAAACACCCATTTGCATCCACAGGCTTCTTTTCTTTTGGCAAAACAACAATTTCCCAAGTGTCATTCTTTTCTAACACCCTCATCTCCTCAAATAGTGCATTTCTCCATTCAAGGACTTCAATAACTTCATAGACATTGTGTAACATCCTTAAATTTTTTTGGACTCAGGGAGTCATTTGTGGCTTAGCATGTATATAATTAAAGAGAATGATGTGGTTTATGAAAATTTATTTATGAAAAGTTATTTTTTTTAAAAAAAAAAGTACTATTATTATCATTATTAAATTAACTAAGTTTATTAATAATGATAAATGATACTAATAATAATACAAGAATATATATATATATATATATATATATATATATATAGGATAAATATCTCCATAAAATAATCTAGATCTATATAAATGATACCAAGTTTCTATTGTGCTTGGATACGATGACTCCATGCATAACTTTAACACAGTCCCGTAGTTGATTATTGTTCAAGAACATGTGATAAAATCTCCCAGCTTATTAAAATGTCATCTTTCTCATTTTCAGGAATATCACGACAATATTCGCCATCTTGATGGACCAGAAGAGAAGGAACGAGCTCAGGCAAAAATTCAGAAGTTCATCGCAGCATTATAACTGCTGTAACTTGTAAAGCTCTCTTAGATTTCAATAGGGCAGGGCTTAAAATCTTATTAACTCCTTTATCTTGTGCTGATGTGTAAAACCTGTCTCATCACATGTTAAGGAAGCAGGCATAGATTAAAACGTGGGGATGATAATGGAGAAAAAGAATTCTGGTTTGCAAATGTCTTGTGCTGTTGAGGTAAAATTCATATAACTGTATTGTTTCTTTTTGTTGGAAATATAAATATGATGACATTAACTTACCTTCCTCAGATTCTATCTCATAGCTCTCAATCTTCTCTAAGATTACTGATTTATCAATTAGTTTATAGGATTTAAATTTGTTAACAATACTTTCTTGTGCTTGATAATAATTGAGTTTTTAGAAATGTTTTCGAACTCGGATGCCGCCCTATGATTTAAGCGGTCTGCTTTAGACCATTGTATGAGTTAAGCCGAATCAAGCCGCTTTGAATTGACTTTTGATCTGGAAACCAGACTTGAGCTGGTCAGCTGGATGTAGAAAAAGATATTGTACTTTTCTTAGTTTTTTTTGATACTTTTGATCTGAAAATCAGATTTGAGCCGGACGCAGAAATAGATGTTATACTCCTCAATTTTCTGATTAAAAACCTTCAAATCCGATCTGTTTCATTGTCGTTCTAATCTGAGTTCACACATTCACTTACTAAAATACCTATATTTAGTTCTTCGAGCTGCAATTCCCTCCGGCGTTTTCGCTGATCAAGTCGTTGGTTCTTTTTTATACTATCCTGGGCTTTATTTCTGATCCTATCATTACCATTATTGTCGTGAAGTACATTACTTTCATAGGAGTCATTTGTTTCCAAATTTGGAAAAAAATTCGAAATACGGTATGTATATGAGAACTCCACCAAGGCTGCAATTAATGTACCATTATAAGCTTTGTTTTAAGCAAACATGGAAGACCAAATTTGGGAAGATATCAAACCGGACTTATAATTTTAAATCATTTAAATAATTAATTAATTTGTTTTTCCCATCTAATGACCACCAAGATAAATGAGAATTTTAAGTAAAAATTTAGTAGAGGATACGAGTACATTGATGAAAATGACTAGAAAGAAAAGACATCAATCATCCAAAAGACTTCCATCAAGAAAAAGACAGCATATAATATAAAGAGAGGACACCATATTCAAATTAGAAACAAAATTCTTACCTAGGAGCAGTTGTTAGGATCACATACTTATTTGTAATAATTTTCTATTGTAAATAAAGACACCATATGACCAACGGGATTGGTACAAGTGGTAGTAGTTAATGATCGCTTAAGCAAGGTCTCGAGTTCGAGTCTTGTGAATGCGAAAAGCCCCGGCCGGGAGACTCACCCACCATAGCCCAGTGTGCGACCCGGTCGGATTCGGATTAGTCACCCCAAAATGGGTAACCAAAAAAAAAAAAAAACAACATATGCATGATGCCCCTAATTTCATATTTCACACAAATATTGCTTGCAACCATATCCGCTTGGTGAGTCATGAACTGGTCATAGCCCTGCTCATGCGTATTATAACATGTAAATATATACTATAATTTCAACCATCATTTCTTATACATACGTATATAGTTCGGAGCTTGTTTTCCTTAATTGTGGTGGCCATGTAACCTATAGTTCAAGCCCAAGTTTTATCCTATACTGGTCTGCTTCATAATATATAGCCTTTGTTACAAACAAAACAAAAAATAAAGTACTTCACCTTCGTTAATTCCTTTCTTCAAACTGTCACTTGATGAAACCTCTGGTATTCAATTAGAGGAACACGTATTGATTAAACTCTTCAAACATATATCCATTTTGCGTGAATCACCTACAACTTATATCACATATACTGAACGATTTATATGGTTTGATTTGCCAACTAGCTCATGTTTAGGAAAGGCATTGTTAATGGCTTGAGCTAAATTTTGGTCATCATCACCATTATGGAAGCAACCTCTTTCTTTAGCATCGTTCACTAGCTTTCTCCATACTGAGCCACTCTGTTTTAGAGTTTCTGCATTCCCCAATATCCAAAGACAATGTCTGCCCAAAAGCAAAAAATAAAATAGATAAATAAAATCTTATCATCAACTCCAAATTAGTGATACTTCTCAAGCCTTGATATTTTCTGTTTCAATTGAGAGATTTTCATTGTTAGATAAGCTAGTGGGCATATACTTCTTTCAGTCCTATTTATAAGGGCCCTTCTAAAAGGTTTTTATGGTCCTAAATATAAGATCATATGCAAAAAGGTTAATAGGGTTAAATTTTTCTATCCCACAAATACCCTTAATAAGTGTAACATAGTGAGAAGTTGTATAAGAAAGAAATTAAAGGGGATTAGGATAGGTTAATTTTAATTGGAGGAAAATGTTGGAAAGTAGTGATGATTTTTTTATCATTTCAATAACAAACTATTTAACCACTTTTCTTAATCCATGTGGAGTACTCCCTTTGGTCCTTTTTAAAAATATTTTTTTCATGATTGTGCAAAATAAACTAGCGGTTAAGATTAGTTTAAAACAATAAATGTGTTAAAATTGACATATATTTTTCACATATGACCTTATTTATAAAAAGAGCATAGAAGAGAGAAGGAGTATAAAATATGAGAGAATGAGTAATAAATAACTGAATGGAAAGAAAATTAGTTACTCATTAATATAAAGATATGTATTTAATAGAGGTAGAAAAGGAAAAAGTACTTTAAATTTTGAGACAAAAAAGTTGCTTGCATTAACAACTAGCCCCAAGAGAAAGTTTCTTATAAATATGACCGAGGGGAGTAGTAATTATGAGGCTTTTATAGAAAGGACCAGAGAGAGAAATAAACAACCTTGCAGTTATGAATGATTCGGCCTATTATATTTATATATCTGAGTTTATCTAGGAATTTCTCAAGCATTAACAAGTAACCTACCTTGCACGAGTTAGAGCCACATTTGTTCTTTGTCTATTAGAAAGAAACCCCACATTTCCCTGCTTATTAGATCTGACAGTGGAGATCATTATTATATCTTCTTCACCACCTTGAAAGCCATCAACAGAGCGAATGTTCACAGAGAAGTCAGGATCAGAAACCAAGTGGTACTGCTTGACTTTCTCTTCGATTGCATGGACTTGAGCCTTATATGCAGATATCACTCCTATGCTGAGTTTCCTTCTCTTGCTCAAGAACTCTAGCAGAAAAAAGCAAAGGGCCATTTATATATTCAAAGTATTCTTCTCAAGAAGATTGTGCCCAATCAATTACCCCCTTTGTTTCTTTTTATAAAAGACAAGTGACAATTAACTATATGATTTTGGTCAAAAAGCTGTTTAAAACTAGTTAGAAACAATCAAAAGTATCCTTATTTATGTTTGGGGAGTGTAAGAGAGAGAAAAAGCAAATTACCGGAAAAAAGAGGAGTGCGTAAGAGGGAGAGAGTGTGCAGTGGATTAAATGCAATGATATTAATACAAGTAATTAAATAGAGGAAAAATGAAATATTAACAGAAAAAAATTGGAGACAGTCTCTTATAAATAGGAATAAGTCATACCCAAAATTTATCTCTTATAAAATGATCGGAGGGAGTACTAAGCAAGAAACACACACCTTTGTGTAGGCGCTTTATAATCTCAGAGATAGCAGCAACTTCCACCATGTTCTTCAAGCTGTGCCCATAACCAAATTGCTCTTTGCCCTGAGCTATGTTTATAAAAGAATAAGAGCTGTACATTTTTCCTTCAAGAAAACTTTTACTATGGTTTGAATCTCTAACATTAATGCCATCCAGAAGTTGGCCTTGGTAGAATTCCCTATTGGGGAATAAACTTATGGATGGATGCATTCTAAATTGGACTTTGAGCATATGCTTCATGAATCCCAGCAACACCAGCCTCTGAAACACGCTTCTTCCAAATCCAGCATCATCAGAAATCTGAAATTTGATTTTCATAAACATACAAGCCAATAGTGATCTTTAGTAATTTCAACCAACACAAAACACAAATCAAAGTGAAAAAACGAATAAAATCAAAATCTTATGAAGGTTCATGAATGGTTCTAACAAAATCCCACCTCACACTTCAAAAAACATACTGCATTATAAAATGGAGAAAACAAAACCCTTCTCAACTTCTACTAAAACTTAATTTTAATTAAGAAAAAAGGGATAGCAAAGATCAAAATTCAAATGAAAAATCATTGTTGGGTCCAAATGAAGGGATGTAATCACCACCAAAAAGTCATAATAACAAGTGAGCAGGAACCTATTGTCATTTCCTGCATCAGAATCTCAGAGTGGTTTTCCCAAATTCAAACCACTTTTTCATATAAACATTGGATACCTCATCCATAAAAATTTGAAAGTAAAATTATAATTTTTCAGGTGAATGATCATGAAAATGTCATCATAACCTCGAACAAAAGTTTTATTTTAACCCCTCCTCACACTTAAAACACTTCCAAACCCATCTTAGCTTGTACTAAATCTTAATTTTAATTGAAAATGATAGCAAAGATCAAAAGTCAAACCACTTTTTCATATAAGCACTCATACCTCACCAATAACAACTTGAATTTAGAATTACAAGTTTTCAGGTGAATAATGATGAAAATTTCATCATAAGTCCTACCAAGACATTGTGAAAACTCTATTACCTTGCTCTTAACCATTGCGGAAGTTGCCTCTCATCACCTATGATAATAGCATGTCTTGCACCTGGAAGTTGCAGAGGTATTGTTGATTCACATTCTTTGAGTTGAGCTGCCTCATCTATAACTATAAAGGGTAAGGGTGTCATTCCTTTAGTGAACAGTTTGGAAGAACCCGATGCCGTACAAAAAATTAGGCATGTCTTCTTCAAGCAAATATCTCTTATTTCAAAGGGGCTTCCAAGTTGAGGAAGTGAAATTGCACGAAAGTGATCTAAGTATTCTAAGGCATTCATCTCTTTTCATGCTTAACCTTCCAAAGTTAAATGTAACATCTTTTATTGGAACTTGTGTTTCCACAGGCATGGAATTAAGAAACATTTGCATCATCCCACGCAGATGGAAAATATATCCAATTTCTTCTCTTTCACATTTGGAAGTCTTTGGTTGAATGACATTACTTTTTCCTCTACATTTTTTGTGGGAATTTCTATGAACTCGTTTTGATGCAAAGAATTTCCAAGGGCTTCAAGCAAATCAAGAGTTGCACATATGTTCTTCACCGCCTCAAATGGAACAAGAGAAGTTGGTAATTGTGAGTATAATGTTTGCAAGCTAGACTTGAGATTCACATAAATGAAGCTGAACCTCCTCTTTACAAACTGAACTTCACTTTATAAGAAAGGTATTGGTAATTAATGAAACTGTATCTCTTCTTCACATATTGCTTCAATGTCATACGATCATCTTTATTATCTTCAAGTTGCTTGCATGAAAGATATGCTTGCTCTACATTGCTGTAATTAAGCTTAGTAAATTGTTCCAATGACATAAGATCATTATTACCCTTCTCTTGTATCGCATTGATATTGGATAAAAGATACTGTTGATGAGGGTTCTCAAGCAAACTGATCATGGATTCCAAGTCATGTTTCCATCCGATCGGTGGAGAGAGACACTTCTCAAGCATATCAACACGATAATCAAGAAAGATATCGTGAGACTCCGAGTAATCATCAACTTTCATTCGAGAACTATTTCCGAAAAGCACTATGTCACCAAGCCCATAGGTATCAAACTGAAGTTGATCTTGAACTAAACCACGTAGGCGGATCGCCACTTCCAACACAGCAGTATTGGTTGGAGCACATGTTAATGTTCTTGTCTTTAGTTTGAGCAGCGCAAATAGCATGGATGCAACTGTCTTTGTTTTGCCAGTCCCAGGGGGGCCCCATATTAGTTTCACAGTGTGGTTGTGATGACATTTCCTCATTGCAACACTACTTATTACAGCTTCTTTCTGGCTTTCATTCAGATTTTGGGATCTGATCATGTTTGTTATCATAGAAATGTCGGTGTTACAGTGCTCTAATGAAGGGCAAATATGACTGCTCTTTCCCATCTGTAAAACAAGGCATGATAAAAGCATCAAAATGGCTGTTTTATTACCATCTGGAGAACAAGTTACTGTTTTTGTGCATTGGTTGAGTGAGATATAATACGAAAAATAACCTCATTCTTATTAGAACTTCTAGTAGCATAGCATGCATATTAATTAAATAACAACATATGGCTCAGGTGATATTTGGTAGACAAGGAGTTTTACAACTTACTTGA
Source organism: Acacia acuminata (assembly GCA_019022655.1). NCBI lineage: Eukaryota > Viridiplantae > Streptophyta > Magnoliopsida > Fabales > Fabaceae > Acacia > Acacia acuminata. Next base: position 682,069 of record JAFJYI010000153.1, on the reverse strand, counting down.
GTATAGGACAGATGAAAAATTCATAAATACTTGCAAAATAAGGGTTCTCACGTTAAATACCACTTGCTTCTTACCAATGTATCAGATTGCAGAACTTTTCCAATAATATTGAAGTTTGCACCCTGCAACTGTGAGTTCAAAGCCTTCCAAATACGAATATTGGTCATCAAGTTGATAAGATACGTGGCATAGAGCATTTTTACATTGTTGCCCCTCATATCTGGTTCAATCTCTATGCTCTTTGATGAGAGTATTCTGATCTGACGCCCTTGTGACATTTGAACATAAGCGACATGATAAAATCTTCCAGGTTTGTTTAAGTCTTGAATGCCTCTTGGCCTACCATCAGTGAGGGCTATGAGATCTCCAGGTGCAGGCTCATACCCTCCACCATGACTCTCATCAAATGTCAATTGATAGATCAAGCCCTTAGTCATCCTCTTACATCTGAGTATTTTACAAGTAGGGGCTTGGGAAATGCCCTCCAAGCTTGAACACAGATCACCGTGTGTTTCCTCAATCAGTGAAGGAATAAAAGATTTCATGTATTCTGTTGCTGATACAAATGTTACAGGAATCTTCGGCACCTGAGAGAAAATTATCATATCAAGTGTACTTTAAATTTCACAAAAATCCCTTTCAACAAAGTAAAAACAGAGTACCAGCAGTTCTATAGACCATTAACGATAAGTTGTTGCTTTCCTGTAATTGTTCTTGGTTTGTGTTTTGATCACGAGGTGTTTCATTGTTTGTTTTCCTCTGTTTTATGTGTTTCTTGTACTTTAAGTATGATGTAGCAAAATGCCAGGATGCAAAACTGAACGTAAGGAAATCAATTAAAAAAAAAAAAAAGAGGATCTTTATAGGCTCTCAAGAGGGTAAATTTCCCTTTCCGTAGTTAATGAAAAAAGAAAAAGAAAGAACTGGAAATAAAATGCAGAAGCTAATATCAACATTAAAGAATACATATTTTCAGTTAAATAATAATACCTTGTCTTTGTAAAGGTTTTTGCTGAGAGCATCGCCAAAAGTCCAAGAGAACACAATATCCACCAAGTCGGTCTTTTCCTTTCCCTTTCCCTTTCCATTGCAAGTTCTCTCCATCATTTGATAACTTGTTGGTTGATTCTAAAGCTAAAGAACACACTGAATCACTCTCAGCTTTTCTGGGTTTGGTGTTGGTTCGTGAATAAAAAAACCCAGCACAAAAGAAAGGGTTATCTACTGGTTTGGCATATGAAGAGTCTTTGACAAGACAATGATGAAAGATGCGAAGAGGTTGAAGACAAGTCAATGAATCATAACGGTTAGATGAGTTGGGAAATTGTTCCCTGCTTTATAAGCTATGTTTGGAATATCAAGTGATGCTAGGCTGCGTTCACATTAGGTGGACATTCTTTATGGGCAGCTTATGTGTTCTTCCTTCTCATTTTAGAGTGAGTTAGAGTTGGGAATCAAGGCTGGCTCGGTCCTATAAGATTTGGGGTAAGAAAAACATCTATTTTTTAAAGCTTGACATAAAAGCACTAGGGCGGGGCGGCTCTACAAAGCCCAAAAATTACTATTCAAAATTTTAATTATTTTTCCTCCGTTTTAAAAAAAAAATATAATTAATAAATTATAATAATTAAAGTTCTAATTTATCACACAAATATTGTCAAAATTAATGTTTGCACAACACACTTAATGCAATAAACAAACGCAGTTACAATTCATAATTAAAAGTAAACTATTTTCTACGAATAACTCATACAAAGCATAACAAGCTTACCACTAAACAATATGGTTACGATGACTATCATTTTTATCTTCTCACTACTATCATTAATTTCAAAGGCATTTGATTTTGCTTCACTTTGGGTAGTACTCTCTACTTTATGGATAAAAATATCAAGAATATCTTCTCTCATATCATAAATACATCCATAATCTTTTTTGCAACAAATATTAAACCAAATTATAAAATTAAAGTATAATTAACTTTATAACAAATAAAAAATACATATAAATTAGTAAATCAAATGATAAAGTTAAGTTTTTTTTTTGTTGGTTGGTAAAAAAGGAGGCTAAGCCTTTATCTTAAGAAGTATGAAAGAGGGGATTGGATCCCATACAATCTTTTGTAGCCTAAGTCCTAAGAAAAGAAGGACATTCATTAAAGAAACAGGAATGGGACAAACCATTCTTAGTAAGCTTGTCCGCCACAAGGTTAAAATGAAACAAAAAATATATATATTTAAAGGATTTAACGGGTTGGCCTTTGGCCATGCAAGACCGGTCCTTTTAGGCCCCCGGTCTTACAAGATCGGCCATACATGGTCAACTTCATTTAGAAGCTCCAATTTACAAAGGTTGGGCTTAAAAGGATCAATCCGATGGGCTCGCCCCAATTTTCTAACTCTAGAGTTAGCACATTTTTATTTTATTTTATTTTATTTATTTATATTAAATTATATACTATATCTTGAAATATTTTTTTTACTTTTGAGTATCTTATATTAATTAATTTTCATGATATTGGTATTACATGAAAAATATTTCATGATCCAACATATAAATAAATAAAATATATAAAAAATAAAAAAATGTGCTCACCTCAAAATTAGAAGAATGAGCACATAAGGGATATGCACCTAATTTAAAACTACCGATTGGCTTCTCTCTCATATCTCTTACCATCATTTTCCCTCCTTTTATTTTTTTCTACCATTGAATTAAGATTTTAACCATTCAGAGTTAATATTTTATAACAATTTTATTATAATTTTATTTAAAATATATAAAAATAATTTTTTTATAGAAAATACAAAATAAATGTAAACTAGTAAAATCATTTCTATATCTTTTATACAAAATTATAATAATATTTTTATAAAATGTTAAATGTAAACCGGAAAAGAGAAAGGGAAAAAAGATGGGAATAGGTACTGGAGAGGTCCACTCACTGCTTTAGTGCTTCGCTCCATGGTTTCGGTTGACGATTACAGGAACCAAGTCAGCAAACTTCAAGGCTAAGTAAAATGACGGCTGTTGTATGAAAAGCTATATTGAGTGATCCCAAGGACGAGGGTCGGCAAATAGATTAGACGTTCGCTTTTTTTTTTCCTTCTGAAAAAAAAAAAAAAAAAAAAAAAAAAAAAAAAAAAAAAAAAAAAACCCAATGGGTGAAAAGAAATTAAAGAAGGCGAGAGACTTCAACTTTTTTTTTTTTTTTCTTTCTCTAATTTTTATTACAAACTCCAATGACCAAAAAAAAAAAAAAAAAAGGGTAACTCGGAGTCTCGGACTGTGTAATATAATTTGGATTAATAAAATGTTTGACCCTTGTATTTTATCTTATTTTGATTTTGGCATGTGTAGTTTTAAATTATATGTTTTTGTCTCTAAAGAGGAAAAATGTTCAACTTTTCAAACAAAATATAAGGATTAATATTTTATACAATTTTTTTTTTTTTAAGAATCAAAATTAAAATAAAAACAAACCAAACATTTTACTAATCCTAATAATCGCGCCTTCCCTTTATTATAAGGTCTATTGAATTGAAATGCAATGTTTAAGAGATTAGTTAAATGTAATAAATATTTTTAAAAAAAATATGCTCTTATTTATAAATTAATAGGAGGGAGTGTGTGATAATGAGAAAAATGATAAAAGAGAATGTATGGAGAAAAGATTATGTGAAAGAATAAAAGGAACGGAAAAATTCAATATGACATAGTTTTAGTTAACCTTTAAAATTTTCTGAAACTTCACTCCATGCCTGAATTAAAATGAACTTAAGTCTTGTTAGTAAAAAGACAATGATGCCTTTTTTTCAGAATAGCATTTAATTAAAGGAAATGAGTCAACATTTTAAAATGCATCCTATTAATTTAAAGATGTGAACGAATAACTGAAATTTTCTCTAAAAGAAATGTGAAAGAATATAAGGAATGAGTCAACATTTTAATTAAAGGTTAAAGTTTGTCGAGCACCATGAAATCTATTTACAGGTGTGCCTAATATCCTAAAGTAATTTGTAATGCATATCACATTTTAAAATATTTTTTAATATGCGTCCATCATCCTAAAATATTTTATGATTCATCTAGTAACATAAAGCATTCTTTCATGTGTGTTTAAGCAGCCCTAAAGTATCCTTTCATGGTTCACGGGTGCATCTAACGATGAAGCAAATTGAATTAAACAATATAGCATCAGCCTTAAACATGATAAGCACAAAAAAACGGGTATCGGTTAATTGTAACTTCATCCATTTAATAGCTTGGACGTTCAAAAATTTAAAATAAAATTGAAGGCATTTTCCACAAAAAAAAAAAAACACACACACACACACACCCGAAAGTGGACTTCAAAAAATAAAAAACAGTTAAATTTATGTGAGTGTGACATTAATAAGTAGCATTCATTCGTCACTCTATTGAAGATAAGTGTGCTTTAATAAATTACTTCTTTCAGTCCTATTTATAAAAGCTTAATAATTATGGTTTAAAAAATAGTTAAAATTAATTAAAATCAATAATTGTGTCTAAAATAAATATGGTTAAAGTATACGTTTGGTCATTTATATATATTTACATCAAATTTCATTTTAGCCATTTAAATTTAAAAATTACAGTTTTAATCCTTAAATTTTAACACCGTTAGCCTTATCTAATAGAAAATGCTAACTCATTGAGTCATATTATTTTAATCCTATAGCACTCTTTTTTTTTTTTAACAAATTCATATTTTTAATAATAATAATAAACTCTTGCTTTTTAATCAAATATCTCCCTTCCTCGTCGAAACCCTACTCCTCTTTCGCAATGCCTTCTTCCTCCACGAATAAAAAGAAATAAGAAGAAACCATACCTCCTCCATAGATGAAATTGGTTAGTTCTCAAATGAAGCAAATGTGTAATTTGCTTTTGTGCGGCGAGCTCGACGGTGGCCTCTAACAAAGTGGTTAGTTGTCAAATGAATATGGGATGAGATCGGGAATTGGGATTACAATCGCAATAGTTAGTTCCGAAGATGAGAATTGAGATGAGAATAAATATGGGATTGAACAAAATGAAGCAAAATTCAAAGGTTATGGTGCTGCATCTTCTTGCACCCTAAATTAGCGTTCTACTGTGAGTGCTCCTATTGGTCAAAATCCTCTTGTAGTAAGAGAACTAGTCAAACAAGTAATAAAACAGGAAGAGTTCGGATTTTATCTTAAGTCATATTAATCTCCCAATTAGCCTCTAACACACTTTGCTACATCATTTTACTACACGGCCTTTCAAGTAGTCTACGAAAAATGTCTATTGCAACGTTATTCAGTTAACCCACCACTAAATTATACAGAAGTGTCCGCATCCTGTAAGTACACCCCTTACTCTACTTCTCTCATATTCCTGTGGCGATTTTTTAGCTTGGAATGTTAATTTAACCTAGGTGTATAAGCTATATGAGGTGGACCCATTCCTGTAATATACAATTTAGATCGAGCCCTACACAAGCTCACCCAAAGACACACCTGTTCAACAAAGGTCTAACCACGACTCCCTTCCGAAAGCTAAGGCCATCGATCTAGCCTACTAGTAGCCAACAAAAAGACTAAACAATAAATCACAATTAAACAAACTGAATTTATTGAATTGAAATCTTAGCAAACTAGGTTCATATTACAACTTAAGAATTCATCCTTACTTAGCCAATGGAAATTAGTTCATGACTGATAAGGGAAACAAAATCAAGATTATATTAGAACAACCCATGGAAAGATTAAGAAAGGAAACTAAAACAGAGAAGATTGTAGGAGTAGTCAACTGCGTAGTAACATCTTGTCACGCGATGTCTCTACGTCTTCTCCTGCTTTCTTTTCTGCAGCTCTCTCTCAATGAATCTCAATCTCGTTCTTAAATTTGGTGAAAATTATCCGGGCGGTTCCCCTTATTTCATCACCGTCCGGGGAAAAGTGTTCAATGCAGCGCGAGCGCAATCCGCAAGGTATTCGACCTAGACCCCACAGACGACGAATACAACGAGCTTCTCCCGGAAGGGGAAAATCCCGAAGTCCTCGCTAAGGTGGCCGCCCGACTACGTGTGCCCGGTTGCCGAATGGAAGATTTCCAAGGAAAGGTCCTACAATTTGAAATGCAGCCGATCCCCGACCCGAAGCCCGTGCTCACGGTTCCATTTCCTCCGCTACCCACTCATGCCCACGCCGCACACACAAACTATCTCTAAAGAACACGCATTCCTGCTCTTTTGCCTCTTAGAGGGCAAACAAATTGATGTTGATGCACTCATTTACCGGGAGCTATTTGAGTCGCTAAGAAACACCACGGGAAACCTCTGGTTCCTCGCACTAATCACCGAGCTCTGTCGCAACGCCGAGGTGATTTTTGATGCCAGCGAGGAAAGAACTGATCTACTGCAACCTCTTATCATGGCAGTTGTGCAACGCATTTTGCAAAAATGTCAACCGCGAGTCACTCAGACCAACCTCGCAAGTTCCTCCGTCTAGCCTCCAACTGACACAACCCCAATTTCTGCAGCAGCCTTCCATGCTATGGATGCCCAGGTGGTCGCTTTGCAACGCTCAATGAGCACACTACTTCTTCAGCAGCAAATGTCATGGTAATATGTTGCCGAGCGAGATCGCAGCCTTGCCGCAAATCTCAAGGCGAATGCCCCAAAGTACACCCCATTGCCGGCTTTCCCTGAGATGACTTTTGATATGCACAATTCGGATGCCGGTCCACCATAGCAGGAACCAACAAGCTCGCGGAAGCGTCATCGAAGCAAAGCCCTCAAGAAGGCGAGCCAAGACACACTCCGTCGACACCGAGGACGACGAAGTGTCAAATTCTCATGGACCTTCAGCGGGAAAGGTTAAGATAAGATGAGGTGCTCATTTCTCGGTACTAGACTATTTCTCTGTTTAGATATTATAATTTTAATTCTTAATATGGTTTCCTCTCCCTTGTTGCCTAACAAAGAAGATGTTTAAAAAACACACACGAGGGATGATTTGGGTATTTCCTATCACTCCGAATAGTCCCTCATCTCTCCCTTTTCGCTTCTTCATTGCAATGGGGGCATTGCATCATTCAAGTGTTGGGGGGATTAGTTATTTTAATCCGTGATCTAATCTGGCTATTTGAATGTGCGTGTGCTATCCTAATTTTCCCCGAATTTAGCTTTTGCACAAACTGAAAATTTTTCAAACCGCATGATGGAGCATGAACAGAATTTTGTTGTAGTAGGATGAATGTCTATAACTAAGTATAGCAAGATTGCCTAGGGAAACGAACCTTTAGGCTTGGGAAATTGACAATGCTAGCAAACCCGATGTGGGGTAAAGTGGCAATGAGGAAGTTTAGAGAGAAGAACCCACAATGGAAGGAATTATTTGAGCCTAATTGTTTTATTCTAGTGTGCATGTCTGCTAGCCCATGTATGATCCTTGATTTGTCTTAGTTCTTTCATAAATTGTTTAGCATCTGAGCATGTAATTCGTAGGATAAAGGCATTCATATCACTCCCTCCATTCCTATACACAAACCAAGAGACCTCACCATTGCTATCCCCTTTAGCCCCATCGACTATGCTATAGCAGAACTAGTTAGACAAGAAGAGTCTTGTGAAAACTATAGTGCAATGATAAAGCAGTATGCCTCCACAAGATGCTGCGAGAAAGCTGTCTTGCGATAAAAAAAAATTCAAGGAAATTCTTGAAAGAAAAAGTGAACAAAAGAGACCTAGAATAAAGAGCAAAGAAGGAATACAAAGTTCAAAAGAGACATTTGATTGAAGATAAAAGACTTGTCTAATACCTCGCTATAGCGTTAACCACCACTTCTCATCTCAACACCTAGCCATCCATACCATTATAACCCAAGAAGTCCTTTGGAGGAATGAAAATCGATGCTAGAAGCAATCTTAGAACTTTGACAAGGCTATGGAACTTCTAGGTTAGCATGACAAGAGAGAAAGCTAAAATCCCCGGGTGAGAGAGCGTAAACATGGAACTTGAGAGCCTCTCGACGCTTCTTTCATCTAAGCAATGCCACACATCACGAGCCGCTAGTCTGGGCATTGGGATTGCCTATATGGGGACGGAACCGAAAGCGTTGTGTAAGCATAGTTATACGGATAGGAGTGCTACGACTATGAGTTTTGGTTAGCATTATCTTATTTTGCCCAAGAGTGCAAAAAGCTAAGTATGAAGGTATTTGATGAGCACAATTTATGCCATGTTTTCCCAGTATTAAATGGCAAAATTGAACAGTGAATATGAGCTTAACTGTGTTAAATCTAAGCAAAAAGGAATTAATTCATTATACAGGGAACTAAAGGATGCATTTCACACATATCCTAAACATGCGCTAATAAAAGAATAAGTTGCGAGGCTTTACGAGAAAAACGTATAGCAAAGCTGATACTATGCTATAGCATCAGGACAGCTTATCGAAGTGCAATACAAGGCATCTCTGAAGCTATAGCAAAGTAAAGGACGTAATGCTACGCGGCATATGTTCGATTTTTTGTCAAGATTATTTCGAAATATAGTGAAGATTGAGAACAACGGTAGATTGCCGACGTAACAAAATAGAAAATGCGGAGGATCGAAACTAAAGATTTGAAGAATCCCGCAGATCGAGAGAATCAATCTACTAAGATTGGAAAGAGATATACGACTGGATCTCGACATTAGGAAAGCCCCAACTCGCAGGAACTTACGCAATAAGAAAGCTTGATTATATAAGGAAACAATAAGCCAACCCTAAAGAGGGTCGAGTAGCTAAGAGTCTAATCCCATTCAAATACGGCCAAACTCGAAAGAAGAGAGAGAGTTCACAAGGCACGAAAACTCCAAGAGAACCCAGCATCCTTCCTTGCAGGAAGACAAAGAGAAGAAAACGTGGAGTGATGACGTGACAGGGCTTCTTCCACATCGTCGGAAACTTCGTCAAGCTTTCTGTTTTCTTCATTTTAATCTTTTGATCATGGGTCATTTTGTTGTTATCTCTGCTTTATGTTTCCCCTAAATCACATGAACTAAATTTCTTATGGCCTAAGTGATGATGATTTCTTAAGTTTGGAATGAACCAAGTTGCTAGTTCTTAATTCAATAAATTTAGTTTGCTTATCAATGAATTAAATTCTTGTTGATTAGCTTAAGCTAAGGCTAGATTAGTGGCCTCGCTTCTTCGGAAAGGAGTCGGGTTAGACCTACGAGAGAAACAAAGGATTGCTAGGCGGGCTGGTGCAAGGCTTGATCTATTATTATAGGCTTCAGGAATAGGTCTACTGCTGATAACTATAACACCTTGCTTTGTAATGTTAATCTAACTAGAAAATTTCCATAGGCATATGGGAGAAGTAAAGTTAGTATTACATTTATCAGACGCGGAAGCTTCAATAGACTCTAGTGGTGGGTTAGCTAAATAGCATTGTAAATAGTATCTATGTCGTCAAAGACTCGGAAGCTGGTAGTATAAATTCTATAGCAATGTGTCAAGCAAATGGGGGATTGATATGCTTAAGAATGATCCGAGTTCAGCCTATTTTCCTATTGATATCTTCTTACGACTACGATACTGCTTTACTTTCTTGTTATTTAGTGTAACCATAAAAAAATTCCCCCAAGTCAATCACATTTTATTGATATCTTCTTCACACGATACTATTCTTTCTTGTTATTTAGCCATAAAAAAACCCCCCAAGTCAATCACATTTTACTTTCTCGTTCACACAACTATTACTCGATCACTTCTCGGTATCTCAGTCTCTGTGGGACGATACTCTACTTACACTTTATTACTTGTTCAACTGGTTCACTTGCCATTAAGGAAATCGACCAACATATACCCATATCTGCACCAGCAATACAATGTGACCGCTATGTTGTAGCATCGTAAGAGAGGTAGAATTATGTGCTACGTTACTCTAACCTTTCCCTGCATGTTTTCAGGAAAATAAGACTGGTCATCAAAACGCACGTCAAGATGATGATTGAATGGAGATCAATCCAAAATATGCAAAGGATCGAGATAAAGATTTGAGGAATTTCGTTGTATTAAAAGAAGGATTAATCAACCGAATCTAGAAAATTGGACATGACAAATTTGTAAGGCCCAACTCACTGGACGTATGGCGCAAGAAGACCTAACTATAAAAGGAAAGCGCGGCAAAACCTAAGGGTAGTCGAAGTGGTGAGAGTCAAGCAGTCAACATAATTCCAATCCGACTGAACTCACACCAAAGGAATGAAAGAGAGGACTGACCCAGAGGACAGTAGACCAAACCGAAGTCTTCCCTGGAGCAAGATGGATCGTATAAGACATAGAGGCACGCATGATAGGATGCCTTTTACGCAAACCTTCCGACGAGCTTTCTTGTTTTTCTTCGTTATTTTATTTTTCGTAATTCTGCAATGAACTATTCTCTTCCATTCTACTTTGTTTGTCCTTCATCAATCATGAACTAACTTCCTTTGGCTAAGTGGGGATGAATTTCTAAGTTTTAGAATGAACTCAGTTACTAGTTTTTCATTTAATCAATTCAATTTATTTAATAGTGTTTTAATTCATAACCTAGGTTAGCGAACGTAAGGGCTATCTCGGTGGTCTTGGCTTACTAGGACGGGAGTTAAGGTTAGACCTTTGTTAGACAATCTTTCTTGTCAGTGAGCCCGTGAACGACGTGACCAAAATTGTAGATATCGGAATGGGTTTATCGCTTATAACCGAACACCTACGTTTAAACCGATAGACTAAACTTGAAATCGCAATGGAATATGGGAGAGTAGAGCGAGGATTGTACTTACAGGATTGCGGAAGCTTTTGCATAGGATAGTGGTGGATTAATTGAATAATGTTGTGAAAGGCGGTTATGTTATAGCATTGCGGAAGCTCTGCAACATAATTGTTATAGTAATGCGTTATACATGAACTGGGGGAATGACACAACTTGGGATGAAATCCGAGCTCAGCTTACTTTTAAACTAATATCTTCCTTCGACATCTAATCACTTGTTTATTTCTTGTCATTAGTAATAGTTAAATCAACCAAACCAAATACAAATTTTCACATCACACACTTGTCATTAGAAACTAGCGTCATCTATAGTATCAATAGTCTCTGTGGGACGATACTCTATTAATTCTTTATTACTTGTTCGACTGGTTCACTTGCCATAAGAGAATTCAACCAACAGTGGTCATCAACTTTCATCCACATCGCATGCTGAAACTCGATTTGGAAGATAAAAGTAATCCCACATGTACAACAGTTCATATGGTGCCTTTGAGTAGTTCTATTGCTACCAATTCCACTCTGTATCGGCGTAGAAGATCCCCAAAAAACCAGTGTCTAGTATGTGTAGAAGCGAAAGAGACTATCGAGCATGTATTTTTCTATTGCCCCTGGACTCGGTGCATCTAGTTTAGCTATTTGCTAAGTGCTAGGGTTGATGTCTCCAGAATCTCAAACCTTAATGCTTAGTGGATGTCGATAATAGGTACGCCCCTACTGAGCAAACATGATCTTTCTGTGATTTGTTAGCTTCTATGGTTTATTTGGAAAGCTAAAAATGAAATGAATTTTAACCATAGACAACCGAACCCGAGTGTTGTTATTGAATTGGCTAAGAAAAATAATTTTGAATTTTGAGCTAATCATGATATAGGGCATAGGGACCCTTCTGTGTCGAGGGGGTGTGATAGTCCTGGTATTAAATGGTTCCCTTTATATTAGATAGCATTAAAATTAATTGTGATGGAGCCTTTTCACGTTATGAAAAAGATGCTGCTATTGGGGCAATTCACCGCGATCATGTTGGCTTTTTTAGATGGGGATTTGTGGATAAAGTTAAATCCATATCTTTTTTTATGACCGAAGCCTTGGCTTAAAGGGCCTTGCCCCTAGCTGTGGACCTCGGACATGATAAAGTGGCCTTTGAAACTAATTGTCTTCCTCTAATTTCTTGTGTTGAGGCAAAGTCACCGAATTTGTACGGTTGGTGGTGTAGAAGTATTATCCAGGATATTATTTGTCTTCTTTCTTCTAAGGTTGAGTTCTCCTTGCCCTTCACCCCAAGAGGGGGCAACCGTGCTGCGAATCTTCTTACAACTGATGCTTATAAAGGGGTGTGCCCTATTAGGTGGGTTTCACGACTAACACTTGCTTTGTTGTCACTTCTAACCCTGGAGGCTCAGAAGACTAATGTTGGTGCTGATGATCCTTTGCATTCTGATCTTACCCTAGACAGTGGCTAGTTTGGTTATTTTATCTTTCATTTTGTTTCCTTTGATTCCTTTCTTGTTGTTTCTATTTGTTTCCTTGTTCCGTCTTGTTGGTTTGCTTTCGACTATTGTTTCTTGTTTTCTCCTAGTTGTATCCGTAGCTTCGTAAGGTTTATTATTAATAAAATCTTTTCTTGACCAAAAAAACAAATTAAAACGTCTTATAAAAAAGACGAAAAAGATGTCTAAAATACATTTTATAAAACAAACAAGAGGGAGTACAAAGAAAGAAGCGATTTTATGCAAAAGTTAGAGGTTGTATTAGGAGCAAACGCAAGTCAAAATTGAAAGATTCTCTATTTTTTTATTAAAGACAATTATGTTCGAGACACCCTTAGATATTAAATCTGGATATCATCTTTTAACAAAGATTCAAACATTGTTTTGTCACATTACAAGAAATTAGCTCCTTCCATTAAGGGGAAGAATATATCAAGCCCATTAATTTGGGTTCTAGGGTGAAGGCCCCAATGGCATGTTAGGGAAACGAGTTTAAAAGAGAGAGGCAAAAGTCACACTAAGTATAGGTATCCTCATATTAGAACGAACACACACACACACACTATTGGACACTAAATGCACACACACACACACATCCTCATATTGGAGTACTGTTGGACACTAAATGTGGGCACCTATCCCATTAGAGGTTCAAACTTTGATTCACCATGTTGTAAGGGATTAACCTCTTCCGTTAGGCCCAACTAGCATGTTAGGGAATGAGTTTAAAAGAGAGAGGCAAAAGTCACACTAAGTATAGGTATCCTCGTATTGGAGAACACACACACACATCCTCATATTGGAGGTAATCAATCATATTTGGGGTACTTGTTGGACACTAAATGTGGGCACCTATCCCATTAGGGATTCAAACCAACCTCTTCCGTTAGGCCCAACTAGCATGTTAGGGAAGAGTTTAAAAGAGAGAGCAAAAGTCACACTAAGTATAGGTATCCTCATATTGGAGAACACACACACACATCCTCATATTGGAGGTAATCAATCATATTTGGGGTACTGTTGGACACTAAATGTGGGCACCTATCCCATTAGGGATTCAAACTAACCTCTTCCGCTAGGCCCAACTAGCATGTTAGGGAATGAGTTTAAAAGAGAGAGGCAAAAGTCACACTAAGTATAGGTATCCTCATATTGGAGAACACACACACACATCCTCATATTGGAGGTAATCAATCATATTTGGGGTACTGTTGGACACTAAATGTGGGCACCTATCCCCTTAGGGATTCAAACTTTGATTCACCATGTTGTGAGGGACTAACCCCTTCCACTAGGCCCAACTAGTCCATTATGTTGTAAGTGGTGGTATGGATATGACAATTGTATTTTTGAAAAAAAACAAAGAGCATGTACTAATAGTATGAGGTTATAAGCACGATTAACCCTATGATCTCATGCTTGTAGGGGATCTTTAATATCACTATTACTCCCTCTAATCATTCATATAAGACATAATTGATTTTTTCATATAAATTACATATGCTAAATAAATTACTTTAAAGTATTGATATTTATCTTTTTTTTATACTAAATTAATTTATTTGGCTTATGAACTGATATATAACCAAATAATACATAATATATGCTATAATTAACTAACTTATTTAATTTTCTTAATCTCTCCAAAAAAAGTTATATATGTCTTATATTAAAGATCGGAAGGAGAATATTACAAGATTGACAATAAGGAATTTTTCAAATAATGATGGTAAGACGTCGCCAACAAGAAGAGATAATGAAAAAAGGAGTTAAAGCTGAAGATGACTTCCCAGAGGAGTGAGCTTCTTTAACATTCTCCACTCATGTATTGTTTTGGAGGCCTTACACTTACTATTACTTGACTGTGACTCATCATCACATTCTTCAAGCGACGGTAATATTGAGGTGAAAATATTAATATTCTCTCATAGAAAATCATTAAAGTATGCTCACTACCTTGCAAGAAAGGCTCATAAAGCAAGCATAGATTTGTCCACTTCCACTTTATGCTTGGATCAAATTTGTTTAAAGCATAGATTTTTCCACTATATAGGATCCTCCACTTTATGCTTGGATCAAATTTGTTTAGAATTAGGTTTCTCTGTCTGGGTTTCTGACCATGTTCATATTTCATGTTTTGGCAGGTGTTTTCTGTAATTTTCAGGCATTGTGATTGCCTTTAAAATGGGGGAAAACAAAGAAGAAGCAAATTTTAGTGGTGACCCCATGCTACATTCAAAATTTTGGAGTTATCTAAATATGAGAAGTAATTTATTTAGATAGAAAGTTATCTAATATGTAAGATTTTAGATTAGAAAATTATATTCACAATAAAATTTTTAACAATTTATAACTATTCTGTACAATGATTAATAACAATTTGTGAAATTTTTCTTATTTAATATTAAAAATTTCATTATTAAAATGATTACAAACTGTATAATTTTTGAAATAGGATAATAACTTTAATTTTTAAAATTTGCTAACTTAAAATTTATAAAAAGTAAGGTTTTTAAATATAACTTGAAAATGTTGTGCGGATGATAACCAATCCTTAAAATATAGACTTGATGCAAAATTATTTATCTTTTCTTTTATACCCATGCAGCTTAAATTCTGTGCAATCCAATAATTTAGAATTTAATTATTGATTGCATTAATTTTACTATATATTCCAAATGTAAATAAAATATTATATAATTTTTTTTTTTTCTAAACTCCAATCTCCACATTAATAATGTAGTAAGGATAAGACAAATAAATTTCGAAAAATATAATATATGAGAAAACTTATTATTTTAACCATTTTTTTTATTTTTTATCCAAGAAATTTTCAAATTCATGACTAATTTCAATAACATATAAATTATTTTTGAATTATCTTCCATGCTTACCATTCATAAATTATAATTATAATTAATAATTGGTATATAAGTAACTATAATAATTTGAAAATTAGCCGTCATAATTTATCCTGTGAAGAAAATAATTCACCAACATTATTTCAATCTTCATAAAATTCTGGACTAATTTGAATTTTGTAGCATGTAAATATATTAAGGTCTGGTTTCCATTCTATTTCCAAGCTGTGATAAGGTTTTGTTTGGAAGTAGGGAAAAATGAGAAGAAAACATAGAGAAGAGAATATTAGGAGGGTATCCTCCCCAAAAAATAAAAATTAACTGACTGCTTCTATAAATCCCAATTAATGTCTATATTTAATCAATAAACATTGAAAAAAATAGAAAACTTGTTAATATATTTTATTTAGCCCCATAAATTTGACATTAAGTATCAAATGATTTATTTTTACAATTAATCTTTTAAAATTTGACCAGAAAGAGAAAAGAGTCGATGTTCCTTATTAAATTTTAGAATCTATATCAGTAGTAAAGGTGAAAGACAGCTCAATGAATCTGATATGGGGACCGTCCGATAATGTTAATGTACTGGTTTAAGTAGACTGATAACTTTGGAGGAAGTGAGAAGTGAAGAATAATCCAAGAACTTACATACATATATATATACACACACACACACATATACATATACACACACATATATAAAAGGTTGATTTTAGTTTAATAATCTAAATGTATTATATTGAAAAATTAAAATTTAAATATGCTTTGTCAACTGCATAGTCATCATTTAAATTTATTGCGTTAAAATTTTCCATTAGTAATATTAATGGTATTAGAAATATAGAACCAAAAGCATACTTTATAAAGTTAAGAGATCAAAAGTATATATATTTCATAAAAGCAAAAAAAGAATAAAAGTATACTTTAGCGCATACATACATGCACACACACGCACACATACTTACGTACCTATGTACGTACATACATTCATACATACATACATACATTCGCAAAAGGAAAAAATTAGGGAGAAGGACCAAGGAAACAAAATATTTATTAATAAGGATCTTAAAAATTGTAATTATTTTAAAACACTAAAAGTTAAAATATAAATGTTCAATTACAAAATTAACTTTCTTTAACCCCATTTCAACTATTTGATTGTTAGGTTATCAAATCTCACAGTATCTCAATATATATTTTGATAAAAAATAAAAATAAAAATAAAAATAAAACATTTATATGTGACTCAATATTTTTATGATAGTATGTTTGTTACACATCTAGTGATGGACCCAAGAATTTTGATGATGGGGGCGAAAATAAGTAACGATGGATGAGCAGCGCTAGCGATGATGGAGGATCGACCGATGGGCTGCCGCCGACGGAGGGAAGCTCACTTGAACGGAGAAGTTATCAAACAGCAATGCATTATGAGTTACCTAACGGAACAAACATCACTTTCAAGATTATTGAGCGAGCGGGTGTGCATACTGAATTTGCCAATGCGCACATCACTTTACAACACTTTTGAATTTACGTTAAACAAAGGGGTCACAACAACCTTCTGTTTATCAGCCCCTCTCTCTATAACAAGCTGTCAAAAATCCATGATACATTGCAACAATATTGGTTAACTCTCTTGCATGGCTAAAAACTAGGAGTGTTCTCCGTCTGAATCAAACTTCATTTGACCGAGGGCAATACATAAGCGACCTTGGAAGCTTTGATGCAAGCGGCCATCCTTACAATGGCTCAGAAGAAATACGTCAAGACAAAAATTATAAACAAGCTGGAAAGAAAATGAAGGAGAAAACTCGCATATTTGAAGGGGGAAAATAATAAAAAGCAAAATATGTATAGATTTTAGTATCACTGGTTCAACTATTATGCGGAAAATATTTTGGGGGCATTGATAAATATACCTATAAAGAGATATGTATAGGAATAAACACGGAGAGATAACAATATTTGCGAGAAAGAATTTGGCTGAAGGCTAGAAGAAAGTGGATTACAAAAAGGTAAAGATGGAAGGTTTCGATATGTTAAGCCATCCAGAATATCCAAACACGGAGAGTTGTGGACTTTACTTAATGTGCATTGTTTTATATATAAATTTTTTTTTTTTTTTAAAAAAAAAAAAAAAAAGAATTAGGGGTGGCCCGCCACCCTTAGCCTCCCTTAGATCCCACCTATGTTCACATCAGATTATCTTAAAAGCGACTCAAATTCAAATAGCCTCCAAAATATATAAATAATTAGATATCTCCCCTTTTTAGGTTTTTATTATCTTTATAAACTTAAAAAAATCACAAAACACATCTTATAATATATTTCTTTTAGAAATATGTCATTTATCATGGGAAAAAACTTAAGCAAACGGGATGCACCATAGAAAGAATGTTATAAAAAATGTAAATACTAAAATATATAATTATTAAACAATAAATTCTTAAATAAACTCCGAGAATATTAATTCCTAAATAAGAGTAAATCCAATTTAAGGACACATTTAACGATGAAACATTAATTGATAACTAACATTTAAATGGTTGAGATGGTGATAGAGAAAATGTAGGAAGTTTGGTGACGGTAAATTTTGTAATTGAATGTTTATATTTTAATTTGATTCCTTCAGAATAATTATAATTTTTAAGGTCTTTATTAACAAAATGAGTTAAATAGAATTCGTTCAAGCTCAAGTATGGTCCAAGTATGGTCCCCCTAGTGGGTCCGGCCATTGCTGAAGTACCCTCTTTACTTAGCATTATTGAAGCATCCACCGACAATGCCTACCTAAAAAACACAAAGTTCTAATCACAACTCAAGTATATGCAGTACTTTAAGAGTTGGAGAACCATGATAAATGTCAGAAAGTTCAACTTCATTAATAGTTACATTTTTCTACCGTTATCTTTCTTCCTCAATCTCAAGGAAGATAATTGTCATGAGTTTCACATCGAGGAGTTTCATAAGAGAAAGTGTGATTTATAAGTTTAAAAGGCTTTCCCACCAATTAGGCTAGTTTTTTGAAAGTAAACCCACCCTTTAGATTTATGCACATAACAATATATTCTTTTTTTAATACAATTTAAACACAGCACACAAATATGTCAACATTGAGCTGAAACCCAAAGTTTGGACCTCATCTAAGCATTTTATACCATTTAAACACGTGCACAGACATGCCAACAGTGAGTTGAAACCTAGGACCCGAACCTTTTTTTTTTATGCAATTTAAACACCCACGCACAAACATGTCAATGCTGAGTTGAAACCTAGAGCCTAAACCTCATCCAAGCATTTTATACCATTCAAATGCATGCGCACAAACATGTTAACGTTGAATTAAAACAAGGACCTAGACCTCATCTAAACATGGTAGGTGGCATTGCTGTTGGGGTAACTTGTCGCTGACAATCCATAACAATAACTTACAAGGTTAGAAATCCTCAATACCTCTTGAGATCAAGTTTTTAATTCTTGAGCATAACTGATTTTGGTCATAACAATTAACATAGCTAGCACGAGTTATAGCCACGTTTGTTCTTCCTCTACTAAGAAAGAAACCCCACATCTCCACCCTTATTAGATCTAACAGTGGAGATAATTATGATATCTTCTTTGCCACCTTGGAAGCTATCAACAGAACATTTACAAAGAAGTCATCATCCGAAACTAGGTTGTTTTTCTTCATTTTCTGTTGAATTTCACATACCTGAGCTATGATAGAAAAAGCACATGGGATCAAGCAAATATTCTCATGTAGATGCTGCCTAAGCCTAACCATTTTTAATGTCTACATAAGAGTTAGCAATAAAATCACACAAAAACACAAGTTCCTTAGCAAGAAAGGAACCTTCACGAAGCCCTTTTATATGATATCTGTGATGGCAGCAACCTCCCCCATGTTCTTCAAGCTTTGTCCATGACCAACTTGCTCTTTGCCCTTAGATATATTTATAAAAGAAAAGGAGCCAGTCATGTCTCCCTCATGAAAGAGTTTACTAGAAGTTCCCGTAGACGGTAGACCGATTATGACGGAATACTTTGATGATTTCATTCATCTAATGGGAGTACAACAGAATTAAAGAAGATCAGAGGAAATCAAGGAAACCGGAAAATACAATCAATCACATTACCCACCCAATTCTATTCCTATTAAATCCCTAATAATATGCTTCAATCATGATGCTAACAAAATTTAATCAAGTACCGCAAGTATACGGGTCATGAAAATAGTAAATAGCAAATCAAAATCGTCTCACAGTGACTCAATCCAACCAGGTAATTAGTTGTTAAATTTCCTTGTTTTGTTTAAGTTGAACAAATCAAAATTGTTTTCAATATGAGCAAAGAGAAATTCAATAAGACAAAGAAACTAATAATAATAAATACTTTTTACATAAGCAAATTCCAATGTGAAGAAATACAATTTAGAGTTACTAATATCTTATTTATTTCTTAGAATTTATCCCCACAAAATTAATCTAAACTTAACTTAATCGGCTATCTAGAGAGTCTCTAAATGCTTGTCGGTCTATTTATATACATACCTTAATTAATTATGCAATGTCTCACGAGAACGAGAAAATATGCAATTTAGATTGGGCTCACTCTAATTTGTTATGCTAAGCTTCTAGATATATGTTTATCCTAAACGGAAATTAGATTGAAATCTAATTCCACATTATTTAATTTCAAGATGAATTTAAAATTCTCTTCGTCAAGTTTAATCATAAATCCCCAAAACATACTCAATGGTGGTCAATCACTAAGTAATAAGCAATAAAAATAAGATTAAATAAACTGAAACAATATTAAACAAAACTCATTAGTGGGAACAACCTTTGAGTCTCAAACAAGTTCATAGTTCCTCCAGGTTGAAAGAAAAATTAGCCACACATGACTAAAATAAAATCCATGAAATAAAGATAGAAATTTAGGTTCCAATAATAAAGAGAAAGAAGAAAGAAAGCAAGACTATCAAAGACTCCTCTATTCCTGGCTATTGTCATAGGTGGAGGAAAGTCCAAGCTTGTTACTTGCTACAAAGCATGTTTGATTTAAGGGAAGGGATGAGAGGAAGAATATTAACCAAATTGTCATTAATGAGAAGAATATTCCTTTTTGTAGAGAGTATATTTTTGGAATATTGAATATTTTTCATGGACAATTTGGTCAATATGAGGTAAAAAAAATTCTCCCCTCAAACCAAACACATAAACTCTTCACTTTTCTCTTCGATCAAAATCGCTCCTAGCTCCGTTCTTGTTTCTGTCCGACTCTAAATATCTTCACTGCTCCTTTCTCATAATGATTAGGGAAAATCCATCTCGGGGCCCAAATAACCAAAAAATTGTCAAAAAAGACTTAAGAAAAAGTCACATGTCAAAAAATGCCCCATGGTCTTTTCTGATATTATTTCATAATACGTTAATTGTTAACGACTTAACATGTACTGATATAGTTATTAACAGGTATTGATTTAGTTGTTAACGAGTACTGATTTAGTTGTTAGGATATTGTTGTTTACGTCCACTGATTTAGTTGTTAATGTTCTACTGATCATAGTTGTTAATGTTTATAAAATAATATCGAGAAGGCCCGGAGCCTTTTTAACATGTGACTTTTTTCGACAATTTTTTGCTAATTTGGGCTCAAAGGAGGATTTTCCCTAATGATTATATCGCTGGGTTGTGTCTTGTGGGCTTCGTCACTAATCCAAATCTGGCCCAAATAATATCTTTTTTTTTTTGTGATATTTGTTTTATCACCTTTCCTCTTCTCAATATAATATTATATATATTCCCAAAGATACTGCTCGTGTTGTTCGCCGGCAGCCCCTTCCCTTGATCTGATTTTCTTTATATATATATATATATATATTGAAATTAAAGACGTGGAACCAAAGTCAATTAAAAGAAGAAAATTTTATACAGAATCAAACGTGAGGTGGCATGATATATATATATATATATATATAGTTTAATGAATTATTTCCTTTTATTTGATGTTTTCTTTTTCTGATAGATCACATGATATCTCCAACAAAATAAATATAGGATATGAGTAAATTTTGCTCCCTCCTGTACAAACTTTATCCTATATTTAGGACTAGAGGTAGTATATCAAAATATCCTTTTATTCTATAATTAATTAAATGATAGAAAATACATATATAAGATAATTAAATAGGTATAAAATATTAATCAATCTAACTAATTATATCATAAAATATACATCTATTTAATTATAAAATCTATACTTATCAAATTATTAATATTAATATTTACTACACTCCCCCAAGTTGGATCATAAATGCTAATCATGTCCAACTTGCTAATAAAATAGATGAATACTTCTTCTAATAGTCCTTTCATAAGAATGTCAACAAATTGATGTCTTGTAGACACATAGGACACAAACACACTCCCTTCTTCTACTTTCTCTATGATGAAATGTCTATGCACTTCAACATGTTCAATCCTAATATGTTGAACAAGATTGAGAGCCATACTTAAGGCTGCCTTGTTGTTACAAAAGAGTTTCATGGGAGAATCTACTTGAATTCGAGCTTTCTCAACTACACACTCCAACCATAGTTCTTTCATTAGACCTTACGCTAGAGCTCGTAATTCTGATTTTGCACTGCTCTTCAAGGCAACTCTTTGCTTCTGATTTTGCCAAGTGACCATGTTTCCTCACACAAATGTACAATAGCCTGAAGTCAACCTACTATCTTCTTTAGACCCTGCCCAATCAGCATTCGTGCATATCTCTATTGTTCTAACACTGCTCTTTTTGAACAAGAGACCTTTTCCAGGTGTGCCTTTTAAGTTTTTTAGAATTTTATACACTTCATCCATGTGCTTCTTCCTAGGTGACTACTTGTGTTGACTTGCTACACTTACAGCAAACACAATTTCAGGCCTTATATGAGAGAGATAGATTAATCTCCCAACCAGCCTTTGGTATCTGCCTTTATCAACCGTCTCTTCTTCTTTTTAACTCTTCTTTTCTTTGACTTTGTCTCTCTCTCTCTCTCTCTCTCTATCTTTACTTCCTTCTCATTCTTTCATGCCTTGTTTTTCTGTGTTTTAATTGGTATCTTGTTAGGTTTGCATCCTAGCATTCTCATTTCCTTGAGTATATCAAGAACATACTTCCTTTGGGAAATATAAATGCCCTCCTTGGACCTTGCAACTTCTATCCCAAGAAAATATCTCAGCTGCCCCAAGTCTCTCACCTCAAATTCCTTGTTTAGGGCTACCTTGATTCTCTCCATTTTTTGAATGCCATCACCGATGAGAATGATGTCATGCACGTAGACAATACGAATGGTTGTCATTTCTCCATTGTGTCGAATAAACATAGTGTTATCATGTAGTCCTTATTTGTAACCTTCCTCTTTTAACACTTTATAGAATCTATCGAACGATGCCTAAACGGGTTGTTTTAATCCATATAAATATTTCTTCAACCTGCACACTTGGTTTTCATATTTTCTATTAAATCCCGGTGGGAATGACATGTACACTTCTTCCTTTAGTTCCCCATTGACGAAGGCATTTTTGATATCCAATTGTTGAAGTGACCAATTGAGGTTAGCTACTACGTATAGTAATATCCTAATGGTATTGAGTTTCACCAAGGGGCAAACGTTTCATTATATTGTAGTCAATTCCATAGGTTTGAGTAAACCCTTTAGCCACTGAAAATGTCTTGTATTTGTTCAATGAGCCATCGAGATTGTATTTTAGGGTAAACACCCATTTGCATCCACAAGCTTATTTCCTTTAGTCAAATCAACAATTTCCCCAGTTCCATTCTTTTTTAACGCCCTCGTCTCCTCAAGTATTGCATTTCTCCATTCTGGGACTTCAACAGCTTTATAGACATTGTGTAGCATCCTTAAAATTTTTTAGACTTGGAGAGTCATTTGTGGCTTAGAATGTTTATAATTAAAGAGTATGAAGTGGTTTATGAAAAGTTATATTTTTTTTTATAAAAGATATTATTATTATAATTATTAAAAAACTAAGTTTATTAATAATGATAAATGATACTAATAAGAATACAAGGGAAAAAAAGGAATATATATATATATATATATATGAGAAATATCTCCATAAAATAATCTAGATCTATATAAATGACATGCATAACTTTAACACAGGCCCATAGTTGATTATTGCTAAAGAAGATGTGATAAAATATCCCAGCTCATTAAAATGTCATCTTTCTCATTTTCAGGAATATCACGACAATATTGGCGATCTTGATGGACCAGAAGAGAAGGAACGAGCTCAGGCAAAAATTCAGAATTTCATCTCGGCATTATAACCGCTGTAACTTGTAAAGCTCTCTTAGATTTCAATAGGGCAGGGCTCAAAATCTTATTTAACTCCTTTATCTTGTACTGATGTGTAAAACCTGTCACATCACATGTTAAGGAAGCAGGCATAAATTAAAACGTGGAGATGATAATGGAGAAAAAGAACTCTGGTTTGCAAATGTCTTGTGCTGTGGAAGTAAAATTCATGTAACTGTATTGTTTCTTTTTGTTGGAAATATAAATATGATGACTTTAACTTACCTTCCTGGGTTCTATCTCATTGCTCTCAATCTTCTCTAAGATTACTGATTTATCAATTAGTTTATAAGATTTAAATTTTTAAATACTTTCTTCTGCTTGATAATAATTGAGTTTTTAGAAATGTTATCGAACCCAGATGCCACCCTATGATTTAAGCGATATGTTGAAATACTTTAAACCATTATATGAGTTAAGCCGAATTGAGACGCTTTGAATTGACTTTTGATCTTTCTGTTTAAAAACCTTTAAATCCGATCTGTTTCATTGTCTTTCAAATCTGAGTTTACACCTTCACCTACTAAAATATGTATCTTTAGTTCTTCGTGCTGCGATTCCCTCCGGCATTGTTACTCATCAAGTTGTTATTTTTTTATACTATCCGGGGCTTTTTTTAATCCTCTTATTGTCGTTATTGTCGTTGAGTAAAATTGGGGATACCATTATTTTCATAGGAGTCATTTGTTCTCAAACTTCGAAATATTGTTTGTACATGACAATTCGACCAAGGCTGCAACTAATGTACTATTGTAAGCTTTGCTTTAAGCAGACAAACATCCCGGAAGACCCAACTTTAGAAAATATCAAACATAACTTATAATTCTAAATCATTTAAATAAATAAATAATTTGTTTTTCCCATCTACTGACCATCGAGAAAAACAAGAATTTTAAGTAAAATTTAGCGGAGTGTTAGAGTATTAGAATGTAATTAGTCATTGCTAAGCTTATAATTAGTTAGAGTGGTCCTGCACAGGTCTGCACAAATTCTACCTCAAATTTGTATAGACACGTGTAGGCCAATGATAGGATTTGTTATTCATTCTGTTATACATAGCAGCTGTAATATTCCTTCTGGAACGTTGTATTCTTGGCTTATATATACAGAGCACACCTGAGCACTATTATTCAATGCCTCAGTCATATTTCATTCTCTCTTTTCTGCATTCTCTAACTTGGTATCAGAGCTCCAAGAGAATGAGTTCCTCCTCTGCTGATTCCGGTGCGACGACTGCGTCCTCCACCTGCAAAACTTATGCCCTGTTCAGCTCTTCCAGTCAGACAGCAGCGATCAAGTTGGATCACAGTAATTTTCTTGTGTGGGAATCGATGGTGTTACCTCTGATCGAGGGTAATCGCTTGGAAGGCCATGTCGATGGCACCACTTGTGCCCCACCGAAGCTCATCCCTGGCACACATGGGAACCAGCCAAACCCAGCCTATGCCGAGTGGTTTTCAGTCGATCGAGTGCTTGTTGGATGGCTGCGTAATACCATGACTTAGGAGATTGGAGCTCAGCTCCTCCACTGTCAAACCGCTGAAGCCATTTGGAATGGAGCCAGAGAGCTCACTTGTGCAGCCACGAAGGCCCGAGTCATGGTCGTAAAGAGTGAAATGCACAACACCAGGAAAAATGCCCTGAAGATGAGTGATTATTTATCCAAAATGAAAGGTTTCTCTGATGAACTTGCGCTTGCTGGGTCGCCCATTCCTATTGAAGACCTCATCCTTCATGCCCTGAATGGGCTCGATGGCGAGTACAACGCCATTTCGGTGGCGCTTCTTAACAAATCTAACCTCACATGGATTGAAACTCAAGCTGCCTTGCTGTCCTTCGAGTCTCGGCTGACTCAGCAGAACCATTTCTCCAATCTGAGTCTCCAACCTTCAATTAACGCTGCTGTTCGCAATGATGCTACCGATCATGCCTTCGGTGGTCACCGTGGAGGTCGTGGTGGTCCCAACACTCGATTCATGAGAAACAGAACTGGAGGCCGTTTTCGTGGCGGACGCCGTGGTAGTGGCGGCAGACCTTTCTGCATCCACTGCCAACGTCCTGGACACACAATAGCTACTTGCTATTACAGAGAAAATACCGGTTATGGTAATCATGCTAATTTTTCTGTTCCTCATGCCTACTACGCTGACTCTTACTCGGTTGCAGATCCTTCGTGGTATATGGACAGCGGTGCCAATTACCATGTTACACCAAATCGCAAGCAGCTTGAAGAGATCGTCCCTGATGGTAAGTCACATTTGCTTACTTGTACTGGTGAGAAGAGTAGGATTGTCGGCATTGGGTCCACTACCATACCCTGTGCACAGTCCTCGAATTTACTACTTAAGGATGTACTTTATGTTCCTTCTGCTACAAAGAGCTTGCTAAGTGTTAATAAGCTAACCCATGACAATCCGGTTCATGTGCATTTTACTAATCATCATTGTGATGTGAAGGACCCAGTGACCGGAAGATTGTTGATACAGGGATCCCAAAAGGACGGTATGTACCAAATGACGGGCAGAAGAAGACTTAGCAATCATCATCCGAGAGTGTTAATGGCAGCCAGAGACGATCAGCAGCACTTAGAGTTCAAGAAGTGGCATCATATGATGGGTCATCCTAGTGTGAAAGTTTTGAAACTTATCATGAATAAATGTAATAAGAAATTCCCGATTATCAATGACAATTATGTATGCGAATCATGTCAATTAGGCAAATCAAAATTGTTGCCATTTACAAACTCCACTTCACAGTCCACTGTTCCTCTTGAATTGATTCACACAGACTTGTGGGGCCCTGCTCCTATACACTCTCATAGTGGACATAGGTTCTATATTCATTTTGTAGATGATTACAGTAGATACACCTGGATCTATCCCCTCAAGCACAAGGGGGAAGCTGTTCATGCGTTCAAACAATTCAAAGCACTTGTTGAGAATCAATTTGACTTTAAAATCAAAGCAATCCAATGCGACAATGGCAGTGAATATAAGCCATTCATCCCTATAGCACAAGAAGCAGGAATTCGAATACGTTTTACTTGTCCATATACCTCAGCTCAAAATGGACGAGCGGAGAGGAAGCATAGGCATGTTGTTGAAATGGGATTAACTCTCCTTGCTCACGCTGGAATGCCACTGAAATTTTGGGTTGAGGCTTTTCAACAATCTGTATTTATCATTAATAGATTGCCAACCTCGGTACTACAAGGTCAGACACACCTGTTTAGATTACTGAAAACAGATCCAACGTATGAAGATTTTCAATCTTTTGGCTGTGCTTGTTACCGTGTCTTAAGCCATACAATGCTCACAAGTTTCAATTTCGTAACAAAAGTGTGTTTATCTCGGTGTGGCATCGCAACAAAAGGGTCATCGTCTCGAATGAATGCGGTAAGATTTTGTTTATATCCCGATATGTTGTTTTTGACTCAACAATTTTTCCGTTTCAGTCAAGTTTTATGAAGAAGCGTAATCTTAGTCCGACGTTGATGAGCTGAATACCATGCCTCATCAACGTGAATCCAGAGGAGCGACTAATCGATGGAAGTCATAATGCCGATTGTGATAGCGACGGGACGGCCAAGGACTCTTCACTCGAGACCGAGGGTCAAACCGAGTCCCTTGAACCCGTGACTGAGAGTCAAACAGAGCAATCTGGATCATTTGAAGGTGAAGAGGATACTGAACTGGGCGAGCCTGTTACCGAGCATGCCAATTCCTTTTCGAGTTCAGGTCCATTGCCTATTGGGCCTGTTAATGACCACAGCATGGTGACCCGGTCCAAGACAGACATAGTAAAGCCTAGGTATCCGTATGTTGGTCTGGCAGTCAAATCCGATTCCAATTCAGAAACAGCAAAACCCTCGACAACCAAAGATGCTTTGTCGTCGGCGGTGTGGTTTAATACGATGAAGACCAAATTCGAAGCTCTTCAGAAGAATCAGACCTGGTCGTTGATCCCTTACACCCGGTCGAAGTTGATCGATTTTCGATGGGTGTACAAAGTGAAGTTTCGAGCAGATGGCTCCATTTTGAAACACAAAGCACGATTAGTCGCGAAGGGGTTCCAACAGATTCCAGGTGTGGATTTCAGTGAGACATTCAGCCCAGTGGTCAAGTCGACGACCATTTGAGTTATTCTTTCGTTTGCTGTGACGTTCAACTGGGGGATTCGTCAGCTTGATGTCAATAACACGTTTCTCAATGGTTATTTGCAAGAAGAGGTCTACATGAGGCAACCTGAAGGGTTCGTTGATGAAAAGTGGTCAAAACACATATGTAAGTTATCCAAAGCAATTTATGGTTTGAGACAAGCTCCGAGAGCTTGGTTCGACCGACTTCGAGTTACTCTTCTTAATTGGGGATTTCTGAATCTTAAGAGTGATGTTTCAGTCTTTATGCTGCGAAACAACAACTTGACTGTTTTCATTCTTGTCTATGTGGACGACATTCTGATTACTGGTAATGATCCTAGCTATGTTGATCAATTAGTAAAACAACTGAATTCTATGTTTTCACTGAACGATCTGGGTCCCTTGTAATATTTTCTTGGTCTTGAGGTCTATCGTGATAAACAAGGGATCTATTTGAATCAGACTAAGTATGTAGTTGACTTGCTAAATAAGTTTGGCATGTCTGATTGTGCTCCAGTTACCACCCCGATGGTAACAGGACGCTTAATTTCTTCAAGTGATGGTGAACTGTTAGAGAATCCTACTGAATATAGGAGAGCGATTGGGTCTTTACAGTACCTTACTACCACACGTCCTGACATTTCATATGCTGTAAATAAGCTTAGTCAGTTTTTGTCTCAACCTCGAACCAGTCATTTTCAAGCAGTTAAAAGGGTCTTCAGATATCTCAAAGGAAGTTATAATCTAGGTCTTCATATCAGACCTTTTGTTTGTCCTCAGTTGATTGTGTATACCGATGCAGACTGGGCTTGTGACCTTGATGATAGGAAATCAGTTGCAGGAATGTGTGTGTTCTTAGGGAACAATCTTGTTTCTTGGTCATCCCGAAAGCAGAGAGTCGTTTCTCGGTCAAGTACTGAGTCTGAATACAGGTCGTTAGCTGATGGGTCTGCAGAAGTCACATGGTTGAGTTCTTTGTTGTCTAAATTAGGTCTGTATTTGAAACAACCTTCAGTGATCTGGTGTGATAACTTAAGTGCGAAGGCTTTGGCTGCCAATCCTGTGCAACATGCCAGGAGTAAACACATTGAGGTGGATGTTCACTTCATCAGAGATTTGGTTCTTTCTGGTTTGATTGACATACGGTATGTTCCATCTTCGTATCAGATAGCGGACTGTCTGACCAAGCCACTGTCACAACCACAATTTGAGTTCTTTCGAGACAAACTCGGTCTGTTGGTCACTCCCTCTCGTTTGAGGGGGAATGTTGTATTAGAATGTAATTAGTCATTGCTAAGCTTATAATTAGTTAGAGTGGTCCTGCACAGGTCTACACAGATTCTACCTCAGATTTGTATAGACACGTGTAGGCCAATGATAGGATTTGTTATTCATCTATTATACGTAGCAGCTGGAACGTTGTATTCTTGGCTTATATATACAGAGCACACCTGAGCACTATTATTCAGTGCCTCAGTCATATTTCATTCTCTCTTTTCTGCATTCTCTAACTTGGAGGAAACGGAATGACAAAACCTTTTTAAATCCAAAAGCATATAATGTACATTGATGAAAATTACTAGAAAGAAAGACAGCAATCATAAAAAAGACTTTCATCGAGAAAAGACAGCTTATAATATAGAGGACACCATATTCAAATTAAAAACAAAATTCTTAACTAGACGCTATATGGATGATGCCTCTAATTTCATATTTCACACAAATATTGATTGCAACCATATCCGCTTGTTGAGTCATGAACTGGTCATGCCCCTGCATATTACAACATGAAAATATAAACTGTAATTTCAACAATCTCTTCCCATACATACGTATATAGTTCGGAGCTTGTCCCTTAATTGTGGTGCTAGTTCAAGCCCAAGTATATAGTTCGGAGCTTGTCCTTGGTGCTAGTTCAAGCCCAAGTATTTTATTTGGGATCATGTCTTGTTTAACCCACTTTGACCCCAAATGAACTTTCAAATGACAATGAGTTCTTTTAAATGAATTTTAATTTCATTTAACATTTTCACCCAGGAAAATCATTTTTAAAAAAAATAATATTTTGATGATTAATTTTATATGAAATTGTTTATTAATTTGTGTCAAATAATGAGGTTATTTCATATGCAAAGGTAATTAATCTTTACCACACTCATTATTACCAAGAATTACACTATACTGCTTTGCTTCATAACATATCACCCTTTAGTACAACACAACAAATAAAGTACTTTATCATCATTAATTCCTTTCTTCAAACTCCCACTCGATGAAACCTCTAGTATTCAATTATAGAAACACTGATTAAACTCTTCCAACATATATCCATCTTTTGTGAATCAACTTATATCGCATATACTGAGCGATTTAAATGGTTTGATTTGCCAACTAGCTCAAGTTTAGGGAAGGCATTGTTAATCGCTTGAGCCAAATTCTGGTCATCATCACCATTATGGAAGCAACCTCTTTGTTTAGCATCATTCACCAGCTTTCTCCATACTGAGCCACTATGGTCTAAAGTTTCTGCATTCCCCAATATCCAAAGACAATGTCTACACAAAAGCAAAACAAAAAATAATATTATCATCAACTCAAGATTAGTGAAACTTCTCAAGCCTTGATTTTCTATTTCAATTGAGAGATTTTCATTGTTAGATAAACGAGTGTGCATATACTTCTTTCAGTACATTTTATAAGGGCCCTTCTGAAAGGTTTTTATGGTCCTAAATATAATATCATATGCAAAAAGTCAATAGGATTAAGTGTAATATTGAGAGAAATTGTACAAGAAATAAATTAAAGGGTGATTAAGATAGGTTAGTTTTAATTGGAGGATGATATTGGAATGTAGTGATGGTTTTTTGTCATTTCAATAACAAACTATTTTAACCACTTTTCTTAATCCATGTGAAGTACTTCATCCAATCCTTTTTATAAGCAACTTTTTTCCCGATTGCACAAAACAAACTCGGCGATTAAGATTAGTTTAAAACAATAAATGTGTCAAAAATAACATGTATTTTCCAAATATGCCATCATTTATGAAAAGAATATAGAAGAGAGAATGAGTACAAAATATGAAAGAATGAGTATAAAATATATGAGAGAATGGTTAATAAAAAATTGAATGAAAAGAGAATTAGTTGTTAATTAATATAAAGATATGTATTTAATAGGGGTAGAAAAGGAAAAAGTAGTTTAAATTTTGAGAAAAAAAGTTCTTCATATTAAGGACCAACCCCAAGAGAAAGTTGCTTATAAATAGGATTGGAGGGAGTAGTAATTAGGAGGCTTTTATAGAAAGGACTAGAGAGAAAAATAAACAACCTTGTGGTTATGACTTGGCCTATTATATTTATAAATCTAAGTTTATCTAGGAATTTCTCAAGCATTAACAAGTAACATACCTAGCACGGGTTAGAGCCACATTTGATCTTTGTCTATTAGAAAGAAACCCCACATTTCCCTTCTTATTAGATCTGACAGTGGAGATCATTATTATATCTTCTTCACCACCTTGAAAGCCATCAACAGAGCGAATGTTCACAGAGAAGTCAGGATCAGAAACTAAGTTGTACTTCTTAACTTTCTCTTCAATTTCATGGACTTGAGCCTTATATGCAGATATCACTCCTATGCTGAGTTTCCTTCTCTTGCTCAAGAACTCTAGCAGAAAAAAACAAAGGGCCATTCATATATTACAAGTATTCTTCTCAAGAAGATTGTACTTAATCAATTACCCCCTTTGTTTCTTTTTATAAAAGAAAAGTGACAATAGAAACAATAGACCTGCTTAAAATGTAACTTTTTCCCAAAACTACCCTTATTTATTTTTGGGGGGGAGACAGTAAGCAAATTACCCGAAAAAAGAGGCACATGGAAGAGGGAGAGAATATGTGGTGGATTAAATGCAATGATATTAATATAAGTAATTAAATAGGGGAAAATGAAATATTAACAAAAAAAAATTGGAGACAACCCCTAAGTGTCTCTTATAAATAGGAACAAGTCATACCCAAAAATTATGTCCTATAAAAAGGACCGGAGGGAGTAATAAGCATCAACTAAGAGTTAGCAAGAAACACACACCTTTGTGTAGGCTCTTTATAATTTCAGAGATAGCAGCAACTTCCACCATGTTCTTCAAGCTGTGTCCATAACCAAATTGCTCTTTTCCCTGAGCTATGTTTATAAAAGAATAAGAGCTGTACATTTTTCCTTCAAGAAAACGTTTACTATGGTTTGAATCTCTAACATTCAAGGCATCCAGAAGTTGGCCTTGGTAGAATTCCCTATTGGGGAATAAACTAATGGATGGATGCATTCTAAATTGGACTTTAAGCAAATGTTTCATGAATCCCAGCAACACCAGCCTCTCAAACATGCTTCTTCCAAATCCAGCATCATCAGAAATCTGAAATTTGATTTTCATAAACATACAAGACAGTAGTGATCTTTGGTAATCTCAACCAACACAAAACACAACTTAATGTAAAAAAACGAATAAAATCAAAATTCTAAGCTATTTGATGAAGCTTCATGAATGGTTTTATCAAAATCCCACCTCACTTCAAAAAACATATTGTATTTGTAAAATGAAGAAAACAAAACCCATCTCAGCTTGTACTAAAACTTAATTTTAATTAAGAAAAACAGATAAAAAAGATCAAAATTCAAATGTAAAATCATTGTTAGGTCTAAACGAAGGAATGTAATTACCAAAAAGTCCTAATAACAAGTGAGCAACATGGACTTGTTTTCATTTTCTGTATTAGGGTCTCATAGTGATTTTCCTAAATTCAAACCACTTTTTCATATAAGCATTGGATACCTCATTCATAAAAACTTGAAAGTAAAATTATAATTTTCCAGATAAATGATCATGAAAATTTCATCATAACCTCTAACAAAAGTTTTATTATAACCCTTCCTCACTTAAAAACAATTCCAAAACATGATTTTAACTGAAAATGATAGCCAAGATCAAAATTCAAACCACTTTTTCATATGAGCACTCGTACCTCATCAATAACAACTTGAATTTAGAATTATAAGTTTTCAGGTGAATAATGAAGAAAATTTCATCATAAGTCCTAACAACACTAGTGAAAATTCTATTACCTTGCTCTTAACCATTGCAGGAAGTTGCCTCTCATCACCTATGAGAATAACTTGTCTCGCACCTGGAAGTTGCAGAGGTATGGTTGATTCACATTCTTTGAGTTGAGCTGCCTCATCTATAACTATAAAGGGTAAGGGTGTCATTCCTTTAGTGAACAATTTGGTAGAACCTGATGCCGTACAAAAAATTAGGCATGCCTTCTTCAAGCAAATTTCTGTTATTTCAAAGCGACTTTCAAGTTGAGGAAGTGAAATTGACTGAGAAAGTGATCTAAGTATTCTAAGGCACTCATCTCTTTCCATGCTTAACCTTCCAAAGTTAAATGTAACATCTTCAACTGTAACATCTTGAACTGCAACATCTTTTATTGGAATATGTGTTTCCAAATGCATGGAATTAAGAAATATTTCAATCATCCCACAGCACATGGAAAATAAATCCCATTTCTTCTCTTTCACATTTGGATGTTCTGGTTGAATGACATTACTTTTTCCCTCTACATTTTTTGTGGGAATTTCTATGAACTCGTTTTGATGCACATTTGGATGTTCTGGTTGAATGACATTACTTTTTCCCTCTACATTTTTTGTGGGAATTTCTATGAACTCGTTTTGATGCAAAGAACTTCCAAGGGCTTCAAGCAAATGAAGAGTTGAACATATGTTCTTCGCGCCTCAAATGGAACAAGGAAAGTTGGTAATTGTGAGTATAATGTTTGCAAGCTAGACTTGAGATTCACAAAAATGAAGCTAAACCTCCTCTTTACAAACTGAACTTCAGCTTTATAAGAAAGGTATTGATCATTAATGAAACTGTATCTCTTCTTCACATATTGCTCCAATGTCATAGGATCATCTTTGTCATCTTCAAGTTGCTTGGATGAAAGATATGCTTGCTCTACATTGCTGTAATTAAGCTTAGTAAATTGTTCCAATGACATAAGATCATAATTATCCTCCTCATGTTTCACATTGATATTGGATAAAAGATACTGCTGATGAGGGTTCTCAAGCAAACTGATCATTGATTCCAAGTCATGCTTCCATCCACAAGGAGAGAGACACTTCTCAAGCATATCAACACGATAATCAAGAAAGATATCAGGGAGACCCCAGTAATCATCAACTTTCATTCGAGAATTATTCCCGAAAAGCACTATGTCACCCAGCCCATAGGTATCAAACTGAAGTTGATCTTCAACTAAACCGCGCAGGCGGGCTGCCACTTCCAACACAGCAGTATTGGTTGGAGCACATGTTAATGTTCTTGTTTTTAGTTTGAGCAGCACAAATAGCATGGATGCAACTGTCTTTGTTTTGCCAGTCCCAGGAGGGCCCCATATAAGTTTCACAGTGTGGTTGTGATGATATTTCCTCATTGCAACACTACTTATTACAGCTTCTTTCTGGCTTTCATTCAGATTATGGGATTTGATCATGTTTGTTGTACTAGAAATGTCGGTATAACTGTGCTCTAATGGATGGCAAATGTGACTGCTCTTTCCAACCTGTAAAACAAGACATGACAAAAGCTTCAAAATGGCTGCTTTATTACCATCTGGAGAACAAGTTACTCTTTTTGTGCATTATTTGAATGAGATATAATAACAAAAATAACCTCATTCTTATTAGAACTTCCAGTAGCATAGAATGCATATTAATTAAATAACAACATATGGTTCAGGTGATATTTGATAGACAAGGAGTTTTACAACTTACTTGAGTATAGGACATATGAAAAATTCATAAATACTTGCAAAATAAGGGTTCTCACTCGTTAAATACCACTTGCTTCTTACCAATTTATCAGATTGCAGAACTTCTCCAACAACATTGAAGTTTGCACCCTCCAACTGTAAGCTCAAAGCCTTCCAAATACGAATATTGGTCATCAAGTTGATAAGATACGTCGCATAAAGCATTTTTACATTGTTGCCCCTCATATCTGGTTCAATCTCTATGCTCTTTGATGAGAGTATTCTGATCTGACCCCCTTTTGACATTTGAACATAAGCGACATGATAAAATCCTCCCGGTTTGTTTAAGTCTTGAACGCCTTTTGGCCTACCATCAGTGAGGGATATGAGATCTCCAGGTGCAGGCTCATACCCTCCACCATGACTCTCATCAAATGTCAATTGATAGATCAAGCCCTTAATCATCCTCTTATATGTGAGTATTTCACAAGTAGGGGCTTGGGAAATGCCTTTCAAACTTGAACACAGATCACTGTGTGTTTCCTCAATCAGTGAGGGAATAAAAGATTTCATGTATTCTGTTGCTGATACAAATGTTATAGGAATCTTTGGCACCTGAGAGAAAATCATCATATTAAGTGTACTTCAAATGTCACAAAAATTCCTTTGAACAAAGTAAAAACAGAGTACCAGCAGTTCTATAGATCATTAACGACAAGTTGTTGCATTCCTGTAATTGTTCTTGCCTTCTTGGTTTGTGTTTTGATCACGAGGCGTTTCATTGTTTGTTTTCCTTTGTTTTATGTGTTTCTTGTACTTATAAGTATGATGTAGCAAAATGCCAGGATTAAAAAATGAACATAAGGAAATTTTAAAAAAAAAAATGGATCTGCATAGGCTCTCAAAAGGGCAACATTTCACTTTCCACAGTTAATGAAAAAAGAAAAAGAAAGAACAGGAAATAAAATGCAGAAACTAATATCAACATTAAAGAATACAGATTAGTGAAATAATAATACCTTGTGTTTGTAAAGATTTTCGTTGAGAGCATCGCTAAAAGTCCAAGAGAACACAATATCCACCAAGTCGGTCTTTTCCTTTCCCTTTCCCTTTCCATTTCCATTGCAAGTCCTCTCCATCATTTGATCACTTGTTGGTTGATTCTAAAGCTCAAGAACCCACTGAATCACTCTCAGCTTTTCTGGGTTTGGTGTTGGTCTCGTGAATATAAAATCCAGCACAAAAGAAAGGGTTATACTCGTTTGGTATATGAAGAGTCTTTGAGAAGACAAAGATGAAAGATTCGAAGAAGTTGACGGCAAGTCAATGAATCGCACAGAATAGGAACCAGGGAAAAATATCGGAACAATGAACCTGGCTTCTCTCCTCTGCCATTCCGGTCTGCTCCCCTCCTTCTCTCAAGACAGCAGCGCCGTTTTGGCGCATAACTGGCGCCTTTCTAAAAAGTACACACACACACATATATATATATATATATATATCTATATTTCATGCATTAATTAATACTAAAAAAATTATTTCAGC
This sequence comes from Acacia acuminata, assembly GCA_019022655.1. Classification (NCBI taxonomy): domain Eukaryota; kingdom Viridiplantae; phylum Streptophyta; class Magnoliopsida; order Fabales; family Fabaceae; genus Acacia; species Acacia acuminata. Next base: position 646,042 of record JAFJYI010000153.1, on the reverse strand, counting down.
GTACTAATTAATACTAAAAAAAGAATATATATAATTTTGAAAAATTATTTTAATATCTTAAAAAAATATTTCAAATATTAATGAGTACTAAAAAGATCTTGTGAGATATTAAATAATACTAAAAAATATCTTATGATCTTAAAAATTTATTTTAGGATCTTAAAAAATATTGTAAGTATATTTTTAGTAACAATCAATAGTTGAAATATTTTTTTAATATCTTAAAATAATTTTTTAAGATCATCGTGTATTTTTCAAGATCGACCAAATATTCTAAAGTATCTTTTTAGTACACTAAACAGACCCTAAAATATTTTTTTCAAGATGCTAAAGTAATTTTTAAGATCATGAAGTGTTTTTTCAATACCAATCAATATCCTAAAATATTTTTTTAAGAAAAAAGAGCATAAAATTTGCGCCAAAATGGCGTCATTTTTTAGAAAAGGAGGGGAGTGGACTGGAATGACAGAGAAGCCAAGTCTTGATTTATACCCAAATTATAGTACATAATTTATGCTACAAGTTATGTTCTATATGAAAAACCGAAAGCCTATGTTTAAAATATCAAGTGATGCAAATGTTGCATCCCATCATTTTCCCTCTTTTTTCCTTTCTCACTTCTAAATTAAGCTATCAACAATCTAAATTTAATATTTTATAATAATATTATTATTATTATATTTGAAAATACAAAAATGAATTTTTTATAGAAGCAAAATAAATTTAAAATATTAAATTTATTTTTATATTTTTTAAGTAAGATTATAATAATATTTTTATACAATGTTAAATCAAAAAAAGGAAAAATGGGTGGCAAAAAGATGGAAATTGGTATTGGTGCGATCCAATTCATGCTTTAGTGGCTTCTCTCCAAGGTTTCGGTTGACGAGGAAAGGAACCAAGTCAACAAACTTCAAGGCTAAGTAAAATGTCCACTGCTGTTGGAAAAGCTATATGGTGTAGTCTCAAGGACGAGAGTCGGTCTTCGAGCAAAAAAAAAAAAAAAAGGACGAGAGTCGGCAAAACAGACGTTTTGCTTCTTTTTCTCAAAAAGCAAAATACCCAATGGGTAAAAAGAAATTAAAGAAGCGAAAGACTTCAATTTTTTTTTTCTTTCTCAAATTTTTAGTACGAACTCCAATGACCAAAAAAAATACTACTGTAATTCGGAGGCTCGGATTATATAAAATGTTTGACCTTTGTATTTTACCTTCATTTTTGTTTTGCGACGTATAGTTTTAAATTATATATTTTGATCCCTTAACAAGCAAAAAAATTTTAAGTTTTCAAACAAAATATAGGGATTAATATTTTATATAGAAAAAAATTTGAAGGACGAAAACAAAAATGAGAAAAAGTCAAACAGTGTAATAAGCCTTCCCTTTATTATAAGGTCTTTGGAATTGAACTGCCATATTCAAGAAATTGATTAAAAATAATAAATATTTTTTTTAAACTACGCTCTTATTTATAAATTAGTAGGAGAGAGTGCATAATAATGAGAAAAATGATAAAAGAGAACATATGGAGAAAAGATTGTGTGAAAAATAAAAGAAAAGGAAAATTTTATTGAAACTCAAGAATGTCACATAATTTCAGTCAACCTCCAATACTTTCAAACTTCATTGCAACCACAAGTTAAAATGAAATTAAATTTTGTAAGTGAAAAGAGAATGACTTCTTTTTTTCTTTTTTCTTTTTCAAGAGCATTTACAATACAAATAAAAGCATTTACAAGATAAATAGATGGATTCAAAAGAACCTAGGGAACTAAAAACATTTTGGTCATTTACAAGATAAATATAAAAATTCACAAGACAAATATTGGTAATTACAAGACAAATAAAAACATTTTCAAGAAAAATAAAATGATTCAAAAGAACCTAGAAAATTAAAAGCATTTTGGTCATTTACAAGACAAATATAAAAATTCACATGACAAAGATGAGTATTTACAAGACAAATAAAATGATTTAAAAGAGTCTAGAGAATTAAAAATATTTGTGTCATTTACAAGACAAATATAGGTAATTACAAGACAAATAAAGATATTTTCAAGAAAAATAAAATGATTCAAAAGAACCTAGAGAATTAAAAGCATTTTGGTCATTTATAAGATAAATATAAAAATTCACATGACAAATATGGGTATCCACAAAACAAATAAAATGATTCAAAAGAACCTAAAGAATTGAAAATATTGTTATCATTTACAAGACAAATATAAGTATTTGCAAGATAAAAAAGACAATTTACAAGACAAATAAAGTAAGGACATTATTATCTTTTCACGTCAAAACTTAATTTCATTTTGATCCAATGAGTGCAGTGAAATTTAAGAAATTTTTGGAAGTTAACTGAAATTATTTCACATCGAGCTAACTGAAATGATCTATAAAAGAAATGTAAAAGAATAGAGGAAATAAGTCAACATTTTAATTAAATGTCAATGTTCGACGAGCGCTATGAAATATCTTTTAAGTGTGCCCAATAGCCTAAAGTAATTTGCGGTGTACCTTACACCCTAAAATATTTTTTAAGATGCGCTAATCACCCTAAAATATTTTATGATTTATCTAGTAACCTATAGTACTCTTTCATGGGTGTCTAGTATGCTAAAGTTATTGTTGGGAAAAATACTTTAGGGTGTTTGATGCGGCTTTTTGACCAAAATAAGGAAAAAAGAAGAAGAAAATACGGACCGATGCACTTTCTAAATATTTTCCAAACTAATGCTAACGCCACCCGACGACGTGGGAGGGTCCCACGTCACTGGGTAGTGACGTGAGACGTGTCACGCTACTGCGGTGGCGTGAATTAAATTCACGCTACCAGTGACGTGAGAGAGTCTCACGTGATTAATAAAAAAAAAAAAATTAATTAAAATACTTCAATTAAATATCTAATTAATTATAAATAATAAAAAAATTAATAATAATTTTAATTAATAATTAAGAAAATTAAAATATCTAAAATTTATTATAATCTTTAGGAACAAAATTAATTAGTAAATTAAGCGGTATAATTTAGTTATAACAAAGCGTAAAGCGTGGATCATCCATTGTGTTATTGTAAATTTTTAATTAGTGAATTAATTATTTGACTAATTATTGTTCTCTATTTATACTTATCTTATCTATCTTAAGATACTTTATATATCAAATTATTAATGTACAAAATATTAAATAATTAGTCATCTATCTTAAGATTTATAATAATTAATTAATTAATTTACTAATTAATCTTGTTCCTAAAGTTTATAATAAATTTTAGATATTTTAATTTTCTTAATTATTAATTAAAATTATTATTAATTTTTTATTATTTATAATTAATTAGATATTTAATTAAAGTATTTTAATTAATTTTTTTTATTAATCACGTGAGACTCTCTCACGCCATCGGTGTAGTGTGAGAGAGTCTCACGCCACTACCCAGTGGCGTGAGCCCCTCTCACGTGGCTGGTGGCGCGATTCTGACAGGCATCTTCAACAGCATTACTTCGGTATTTAGTTTGGGAAGTGCATCTATCTGGTAAATTTTTAAAAAAATGTGATTATTTTGGTGCTTTTCCCGTTTGATGCAAGCTTTATTAACAGACTTTATAGAAGTTCATGGCGAGGTTTGAATTACTCTTAAAAAAATATTTTGTGGGCACAATTTTTCCTAAAAATTAATGTTTTGAGCATAAAAGTATGCTACAAAATTATTTAGGGTGTTGGACATGATTAGAAATATACTTCAAGGTGCTATATGCACTCCAAATTACTTTAAGATACTGGACACATATCAAAAAAATACTTCAAACTGTTTAGCACACCTTAACCCTTTTAATTAATACAATGTGTGAAATTATTCAAGTGTAAAATGGCTAAAAATACATTTATTAGTTAAATAAATTGAAAGAGGATATAAAAAGGATAAGCCCATTCAAGAAACTTAGGACCCGTTTGGTACAAGAAACTCACAAGAGTTCCTGGGAACATAACACAATTCCCACTAGCAATACACGTTTGGTTGCCCAACTTCCCATCAAACCAAGATCCCACCTTGCTCTATCTTCCCACAGACGTGGGAAATTAAAATCCCCCCAAAACTGGTGGGATTTCAAAATCTTCCCGGGAAAGTGAATTAATGGGACAAAAAAGCCCCTCTGCAGGTGGTCTCTCGTAGCTTCTTCGAGCTCGGTTCTTCGTCCCCAAATCGCTCTCCCTCCAAAGACGCAGTCACGACCCGAGCTCTCTAGCCTTCTCGTTCCCAACGATGACAGTGAGGAGGACAGCAGTGGTGGATCGTCGGAGATGCAAGAAGGTTGTCGATGGTTTGGTTCAGACTCTCTCATGGTGGTCTGAGGAATAAAGAAATCACAAAGAAAGAGCTAGCAGAGAGTAGAGCTGGGAATATAAGGCCAGGCCCTAACAGGCCGGCCTACAGGGCTTGGGGTAAGGAAAACATCTGTTTTTTAAAGCCTGGCCCGATAGTACCAGGGCCAAGGTCAGCCCTACAGGGCCTGAAAATTACTATTCCAAATTTTAATATTTTTCCTCCAATTTTTTTCAAAGAAATATAATTAGTAAATTGCAACCATTAAAGTTTTAATCTATCAAATAAATGTTATCAACATTAATATCTATACAATATAAATCATTCAACAAATAAACACATAATTCGTAATAAAAAACAAATAAACACAAAGAATATGTTTTTTTCCTTTTTTTTCAAAAAATATTAAACAAAGGAATTGCTTTATGTATGCCCACGACAAAATGCCTTTCCCTCTCATAATTTTGTGTGTGTGTCCAGTAGATTCCTTCGATTCATGCATGATTTTACGACAAGTAAAAATAATTATACTTATTTTACACAAAATATATTTATAATTTATTACTTATATAATATTTTAATATCAAAGTATGTGTTTATTTAATATGAAAACATCACTTCTTTAAAATTTATAATAACTAATTATGTGCTTTAATACAGAATAATAATAAACATAAAAAAAGTTATAGTTTAAACTACAAAAAAACTAAGTAATTACAAATAAAAACATTCATTAAATGGAAGTCTACGTAATTTTTTTTTTTTTTTTTAAAAAAAGCTACAATTAAACGGGCCTAACTGGCCGGCCCGATTAAGCCTGAGGCCCTACAGGGCCAATTTCAAATTTTTGGCCTATTTTTCAAGCCCGAGCCCTGCAGGGCCAGGGCTTAAATGGGCCAGCCCGATTTCCCGACTCTAGTAGAGAGTGATTAGTATGAACAGTGAAACTATGAAAGAAGATTCTCTGGCCTTCTCGTCCCAATGATGACAAGTGAGGAGGACAGCAATGGTGGATCGTCGGAGATGCAAGAAGGTTGCCGGTGGTCTGTTCAAACTTTCTCATGGTGGTCCGAGGAATAAAGAAATCACAAAGAAAGAGCTAGTAGAGAGTTATCGATATGAACAATGAAACTATGAAAGAAGATTTAAAGCGTCAGCAAAAGTTGCAAAAAGATTAATCCATCTTTCTTAGTTTCACCACTTTCAATTTCTGCTACTTATTTTTTTTCCTCATAACCAGCCTTCTTCTCCAATATGCTGAAATTAATTACAACACAGTTTTAGCTACTGTCAGTTTATGCGTTTGAACTCAGACTCTTTTAGGTGAGTGTTACATTCGAACTTGTCAACTTTGTTCGAACCAAGTCATCCAAGTTACTGAACTTATGTCTGATATGACGTGAGAATTTTAGGGTCAACTTCTAAAATCCATATCTTTTTCGTCTAAACTCCTTTGAGCTTGCTTTTGGTGTCTATGCGACGCATTGAGAGTCTAGTTTCATATGAAAAAAGTTTCACCACAATCGGATCTGTGGTTTGAGAGATACGATCAAATTATTGAACCTTGTCCATGTAAAATGTAAAACAGAGCCAAACAGAGTAGTGTGAATAGTGAATTCGAGAATGAAGCTATTGTTCATGTATCATCCCGGCTACTGCGGCAAATTGTTTAGCATATGTGTGTTTTAAAAATTTCATTTTATGAAACACAGTAATGTTTTCAATTGGTATTGTCGGATTCTTGCACTTGATTATAAACATTCGTATATGTTTTCTTGATGCAATATGGGTTCCTTTCCCTTTCTATACTTCTCCTGGAAATCCTTCTCACCTCCGGCCGTTGTTCTAATCGTCGCCCTCACAAATCTCATCGGCAACTCTTTTTATTTTCCTTCTCAACCATTACATCCACGAAGTGGGTAGTCTGCTTTTTGCCCGATATAAAAAAATATCACCAAGTCTTTTTCTCTCTTTTTTATATTAGGGGTATTATAGGTATTTTACCTCTCTTCCCACTTAATCAACACCCAATTCTTCTTACCAAACATTTTATTTTCCCTCAACTTAAGTTCCATTCTCATATCTATCAAACAGTAGTTCAACTTTTTAAGTTCCCTCTCAATCATCCCTTTTATTCCTTTGCCTCAACTTAAGTTCCTTTATCTTCTTAAATGTTCCCCTGTACCAAATGGGCCCTTATGGATACTTAAACAGGGATGGTGGGAGCTTTTTATTTATTTATTTATTTATAAATCATGAAAGATATAATACGCCACCACAATTGAATATTAGGAACTTTTGTGAGGTATGTTTGTTCTAATTTATAAAAAGTTAATTATAATAAATATTGGTATCTGTTTCTTTCTAAAGAGTCCTTATTTTTTTAAATATAAATTAAATATATTAATAAAATTGATAAGTATATATTTTATGAGAATTAGTTGAATTTATTGATATTATATACCTATTTAGTTATCTTTTATGTACTTTACTATCATTATAGGATAAAAAGATATTTTGATATAAAATCTACTTATTTCCTATATATTTTGCATGAAATATTAGCTGATTTGGAAAGAAGTAGAAAAAGCAATTAAGAGAATATGCAATAAGCCAAACTCGGTGGTCCCACGCGAGAAAAATAGAAATAAAATCAATTGCGTGATCGATGGAGTATATTACAAGATTAAAAAAAAAATCTTTTTAATAAGAAAAAGAGAATCAGAACCCACGACCTAAATTATATTTAGGATATATATATGAAAAAAAAAGAAGATCACGGAGGAGCAGATCGAGAGACGCGAACGAGAAGGAGCGAAGAAGCGAGGAGTAGCGGGCGAGCGTTTCGGTTCTCTTCATCATCTCCACGGAAGGACTGTAGAGGCGACGGAGGAGCTTGCTTTCTTTCCTCTCTCTCTCTATGTATTCTTTAAATCTTAATTCCTATCCTTTTGTTATGGATTTTATTATAGCCATGTGTGGCTAACTTTTCTTTTTAAACCTAGAGAACATATGAACTTGTTTCGGTTTTAGAGATTATTCCCATGGTTAGTTTTGATTAATTTTATTTCGTTTATTTAATCTTGTGTTTATTGCTATTGCTTATTGAGCGGTCACCATTGAGCATGTTTTGGGGATTTATGGTTGAACTTGGAAGAGGAAATCCTAAATTGATCTTGGGATTAAATAATGTGGAATCAGGTTTAAATTTAATGGGGAATTAGGTTTTAATCTAATTTGCGTCTAGGATAGGAATATACCTAGAAGCTCCGCATAATCAAATTAGAGTGAGCCCGATTTAAAACGCATCTTATTTACTATGTGAGGCATCGCATAATTAATTAAGGTAGGTATATAAGTGGACCAGAAGACATTTGTAGATATTAATACTCTAGATTAGCTGATTAAGTTAAGTCAAAGTTAATTTAGTGGGGATAAAATCTAAGAATCAAATAAGGGATTAGTGGCTCTAGGTTGCTTGTTTGATTATTTTTTGTAGTTAGTTTATTTTGATTTTAGTTTTCTCTTAATTAAATTTAATTTGGTTTGCTTAACTTAAACAAAAGTGTAAAATTAATGCTTAACGAAGTTGTGGGTACTAAGTCCTCGTGGGAACGATATCTTACTTACTCTTTATTACTTGATATGACCTGTACACTTGAGGATTTTTTAGGCTATAAAATTTTGCCCTATCAAGTTTTTGGCGCCATTACCGGAGATTGAATCCGGGTCACCCACGTGACAGGCGAGAATACTCACCACAACTAAAGTTGATAGATTAGGGTCAAGGAAAGGGGAATTAAACAATTCATTCATTTTATAGAAAAAGTAACTAGAAAATGATTGAAGAGACTCTTTTGTCTCATTGAAAAATTACAATGAACCAAGTGACTATTAAACAAATCCTTCTTATATGTAATAGCCAAGGTGGATCTTCTCGATATTTTCTCTCCTATTTCCTTAGTATCTCCTAATCATAACCATCCATTCAATTTGAAAGTATAAAATGCACCATGTAATCAACAATTCTCTCCTTCGCCTCTCTCTCTTCGGACTTCGACTCATATCTCTCCCTTAGCTTCTCTCTTGAAAGAATCCTTTCTTTGTATGAGCAATATTTTTTCTTGCATTTGGACCATCAACAACCATTGCAGCAATATTCTTATTCACCTCCTGATTAGTCTTCAACTATTATCATTTGGAAGGTTGCGAGTCATCTTACCAGAATATTCGACGCATGCCTTGAATCTAAGAAACGAGCGTGCCATGTGTAGCCAAATAGAACTGTCAAACCTTGAATGAGCATAAAGTAAATGGAAGAGGTTATGACCTTGTTAAATATATAAAAATAAGAGGATATGCCTCCTTTGGGAGAGGCAAATATGCTTTTAGGCGGGGTTGTTTGTCGAGTTACTTAAGTGAAGTGTATGCTCCGATCTCTATTTTCTTACGAGTTACATCTAAATCAATGCTAGTTAGTACATATTATGATCAATAGCATATAAAAAAAAGAATGGGTTACTGAGTTTTCACCATGCAAGGTATTATTTAGATATTGTTTACAGCATATTGTGGCCACCATGGGTACATTTTCCACGAACACTTCAATATTTGCCTATATGCCCCTAAAGGAATCTTTCAAGAAAGTTGTAAACTTTGTTGGTTCCTTATTCCATAGTAGTGTGATATGTTTTTGGAGTTTTTGTCCACCCAAGTGTAAGTTTTTTTAACTTGAATGAATTTGGCCACACCCATTGAAAAGTGCTATGTTTTTGGAGTCAGCGACAATCCATAGCCGAATTCATAATAAGGCTTCGCTTATGTTGGCTCTATGAAGAGGAGGAGCAGGACGTTAGCCGGTAAGACGTATGGTTTGTTAACTGACGCTTGGGAGTTGAAACACAGAAGAAAAAGAGAAGCCAAAGGAGATATATGAGCCAGAAGTCGGAAGAGGAGAGAATTGCTGAATACATGGTGCACTTTCTGCTTTTAGATTGAATGGATGGTTATGATTAAGAGATACTTGAGGGAATAGGAGAGAAAATATACTGAGAAGATCCGCTCCAATGAATAAGGGAGATGTGGTTCAAGGGTCCATCCAACAATGAGGCAAAATATAGCATTAATCTTAAGTAGAGCTGGGAATCAGGGCCGGCCCTCCAAGGCCTGAGATAAGGAAAACATCTATTTTTCAAAGCCCGGCCCGATAGTACCAGGGCCAGGGCCGGCCTACTGGCTGGAAATTACTATTCCAAATTTTAGCTATTTTTTTTGGGTTTTTTTCCAAAGGAATATAATTAGTAAATTGCAACCATTAAAATTCTAATCTATCAAATAAATATTATCAACATTAATATTTAACCAATACAAATCATCCAACAAATAAACACATTCATTAATTCATAATAAAAAACAAACCATTGTCCACAATTGCCTCACATAGAACGTAAGAAGCATTAAACTAAACAACATTAAATAACTCATAAAATATAAAAGCATACCATTATCATTGTCAATTGTCACCTTCTTCATCACTATCATCAATTTCATAGATATTTGATTGGGCTTCACTTTGAGCAGAAGGCTGTGCTTCACTCTTTGACTATTTTTTTTTTTTAAAAAATGAAAATGCTACAAGATAACAGGCCGCAGGGCCGCCCGATTAAGTCCGAGGCCTACGGGGCCGGCCTGCAGGCCAATTTCAAATTTCAGCCAATTTTTCAAGCCCGAGCCCTACAGGTCCAGGGCCTAAATGGGCGGCGGCGATGCCCGGCCCCGATTTCCCGCTCTAATCTTAAGTATGATAAGCGAAAGAGACAAGTATTGGTCAACTGTAACTTCATCCATTTAAAAGTTCAGACTTTAAGAAATTTAAAAGCTCTAAAAAAAAACCTTTATTTAAAATTAAAAAAGGCGGCATTTGGGGGGGAAAACACGAAACTGGACTTCAAAAAATAAAAATCAGTAGAATTTATGTGAGTGTGATATTAACAATAGCATTCATTCCTCACTTTATAGAGTACAAGTGTGCATTGGGTTAAATATCATTTTCGTTATGGAAATTTAGCTTAAGAAGTATTGATCACCCGGAAGTTTTTTGGTCTCATTTTTGCCCCTAAAGTTTAAAAATATAACAATTTTGCCCATCCACAGATCTTGATTGTTAAATTGTTGCTCTTCTTTATAAACTTCTAGGAGCAAAATTACTTCTCGAAAAAACTTCCGGACCATATTTAATTTACTCCGTTTTGTTAATGTCCGGGGTAAAAATGAGACCAAACAAATTTATGGGTGACCAGTGCTCCTTAGGCTAAACTTCCATAATAAAAATGGTATTTAACTTATTAATAAATTACTTCCTTCGGTCTTATTTATAAGAACCTACTAACTCTATTGCACGGCTTTAAAAAGTAGTTAAAATTAGTGAAAATGCTGACTCATTGACTCATTGACTCACATTATCTTAACCCTATAACACTCAAATTTTTTAACAAATTAATAGTTTTAATAATAACAATAAACTCCTGCTTTTTGATCAAATGCTCTCCCTTCCTTATCAGAAACCCTACTCCAGGTTAGCCGCAATGCCTTCTTCCTCTATGAATAAAAAGAAATAAGAAGAAAACATACCTCCTCCATAGATGAAATTGGTTAGTTCTCAAATGAAGCAAATTATACATTTGCTTTTGTGTGGGCGAGCTCGATGGTGGCATCTAACAAATTGGTTAGTTGTCAAATGAATATGGGATGAGATCGGGAATTGGGATTACAATCGCTATGGTTGAGAATGAGAATAAAATTATGGGGAAGAGAGAGAGAGAGAGAGAGAGATGAAAAAATTATTGTTTGATTTTTTATTTTTTTTTTTGCTAAAATTTATAAAAGTGTCTGAACTTTGAGTCGGTTGTGTGTAACCCCCTTAATATTTCAAAATTTAAATTTAAACTTTAAAATATCAAAGGGTTTATATGCAACTAACTGAAAGTTCATAAGAGTTTTTATAGATTTTAGTGTTTTTTGATAAAAAATTGTGTGAGTTATTAATACTACTACTACTATATTAAAAATATGATTTTGTTAAAAAAGTTGAGCTGATGTGGCAGCTATCTAGAACTAAAATAGTATAACTTGATAAGTTATTATTTTACTCATTAGATGATACCAACGGTGTTAAGATTGAAAGACTAAAAACGTACATTTTAAATTTAAATGACTAAAATGAAATTTGGTGTAGATATAAAAGACTAAACGTATACTTTAGCCAATAAACATTTTTCTAATTAAATCCTTATTTATGAGGGGTAATTAAGAAAGAGAAATAGGGTAAAGATAGGTATCACCAACCTTTTAATTAATGCAATTATAAATATTTTTAATTTCAATTAAATTAAATTATTTTAATTACAACCTAGTGGATCCCAATCTAACCCATTATCCTTTAAGCCACTATATCGGCTGGTTCATTAACTGTCCGATATTTTGTTCCTTGATTATTGTTAATGAAGAATTAATAAAAGTCATTTAAGAAAAATAAATAGATATAACAACGGTTATTATTATAAGTTCATTTTAACCCAATCTCATATATCAAGAATGACAACTAAGACATTTAATGTGTTAAATTAATTGAATTTTCCAAATTTATCATTATTTAAGGGTTAAAGTGCAATTTTGCTCCAAAATTTTTCACTATTGCTCTTATAAGTTTTTTACGGTTTAATGTTACTTTTAAAGTTTCAAAATGTAGTAATGTTAATAATCCATTAAAAATTGACATTAACTAATAAATTTTTAACAGAAAGTGAAACATTGCTCTATTTTAACATTTTTAGAGCACCATTAAACTTAAATAAAAAAAAAAAAAAAAAAAAAAAAAAAAAAAACTTGTGGGATAATATGGCTCTTCGGGAAAACTTACGAGACAAATTTTCACCTTAACCCTTTATTTAATGACAGTTGAAAATGATGTTATACATTTTTTATCACCTATATTTTTTATTCGATAGGTGTAATATTGAAAATAAGTCATTGATAACTATTGATAACTATTAGGGTGGGTTTATATTCATGACCAAATTTTTTTGACAAACTAGACTTATAATAAGTATTAAAATAGTATGAGAAATAATACTTATATTTAAAATAAATCATCCAACATCAAATCCAAGTTAAATCCCACAGCAAAGGATTTTTTTGTTTTTTACCTGGTGAGAGGAGAGAAAAGTTTGATGGAAATGGGATTATTGCGAAGTCGGGTGGAAAGTTGACAACAAACCTTTTCCTCAAGAATTGCAGCCATTGCAGAGACATCGGAGAAGATGAAGTGGCAGGTAGGTGACCAGGTTTTTAACATATTCGAGGAGGCTAACGTGTCTGCCAATGAAGGAAAGATGCTCATGATATTTCTTACTCTAGTTTGTCCATTTTACAATTTATTCTATATTAATTTTAATTCCACTAAATTCTAACTTTCATCTTAATTTTTTTTATCTTTTAATATTCTTATTGAATATAAGTATACATGGAGAAAAATATCTAACGTGGTGAAACTAACAAAATGTTTTTTATAAAAGAGACCAAAAATACATTTAAAAGACATTTTTATAAAAGGGTTAAGTAGTAATTTCGCTCCGGAAATATAGGCATAGAATTAATGTTGTCCTAAGAGTTTTTTTGTTCTCAATGTCACCTCGGAAATTCTTAAACATAGTAATGTTATCCTCGACTAATGGCGACAAAACGTTGACTATTAAATTGACAACGTGACATCCAAAAAACAATAGGGTGTTAATTAAGTTGAATTACACGTGGAGAAGGAGTGATGACCAGGAGAAGTGAGAAATTGCTGAGGTTTAAAAACGTTCTCTTGAGACTTGTAAAAAACACCATTGTTTCTGAGGAAAAAACTCCATCCCTCCCTCATGTTCATCACTCATCCACCATTATTAGAGCTTCTTACTTGCTTTCCAAACCATATGCATCAATGCATTGAAATAAAAAACTAGCAAAACCATATATTAAGGTAAGAAACACCAAGCAATCATCAGATAAAAGAAACATAAATCAAAATATCAAATCAAAGATGATGAGTAGCGGGTTGTGGGCAAGGAGAAGAAGCTAGTGGCAGAGGAGATTTGACTGACTGGGTCCATGCTTTGTTCTGGTTTGTAGAGAGTGAAGGAAGGGGAAGAAGGAAGTATAAGTTTTTAGGCAATTTGACGGTACTGTATTTGTATACATATATAGAAGCCTTGTTGCAAAATACGTGCTGGGAATTCAGTTATATATTAGCCCTTGTAAAGGCAGTTAATTAAGTTTAAATACAACAAATTAATACAAGGTAAGAGTGGTAATTCAATTATATATCGGCACTTGCAAAGGTAATAAATTAAAGTTTAAATTAAAAAATGGTTCATCGACAAGAGAAGAGAATGTCGTCACCGGTAAGAGTGGAGAGGAAAAAGGATGCTATACTAGTGGCATTCAAGTCCTTACGAGTCGATGTTGATGGTGCTGATCCGTCCAAAGAGGTCGACGCTGGTGGTGCTCAAGCAAGCTAAGATCTTTTGAAAAGAAGGAGGAAACAGATGACATCAGCAAAGGAAGAATAGGTGGCAGTTGGTAAGAAGGATGGATGAGAGGAAGAGGTGTGCCGATGGTGGCAGTGCAAGGTCCAATGACAAGGAAGGAGGAAGAAAGGGAAAGGAAGGAAGAAGACGATAAGATGTGACAATGAGGTGGTGGTGCAGGATCCACATGTGAACTCCAACATTGCTCTCCCACATGGCATTCAATGTGTCAACTTATCATATGTGGCAAACGTCATTTGGTCTCGTCATTAACTGAGGGCAATATTACTACATTTAAGAACTTCCAAGACGACATGAGACCAAAAAAATTTCAAGGCAATATTTTTCTTGGGCCTATACTTCAGAAACAAAATTGCTATTTAACCCTTTATAAAACGAACAAGCGGGAGTGCAAAGAAAGAAACGTTTTTTTACAAAAGTCAAAATTGAAAGATTCTCTTTTTTTTTTTTATATATGTTCAATTATCATTTTTGTTAAAGACAATCATGTTCAAGACAGATACTAAATTTGGATGTCTCTTTAATGAAAATTCAAACATTGTTTTACCACGTTGTAAGAAATTAACTGCTTCCACCGAGGAGAGAATATATCAAGCCCATTAATTTGGGCTCTTGCGTGAAGGCCCAAAGGCATAATAGGGAATGAGCTTTTCTAAGATAGGTATCTTCCTATTGGGGGTAATCAATCATAGTCGATGCAGGAACTAAATATGAACACATCCCACATTAGGGATTTGAATTTTGATTCGTCACGTTATGAGGGACTAGCTCTTTCCGCTAGACTTGACCCCACCCCATTGATAGATTATATATCAAATAAAAAGGTCATGAGCTAGCTAGTCCATTATATTGTAAGTGCTAGTATGGATTTGACAATTGTTTTATTAAAAAAAATAAAAAATAAAATAAACTGCATTTACTAATAGTTTGAAGTAATAAGTAGGATAAAACCTGTGATCTCACGCTTGTAGAAGCTTTAATATTATTACTACTCTCTCTAGTCATTAATATAAGATATAGTTGATTTTTTTGAGAGATTAAGGAAGCTAAATAAATTACTTTACGATTGATATTTATCTTTTTATACTAAATTAATTTGTCGACTTATGAACTGATATATAATCAAAAAATACACGATATATGTTATGTTTAATTAACTTATTTATTTTTCTTAATCTCTTTAAGAAAAGTTATCTATCACTCGGTCTTACCTATAAGTCATTTTGACTAAAAAATTTGGTCCATTTATAAGTCCGTTTCATGTAATAAATGAAATTGTGACAATTTTACCTATATTAATTGTACCTATGAAGATACGAGAAGAAAAACAGTTTAAAAACACTCAATCATAAATGAGGGTAAAGTTGAAAATTTACCTTTATAATCATTGAGTTAAAGTGCAATTTTGCTCCAAAATTTTTCACTATTGCTCTTATAAGTTTTTTATGGTTTAATGTTACTTTTAAAGTTTCAAAATGTAGTAATGTCACCACATACTATTAATAATCCATTAAAAATTGACATTAACTAATAAATTTTTAACAGAAAGTGAAACATTACTCTATTTTAACACTTTTAGAGCATCATTAAACTTTTTTTAAATAAAAAATAAAAAACTTGTGGGATAATATGGCTCTTCGGGGAAAACTTACGAGACAAATTTTCACCTTAACCCTTTATTTAATGACGGTTGAAAATGATGTTATACATTTTTTATCACCTATATTTTTTATTCGATAGGTGCAATATTGAAAATAAGTCATTGATAACTATTGATAACTATTAGGGTGGGTTTACATTCATGACCAAATTTTTTTCACAAACTAGACTTATAATAAGTATTAAAATAGTATGAGAAATAATACTTATATTTAAAATAAATCATCCAACATCAAATCCAAGTTAAATCCCACAGCAAAGGATTTTTTTGTTTTTTTACCTGGTGAGAGGAGAGAAAAGTTTGATGGAAATGGGATTATTGCGAAGTCGGGGGAAAGTTGACAACAAACCTTTTCCTCAAGAATTGCAGCCATTGCAGAGACATCGGAGAAGATGAAGTGGCAGGTAGGTGACCAGGTTTTTAACATATTCGAGGAGGCTAACGTGTCTGCCAATGAAGGAAAGATGCTCATGATATTTCTTACTCTAGTTTGTCCATTTTACAATTTATTCTATATTAATTTTAATTCCACTAAATTCTAACTTTCATCTTAATTTTTTTTATCTTTTAATATTCTTATTGAATATAAGTATACATGGAGAAAAATATCTAACGCGGTGAAACTAGCAAAACGTCTTTTTATAAAAAAGATCAAAAATACATTTAAAAGACATTTTTATAAAAAGGTTAAGTAGTAATTTCACTCCGGAAATATAGGCATAAGAACTAATGTAGTCCTAAGAGTTTTTTTTTTTTTTAAAAAAATCTCATCCTCGAAAGTTTTTAAACATAGTAATATTGTCCTCAACTAACGGAGACAAAACGTTGACTATTAAATTGACAACATGACATCCAAAAAACAATAGGGTGTTAATTAAGTTGAATTACACGTGGAGAAGGAGTGATGACCAGGAGAAGTGAGAAATTGCTGAGGTTTAAAAACGTTCTCTTGAGACTTGTAAAAAACACCATTGTTTCTGAGGAAAAACTCCATCCCTCCCTCATGTTCATCACTCATCCACCATTATTAGAGCTTCTTACTTGCTTTCCAAACCATATGCATCAATGCATTGAAATAAAAAACTAACAAAACCATATATTAAGGTAAGAAACACCAAGCAATCATCAGATAAAAGAAACATAAATCAAAATATCAAATCAAAGATGATGAGTAGCGGGTTGTGGGCAAGGAGAAGAAGCTAGTGGCAGAGGAGATTTGACTGACTGGGTCCATGCTTTGTTCTGGTTTGTAGAGAGTGAAGGAAGGGGAAGAAGGAAGTATAAGTTTTTAGGCAATTTGACGGTACTGTATTTGTATACATATATAGAAGCCTTGTTGCAAAAATACGTGCTGGGAATTCAGTTATATATTAGCCCTTGTAAAGGCAGTTAATTAAGTTTAAATACAACAAATTAATACAAGGTAAGAGTGGGAATTCAATTATATATCGGCACTTGCAAAGGTAACAAATTAAAGTTTAAATTAAAAAATGGTTCATCGACAAGAGAAGAGATTGTCGTCACCGGTAAGAGTGGAGAGGAAAAAGGATGCTATACTAGTGGCATTCAAGTCCTTATGAGTCGATGTTGATGGTGCTGATCCGTCCAAAGAGGTCGACGCTGGTGGTGCTCAAGCAAGCTAAGATCTTTTGAAAAGAAGGAGGAAACAGATGACATCAGCAAAGGAAGAATAGGTGGCACTTGGTAAGAAGGATGGATGAGAAGAAGAGATGTGCCAATGGTGGCAGTGCGAGGTCCAATGACGAGGAAGGAGGAAGAAAGGGAAAGGAAGGAAGAAGACGACAAGATGTGATGATGAGGTGGTGGTGCAAGGTCCACATGTGAACTCCAACATTGCTCTCTCACATGGCATTGAACGTGTCAACTTATCATATGTGGCAAACGTCATTTGGTCTCGCCGTTAACTGAAGGCAATATTACTACATTTAAGAACTTCCAGGGTGACATGAGACCAAAAAAATTCCAAGGCAACATTTATCTTGGGGCTTATACTTTTGAAGCAAAATTGCTACTTAACATTTTATAAAACGAATAAGGGGAGTACAAAGAAAGAAACGATTTTTTGCAAAAGTCAAAATTGAAAGATTTTCTGTTTTTTTTTTTCATATGTTCAATTATCCTGTTTTATTAAAGACAATCATGTTCGAGACATATACTAAATTTGGATGTCTCTTTCAATGAAAATTCAAACATCATTTTTCCTACGTTGTAAGAAATTAACCGCTTCCACCAAGGGAGAGAATATATCAAGCCCATTAATTTGGGCTATTGCGTGAAGGCCCAAAGGCATGATAGGGGATGAGCTTTTCTAAGATAGATATCTTCTTATTGAAGGTAATCAATCATATTCGATGACCGTTGGAAACTAAATATGAACACATCTCCCATTGGGATTAACTTTTGATTCGTCACGTTGTGAAGGACTAGCTCTTTCCGCTAGACCTAACCCCACCCTATTGGTAGATTATATATCAAATAAAAAGGTCATGAGCTAGCTAGTCCATTATATTGTGAGTGCTAGTATGGATATGACAATTGTTTTATTAAAAATAAAATAAAATAAACTGCATTTACTAATAATAGTTTGAAGTAATAAGTAGGATAAAAACCTGTGATCTCACGCTTGTAGAAGCTTTAGTATTACTACTACTCTCTAATCATTAATATAAGATATAGTTGATTTTTTAAGAGATTAGTGAAGCTAAATAAATTACTTATAAATTATTGATATTTATCTTTTTTATACTAAATTAATTTGTCTGACTTATGAACTGATATATAATCAAAAAAACACATGATACATGTTATATTTAATTAACTTATTTATTTTTCTTAATCTCTCTAAGAAAAGTTATCTACCACTCTGGTCTTATTTATAAGTTCATTTTGACTAAAAAATTTGGTCCTAGTTATAAGTCCAGTTTTATGTAATAAATGAAATTATGACAACTTTACCTATATTAATTGTACCTATGAAGATAGAGAGAGACGAAACAGTTTAAAAACACCCAATCATAAATGAGGGCAAAATTAAAAATTTACCTTTATAATCATTGAGTTAATCACTTCTCTTTGGTATGTGAGATTTGGTCAAAATAAACCTATAAATAGGATCAGAGTGATATATCTTATATTAAAAACCGAATGTTGAATATTACAAGATTAACAATAGGAAATTTTCAATAATGATGGTAAGACTGCCAACAAAGAGAGATAATGAAAAAAAAGGAGTTAAGGCTGAAGATGATTCGCCAGACAAATGAGCTTCTTTAACATTCTCCACTCATATATTGCTTTAGAGGCCTCACACTTACTATTAGTTGACTGTGACTCATCATTACATTCTTTAAGGGACGATAATATTGAGGTAAAAATATTAATATTCTCTTATTTGGAGGAGTTTGAGATTATATATGCATTCTCATAGAAAATCATTAAAGTATGCTCACTACGTACCTTGCAAGGAAGGCTCACAAAGCAAGCATAGATTTGTCCACTTCCACTTTATGCCTGGATCAAATTTGTTTAGAATTAGGTTGCTCTGCCTGGGTTTCTGACCATGTTGCTATTTCATGTTTTGGTAGGTCTTTTCTGTAATTTTCAAGCATTGTGCTTGCCTTTAAAATGGCCAAAAAACAAGAAGAAGCAAATTTTACATGCTACATTCAAAATTTTGGAGTTATCTAAAAATGAGAAATAATATATTTAGATCGAAAGTTATCTAATATGTAAGATTTTAGATTAGAAAATTATATTGACTAAAAGCTTTTTAACAATTTATAACTATTCGGTACAATAATTAATAACAATT
Source organism: Acacia acuminata (assembly GCA_019022655.1). Lineage (NCBI taxonomy): Eukaryota > Viridiplantae > Streptophyta > Magnoliopsida > Fabales > Fabaceae > Acacia > Acacia acuminata. The sequence goes on along the minus strand of JAFJYI010000153.1, from coordinate 626,637 downwards.
TGTGAAATTTTTTTATTTAATGTTTAAAAGTTCATTTAAAATGATTACAAACTGTATAATTTTTAAAATTTGCTACCTTAAAATTTATAAAAAGTAAGGCTTTTAAATATAACTGAAAATGTTGGGGTGATGACAACCAATGCTTAAAATATAGACTTGATGCAAAATTATTTATTTTTCTTTTATATGCATGCAGCTTAAATTCTGTGCAATCCAATAATTTAGAATTTTAGTTATTGATTACATTATTATAATATATATATATTGCCAAGTCTACCTTATGGCATGCTTGATGAAAGGTCAAAATACCCCAAGTCTCAACCCCAAGCATGCCTGTTGTCTATCTTCTCCTCCCTGTCTCTCTTGCCGGCCCAAGATATCTTTTCCTATGCTTGTAATCAACACATGCATATTTATACACACACATGTTAAGTTACCATATTTATATCTTATGTAATAATTTTAATTTGTAAGAAATATTAGAATCTCAAAAATAAAAGCTTGACTTCACTACTACAAAAAACGTTTGTAACGTCCTAAATTTGACCCAATTAACGTCCTTTTTTTTAAGGACGTTTTTGGCGAGTAGGGTAGTAAAAATTAAATACTTTTGGCGTCCCCGAAAATAATTGGGACGTCTTATTTAAGGCGTCCTGAATTTTAATTCAGGACGCCAAAAATCTCTTTTTTTTAAAAAAGGAAAAAAAAGAGCCCCAAAGGAGCTGAAACAATATTATGGTCCACAATGAACAATATTCATTTTCGCTAACTTTTAAGGCCCTCCTGTACAGTTCGGGAAAATTCAAATTCAAAGGAGCTAAAACCACCCCCTTCATGAACGTCACATACTCTTTCTTCATTGTTTCAAGATTTCCAGGATCTAAACTCATAATATGGTCCGCCATCAAATTGAAGGTGAACTGCAAATCAAACAAAACACAACTTTTTCAGTTTTCAACACCTTTCATTCACTACAAACACTGGACTCGACGCAGAAACAAAAACAGAAGAAAACTTTACATTCTTGGCTGGAGCATAAGAGACTGAATCAGAAAAGCAGATCTGGAAAACTGAATCAGAAAAGCAGATCTGGAAAACTGAAAAAATAAGTCATAAATCCAAACAGATCAGAGGCAAGAATTAGAAAAGCAGATCTGGAAAATTGAAAAAACAAGTCATAAATCCAAACAGATCAGAGGCAAGAATCGGAAACACAAAACAGATCTGGAAAAAGAAAGTCACAAATCCAAACAGATCGGAGGCAAGAATCGGAAACACAAAACCGATCTGGAAAAAACTCCTCTTCTCCGGTCAAGATCCGGCCTCCAAGTCGCAGCTTTGAAACTCTCTTCCTCACATCGCCGGCGTGCGTGTGTGCCAGGGCGTGTGTGTGTGCAAGAGAGGGAAGAGAAGAGAGTGGGAAGAGATGCATTGATGTGTGCTAGGGCCTGTGTGTGTGGGGTGAAAATGGTGGTGAGAGAGAGAAGAGATGAAATATGTATGTATCCGGGGCGCGTGTGTGGTGAGAATGGTGGAGAGTGAAAGAAGAGATGAAATATGTATGTGTTAGATTTATGTGCTAGACTTTGGCGCCCTAAATAAGAGTTCAGGGCGCTAAAAAAACTCATTTTGGCGTCCTGATTTAAATTTCAGGACGTCAAAAAATTTTTTTGGCGCCAAACATACACCAAAAAATTAAATTAAGGTGTTCTAAATATATTTTAGGGCGCCTAAAATTTTGGCGTCCTGATTTAAGTTTTAGGATGTCAAAAAATTTTCTGCTGCCAAAAATGCACTAAAAATTAATTTTAGGCGTCCTGATTTAATTTTTAGGACGCCAAAAAATTTCCTGGCACCAAAAAATTCTCAAAATGCCAATTTTAGGTGCCCTAAATATAATTTAGGGCGCCTAAATTAATTTTAGGCGTCCTAAAATTAAATTTAGGACGCCTAAGTCTTAAAATTCAACCAAATAATAACGAAAATGCCACCGCCTATATTTTTTACTTCCTTTTTAAAAATAAGGACGTCGTTTAGGGAAGTAATATCCATTTTTTGTAGTAGTGCTTGTAGAAGATAATAAGTTTGACTATATGTATGAAATAAATTCTTAGAGGGTAGCTTAAGGCTTTTGAGTAGTATTAGAGAAACTTTAGAGTAGTTTTGAGTAATATATTGATAGATATTTATGTTTGTGACTTTGTAGATTGTTAAAGAGACTTTTGAAGTGACTTTTTATAATTATTTATAAGCTATTATATGGCAAGCGTGCTTGAGGTAACTCTAAATATTTTTCTATATACTTGTGAATTATGTTTGATTATAAATAACTATATTTTATTTTTTAAAAATGCACTGGATTATGTGTATGTGTGTATGTATTGTAAATTCTGAAGTAAATAATGTCACAAGTAAATTTATTTATAACTCACTTTATTCACATGGTTAATAATTTAATTAATTAATTAATGTATTGTTGGAATATTGGCTCCTTTTAGGCATGCTTGAAAATGAGTTGATATTTGATACAAATGGAAGCATGATTTATTATACCTTGTCTTTTAATAATATTATATTTTTTATAATTGAATATAACTTTAATATAATGGCGGTTGCATTATGATGGGTTGGAATAAAGAAAAAAACTTTATATGATGAAATCTTTTATCACATGATATAACATCACTCGGTACACAAGTTCATCTCGGCATTATAACTACTGTAACTTGTAAAGCTCTCTTATATTTCAATAGGGCAGGGCTTAAAATTATATTAACTCCTTTATCTTGTACTGATGTGTAAAACCTGTCACATCACATGTTGAGGAAGCAGGCATAAAGCTCTCTTATATTTCAATAGGGTAGGGCTTAAAATTATATTAACTCCTTTATCTTGTACTGATGTGTAAAACCTGTCACATCACATGTTGAGGAAGCAGGCATAGATAAAAGGAAAAATTATATATAGGTCTCAAAGAAGAGAGATATTTACATTTAGGTCCCTTGAAATTACGAAATTACTCGAAGTCCCAAGGGACTTCGAGTAATTATTTTAATGTAAAATTACTTTGCTGCCCATAGTGCATATTTCACACGAAGCAATTAACAACACAAAATGCATAAATTAACAACACAAAATGCATAAATTAACCACAACTTCTGAAAACCTTCAATTTATCATGTCTCACTTTCAGAGGCGATTAACAACACAAAATGCATAAATTAACCACAACTTCTCGAAAACATTCAATGTGTCATGTCTCACTTCCGAGGCGATTAACAACACAAAATGTATAAATTAACAACACAAAATGCATAAATTAACCACAACTTAGAAAACCTTCAACTGTCATGTCTCACTTCCGTGAGGGCGATTAACAACACAAAATGCATAAATTAACCACAACTTCGGAAGTGAGACATGACAAATTGAAGGTTTTCAGAAGTTGTGGTTAATTTATGCATTTTGTGTTGTTAATTTATGCATTTTGTGTTGTTAATCGCTTCTGTGTGAAATATGCACTATGGGCGTAAAGTAATTTTACATTCAAATAATTACTCGAGTCCCTTGGGACTTCGAATAATTTCGTAATTTCAAGGGACCTAAATGTAAATATCTCTCTTCCTTGGGACCTATATGTAATTTTCCCTAGATTAAAACGTGGAGATGATAATGGAGAAAAAGAACTCTGGTTTGCAAACGTCCTGTTCTGTTGAGGTAAATATTCTTGCAACTGCTTTGTTTCTTTTTGTTGGAAATATAGATATAATGACATTAACTTACCTTCCTGGGAATCTATCTCATAACTCTCAATCTTCTCTAAGATTTCTGATTTATCAATTAGTTTATAGGATTTAAATTTTTCAATAATACGTTTTTCTTCTTGATAATAATTGAGTTTTTAGAAATATTATCGAACTGGATGCACCCTATGATTTAATAAGGCTAAGCATAGAACCTATAACTCATGAACCCGCAGTGTAATTGGGTTATTTTGAACCTACCCAAAAAGATCCATAACAAGACGGGTTAGAACCCGTCATTTAAGACTTAAATGAGTGGGTTGTGAGCACATCTATGGGTTGCTCATGCCCCCCCCCCCCCCCCAATTTATTGTTTTTCTTTTATTAATTATCCATCTCATTCCATATTTTGGTGCAAAGTAAAAGCGTTCCTTGAGTCCCTATCATGCATGAATAAATTTATATTATGATGGTATTTGTCTCAATTTATGTTATTTTATGTGAATTGTGATTATTGAACTTTGAAGATGCAGATGTTAGAATTTAGAATAATGAATTTGAATGAATGCTTAATACTTATGTATGTCTTTTTTTTTTTTTCAAAAAGATAAATAGATTAAATATAAATGGGTTACCCAAAACCCGCTTAACTCACTCATTTATATGTTAACCCATTTATAAGGCTTTAAATGGGTTGATGTATGACCCATACCCATTTAAAATTCAATGGACGGGCTATGAGTTTGGCCTCAAATTACTTAACCTGCTTGTTACTTTGCCCTATGATTTAAGCGGTCTGTTGAAATGCTTTAGACTATGTTATGATTTAAGCCGAATTGAGCCCCTTTGAATTGACTTTTGATCTGAAAACCATATTTGAGCTGGTAAGCTGAACGCCGAAAAAGATTTTATACTTTTCTCAGTTTTTCCATACTACTTTTGATCTGAAAATCAGATTTGAGCCGGAAGCGGAAATATATGTTATAACTTTCTCAATTTTCTGATTAGAAACCTTCAAATCCGCTTTGTTTCATTGTCTTTCAAATCTGAGTTTATACATTCACTTACTAAAATACCTATCTTTAGTTCTTCGTGCTACAATTCCCTCCGGCATTGTTACTCATCAAGCCGTTAGTTTTTTTTAATACTATACAGGGCTTTTTTTTTTATCCTATTATTACCGTTATTGTCGTTCAGTAAAATTGGGATACCATTATTTTCATAGGAGTCATTTGTTTCCAAATTTGGAAATATTGCATGTACGTACATGACAATACCACCATGGCTGCAACTAATGTACTATAAGCTTTGTTTTAAGGTGGAAAACATCTGTGATGACCAAACTTTGGAAGATATCAAACCGGACTTATAATTAATTTTAAATCATTTAGATAAATAATTCATTTGTTTTTCGGTTTTTCCTATCTAATGACCACCGACGAGAACTTCAAGTAAAAATTTAGCCAAGGAAACGGAATGACAAAACCTCTCTAAATCCAAAAGCATATTGTAATATCTTAAATTTTGAGATTTGAAAATTGAAATATTATATAGAAATTGATTTTTGAAATTGGCTTAAAATAATTATGAGGATAATTATTAGAGATTTAGGCTTTTTTTTAACCCTAACTCATCATCAACCCAACGCATAAGAGCAGCAAAGATATATATTGATTAAGTAGCCCAATTCATGTAATCCCATTGGCCCAACACCTGATAACCATAGATAGCACATCAAAACAAAGTCTTCACTGAACAGACATTAAACAAAACAAAGAGAGAGAGAGAGAGAGAGAGAGAGAGAAACACGTAACACAACATCAGAAAGCAAAGTAGCCACAGCGTCACTTACGCAGAAGGAAATCACAGCGACTCCATGCTCTCCATGTCAGCATATCTTCTTGTCTCAATCTCAACTGTTCACATGCAAGAACAGGAACAAGCCAGCGTCCCCATGCTTCTTGAGCCCAGCACTATAAACCTCTGCACATTCTTCCTTCTTCTCGGACTGGACCCCCTTGGTCCTTATATATGTCAATGTTTGAGTGCCTTGCTGTTTGTTAGAGAGATATAGATCTCTCACCACATGGTCTCACATTCGACATTGAGAAAGAGCCGAGAGAGAACGAGAAAGAGACAGAGGAAGGAGAGAAAGAGAGAGTTCAACTGTTTTGTTTGCTCTGTGTTTTGTATCGAAACAGGGGTATTTGGTTTTCTCACAGATCACATCTTGCAAGCCAAAAACTGAAGTAAGTCATCAAGTCTACCTTCTTTTTTGTTTCCATTATTTCCAGCGTGAGTTTTTAGAGCATGAAACCGTAAGAAGTAACACATGAGTTTACTGCTATATCTTTATATACATGATCGCTGCACACAAATAAGGAGAAAGAGAAGAAAACTGTGTTGTAAGTAAGTATATATATCGTTGGTTTGGTAACAAAAAAAGGAAACTAATCCATATATATATATATATATATATAGCTGATGCTGCTCTTAGAACCCAAAGTTTCCTGTTTTGCAGATATATATATAAACATTACTGATATAGGTATATACACTTTGCTAATATACATATCTGTACATGGAAAACAAAGAAGAAACATTGTTGTCTTGTATATATGTATAAGTATATTATCATTACTGCACATGGGAAAAAGAAAGAGAAGGAAATGTTATATATATATGTGTGTGTATATATATATATACATATATATATATATGAACCTGGAAAAAATAAGACTTTGTTGAGTGTGTGTGTGTTAACTCTGCACTCACAATATGTGTGTGTGTGTATATATATATGCGTAGTAGCTGCTCGTGAAAGAAAAAAAAGGGGTGCTTGCTGTCATGTTATCTAGATATAAATATATACATACCGATGCAATAGGAAAATGAAAAAGAGAAAGGAAACCTTGAATAAGGGTCTTGGTTGCTGATCTATATAGGTATATATATATATATATATATATATATAAAGTTGCTTTGTTGTTAGTATATCTGTCTTATATGTGTTGTATATGACTTGAGAAAATGAAAGAGGAGAAAGACTTTGCTGCTTATATATATATATATGGAACCAACTATTTTGTATATATATAGAGATGACATTGCAATTGGAAAATAATAGGATATATAGTTAAGAATTTGCATTTGGAAAATAATAGGATATATACTTGAGAATTTGTATTTGGAAAATAATAGGATATATATGATTTACTACTCTTAAAACCATGAGAAACATTATATGTAATGCATTAAAGCATATTTTATATGATGATTGGTATTTATAAACTCCTAATTTAGAGTGTTATAGTAGCCTCTGAGAGTTTAAAATAATAATAGAGAAAAAATATTAAAATAGTAATAATAAAATAAATATCATTATTATTATTATTATTAGGAAAGGAGAATAAATAAAGGGGATTATTAGTTAATAAATAAATTAAAAAGGATATTGTTATTAAGGGAATATTAGGGGTTAATAACTACTTTTAATCCCCTAAAAATAATCCGCGTAGTTAGGTACTTTGTGACCTCAGAAGTGACTAACGACAATGATAAACATGTATAGGTATACCTTGACATCTTTAACGACCCCAACACCTTTGGACAAAGTTAAAGATTCAAGCTTGAGGTGGGTAATTATTATCTTATTAGTTTGTATGTATGGATTCATATATTACTAACCATGTTTGCTAGATAATTTGCATATATGTATCCTAGCTATGAATTGGGGTTGCGTGTCCCATAGGGCTGCGAGACCTAAAATAGGGCTGCGTGTCCTAAAATAGGGCTCTCGGTCTTTAGTCGATAACTGCGGTTATGGTACGACTTGTTTACTGTGATTTATTCTATGCTTAACATGTGATATGTTGTCATTTATATTTTATACTTGTATATAAGATTAACTGTTACCCCTAGGATTTATTTATTTGAACTTCAGATCGTATGAAAGAGACATGTAATAAAGAGGAAAAATGCAGCTGTAAGGGTTACAGCAGAAGGAACTTTTTGGAAAAATATGAATAGATGAACTATATTTTATCATTTATCATTTGTCTATTTTGAATTAATGTATTAACATCCCACTATGGGATAGATTCGAATAGCGAAAAATTTATCCTCATGTTTTTAACTAAGTTATTTTAACGTTTTATTCCAAACTATTTCCAAACATTTCAACACATGTATTATAACTCGATAAATAAAGAAGTATTAAGTTAGGGCGTTATACATATAATGTACATAAACCTCTTTAATGTACTATATGGCTTTGCTTCATAAGCCTTTACTATATTACAAACCCAACAAATAAAGTACTTCACCTTCATCAATTCCTTTCTTCAAATTGCCACTGGATGAAACCTCTGGTATTCAATTATAGGAACACTAATTAAACTCTTTAAACATACATCCATTTTGTATGAATCACCTGCAACTTATATCACATATACTGAGCGATTTAAACGGTTGGAATTGCCAACTAGCTCAAATTCAGAGGAGGCATTGTTAATGACTTGAGCCAAATTTTGGTCATCATCACCATTATGGAAGCAACCTCTTTGTTTAGCATCATTCACTAACTTTCTCCATACTGATCCACTCCGTTCTAGAGTTTCTGCATTCCCCAATATCCAAAGACAATGTCCGGCAAAAAAAAAAAAAATCATCGACTCAAGATTAGTGAAACTTCTTAAACCTTGATTTTCTATTTCAATTGAGAGATTTTCATTGTTAGATAAACTAGTGGGTATACACTTCTTCTAGTCCTTTATAAGGGCCATTCTAAAAGGTTTTTATGGTCCTACATAAAAGATCATATGCAAAAAGTCAAGATGATTAAATTCTTCTATTCCACAAATACCTTTATTAGGTGTAATATAGAGAGAAATTGCATAAGAAAGAAATTGAGGGGACTAAGATAAGTTAATTTTAATTGGAGGACAATATTGGAATGTAGTGATGATCTTTTATCAATTCAACAACACAAATCATTTTAACTACTATTATTAATCCAATGTGAAGTACTCCCTTTGGTAATTTTTTAAGCAACTTTTTCTTGATTGCTTAAAACGAACATGCAGATTAAGATTAGTTAAAAACAATAAATGTTTAAAAATAACATATATTTTCTAAATATGTTTCTATTTATGAAAAAAAAAAAAAACATAGAAGAGAGAATGAGGAATAAATTGTTAAATGAAAAGAGAATTAGTTGTTCATTAATAGAATATATGTACTTAATAGGAGTAAAAAAATGAAAAAGAAGTTTAAATTTTGAGACACAAAAAATTTATTTATATTAAAGACAGACCCAAAAAAAAATGTTTCTTTTAATTAGATCGGAAGGAATAGTAATTAGGAGGCTTTTATAGAAAGCACGGGAGAGAAAAATAAAACAACCTTACGGTTATGAATGACTTGGCCTATCATATTATATAAATCTGAGTTTATCTAGGAATTTCTCAAGCATTAACAAGCAACATACCTAGCACGAGTTAGAGCCACATTTGTTCTTTGTCTATTAGAAAGAAATCCCACATTTCCCTTCTCATTAGATCTGACAGTGGAGATCATTATTATATCTTCTTCACCACCTTGAAAGCCATCAACAGTACGAATTTTCACAGAGAAGTCAGGATCTGAAACCAAGTTGTACTGCTTAACTTTCTCTTCGATTTCATGGACTTGAGCCTTATATGCAGATATCACTCCTACGCTGAGTTTCCTTCTCTTGCTCAAGAACTCTAGCAGAAAAAACAAAGGGCCATTCATATATTCAAAGTATTCATCTCAAGAAGATTGTACCTAATCAATTACCCCCTTTGTTTCTTTTTATAAAAGACAAGTGACAATTAACTATATGATGTTGATCAAAAAGCTGTTTAAAACTAGTTAGAAACAATCAAAAGTATCCTTATTTATTTTTGGGAGCGTAAGAGAGAGAATAAGCAAATTACTAGAAAAAAGAGGAGTGTGTAAGAGGGAGAGAATGTGCGGTGGATTAAATGCAATGATATTAATACAAGTAATTAAATAGGGGGAAAATGAAAAAATTGGAGACAACTTCTAAGTGTGTCTTATAAATAGGAACAAGTCATACCAAAAAATTATGTCCTATAAAAAGGACCGGAGGAGTAATTAAGCATCAACTAAGAGTTTGCAAGAAACACACACCTTGGTGAAGGCTCTTTATAATCTCAGAGATAGCAGCAACTTCCACCATGTTCTTCAAGCTGTGTCCATTACCAAATTGCTCTTTGCCCTGAGCTATGTTTATAAAAGAATAAGAGCTGTACATTTTTCCTTCAAGACAACGTTTACTATGGTTTGAATCTCTAACATTCACGCCATTCAGAAGTTGGCCATGGTAGAATTCCCTATTGGGGAATAAACTTATGGATGGATGCATTCTAAATTGGACTTTAAGCATATGCTTCATGAATCCCAGCAACACCAGCCTCTCAAACATGCTTCTTCCAAATCCAGCATCATCAGAAATCTAAAATTTGATTTTCGTAAACATACAAGATAGTAGTGATCTTTAGTAATCTCAACCAACACAAAACACAAATTAATGTAAAAAAACGAATAAAATCAAAATCTTATGAAGGTTCATGAATGGTTTTATCAAAATCCCACCTCACATTTCAAAAAACATATTGCATTTGTAAAATGGAGAAAACAAAACCCATCTCAACTTGTACTAAAACCTAATTTTAAATACGAAAAAAGGGATAGCAAAGATCAAAATTCAAATGAAAAATCATTGTTAGATCCAAACGAAGGAATATAATCACCAAAAAGTCATCATAATAACGAGCGAGTAGTATGAACCTATTGTCATTTCTTGCATCAGAATCTTAGAGTGATTTTCCCAAATTCAAACCATTTTTTCATATAAGCATTGGATATCTCATCCATAAAAACTTGAAAGTAAAATTATAATTTTTCAGGTGAATGATCATGAAAATATCATCATAACCCCAACAAAAGTCTTATTACAACCCCTCCTCACACTTAAAAACACTTCCAAACCCATCTTAGCTTGTACTAAAACTTAATTTTGGTTGAAAATGATAACAAAGATAAAAATTCAAACCACTTTTTTATATAAGCACTCGTACCTCATCAATAACAACTTGAATTTAGAATTATAAGTGTTCATGTGAATAATGATGAAAATTTCATTATAAGTCCTACCAAGACATAGTGAAAACTCTATTACCTTGCTCTTAACCATTGCGGAAGTTGCCTCTCATCACCTATGAGAATTGCATGTCTTGCACCTGGAAGTTGCAGAGGTATGGTTGATTCACATTCTTTGAGTTGAGCTGCCTCATCTATAACTATAAAGGGTAAGTGTGTCATTCCTTTAGTGAACAATTTGGAAGAACCTGATGCCGTACAAAAAATTAGGCATGTCTTCTTCAAGCAAATATCTCTTATTTCAAAGAGGCTTCCAAGTTGAGGAAGTGAAATTTCCTGAGAAAGTGATCTAAGTATTCTAAGGCATTCATCTCTTTTCATGCTTAACCTTCCAAAGTTAAATGTAATGTCTTTTATTGGAACTTGTGTTTCCACAGGCATGGAATTAAGAAACATTTGCATCATCCCACTGCAGATGGAAAATAAATCCAATTTCTTCTCTTTCACATTTGGAAGTTCTGGTTGAGTGACATTACTTTTTCCCTCTACATTTCTTGTGGGAATTTCTATGAACTTGTTTTGATGTAAAGAATTTCCAAGGGCTTCAAGCAGATCAAGAGTTCCACATATGTTCTTCGCCGCCTCAAATGGAACAAGAGAAGTTGGTAATTGTGAGTATAATGTTTGCAAGCTAGACTTGAGATTCACACAAATGAAGCTGAACCTCCTCTTTACAAACGAACTTCAGCTTTATAAGAAAGGTATTGGTCATGAATGAAACTGTATCTCTTCTTCACATATTGCTTCAATGTCATACTTTCATCTTTATTATCTTCAAGTTGCTTGCATGAAAGATATGCTTGCTCTACATTGCTATAATTAAGCTTAGTAAATTGTTCCAATGACATAAGATCATTATTATCCTCCTCATGTTTCGCATCGATATTGGATAAAAGATACTGTTGATGGGGGTTTTCAAGAAAACTGATCATTGATTCCAAGTCATGTTTCCATCCAGTCAGTGGAGAGAGACACTTCTCAAGCATATCAATGCGATAATCAAGAAAGATATCGTGGAGACCCCAAGAATCATCAACTTTCATTCGAGAATCATTCCCAAAAAGCACTATGTCACCCAGCCCATAGGTATCAAACTCAAGTTGATCTTGAACTAAACCGCGCAGCGGGCTGCCACTTCCAACACAAAGAAAGATTGGTCGGAGCACATGTTAATGTTCTTGTTTTGAGTTTGAGCAGCGCAAATAGCATGGATGCAACCGCTTGTCTTTGTTTTGCCGGTCCGGAGGGCCCCATATTAGTTTCACACTTGTGGTTGTGATGACATTTCCTCATTGCAACACTACTTATAACAGCTTCTTTCTCGGCTTTCATTCAGATTTTGGGATCTGATCGTGTTTGTTGCAATAGATATGTCGGTATTGCGGTGCTCTAATGAAGGGCAAATGTGACTGCTCTTTCCAATCTGCAAAACAAGGCATGATAAAAGCTTCAAAACGGTTGCTTTATTACTATCTGGAGAAAAAGTTATTGTTTTTGTGCATTGTTTGAATAAGATATAATAACAAAAATAAACTCATTCTTATTAGAACTTCCAGTAGCATAGCATGCATATTAATTAAATAACAACATATGGCTCAGGTGATATTTGGTAGATAAGGAGTTTTACAACTTACTTGAGTATAGGACATGAAAAATTCATAAATACTTGCAAAATAAGGGTTATCACACGTTAAATACCACTTACTTCTTACCAATTTATCAGATTGCAGAACTTTTCCAATAATATTGAAGTTTGCATCCTGCAACTCTGAGCTCAAAGCCTTCCAAATACGAATATTGGTCATCAAGTTGATAAGATACGTGGCATAAAGCATTTTTACATTGTTGCCCCTCATATCTGGTTCAATCTCTAGGCTCTTTGATGAGAGTATTGTGATCTGACCCCCTTTTGATGTTTGAACATAAGCGACATGATAAAATCTTCCCGGTTTGTTTAAGTCTGGAATGCCTTTTGGCCTACCATCAGTGAGGGCTATGAGATCTCCAGGTGCAGGCTCATACCCTCCACCATGAGTCTCATCAAATGTCAATTGATAGATCAAGCCCTTAGTCATCCTCTTACATGTGAGTATTTGACGAGTAGGGGCTTGGGAAATGCCCTTCAAGCTTGAACACAGATCACTGTGTGTTTCCTCAATCAGTGAAGGAATAAAAGATTTCATGTATTCTGTTGCTGATACAAATGTTATAGGAATCTTTGGCACCTGAGAGAATTATCATATTAAGGGTACTTTAAATGTCACAAAAATCCCTTTCAACAAAGTAAAAACAGAGTAGCAGCAGTTCTATAGACCATGTTGTTGCTTTCCTGTAATTGTTCTTGGTTTGTGTTTTGATCACGAGGTGTTTCATTGTTTGTTTTCCTCTGTTTTATGTGTTTCTTGTACTTTAAGTATGATGTAGCAAAATGCCAGGATTCAAAACTGAACGCAAGAAAATAAATAAAAAAATGGATCTTCATAGGCTCTCAAGAGGGCCACATTTCACTTTCCACAGTTCATGAAAAAAAAAAAAAACAGGAAATAAAATGCAGTAGCTAATATCAACATTAAAGAATACATATTTTCAGTGAAATAATAATACCTTGTCTTTGTGAAGATTTTGGTTGAGAGCATCGCTAAGAGTCCAAGAGAGCACAATATCCACCAAGTCGGTCTTTTCCTTTCCCTTTCCCTTTCCATTGAAAGTCCTCTCCATCATTTGATCGCTTGCTGATTGATTCTAAAGCTAAAAAAACACACTGTATCACTCTCAACTTTTCTGGGTTCGGTGTAGGTCTCGTGAATATAAAACCCAGCACAAAAGAAAGGGTTATATACTCGTTTGGCATATGAAGAGTCTTTGAGAAGACAAAGATGACAGATGCGAAGAGGTTGACGCCAACTAAATGAATCGCACAGAGTAGAAACTAGGAAACAATAATGGTTACATGAGTGGGGAAACTTTTACCTGCTTTATAAGCTCTGTTTAGAATATCAAGTGATTGAAATGCCCTTCCCATTCTTTTCCCTCCTTTTTTTTTTCCCTCTCTTTTTCGCTTTTAAATTAAGATATCAACCTTTAGATTTAATATTTTATAATAATGTTATTATAATTATACTTAAAAATAAAAAATAATTTTTTTTTATAGAAGATACAAACTAAATTTAAACTATTAAAATTATTGTTGTATTTTTTAAGTAAAATTATAATAATATTTTTATAAAATGTTAAATATAAACTGAGTAAAAAAAAAAAAAAAAAAAAAAAAAAAAAAAAAAAAAAAAAAGGGAAAACTAGAGAAAAATATGGAAATGAGCATTGGAGAGATGGAATCCCTGCTTTAGTGGCTTCTCTCCAAGGTTTCGGTTAAAGAGGAAAGGAACCAAGTCAACAAACTTGAAGGCTAAACTGAGTTGGTTCCCTCTTTTATTGACCACTATTGTTGGAAAAGCTCTATTGGGTAGTCCCATGCGGCTTCTCATCTGCTACATACGGTCCTTTACTTAAAACGGTGTTGTTTTTCCCGCCAAACTGAGTTGGTTCCCTCTTTTATTTTTTCTGAAAAAATATTTACTTTATAATATTAAAAAATTATTTTAGAATCTTTGAAAAAATATTTTAGCTATTGACGGTAGTAAAAGATACTCTAGGATGTCGAACCGTATTGAAAATATATTTCATGATCTTAAAAAAGTATTTTAGGATTTTGAAAGAATATGTTGAAGTATAATTTTAGTATTATTTAAAACCTGAAATATTTTTTAAATAATTTTTTAAGATCATAAAGTATTTTTTTAATACTAATCAGTATTATTAAGTATTTTCTTAATACCAATCAATATTTTAAAATAATTTTTCAAAATCTTAAAATAATTTTTTTAAGATAATAAAGTATTTTTAGCACAGTCTGTTATCATAAAATATCTTTTTAAATACAAATCAAATATCTTTTTAAATACGAATCAGTGCGTGAAATATTTTGAAAAAAATAGCAAATCAACTCAGTTTTGCGTCAAAAACACCGCCATTTTAAGGAAAGGACAGCAGGCCAGCAACGGATGGGACGCGTCCGTACAAGGACGAGAGTCGGGAAATAGATTAGACGTTTTGCGTTTTTCTCAAAAAGCAATACCCAATGGGTAAAAAAGAAATTAAAGCAGTTAAAGACTTCAATGTTTTTTTCTTTCTCAAATTTTTAGTACGAACTCCAATAATCGCGGACTATGTAATTGTTTGGATTAATAACATGTTTGACCTTTGTATTTATTTTCATTAGTTTTAAATTATATGTTATGTAAAGGAGTGTTCAATTTTTTAAAAGACAAATATAGAAATTTACAAGACAAATAAAATGATTCAAAAGAACCTAGAGAATTAAAAGTATTTTGACTATTTACAAAGCAAATATGGGTACTTACAAAACATATAAAATGATTCAAAAGAAACTGGAGAATTAAAAATCTATTGGTGATTTAAATGACAAATATGAAAATTCACAAGACAAATATAGGTATTTATGAGATAAATTAGATAATTTACAAGACAAATGAAATGATTCAAACAAATTTAGAGAATTAAAATTTTTTGGTCATTTAGAAGATAAATATAAAAATTCACAAGACAAATATGGGTATTTACACGACAAATAAAAATGATTCAAGAACCTAGAGAATTAAAAATATTTTAGTCATTTACAAGACAAATATGAAAATTCACAAGACAAATATGAGTATTTACAAGACAAATAAACAATTTACAAGACAAATAAAGTAAGGGCATAATTGCTTTTTCACCCAAAAACTTAATTTCATTTTGATCCAAGGGATTGCAAAGGTGATGTTTAAGAAAGTTTTGGGAGTTGAATGAAATTATTTCACATTCTTAGCAGCTAACTAAATTCTCTCTAAAAGAAATGTAAAAGAATAGAGAGAATAAGTCAGCATTTTAATTAAAGGTTAAAGTTCATTGAGCACCTTGCAATATATTTCTATGTGTCTCCAATATTCTAAAGTAATTTGTGATGCACCTCATAATGGTTAATTTTACCTATTATATGACTTTCATATAAAGTTTCATGAGATTGAAAACAAAATTTTGTTTAATCGTTGCGAAAACCCATAACTCCTTACGGTCCTCATAAATTATTAACCTTAACTTATTATGTTAATTAGTTATTAATTATTAATTCATATCTCTTTACGGTACTCATGAGAATTCATAACAATTTATAATATTCATGAGTTTCAGGATTACTAGTTAAAACAATTATTGGGGTTTAGGATAATTTGATGAAACAATTATTGGAGATTACAACTACCTTAGATCACTCGAAGACTTCAAGGTTGTTGATGTCTTCTAACGTTGATCCACACAGTTATCCACCGATTGCAACGAAACTCCTTCTCTTGAAACCTGCCACTCCTTGGATACTTGCTAGGCGGACAAGGTTGAGTTTTGGTTTCCTTGGGTTTTTATATTTTCAAGAAGGTGGTGGTTTCTTGGAATTAGGTTAAAGATAAGATGAACAAGGTTGGAACCTTACCCTTTTATGGATTGTGCCTTTTCCTCTCTAAACCTTTGGTAAAGACCAAAATTTAGAGAGCATAAGAATATCACAAAAAGTCCAACCCTCCCCTTTTTATTGCCTTAGTGGGCCAAAAATTCCTAGTCCTAATTACCTTAGGATTTTCAGCTTATGCACTAAGAAAGGGGTTTTAGGTAACAAGTCCACTACTTGTCAACCAAGTCACATTAAATTCACATCTTGATTGATTGATTGAATTTAATATGATGAATCATATTCATATCTTCATTGTTGGATTGATTTAAGATAATGGATCACATATATTTCCTTTTTTTTCTCAAAAAATGTCTATAAAAAGGACACACAAAAAATCATCACTTTATAAGAGTCTAACCCTAATTTAAGTGCTTAAAAGAAATGCCCAATCTAAACTTGATTTGGAAAATCCAAATCATAATGAATTAAATTCATATATGATTGATTGAATAATAATTTAAGATGATGGATCACATTCATCTTTTAAACTAATATTCAAAATCATTTTTAAATCAATCCTCATTTATTAATTCTCCTATCTTCATCCAATCATTATGGATCTTTATATATATATATATATATATATATATTAAATAATTCAGAATTATCTTTTATAACCTAACCTTTTGAATTATAATTCAAATTTAAATTTTAAACTTAAATTCCAAATTCCAATTCTAAATTCAACTTAGCCTAAGACCCCGGTGAGTCTTCCAACACATTTGGGTCCTTTTATGGAGAAACTGATTTTCCACGGGGACAAAGATACATGACGACATTTTCTCCTTATTGGGCTTGGAATTTCACTCAAACCCAAATATACATTTACTCTTGATAAAACTCAATAACAATTATTGTCCCAAGTTTGCTAATTTTAAACAATTGAGAATAACCTTTGTGTGTGACCCATTAGGCCCAATTAGTCACTGACATAAATAAACTTGGACCAATTAAAACCCCTTTAACGGACCCAATTTATTTAATGACCTCATAAGACACTAGTAATGCTTTGCGGCCTTAGAACTAATTGAGTTGATCAAGTGATCTACCTTTCACATTTTGATACCGTACATGCATCATCCCTCACATCGTCATTCACATTTAGTCGAGAGCAAATATAAAGTATCATCTCTCTTAATTGACTAAATGTAGCTATTTCACAAAACTAGGAATTGAATTTTCTTATATTAGCTCTATAATGGATCATGACTCTTTATGATCACTTGCTATGCGCATAGTCTTCCGAGTTAATTAGAAGCTATACAAGATCTACCGGTCTTGTGAATGACTAATCCCTTGTAGGGGACTGTAAATCCTCTCAGCATATTTATCTATACTCATGTATTCGAGTTACACCCAAGAATACACTGTTCTCCTCATTTTCAGGTGGACAGAGTTGTACGGTCAAAGTATAATCCTAGGACATAGTGTTCGATAACATCCTTAAGTCCAAGACGATCCACACAACCAAACGATGAAAAAATTTACATATCCAATGATACTCTCTACATGAATCTTTGTGGAGTCTCCCGGCGGGCCAGTTCGGTGCTATTTGTTCTCCAGCAGATCCACCCACAACATCAGCTAAGATATCTCCATGCCTATATTCCATGAGGTCTCTACCTTGTATCTCTATACAAGTAGATGATATTGTACTAGTCTTATTGAGATTATCAATGCCCTTTCTTGGTGATTTAAGACTAGGAACAAGTTTTAGGTAATAGATATCCAATATTCTCGAGTCCTCATGATCATGATCTCTATCATTGATCCTCAAGAATAACACATATTCTATTCTTAAGGCTTTTATCTTCAAACATTTATTTACCTTAAAATAAAGGCGAGACTTAAATATAATAAAGATAAAATATGCTCATTTATTAATAATGAAATACTACAACATAAAAATGGTGTTGATCTGTCCTTACAGATTGTCTCTAGGACACCTACATACTAACACCTCACACCTTGAAGTATTTTTTAAAATGCGTTTATCACCCTAAAGTATTTTATGATATATCTAGTAACTTAAAGTACTGTTTCATATTGTTTGTCTAACACCCTAAAGTTGTTGCTGGAAAAAATACTTTAGGTTGTTTGATGCAACCTTCATTAAGAGGACTTTATAGAAGTTCATGGTTAGGTTTAAATTACTCCTAAAAAGATATTTTATGGGTAAGATTTTCCCTAAAAATTAATATTTTAAGCGTAAAATCACACTACAAAATACTTTAGGGTACTGAACATGGTTAAAAAATTACTTCAGAGTGTTGTATGCACTCCAAATTACTATAGGATACTAGACACACTTCGAAAAAATACTTCAAACTGCTAAACACACCTAACTCTTTTAACTAATTCAATGTATGAAATTAGTTGAGTGTTAAATGGGTAAAAATGCATTTATTAGTTAAATAAATTTAAAGAAGATATAAAAAGGATAAGCCTATTCAAGAACCTTATGGATACTTAAACAGGGACGGAGGGATTTTTTTTTTTTTTTTTTTTAAAAATAAATCATGAAAGATATAATACGCCACCACAATTGAATATTAGGAAATTTTGTGAGGCATGTTTGTTCTAATTTATAAAAATTTAATTATAATAAATTTGGTATGTGTTTCTTTCTAAAGAGTCCTTTATATATATATATATATATATATATATATAAGGATCAAATATATTAATAAAATGAAAATAATTACCCAACTAAAGTTGGTAGATTAGGATAAAGGAAAGGGAAAGTAAACAATTCATTAGTTTTATTTAAAAAAAAAAAAAGTAATTAGAAAATGATTGAATTGACTCTTTCTTCGTATCGTTCCTCAACATACCTAACATACCTTACAAAATAAAATGAACCAAGTGACCATTAAACAAATCCTTCTTATATATAATGACGGGGACGTGGTTCAGGGGTGCATCCAATGATGAGGCAAACTGAATTACCTAATATAGCATCAGCCATTTATGTGAGTGTGACATTAATAAGTAGCATTCATTCCTCACTTTAAAGGATGTGTGTATCCTTTAATAAATTACTTCTTCCGGTCCTATTTATAAGAACTCACTAACTATATTACATGACTTTAAAAAAGTAGTTAAAATTAGTTAAAAATAATAATTGTATCTTAAAAAACATAATTCAAATATACGTTCGGTCCTTTATGGTTGCATCAAATTTCATTTTAATTCTTTAAGTTTAAAAAATATATTTTTAGTCCTTAAATTTTAAAATGTTTGGCTCACCTAACAAAAATTGCTAACTCATTGAGTCACATTATTTTAATCCTATAGTATTTAATTTTTTTAACAAATTCATATTTTTAATAATAATAATAATAATAATAAACTCACATCATTGAGTCACATTTGAAAACCACGTCATCGTCCAATCAGCCAAAAAAAAAAGTCAAACTTAATGGTCAACCGTTCTTTTTACACCTAATTTGTAATCACGTGTACACTTTTACACCTAAAAAAAATCACTTGATGTTAGGCACTCCTTAAAATAAAGTACATATGTGTTTTTACACCTTAACCCCTATACGTAATGACTGAGATGTGGTTCAAGGGGGCATCCAACGACGACTCACATTATCCTATAGCACTCAAATTTCTTAACAAATTCATATTTTTAATAATAATAAAAACTCCTTCTTTTTAATCAAATATCTCCCTTCCTCGTCAGAAACCCTACTCCCCGCTTCGCAATGCCTTCTTCCTCCATGAATCAAAAGAAATAAGAAGAAACCATATCTCCTCCATGGATGAAATTGGTTAGTTCTCAAATGGAGCAAATGTATAATATAATTTGCTTTTGTATTGGCGAGCTCGACGGTAGCATCTAACAAATTGGTTAGTTCTCAAATGAATATGGGATGAGAACAGGAATTGGGATAACAATCGCAATGGTTAGTTCCAAAGATGAGAAATGAGATGAGAATAAAAATGGGATTGTACAAAAGGAAGCAAAATTCAAAATTTAGCGTTCTACAGTGAGTGCTCCATTTGGAGGGCAATGCCTTGGGGTCCGATTCCTTAAATAATTGCATTCGTTTTTTGAGAATAAACCCCCACGACTCAGCCATTGAAAATTCATGGAAGAAGAAGCTTTGGCGGAAGGGTTTTCAACGGGGAAGAGAGAGAGAGAGCAGATGAAAAAATTAATTAAATTATTATTATGTGAGTGTTTTTTTGTTTAAATGCTAAAATCTTTAAAATTCCCCTCAATTTTAGATTAGTTGCATATAACTCTCTTGATGTTTTAAAGTTTAAATTTAAACTTACTGATATTTTAATTATTAACATAGAGAAGGGAATATTAGGAGGGTATACTCCCAAAATAATAATAATAATAATAACTTACTGCTTCTATAAATCCCAATTAATGTCTATATTTAATCAATAAACATTGAAAAAAATTAGAAAACTTTTTAATATACTTTATTTGGCCCCATATGAAAGACAGCTCAATGATGGGACAGCCCGTAATGTTAATGCACTGGTTTAAATAGACTGATAACTCTCGCAGTGAAGAATAATACAAGAACAAGCATACACATGGTGGTTACTAAAATATATTTTTAATCCTTTAAATTTATATAAAGATATATTTTTTATCTTTTAATTTAATAAAATATATTTTTAGTCTTATAATTTTAACATTGTTAATATTGTTAAAGGAAAATATTGAAGTAATAAACTCAAGTGATGATTATATAAATTTAAGTGATAATTATGTAATTTAATAGTATTGATTTTAAATTTAAAAATATGTAAATTGAAAAATATAATGAAGCAGCCAATTTTAAAACCTCAGTTGTATTTAAAATTTTACTTTAATAATCTAAATATATTAATTTAATAATCTAAACATGGAAAAAATATCTTATAATATATTTATTTTAGAAATATGTGATTTATCATGGGAAAAAAAAAAACTTAAGCAAACGGAATGCACCCTAAAAAGAATGTTATAAAAAATGAAAATACTAAAATAATAAATTCTTAAATAAACTACGAGAATATTGATTCCTAAATTAAAGCAAATCCAATTTAAGGACACATTTAGCAATGAAACATTAATGGATAACTTACCTTCAAATGGTTGAGATGGTGTTAGAGAAAACGTAGGAAGTTCGGTGAGGGTCTAACTTTGCAATTTAATATTTATATTTTAATTTTTTGTCTTTCAAAATAATTATAATTTTTAAGATCTTTATTAATAAATGTTTTTTTCGTAGTCCTTCTCCCTAATCTTTCCTTCGGAAAAAAGTTAAAGATAAAAAGAAGTGAGTTAACTGTAACGAGTTCAAGCTCAATTATGGCCTCACTAATGCCTCTGGTCAAGTGCTGGTCATCGTTAGCATTTAGCACTATTGAAGTATCCAGCGCTTTGATCAAAAAAATTGAAGTATCCAGTATCCACCGCGTGCGCCTACCTAAAAAAACACACAAAGTTCTAATCACAAATCAAGGGGTTCACATTAGGTCTTCTGTGCTTATCCTTCTAATTTTGAGGTGAGCACATTGTTTTATTTATTTATTATTATTTATTTAGATTAAATTATATGCTGCATCCTGAAATATTTTTTGTACCCGCATCTCAAATTAATTAATTTTCAGTCTTACATTCAGAAATATTTTTCCTATACCAATATCTTGGAAATTAATTAAGTAGAGATAATGAGTGTAAAAAATATTTCAAGATGTAGCATTTAATTTAATCTAAATAAAGAAAATTTATATAAAAAATAAGAAAAATGGCTAACCCCAAAATTAAAGGGATGAGCACCTAATTAGATGCATATGAGGGATGTGCACCTAATGTGAAATTATATAGTAGGGATAAGGGTCTTAAACGCCATGGAAGTTTTCGCTCAGGAGCACTGGTAAGACGGAAGCTTTTTTTGACAAAAAATGCCACGGAAGTTCACAAGACGTAGCAATTTTGCCCCTAAGTATCATTTTTTACCACGGAAGTTTTTCGAGGAGTAACTTTGCCCCAAAAGTTTACGCTCGGGAGCAATTTTGCCTCGGAAGTTTACGAAACGTAGCGAGTTTTTCCTTTCCCCAAATATTAAATTTGACTATTAAATCGTCAAAGACCACACATGTCATGCCTTGAAAGGTCGAACTTGGAGTTAGAGAAAGAGATCCTTCGGATGTTGAAATCAAGGCGGCGGGAATTTGTGAAGCGGCGGTCAAAGGACCGAAAGATTACACAAAACGCAAATGAAACGCAAAACGAGAAATGAATTGTTCCAAAATTGGTTCAAGAAAAACAAATCAATAGTGATAATATTTACGTTTGTATAGACGATCATTTGCTTAGATCATAAGTGATGCTTCTTTTGGGTTTTGTGACAGTCGACCTTTCAGTCCCTTTGACCAGTTCGACTTCATAAATTCTGACCGCCTTGAGCTCAACATATCAAGGATCTCTTTCTCTGGCTCCAAGTTTGACATTTTCAAGGCATGACATGTGTGGTCTTTGACTGATTTAATAGTCAAATTTAATATTTGGGGACAGAAGGGCAAAATTGCTCCTTAGTGAAAATTTCTGGGGCAAAATTGCTCCTTCGTGAAAACTTCCGGGGCAAAATTACTCCTCAGGGAAAACTTCCATGACATTTTTGGTCCAAAAAAAACTTCCGTCTTACCAGTACTCCTGAGTGAAAACTTCCATGGCATTTAAGACCCTTATCTCTATATGGTACTCACAAATTGGGGCAACATGAACATGTCAGAAAGTTCAACTTCATTATTAGTTACAATTTTTTACCCTTGTCTTTGTGCCTCGATCTTGAGGAAGATAACTGTTATAAGTCCCACGTTGAGGAGTTTTGCAAAAGAAAAAATGGTTTATAAGTTTAAAGAGCTCTCCCACCAATTAGGCTATTTTTTGGGATTAAGCTCTCCCTTTAGATTTATGTACATAACAACATATTCTTTATACACACACACAATATAAATGTATGCACACAAACATGTCAATGTTGAGCCAAAACCCAGACCTTGGACCTCATCCAATCATTTTATACCATTTAAACACACAAGCACAAACATGCCAATGTTGAGTTGAAACCCAGAACCCGGATCTTTATATATATATATATATATATATATAATTTAAATACATGCACAAACATGTCAACGCTGAATTGAAACTTAGAGCCTCGACTCATATAATCCTTTTATACCATCTAAATACACACAAATAAACATGTCAATGCTTAACTGAAACCAAGACCTGGACCTCATCTAAAAGGGTAGATAGTGTTGCCGCGGGAACTTTTCGTTGACAATTCATAACAATAACTTACAAGGTTAGAAATCCTTAATCCCTCTTGATTCTTGAAATCAAGTTTTTAATTCTTGAGCATAACTGATTTTGATCATGACAATTAACATAGCTAGCACGAGTTAGAGGCACACATTTTGTTCCTCCTCGACTAAGAAAGAAACCCCACATCTCCATCCTTATTAGATCTGACAGTGGAGATAATTATGATAACTTCTTTACCACCTTGGAAGCTATCAACAAAACATTTACAAAGAAGTCCTCATCTGAAACTAGATTGTTTTTCTTCATTTTCTCTTGAATTTCACATACCTGAACTAGAACAGAAAAAACACATGGGATCAAACAAATCTTCTCATGTACATGCTGCCTAACCATTCGTAATGTCAATACATAAGAGTTAGCAATAAAATCACACAAAAACACAAGTTCCTTAGCAAGAAAGGAATCTTCACGGACCCCTTTATGATATATGTCATGTCAGCATCCTCCACCATGTTCTTAAAGCTTTGTCCATGACCAACTTGCTATTTGCCCTTAGATATATTTATAAAAGAAAAGGAGCAAGTCATGTCTCCCTCAGGAAATAGTTTACTATAAGTTTATGTAGAGCGATTATGACGGAATACTTCGATGAATTCATCTCATGGGAGTGATTATGTACATGTACAATAGAACTAGAGAATATTAGAGGAAATCGGAAAATGCAACCAATCACATTAACTACCCAATTCTATTCCTACTAAATCCCTAATAATCTGCCTACAATTGCTAATATTATTATTTACATATTTACTCCACTCATCCACGTTGGATCATAATGCTAATCATGTACAACTTGCTAATGAAACTGGTGAATACTTATTCTGATAGTCCTTTCGAAAGAATGTTGGCTAATTGTTGTCTTGTAGACACATAGGACAAACACACACTCCCTTCTTCTACTTTCTCTATGATGAGGGTCAGTTTAGATTTAACTTTTGGAAAATAGTTTTTAGGATTTACGAATTAAAATAACTTTTTCAAAATAACTTTTTCGAAAATAGATTATTAAAAAACTGATTTTAATAAAATGATAGTGTTTGGATATTGTTATCGAAATAGCTTTTTCAGAGTTAAATTTACCAAAAAGGACATTAACTTTTGGTATAATTGCATATAAAGGATAAGGTTGTATTTTAAATATTTTTAACATTAAATTTCATAATAATTACAAAAAAATTACATAAATTTTGTACAAAATTAAAATACCTCGGGCAATGACCGGTACTAAAAAAATACTTCATGATCTTGAACATATTTTTTAGGATATTAAAAAAATATTTTGGGGTTGACTAATTTTGAAAAAATATTTTAGAATCGTGAAAATTAAAAAGATACTTAAGGGTACAGATTGATACGAAAATATACTTCATGATCTTGAAAATTTATTTTACCATCTTGAAAATTTATTTTAGGATCTTGAAAAAATATTTCGTGGTACCGATGGAACTAAAAAGATACTTAGGGTACATAATGGTACTAAAAATACTTCATGATCTTGAAAATTTATTGTAGAATATTGAAAATATATTTCAAAGTAATGACTAATCTTTAAAAAATATTTCGGGGTACTAACAGATACTAAAAAGATACTTAAGGATATATACTTACTCAAATCAAAAAAATACGATGATGGCAAAGGAGAGAGAAAAATCTAAAAAAATAGCTTTTTCCCAAACCTAGGTTTTGGGTCCAGAATTGATTCTGGCTTTTTTATTGTTGTTTAGCAAAATTTTGGCCAAACCTAAGTTTTGTTTTCATCCAAACAGGCTTAAAATGTCTATCTACTTTAACATGTTCAGTCCTGCTATGTTGAATAGGATTGAGAGCCATACTCAAGGCTACCTTGTTGTCACAAAAGAGTTTTATGGGAGAATCTAACTGAATTCAAGCTTCCTCAGCTACACGCTTCAACCATAGTTCTTCCATTAGACCTTATGCTAGAGCCCATAATTTTAATTCTACAATCTACACTGCTCTTTGAGGCAACTCTTTACTTCTGACTTTGCCAAGTGACCAGATTTCCTTACATAAATGTACAATAGCTTGAAGTTGATCTACTATCTTCTTTAAACCCGGCCCAATCAGCATCTGTGCATATCTTTATTGTTCTAACATTGCTCTTTTTGCACAAGAGACATTTTCCAAGTGTGCCTTTTAAGTTCCTTAGAATTTTATACACTGCATCTATGTGCTTCTTCCTAGGTGACTGCATGTTTTGACTTGCTACACTTATAACAAACACAATTTCAAGCCTTGTATGAGAGAGATAGATTAATCTGTCAACCAGCCTTTGGTATCGACCTTTATCAACTGGCCCTTCTTCTTTTTCCCTCTTCTTTTCTTTGAATTTGTCTCTCTCTATCTTTACTTCCTTCTCATTCTTTCATGTCTTATTTTTCTTTGTTTTAATTGGTGTCTTGCTAGGTTTGCATCCTAGCATTCTCGTTTCCTTGAGTATATCAAGAATAGGGGTGGAAAAAGGCCAGACGACCTGTTAGGGGTTGCGGCTTGGCCTATTCGAAACCTGGTCAGGCCTGACTTGTTAAGCAAAAAGACCAGGTGAAGGCCTGTTTTTCTTAACAGGCTAGGCCTAGGCCTTCTAATAAGCCTTTTAGGCCTATAAGGCCAGCCTATTAGAAGGGTAAAATTGTTAATTATTGTGTTGTTTTATTTGGTTTCATATTTTATGATGTATTTTAGATTATTAATATTAATTTATGCAGTTTAGCCTATTTAAAGTATGCCTGTTTGAAGTAAGCCTGTTTTGCGATGAGGCTTGTAGCCCGTTAGCCTACTTAAAAAGTTTTTTTTAATAAAAAGAAACAGGCCTCTTTAATAGGCCTGTGGCTAGCCTGGCCTGTATACAGGCCAAGCTTAGGCCGAAAAAAGGGCCTGTAATAGGCGAAGCTAGACTCAAGCCACTTTGTAGCCAAACAGGCTTGGCCTGTTTCCACCCCTAATCAAGAACATACTTCTTTTGGGAAACATAAATGCCCTTCTTGGACCTTGCAACTTCCATCCGAAGAAAATATCTTGGCTGCCCCAAGTCTTTCACCTCAAACTCCTTGTTTAGGGCTAACTTGATTATCTCCATTTCTTGAACATCATCATCGGTGAGAATGATGCATCCACACAGACAATAAATTGTCATTTCTCCATTGTGTTGAATAAACATAGTGTGATTAGGTAGTCCCAATTTGTAACCTTATTCTTTTAACACTTTATAAAATTTGTCAAACCTCGCCCAAGGGGATTGTTTTAATCCATATAAAGATTTCTTCAACCTGAATGCTTGGTTCTCATTTTTGCTATTGAATCCTGGTGGAAGTGACATGAACACTTATTCCTTTAGTTCCCTATTAACAAAGGCGTTTTTGACATCCAATTGTTGAAGTGACCAATTGAGGCTAGCTGCTATGGATAGTAAGATCCAGATGGAATTGAGTTTTGCCAAAGGTGCAAACATTTCGTTGTAGTCAATTCCACAGGTTTAAGTAAACCCTTTAACTACTAAATGTGCCTTGTATTTGTTCAGTGAGCCATCAAGATTGTATTTTGGGGTAAACACTTATTTGTATCCCACTACAAAAAAAGTCAGTTTTTGCAACGGAAAAAATCCGTCGCAAAAAAGGGTTTTTCTGTTCGTTTGTGACGTATTTTGTCCGTCGCAATTGTGACAAAAATCAAAATTCCGTTGCAAAATTTAAAACTTGTGACGGAAAACTTTTTCCATCGCAAACTTTGGAATTTGCGACGGATTTCGTTTTCCATCGCAAACTTTGGAATTTGCGATGGAAAACCGAGTCCGTCACAAATTAATTAATTAATTTTCTTATCCCTCAATATCACTTTTAAAAAATTATTTTTCTCATTTCAACGCTATCCTATCTATAGATTTATGTATCATTACCAACTAATATAATATCATAACAATTTTTGTAAGATCCCAACAAACTAAGCATTTTCTTAAAAAGTAATCTTACTATCAACATCAAGCACCTTTTAATCTACATATGTAAGAACCTTTGAATTCAAGAGGGGGTAAATTGGGTGAATAATAAAAAGTTATCAACTTTGAAAATCTTTTCGCATCTCAGTAAATATAGTATGTATGATAGTTATGATACATAAACCAATAGTTAGATATTCAAATGATTTTGCTGAAAATATAAGAGATAAGGGAAGAGAATATGCAAACTGAGATTTATCCTGATTCGGTCCAATCCTTGACTTACGTCCAGTCCCCAAGCTCCACTTGAGATTTTCAATCCACTATCCTCTTGTTTAATCCAGGCACAAGAGAAGCCTTTACAATCCCACAAGTTCACCCGGCACTTGTGAAGTCAAATCTCTTATTGAAATACTCCCCTTACTCAATGTAAGGTTACAATCTATTTCCCACTCAAGATTACCCAATCTTGAGTAACTCTCAGATAAAATGATTACAATGAATCTTCTCTCTTAGAAGTGAATGAATAAACATTGAAGTATAATATAATCATTTCACTCTCTATGATAAGCTATGTAGGCATTGAGAACAGAGTGTGAATGAGATAAACTTTTGATTCAGAATGTTGGCATTTTGACAGTGCAATCTCTTGTCTCCATTTTTCTTCGTTTTGAATGTGCCTCTGCTTATAGATGAAGATCATTTGAACATTGAGAATATGACCGTTATAAATAGTAGCTGTTAGAGATCAGTTGGAACTAGCCGTTAGAACTTTTGCATAGCTTTTGATGTTCTGACACAAATTTGACATTTTGAGATTTGCTTCTAATCCTTCGTTTTAATCATCTGAAACTCAATAACAAATTGATTAAACATAGTTAAGAATAGTAATGAGTGATGATAAGAAGTATCTAGATAATACATGAAGATTTCACAAATATGGAAAAGCTGATTTTCAAACTGAGCGCTGAAAACTAGAGTTTCCAAATGAAAACTGGAGTTTGTAACTGTTCACCCAAGTGCAAACTCGAGTTTAGAAACAAAACTCGAGTTTTGTTCTTTCTTAGGGAAACATCGCGATTAAGCTTTGAAGAACATTTTGAAATAGAAGCAAACTCGAGTCATTAAGTGACAAACTCGAGTTTGACACTATTCATATTGAAAAAGAGTTTAAGTTCATAAAAGCTCAAACTGGAGTTTTCAAATGCAAACTGGAGTTTTCTTAGGCTCAAAACATTGGAGGCTCTTCAGTATGACCAAAACTCAAGTTTTCAAATGGAAACTGGAGTTCGGCTTACTTTTGAAAATATTGAAGAGTCTTTGTATGATGCAAATTGGAGTTTTCTATGGCCGGAGTTTGTCTAAATGTGAAAAACTTGGAGTGCTATTCCAAGACCAAAACTCGAGTTTTCCTATGAAAACTAGAGTTTTGCTTAGTTCATTAAAATTGAGCTACTCTTTGTCAAGTTAAAACTAGAATTTTCTAAACAAACTGGAGTTTTCAAAATCGTTGAAAAAGAGCAAAGCTCTTTGCTTGGCCAAAACTCGAGTTTCCAAAACAAAACTCGAATTTCATTTAAATATGAAAAACCTTGAGAAAACTATGCCAAGTCAAAACTAGAGTTTGCAATGTCAAACTCGAGTTTTCCCAAAATGTGGAAAACTTTGAAAACTCTTGACTAATCTCATACTTAAGTTTACATGTCCAAGCTCGAGGTAAGAATCCGATGCAAGAAGAATTAGCTCCAAACTCATTGTATTATGTTCATTATGATCGATGAATGAAGGTCATTCTTCATCAGCGTTTTTGCAATGTCCTGAACTGACTGTCAACTTTCGAAGGACATATCTCCCTGTTCTGAACTCTGTTTTGGTTTGTTCAAGTCTTGATGGAAAGCCCTTTGAGTCTACTTTCATATTCCCCAATTGTAGCTCTATTAGATTTGTAGTTTGTGAGATACACTCAATATATTGAAGCTTGGTTTGCTTTGTGACGTGAATTTCTGTTTCAACTTCTACAATTCCTAGCTCCTTGATCTGAACTCCTTTGGCCTTGAATTTTATATCAAAATGATGCATTGGGAGTCTAGTTCATATGCCACTGATTTCACCTCAATCGGATCTCTAGTTTGGGAGATATTATCAAATTACCAGACCTCGCCAAAATTGAACGTGAAACAGAGGTGAATAGTGTTGCTGATCAGCGCTGTAAACTCGAGTTTTCACTTGTAAACTCGAGTTTTCCTAGTCCGAAGACGCCGAGATGCTGAAGGCACTTATTGACTCAAGTTTATGATGGCTGACTCGAGTTTTGAGTCTTATACTCAAGTTTTGAGTCCTTAACTCGAGTTTGCTCGTTCTGAACCTTTTATTTGCTTGTTTTAACTCCAAATTGAACAATTCACACTTCTATTTGATCGTGGAGACTTCTAGAACTTGAATAATGATATCTTCATTCCATTCAGCAAGTTCTTCCTTCTTTAATCTCCCATCTTAATCATTCTTTATAATCAAACTCTTTCTTTCTTCTCTTCTCTTGATCATTCTTTGTCATTCAACTTGGACTCATTATTCTTAGCAAGTTATACCTTCTTTAATATCTCCCATTCTTCTTGATTATTCCCAAAATACTTTGATAACTTCTTGCTTCCTTGACACTACTTCTTGATTAATCTCTATAATTCAACTTGAACTATTCTACATTAAATATAGTAGTTAGTCAATGTAGGAGATAAATATATTATACAAACTTTTTACTCTTACTAATGGCATCTATATAAGACATCATCAAAACTAATCATATCCAACAACATACACTAATGAATATCCACAACAACTACATCTTAATTCTTTGCTTTATCACTTTAAGCATATGCAAAATTTTGCACTTTCTCTTATGTTTTCCAACATCAAATAGTTAACTTCCTAGGTCCTATTATATATGAATAAGATATATTTTTATCATACCAATTTGCATAATACACACACCCATACATATATAACTGTAAAACATCAAAGCCTTCATTGCTAGAAAGAGTATTATTGACAAAGTTGATTCAAAGTGTCATGTAAATTGAACCACATCCCAAAAAAGCAAAAAAAGAAAAAAAAAAACATACATACTTGATTGAAGATGGTAAAGAAGCTGGAGAAATGAACCAGAGGGCGAGAGGTGGAGGATGGATGTCACATCCCAATTTCGGAAGCGATTTTTTTTTTTTTTTTAAAACGGTATCATGATCGAGTAGAGCACCTAAGTAAAAATAGTATTTCCAAAAAGATATGTATCCGATAACATCAACTGTATGTTTTGCTACTAACAGCGGTACAATAGTTCAAATGGTTCTAAGTTCAAAGTACATTTCAAAAGGGGTCCGACCAGTCCGTCCTAAGCCTGCTGCTTACCCTTGTATCCGCTCCTGTTCACTCCGGAACCTGAAGCTATGGTAAGAGCTGAGGTTCAATCCACATTTGAACCTCAGGTAACGGTTAACCTCATGTTCAAGTACAACCATGTATGACAGATATTCATGATACCACAGTAAAATTCACATATACCAAGTAATAACACACCATATACACCTGCATATGATTGTTATTACGATACCGCACTATTCACCGGTGCCACGATGTACGGTCGTGTCCTCAGCGCTAGGAAAACTCAAACGGCGTTATCATGACTATAACCCGTATAACTGTATGTGCACAAGCACTAACTTTTGAAAACAGAATTTCAGTTCAAAAAAAACACATCTCATCACATATAGGTATACAATAAACATCGAGTTAGTGTTACAAAGACGCGTCCGTACCTTCGTCGGCGTTTGTCGGTACGCTTGACGTACGAACTGTGATCGCGTTGATCCTATAATGGTAATACCGTATTTATTAATTTGTAAGTAATATCCTAAGAGATATTTTGGCCCCTAATGACCATTTTGCCCTTACAATTTTTATTTTTCACTTTATTCCCTCAAAATTCGTACAACAACGCTGGTATAAATCTGGGCAGCATTTTGTCTAACTTTGAAAAATCATAATTAATTCTACAAAAATCGAAATGAGGATCCGTAAAATTCCTTGGAATCCTTAGGATGTCTAGTTTCATTTAAAAATAACCACTTCTGCCCAGATCACACGGATCATTCCCAGTCTTAAAGTTTTGAACCTCTGCCCAGAATTTTTCCAGAATTTCGTAGCCTAACTTTGAGGAATTTTAACTCTCTGTACAAAAATCATTTTGACATGTTCTTGACATATTTAAAAAGCCCTATATGTCTAATTTAACCATGAATTTTCTCAGAATTTTGGGATCGTCATTTCAACATGAAATCCTGGCGTTTTCATGGCTGACTTCAGAATTTCCGAAACCGATGAAATTTCGCGCGAACTTCGTTACTTTCATGATCTCTCCCAAATTTTGCCATAACCTCTACTTCATCAATTTTTCGAGATAAAGGCAATTTTAACTATAAAAACATCTATATAAACTCATCCTAGCATATTTAAGATCTAAGCTATCTCTATCTAAGAATTTAAGAACTAAAACCAAAAGAACTTCAAGCTAGAACTAGAAAACTTACCAAGAACTTTGCTCCTCCTTCTTGCTTCTCTAAACTCAGCTACTTTGGGTGAGTTTTGGTGTGAGAATTATGGAGAGCAAAGGCCCCTATTTATAGGAAAACTCTATGGCAACTTGGTAATTAAATGGAACTCCTTCTCCTTCATTCCTAACCCTTGGATTTAGGTTAAATTAGAGCACCAATCCTAGCCCTTCATGTTCTCAAATCTGATCCCCCACTCTCTCTCCTCATCCTCTTCCATTCTATCCAATAGTACCTTACCCCATGTGCTCATTCAAGTTGCCTCTTCAATTTTTGAGTTGATAACCACTAGATAAAAATTCATTTGAGTGTCTTAATGAAGTTGGATTCAAATTTTCTTTTTGGTTTTGAACTCTTGGGATTTTTAGCTTTAATTAGAGACCAAGATCACTATCTTTCTCCATTGGCAAACTTTTAAAAGTGGAGAAAATAGCTTTGGTTACCATCATCTTGTAGCTTGAATTTTGCTTGTTCATAACCACTTTGTATCTTTGATTTATGATTAGTAGATTTCAAGATACAATTTATTTTGTATAGATTTCCCTTTGATTAACTCTTGAATTAATCCTCTTGATTATCCTAATTATCCTATGTGTAAACACCTCATTGGCTAAAGGTTGGATATTTCCTCTTGATATTTCATCTCACCACCTTATCCTATACATGCAAGTGGACAACTTGAATTTTCAGCAACTCTTTCTCTCTCTTTTCTTAGCCAAAACCGAAATTCCTCCCATTGGCTCTTCTAATTTCACATGGATTAAGCTTCTTAATTATTCAAGCCCTTAGATTAACTTTATGAGATCAAACCTTGGCCTTTAGATCATAGTTTGAAATTGTTGACTTTTCAACTCTTGATTAATATTTGATTAATCA
Source organism: Acacia acuminata (assembly GCA_019022655.1). NCBI lineage: Eukaryota > Viridiplantae > Streptophyta > Magnoliopsida > Fabales > Fabaceae > Acacia > Acacia acuminata. Next base: position 593,342 of record JAFJYI010000153.1, on the reverse strand, counting down.
TCTTAATCATAAGCTTAATCATCTCTTGGTTGTTGTATTAGTGGTTTCTTAGAGTAATTGATGAGTGCTAATAATTCATTTAGTGCTAATCTTAACTTCTCATTGGTTCTTGGTTTTAAATTAGCTTAACATATCTTTGGTTGATAACAATTAGTATTAATTGTAGAGAATTAACTAAATATCCCATTAGTGTAATTTTAATTGCTCATTAATTGTTGGTAATTGCCCCTTAATTGGTTTAAATGTTTTGATAATTCTTTATGGCCTTTTATAAACTAAACATGAGCTATTTATAGATTATAAGGTGTTAGAAGATTTAATCTCTTAATAAATTATGAGAATGGGTATTTAAGGCTCTTTAACTAATTGTGAAACCTAGGACAATTTACTTAATTTAGTGAAGGTTTAGTTGTTAATTTAATGGACATTGTTTTCTCTAAATTTGTCTAAGTATTTCCATCTCCATATGAATCATAATTTAAATATAGTATTTATTTCATTTATGGTATTTTATGATGCCAAATATAATTTATTACCCTATTGGCTACTCTAATTCTAGGGAAAAATTGCCTAGAACATAAGATAAACTTATCTCAAGATTTAGAGACTACATACTCTCCTATCTCAAAATAGGCAATTCTACCAAAATATGATATTTATCATAAGTGAGAACTTAGGGTTTTACAATGGACCCGAGATGGGCGGGGGAAGGAGGTCGACGGTGGAGGCACGAGCATGGGCGGCGACGGCGGGGGGAGGATGTCGGAAGGTGAAGGAGGCGAAGCGGTGAGCACCGACGGCGACGGGGGGAAGAGGTCGACTAGAGGGAGAGCGAGGGGGAGAGGAAGAGGAAAATCGCGAGTGGAAGTGACCTGCGGGGGAGGGGGTGAGTTTAAAGATCCGTCGTAAACTGGGTGTTTTTACTTGGGATGAACTTCAGGTTCGTCGTAATTTGGCGGACCAACTTTTGCGATGGACCTCGAGTTTGTCGCAATTAGGGTCCGCCTTTTGTGATGGACCTAGAATCCATCGCAAAACTTGCGATGCACTTGAGGTCCGTCGCAATTTGGCGGACCCTTTTTGCGACGCAAATGATCCCGATGCCAAAGTTCAATTTTTTTTTTTATTTGCGACGGATTTTTTTTTCCGTCGCAGTTGTTTGTTTGTTTTTTTTTTGTTTGTTTTTTTTGCAACGGCTTTTTTTTCCGTCGTAAAATCCATCGCAAATTGACTATTTTCTAGTAGTGTCCTACAAGCTTCTTTCCTTTAGGCAAATCAACAATTTCCCAAGTGTTAGAAATCCATCGCAAATTGACTATTTTCTAGTAGTGTCCTACAAGCTTCTTTCCTTTAGGCAAATCAACAATTTCCCAAGTGTCATTCTTTTCTAAGGCCCTTATCTCCTCAAGTACTGCATTTCTCCATTTAGAGACTTCAACAGCTTCATAGACGTTATGTAACATCTTTAAAATTTTTTGGACTTAGAGAGTCATTTGTGACTTAGGATGTATATAATTAAAGAGTATAAAGTGGTTTTATGACAAGTGATTTTTTTAAAAATATTATTATTATGATTGTTAAAATAACTAAGTTTATTAATAATGATAAATGATACTAATAAGAATACAAGAATAAAAATAAAAATATATATATATGTAGGACATAAAACAATCAGATCTATATATAGAAAAAAAAGTGGAGATAATAAATATATATTAATATCATAAAAAATAATATTTTAATGAGAGAAGCCAAGTCTAGACCTTACTCCTATAAATTTCCTCCTTCTTACCCTACCCACACTCTCGCACCACATCACTGCTCTCATGCGTCAGGTACTCCCCCTGTTTCATTCTCTCTTGCCATCGTCTCCTATTTCCATGGTTTTACTCCGCAATGTCTTGTTAGTATTTTCATATCTATCACCACTCTTCCTTCATTTACTTACTTCTATCTCTGGTCTTAAATATATGACCTAGTTTTGTAATGCAATTTTTGAACTACAAACTATATTCTATATTTAAGATTGAAGGAAGTAGTTTGCTTTGTATCATGCCTTATCGCTTGTCTTGTCAACTCTTTTTTCTTTTTTTTTAAAAAAAAAACACATTTTCTCCGGCACAAGAGGCATGGCTTCAACCATTTGTTTTATATATGGTTTTACTTTCATGACCGACGTCCTACAAAACCCCTTCCTTTCTTTTGCAAACATATATAACACGAAACCCATTGTTGTTGTTTTTTTTACACTAGATGCAGATTTTTCCAGATTTTTTTTTGTATAAAAAAATCTCCTTCATTCTTGGTGTGCGTATATCTTTATCACTTCTTCACATAATCCCTTCTTTCATTCCTTTTCCTGTACACCCATGCACACATTTTAGAAAAATTAATGTCCTGCAAAGACCCCCCCACCTCCCTTCCCGTGCTTTTGTGTGTACAATGGCGGATGCAGGTACTTGAACCTTAAAAGACGTGGTTTAATTAATTAATTAATTTTTTTTTAAAATTTTGGGTTAAATCTTAAATACCAAAGAATCCTTTCACATCGCAGAATCAAACTTCTTCTTCCATTTCAAAGAATCAAATAGCCGACTTCTCTGAATCAAATTTCGTCATTTGTTTAGTGCCTTATATTGAAAAAGAAGTATCGATAGCATTGATAATAAGACAATTATTATGGAATTCCAAAAAATAAGGCCTAGAAGGATGACATTGTAATTATTTTTTATTGTAATATATACTTTTGTTATTAAAATATATGTGCTTGACCTTATTTAGTACCTAGCCTTGCTATTTCTAACAACACTTTTGCTTATTCTAACCACACTTAGCCTTGTTTTTCTTTTATATTCTTTTGTTTTTTTTCATGTATTTAAAACTTTTCTTTTAAATTTTTTTTTTTTTTTGGGGTGCTGCCCAATCTTCCCGCAAATTGTGCCCCTTGTTCCGTAAATTTCTGGATTCGCCCTTGTATGTGTGTATATATATTCTTTCTTTCTTTCATTCTTGAAGACCTGGAGGTTGAACCCTTTTTGCCTTTGTTTTCCTTATTCTAAATTTTGTGTTTGTTGTTTCTAATACCAAGTCTACCTTATGACATGCTTGATGAAGGTCAAAATACCCCAAGTCTCAAACCCAAGCAGACCTGTTGTCTATCTTCTCCTTCTATTTGTAGATATAGATAACATCCTCCCTCTCTTGCCCAAGATATCTTTTCCTTTGCTTGTAATCAACACATGCATATTTATACACACACATGTTAGGTTATCATATTTATATCTTTTGTCATATGTAATAATTTTAATTTGTAAGAAATATTAGAATCTCAAAAATAAAAGCTCGACTTGTGGAAGATAATAAGTGTAGGTATATGTATGAAATAAATTCTTAGAGGGTAGCTTAAGGCTTTTGAGTAGTATTAGAGAAACTTTAGAGTAGTTTTGAGTAATATATTTATAGATATTTATGTTTGTGACTTCGTAGCCTCTCAAAGAGAGTTTTGAAGTGACTTTTTATAATTATTCATAAGCTATTGTGGAGTAACAGGTAACTCTAAATATTCTTGTATATACTTGTGAATTATATATAATTGTTAATAACTATATTTTATTTGTAAAAAATGGATTGGATTATATATATATATGTGTATGTATTGTAAATTCTAAAGTAAATAATGTTACAAGTAAATTTCTTTATAACTCACTTTATTCACATAGTTAATAATTTAATTAATTAATTAATGTATTGTTGGATTATTGGTTCCTTTTAGGCATGCTTGAATATGTGTTGATATTTGATACAAATGGAAGCATGATTTATTATACCCTGTCTTTTAATGATATTATATTTTTGATAATTGAATATAACTTTAATGGCGGTTGCATTATGATGGGTTGGAATCAGTGGCGGAGCCAGAAGTTTTGATGACAGGGGGTGAGAATTAAAAATATTATATGAAAAATAAAAATACTTGAAATACAATACAGACCTAATATACAACAAATTAAAAGAATCTATCACGAAATTAAGATAACTTGACTCTTACTCTAAGTGTTTTCATAATTGAATCCGTGCTAAAACTCAAAACAATTTCTTTTTCATTTGCATTGACGTGAGAAACAAATAGACCTTTGGTGACTTCCTAATTTTAATAGATTTGAGATATATTTTGACACATTTAGGAAATCATCAATACTAAATTAAGGAGATTTTATTAATATTTTAAAAGATATCAATCTTAGTGTATCATTTGTGGGACTTCAACTTCAACTTAAACTATAAGTTTTTGATTAATTTTAGGAAATAAAAAGAATAATAAGAATTGGAGGTTTTCAAAAGAAAAAAGGTTGTTATTATTATCAAATATTATTATTATAATAATTATATAATACTTTCAAAAATAATGTACTGGATAATAATACTTTTGGAGCAACAGGCGACCCATGAGACTATATTTTCTTGATTCTATTTGAAGCTTGTGTGGGTGTGTGTATTTTTCTTGAAAAAAAAATAGGGGGCCCACCTCCTCTCCTCCGCCCCCTCGGTTGGAATAAGGAGAAATTTATATGGTAAAATCTTTTACCACATGGTATATCATCACTCGGTACACGTTCATCTCGGCATTATAACCGTGTAACTTGTAAAGCTCTCTTATATTTCAATAAGGTGGCTTAAAATCTTGTTAACTCCTTTATCTTGTACTGATGTGTTAACCCTATTCCATCACAAGTTAAGGAAGTAGGAATAGATTAAAGGGAAAATTCCATTTAAATACCAGTTGAATTTGCTAAATCCCTAGAAACCCACTAAATTTGTTAAAGGACTGAGAAGGGACATGAGTCAATGAAGGATATGCAAATTATGGAGAAAAGTCGATTAATCGCCCTTTGAAAAAAACATATTATATCTCCCTTCCTTGTTTAGTCATATGCAAACAAAAAAAAAAAGAGGAAGTGGCTTCAAGCGAAAAAAAAAAAAAAAAAAAAACATAGTGGGTGGAGGAGGAAGTGAAATGTTTGGAGGATCATACACAAAGAAAAGGAAGCCAAGGAAAGATTAAAGGGTAAGTATCTTTTCTCTCTCCTCACCTTCTCTCATTCTCTCTCTCTCTCCCCCCTCGCCATGGATACTTCTCTACAATTGCGGGGAGTGTTGGGATCCGTACAACGCAGCGGATTAGAAAACTTGCGAATCTCATCCCGAGGATCACTCAGGTGCGTTTAAACCTAGGCTAGGGAATCCGAAATTACTTTGAAGAATTCGTCCACGTCTCGTTCTTCCTTGAACAGGTGGGCTACCTCCTCGATCAGCAGAAGATGACTCTTAGGATCGTCTTCCTCCACCGGTATCCACACGAACAATCCTTGCACACGGCTACGCGGTGTGCTAGCGCCTCTTGTGCGTCTCTCTCAAAATCACCTCTAGGGTTTCTCTTGCGGCTTTCGAAATACGCTCGAATAAAACTCCGTAGGTTTTCTAAAACCTCTCGGCGTATTATATTGGGTTAAAGGCCATTTTTGCCACGGAAGTTTCCTAAATGGAGCGTCCAGCACCCGGAAGTTTTTCGGATACCAAATTTACCCCGAAAGTATGAAAAAGGTAGCAAATTTGCCCGTCCGTTAATTTTGACCGTTAAGTTTGACTAACTGTCCACGTGGCATACCACCTCATCAACCAATAAGAATTAAGTATCATTTTTGCCCCGGAAGTTTTCACTGAGGGCAAGTTTGCCCCGGAAGTTTTCACGAAGCAGCAATTTTACCCCGGAAGTTTACAAAATGTATCAATTTTGCCCTTCTAAATCAGTCAAAGACCACACATGTCATGCCTTGAAAAGGTCGAACTTAGAATCCTTGAGATGTTGAGCTCAAGGCAGCCAGAATTTGTGAAGCCAAACGGTCACAGAAACAGCACTTATGATTTAAGCCAATGATCGCCTATACAAACGTAAGTGATGCTTCCTTTGGGTTTTGCGACGACCTTTTAGTCCCCGTGACCGGTTCGGCTTCACAAATTCTGGGCCTTGAGCTCAACATGCCTTTGGGTTTTGCGACGGACCTTTTAGTCCCGTGACCAGTTTGACTTCACAAATTCTCGCGCTTTGAGCTCAACATGTCAAGGATCTCCTTTGTCGACTCCAAGTTCGACCTTTTCAAGACATGACATGTGTGGTCTTTGACTGATTTAGTAGTCAAATTTAATATTGGGAGAAAGAAGGGCAAAATTGCTACTTTTGTAAACTTCCGGGGCAAAATTGCTCCTTAATGAAAACTTTCAGGGCAAAAATGATACTTTTGATTGATGAGGTGGCATGCCATGTGTGATGAGGTGGCATGCCACCTCACATTTTAACAATCTACGTGGACTTGTCACTTTTGGGTAAATTTGATACCTTTTCAATACTTCGGCAAATTTGGTCCCGAAAACTTCCGTCTTGGACGCTCCGCTTGGGAAACTTCCGTGGCAAATTTGATATTTAACCCTATTATATTCAGAATTTCAAATATATGGATTAAATAAATGTCAATTAAATCTATCAGATCTAATGTAACGTTTTTTATTTAATCCAATTAAAACCATATCTGAAATTTGAATTTCGAATTTGAATTAAAAAAAAAACATATTAATTAAATCTATCTTATAGATTTAATCTAATGCATTTATTTAATTCAAATTAAAAGCCTTTTGATTTAATTTATCTCTATAAATTAAATCCGAGAAACAATATCCATCTATTTAAATTAAATATGAGATATTATATCTCAATCTAATATTAAATAAATATGCGATATCTTTATTCAAATTACATGAGATACAATATCTCTATTTGTTTTATATTTAATTTATCAAATAAATTAAATACAAAACAAATATTATATATAATAATATTATAATCTCCATTAATAATATTAATATATATTAATTTCGAATTTAATACATATATATATATATATATATATCCTAGATTAAATATAGCATTCATTAAATCTCAGATTAATCTAAGATTCAATGAACTTGGACACTTTGCTCGTGTTGGGTTATTCTTGTGTGCGACCCTGCAGGCCCATATGAGATTGGTAGTGGGCCAACACTGTGTAAGCTCACAAGTCGCAAGCGGCCTCTAGCAAGACATTGCGACTACCCAATTCACATGGGGATCGATTACACAATACAACCTATCGTACAACCATGTCACGTCCCTTTTTATCACGCGATAATTTGGTCAAGGATGAGGCATGGATAATGTCAATTTCCTTTTCTTGACCATTACTTTCTCGATTCTCGAGTAGTCTAATAAGTGAAATGGAAACCCCTTTCCATCACAAGTATGGCCATACATTTCTTAGACTCACTCATCGAGGGGCCCAAGATATCTCTACAAATGTGAGGGACAAATTCCATCTTGACCATTCACATTTCTCCGCATGAAAATCACTGATCCCGATCCTAGCCTTTATCATCACCCGGTCAAAAGTGACTTTTGACTAGGTCAAAGACCAGTGACTCATCATGTAGGAAACCATGATGATCTCAGGTCATAGGGCGTCGTGACGCGGTTATACATGAGATAAGCTTATGACTAGATCCATGCGGCTTTCTCATAGTGGGCCCAAAGACCTTGTACTCTTACAAGTGCCCATGACTTTGATTCATATCTCCATACCTCATCAAAGCCATACTTGGTCTTAACCGATCTTAACTCCCGCGTATGACCGACCAGGACATTTAGGATAATCTATAAGATGTATCTAGGGATGCAGCTTATCAATACGAACATGCAAACGAAAATATAACAAAAGAGAATACTTTAAATAACTTAAATATCCAAATTACAATGAATTGCCCCTAGGGCATAATTTCCAACATGGAGTATAGGAAGGATCGAAAAGAGGAGAGGAAGAGAGAGTGAGGAGAGAGAAAGAGGAATTCCATTGTTGGAATGGTTTAAGATATAGTGGTTGTTGGAGCTGGACTCCATTGTTGGATGGGGAAGGAAGGAGAGATGAAGAAGACGATGAAGAGTGTCACAAGTGAAAAACTTAACGAAAGGACTTGTTATTTTCATTAATGAACTTGTAAATACCATTAATGAATTTGTAATTCTCATTACAAAATATGTTAAAATTGACCCTTATTTGTTGTTTTGTCAAATACACAAGTAAAAACCTGATGAAAGGACTAGTTATTCCCATTATCAACTTGTAAATACCATTTTACAAATTTGTAATTCCTATTATAAGATTTGTTAAAAAATTTCACTTGTTTCTCCAATGAAACGACAAATAAGGGTCAATTTTTTTTTTTTTTAAATGGACTAGATTATATGTATGTATGTATGTATGTATGTATGTATGTATGTATGTATGTATGTATGTATTTTAAATTCTAAAATAAATAATGTTACAAGTAAATTTCTTTATAACTCACTTTATTCACATAGTTAATAATTTAATTAATTAATGTATTGTTGGATTATTGGTTCCTTTTAGGCATGCTTGAATATGTGTTGATATTTGATACAAATGGAATGATGATATATTATACCTTGTCTGATAATGATATTATATTTTTGATAATTGAATTAACTTTAATGGCGGTTGCATTATGATGGGTTAGAATAAGGAAAAATTTATATGGTGAAATCTTTTACCACGTGGTATGTCATTGCTCAATACACAAGTTCATCTCGGCATTATAACCGCTATAACCCGTCAAGCTCTCTTATATTTCGAGGGCGGGCTTAAAATCTTATTAACTCCTTTATCTTGTACTAATGTGTAAAACCTGTCACATCACAAGTTAAGGAAGTAGGGATAGATTAAGGGTTTGTTTGGTTTGAGGGGAAGGAGTGGGAGGGAGAGTAACCCAAAACATCACTCTCCCCTCCCACTCCCTCCCCTCAAACCAAACATACCCTAAAGGATTTGGTTCACCTCCGCTTCTATATGCGTCGTGAAGCTCTTGCTTCTTTTTTTTTTTAATAAATATTTCGGATATGCGACAAAGTACTAAAAAGATACTTCGGGATACTAACCTAAGGTGCTAGAAAAATACTTTATGATTTTGAAAAAATATTTTAGGATCTAAAAAGAATATTTTAAAGTATATTTTTAGTACCAAGAAGATACTTGAAATAACTTTTCAAGATTCTAAAATATCATGAAATATTTTTTTTAGTACCCCGAAATATTATTTTTTTTAAGATTCTAAATTATCATGAAATATTTTTCAGTATTATTTTAGGTCAAATTAGTACCCTAAAATATTTTTTTCAAGATTCTAAAATATTTTTTAAGATAGTATTTTTCACTAGCAGTCATTATCCTAAAGTAACTTTTTAGGACCTGTCGAAGATCTAAATTTTTTTTTAAGATCATGAAGTATTTTTCCATCACTAGTCATATCCTAAAGTATCTTTTTAGTACTTGTCAAGATTCCGAAATGTTTATTTTTTATTTTTTTAAAAGCAAGAGCTTCACACGTTTTGTGCCAAAACGACGCAATATCAATGTGGCGGACGGATATAGCAGGAGGTAAGCCAAATCCTAGATTAAAATGTGGAGATGATAATGGAGAAAAAGAACTCGGTTTGCAAAGCCAAATCCTAGATTAAAACGTGGAGATGATAATGGAGAAAAAGAACTCGGTTTGCAAATGTCTCGGGTTCTCGTTGAGGTAAAATTCTTTAACTGTATTGTTTGCTTTTGTTGGAAATATAAATATGATGACATTAACTTACCTTCCTGGGATTCTGTCTCATAGCTCTCAATCTTCTCTAAGATTATTGATTTATCAATTAGTTTATAGGATTTGAATTTTTCAATAATACTTTTCTTTTCTTGATAATAATTGAGTTTTTGGAAATGTTATCCAATTGGATGCCACCCTATAATTTAATAGGGTCAAGTATGGAACCCGTAACTTATGAACTCACGTATAACCTAGTGTAATTGGGCCATTTTAAGCCTGACCAAAAAGATCCATAACGGGGCGGTAAGACTTAAATGAGTGGGTTGTGGGCACACCTATGGGTTGCTCATACCCACCCATTCAGTGTTTTTTTTTTTTATTAATTACCCATCCCATTCCGTATTCTGGCGCAAGGTAAAGCCGTTCCTTGAGTCCCTATCATGAATAAATTTATATCAAGATGATATTTGTCTAAATTTATGTTACTTTGTGTGAATTGTGATTATTGAACTTTAAAGATTCAGATTTCAAAATTTAGAATAATGAATTTAGATGGATACTTAATGCTTATGTATATATATATATTTTTAAAATGTAAATGGGTTACCAAAAAACGGTTAGCCCGCCTATTTATGTGCTAATCTGTTTATACGGCTTTAAATAGGTTGAGGAGTGCATACCCGTTTAAAATTCAATAGACCGGTTATGGTTTGGCCTCGGTTACGTAACCCGCCCATTACTTTGCCCTATGATTTTTTTTTTTTTTTGATAAGAAAAAGTTTTGGAGGGGTTCGACATCAGTCCCCCACCAAGGCCAAGGCACGGCCCCAGGCTCTATGAGCACTTACAGGGGACTTACGAGATCGCCTACCAAAGGAGTCCTGGGGCCAACGGTGAGGGGATCGAACCCACGACCATTTAGGCCTAGTCCTGGATCCCTTACCATCTATGCCAACTCTCATTGGCTACTTTGCCCTATGATTTAAGCGGTCTGTTGAAATGCTTTAGACTATTTTATGAGTTAAGCCAAATTGAGCCTCTTTGAATTGACTTTTGATATGAAAACCAGATTTGATCTCGGTAAGCCGGACGCCAAAAAATATTTTATACTTTTCTCGTTGTTTTGATACTTTTGATCTGAAAATCAGATTTGAGCCGAAAGCGGAAATACATGTTAAACTTTTCTCAATTTTCTCGATTGAAAACCTTCGATCCGCTCCTCTGTTTCATTGTCGTTCAAATCTGAGTTTACACATTGACTTACTAAAATACCTATCTTTAGTTCTTCGTGTTACTCATCAAGTCGTTAGTTTTTTTTTTTTTTTGATAAGAATGGGATACCTCAACTACCTCCTACTAGGGTATTACACCCGTTACAATCCTGACGGAGGATAACCTCAAGAGCCTCTGAAGGCTGATACACTTCATGGAACCCCCATCCCGATTCTAGTCCCTTTAATGCTAGAAAGTCAGCTGCTTTGTTCCCGGATCGAGGCACATGCACCACCTTAGTTTCCCACTCCATCTGCAGTAGTTGCTTCACCTCGTCCGAATGTCGGGTCACGGTGAGAACCTCCCGTGCATGCGAAAGTAATGTAATACACTCCATAGAATCAGATTCCAACCAAACCTTCCGAAAGCCCATCGCCCAAGCAGTTTGAGGCCCAATAGGCAAGCCCACGCTTCAAAGAAGCCAACTCATCGCCCCTTTCAATAGAGAGAAAGAATCCCCTAAGAAAGGAGCCGAAGAACTTCGAATGATCCCTCCACAGCTCTTATTTGTAGTTCTAGAATAGGCACCATCCACATTCACCTTTACCCAACCGCCCGGCGGATGCCAAAACCCACGACTAGTAGTAAGGGTAATGCCGTTAAGTGGCATACCCGCTAGACGATTATTCATACTATTCCTACTCTCCAACATCGCATTCGTGCAAGCAATGATGTTACTATTAGGGGTGAATTGCTTCTCAAACACAAATAAGTTTCTCCGCTTCCGCATCCACCAAAGATAGTATAGTGAATCGAGACGCCCATTCCTTATTCGCATTGCTTCTACCACCGATGTTCCACCATATCCACTCTGATAAAGGCTTCGCATTCCTTATTCGCATTGCTTCTATACACGGCTTTTTTTAATCCTATTATTACCGTTATTGTCGTTGAGTAAAATTGGGATAACATTATTTTCATAGGAGTCATTTGTTTCCAAATTTGGAAATATTGCATGTACGTACATGACAATACCACCATGGATGCAATTAATGTACTATATAAGCTTTGTTTTGAGCTGGCAAACATCTACGAAGACCTAAACTTTGGAAGATATCAAACCGGACTTATAATTTTAAATCATTTAAATAAATAATTCATTTGTTTTTCCTATCTAATGACCACCGACGAGAACTTCAACTAAAAATTTAGCGAAGGAAACGGAATGACAAAACCTCTTTAAATCCAAAAGCATATAATGTACATAAGTCTAAAGAAGAATTATATTTTGATGGTTAATTTTTTAATAATTTTTATTAATTTGTATCATTTAAAGATGTTATTTCATATGCAAAGTTCATTAATCTTTACAGCACTTATTATTGAGAAGAATTATACTATACTGCTCTGTTTCATAAGCCTCTACTATACTACAAACACAACAAATAGAGTACTTCATCTTCATCAATTCCTTTCTTCAAACTGTCACTAGATGAAACCTCTGGTATTCAATTATAGGAACACTAATTAAACTCTTCAAACATATATCCACTTTGTGTGAATCACCTGTAACTTATATCACACATACCGAGTGTTGGATTTGCCAACTAGCTCAAGTTCATGGGAGGCATTGTTAATGGCCTGAGCCAAATTTTGGTCATCATCACCATTATGGAAGCAACCTCTTTGTTTAGCATCATTCACTAGCTTTCTCCATACCGAGCCACTCCGTTCTAGAGTTTCTGCATTCCCCAATATCCAAAGACAATGTCTGTCCAAAAAATAATAATAATAAAAATAAAAAAATGAAAAAATAATCATCGATTTAAGATTAGTGAAACTTCTAAAGCCTTGATTTTCTATTTCAATTGAGAGATTTTCATTGTTAGATAAGCTAGTGGACATACACTTCTTCCAGTCCTTTATAAGGGTCATTCTAAAAGGTTTTTATGGTCCTAAATATAAGATCATATGCAAAAAGTCAATAGGATTACATTCTTCTATTCCACAAATACCCGTATTTATGAAAAAAAGCATAGAAGTGAGAATGAGTAATAAATAATTAAATGAAGAGAGAATTAGTCGTTCATTAATAGAAAGATATGTATTTAATAAGAGTAAAAAATAAAAAATTAGTTTAAATTTTGAGACACAAAAAAGTTGCTTATATTAATAAAGTTTCTTTTAATTGGATCGGGAACGAGTAGTAAATAGGATGCTTTTATAGAAAGCACGAGAGAGAAAAATAAAACAAACCTTGCGGTTATGAATGACTTGGCCTATCATATATATTTTATAAATCTTAGTTTATCTAGGAATTTCTCAAGCATTAACAAGCAACATACCTAGCACGAGTTAGAGCCACATTTGTTCTTTGTCTATTAGAAAGAAATCCCACATTTCCCTTCTTATTAGATCTGACAGTGGAGATCATTATTATATCTTCTTCACCACCTTGAAAGCCATCAACAGTGCGAATTTTCACAGAGAAGTCAGGATCAGAAACCAAATTGTACTGCTTAACTTTCTCTTCGATTTCATGGACTTGAGCCTTATATGCAGATATCACTCCTACGCTGAGTTTCCTTCTCTTGCTCAAGAACTCTAGCAGAAAAAACAAAGGGCCATTCATATATTCAAAGCATTCATCTCAAGAAGATTGTACCTAATCAATTGCCCCCTTTGTTTCTTTTTATAAAAGACAAGTGACAATTAACTATATGATGTTGATCAAAAAGCTGTTTAAAACTAGTTAGAAACAATCAAAAGTATCCTTATTTATTTTTGGGAGCGTAAGAGAGAGAATAAGCAAATTACCGGAAAAAAGAGGAGTGTGTAAGAGGGAGAGAATGTGCGGTGGATTAAATGCAATGATATTAATACAAGTAATTAAATAGGGGAAAAATGAAATACTAACAGAAAAAAATTGGGGACAACCTCTAAATATCTTTTATAAATAGGAACAAGTCATACCCAAAAAATTATCTCTTATAAAAAGGACTGGAGGGAGTATTAAGCATCAACAAAGAGTTAGCAAGAAACACACACCTTTGTGTAGGCTCTTTATAATCTCAGAGATAGCAGCAACTTCCACCATGTTCTTCAAGCTGTGTCCATAACCAAATTGCTCTTTTCCCTGAGCTATGTTTATAAAAGAATAAGAGCTGTACATTTTCCCTTCAAGAAAACGTTTACTATGGTTTGAATCTCTAACATTCATGCCATCCAGAAGTTGGCCTTGGTAGAATTCCCTATTGGGGAATAAACTTATGGATGGATGCATTCTAAGTTGGACTTTAAGCAGATGCTTCATGAATCCCAGCAAGACCAGCCTCTCAAACATGCTTCTTCCAAATCCAGCATCATCAGAAATCTGAAATTTGATTTTCATAAACATACAAGACAGTAGTGATCTTTGGTAATCTCAATCAACACAACACAAATTAATGAAAACAATGAATAAAATCAAAATCTTAAGCTATTTGATGAAGATTCATGAATGGTTTTATCCAAATCCCCCCTCACACTTTAAGAAACATATTGCAGTTGTAAAATGGAGAAAACAAAACCCATCTCAGCTTGTACTAAAACTTAATTTTAATTAAGAAAAAGGGATGGCACGGATCAAAATTCAAATGGAAAATCATTGTTTGGTCCAAATGAAGGAACATAATCACCAAAATGTCCCAATAACAAGTGAGCAACATGGACTTGTTGTCATTTCCTGCATCAATATCTCGTAGTGATTTTTCCAAATTCAAACCACTTTTTCACATAAGGTACTTCATCTAAAAAACTTGAAAGTAAAATTATAATTTTCCAGGTGAATGATCTGAAAATTTCATCATAACCTCAAACAAAAGTTATTATAGCCCCTCCTCACACTCAAAACCACTTTCAAACCCATCTCAGCTTGTACTAAAACTTAATTTTAACTGAAAATGATAGCAAAGATTAAAATTCAAATCACTTTTTCATATAAGTACTCGTACTTCATCAATAACAACTTGAATTTATAATTATAAGTTTTTTGGTTAATAGTGATGAAAATTTCATCATAAGCTCTACCAAGACAAAGTGAAAACTCTATTACCTTGCTCTTCACCATTGCAGGAAGTTGCATCTCATCACCTATGAGAATAGCATGTTTTGCACCTGGAAGTTGCAGGGGTATGGTTGATTCACATTCTTTGAGTTGAGCTGCCTCATCTATAACTATAAAGGGTAAGGGTGTCATTCCTTCAGTGAACAATTTGGCGAACCCGATGTTGTACAAAAAATTAGGCATGCCTTCTTCAAGCAAATATCTGTTATTTCAAAGCGTCTTCCAAGTTGAGGAAGTGAAATTGACGAGAAAGTGATCTAAGCATTCTAAGGCACTCATCTCCTTTCATGCTTAACCTCCCAAAGTTAAATGTAACATCTTTGATTGGAACGTGTGTTTCCACAGGTATAAGCCAACTAATGATGGGCTTAAAAAATATTTGAATTATCCAAGTGCAGAAGGAAAATAAAGCCCATTTCTTCTCTTTGACATTTGGAAGTTTTGGTTGAATGGCATTACTTTTTCCCTCTAAATTTTTTGTGGGAATTTCTATGAACTCGTTTTGATGCAAAGAACTTCCAAGGGCTTCAAGCAAATCAAGAGTTGCACATATGTTCTTCGCCACCTCAAATGGAACAAGAGAAGTTGGTAATTGTGAGTATAATGTTTGCAAGCTAGACTTGAGATTCACACAAATGAATCTGAACCTCCTCTTTACAAACTGAACTTCAGCTTTATAAGAAAGGTATTGGTCATGAATGAAACTGTATCTCTTCTTCACATATTGCTCCAATGTCCTATGATCATCTTTATTATCTTCAATTTGCTTGTATGAAAGATATGCTTGCTCTACATTGCTGTAATTAAGCTTAGTAAATTGTTCCAATGACATAAGATCATTATTATCCTTCTCATGTTTCACATTAATATTGGATAAAAGATACTTTCGCGATGAGGGTTCTCAAGCAAACGATCATTGACTCCAAGTAATGCTTCCATCCACCGATGGAGAGAGACACTTCTCAAGCATATCAACGCGATAATCAAGAAAGATATCGTGAGACCCAAGAATCGTCAACTTTCATTCGAGAATTATTCCTAAAAGCACTATGTCACCCAGCCCATAGGTATCAAACTGAAGTTGATCTTCAACTAAACCGCGCGGGCTGCCACTTCCAACACAGCAGTATTGGTTGGAGCACATGTTAATGTTCTTGTTTTTAGTTTGAGCAGCGCAAATAGCATGGATGCAACTGTCTTTGTTTTGCCAGTCCCAGGAGGGCCCCATATTAGTTTCACAGTGTGATTGTGATGACATTTACTCATTGCAACACTACTTAAAACAGCTTCTTTCTGGCTTTCATTCAGATTTTGGGATCTGATTGTGTTTGTTGCAATAGAAATTTCGGCATTGCGGTGCTCTAATGAAGGACAAATGTGACTGCCCTTTCCAATCTGTAAAACAAGGCATGATAAAAGCTTCAAAATGGCTGCCTTAATTACCATCTGCAGAACAAGTTACTGCTTTTGTGCATTGTTTGAATGAGATATAATAACAAAAATAACCTCATTCTTATTAGAACTTCCAGTAGCATAGCATCCATATTAATTAAATAACAACATATGGTTCAGGTGATATTTGGTAGACAAGGATTTTTACAACGTACTTGAGTATAGGACATATGAAAAATTCATAAATATTTGCAAAATAAGGGTTCTCACACGTTAAATACCACTTGCTTCTTACCAATTGATCAGATTGCAGAACTTTTCCAATAATATTGAAGTTTGCACCCTCCAACTGTGAGCTCAAAGCCTTCCAAATACGAATATTGGTCATCAAGTTGATAAGATACGTGGCATAGAGCATTTTTACATTGTTGCCCCTCATATCTGGTTCAATCTCTATGCTCTTCGATGAGAGTATTCTGATCTGACGCCCTTGTGACATTTGAACATAAGCGATATGATAAAATCTTCCGGGTTTGTTTAAGTCTTGAATGCCTTTTGGCCTACCATCAGTGAGGGCTATGAGATCTCCAGGTGCAGGCTCATACCTTCCACCATGACTCTCATCAAATGTCAATTGATAGATCAAGCCCTTAGTCATCCTCTTACATGTGAGTATTTTACAAGTAGGGGCTTGGGAAATGCCCTTCAAGCTTGAACAGAGATCACTGTGTGTTTCCTCAATCAGTGAAGGAATAAAAGATTTCATGTATTCTGTTGTTGATACAAATGTTATAGGAATCTTTGGCACCTGAGAGAAAATTATCATATTAAGTGTACTTTAAATGTCACAAAAACCCCTTTCAACAAAGTAAAAACAGAGTACCAGCAGTTCTATAGACCATTAACGATAAACTGTTGCTTTCCTGTAATTGTTCTTGGTTTGTGTTCTGATCACGAGGTGTTTCATTGTTTGTTTTCCTCTGTTTTATGTGTTTCTTTTACTTTAAGTATGATGTAGCAAAATACCAGGATTCAAAACTGAACGTAAGGAAATAAATAAAACAATGGATCTTCATAGGCTCCCAAGAGGGCAACATTTCACTTTCCACAGTTAATGAAAACAGAAAGGAAAGAACAGGAAATAAAATGCAGAAGCTAATATCAACATTGAAGAATACATAATTTCAGTGAAATGATAATACCTTGTTTTTGTAAAGATTTTCGTTGAGAGCATCGCTAAAAGTCCAAGAGAACACAATATCCACCAAGTTGGTCTTTTCCTTTCCCTTTCCACGAGTCCTCTCCATCATTTGATCGCTTGTCGGTTGATTCTAAAGCTAAGAAACACACTGAACCACCCTCAGCTTTTCGGGGTTTGGTGTAGATCTCGTGAATATAAAACCCAGCACAAAATAAAGGGTTATATATATACTCGTTTGGCATATGAAGAGCCTTTGAGAAGACAAAGATGAAAGATGCGAAGAGGTTGACGCCAAGTCAACGAATCGCACAGAGTAGGAACTAGGAAACAATAATGTTTTGATGACTGGGAAACTTTTCCCTGCTTTATAAGCTGTGTTTAGAATACCGAGTGATTGAAATGCCCTCCCATCCTTTTCCCTCCGTTTTTTTCTTTCTTTCTTTTTCACTTTTAAATTAAGATATCAACCTTTGGATTTAATATTTTATAATAATGTTATTATAATTATACTTAAAAATAAAAAAATAAAATTTTTTTATAGAAGATGCAAAATAAATTTAAACTATTAAAATAATTGTTGTATTTTTTAAGTAAAATTAAAATAATATTTTTATAAAATATTAAATATAAACTGTGTGAAAAAAGGAAAAACGCGGGAAAAAGATGGGAATGGGTATTGGAGAGATGGAATCCCTGCTTTAGTGGCTTCTCTCCAAGGTTTCGGTTAAGGAGGAAAGGAAGCATCCCAAGGACGAGAATCGGCAAATAGAATAGACGTTTTGCGTTTTTTTCTCAAAACGTAATACCCAATGGGTGAAAAAAGAAATTAAAGAAGCGAAAGACTTCAACTTTTTTTCTTTCTCAGATTTTTAGTACGAACTCCCATGACCCCAAAAAAAAAATAATAAAATAAAAGAAACTCGGAGTCTCGGATTATGCAATAGTTTGGATTCATAAAATGTTTGACCTATATATATATTATCTTATGTTGGTTTTGGTACGTATAACTTTAAATTATATATTTTGGACCCGTAAAAAATAAATTTTTTAAATTTTTCAAAAAAAATATAGGGATTAATATTTATAGAGAAAAAATTTTAAGGGAGCAAAATAAAAATGAAAACAAATCAAAAGACAATGGTGTGCTTTTATTTTTTCAGAAGAGCATTTATCATACAAATAAAAAATTTACAAGATAAATAAAGGGATTCAAAAGAACCTAACGAATTAAAAATATTTTAACTATTTACAAGACAAATATAGGTATTTAAAAGAAGGGGTTTAAACTTCTCATGTTACATGAGAAGAAGAAGATTCCTACACACATATGAAATGGTGGGACCCACACACACACATATATATATATATGTGGGTCTCACCATTTCATGTGTATCAGTGTATGTGATATGAGAATAGACTTCTCCTACAACATGAGAAGTGTTTTTCCCATAAAAGATAAATAAAGACATTTATAAGACAAATAAAATGATTCAAAAGCACCTAGAGAATTAGAAGCATTTTGATAATTTATAAGACAAATATGAAATTTACAAGACAAATATGAGTATTTACTAGACAAATAAAATGATTCAAAAGAAACTAGAGAATTTCGGGCAAAAAAAACAAAAGAAACTAGAGAATTAAAAATATATTGGTCATTTACAAGACAATATGAAAATTTACAAAACAAATATGGGTATTTATAAGATAAATAAGACAATTTACAAAACAAATAAAATAATTCAAAAGAACTTAGAGAATTAAAAGTATTTTGGCCATTTGCAAGACAAATATAGAAATTCACATGCAAATATGAGTATTTAGACGACAAATAAAATGATTCAAGAACATAGAGATTAAAAATATTTTGGTTATTTACAAGACAAATATAAAAATTCACAAGATAAATATGAGTATTTACAAGACAAATAAACAATCTATAAGACAAATAAAATAAAGGCATCATTGCTTTTTTACCCCAAAACTTAATTTTATTTTGATCCAAGGGCTTGTAGTGAAGTTTAAGAAAGTTTTGGGAGTTAACTGAAATTATTTCACATCCTTGGCATCAAACCGAAATTCTCTCTAAAAGAAATGTAAAAGAATAGAGAGAATAAGTTAGGAGTTTAATTAAAGGTTAAAGTTCATCGAGCATCTTGAAATATATTTTTATGTATATCCAATATTCTAAAGTAATAGGTGTTCAAAAAAAATATTCTAAAGTAATTTGTAGTCACCTCACACCCTGAAGTATTTTTTAAGATGGTTTCATCACCCTAAAGTATTTTATGATTTATCTAGTAACCTAAAGTATTATTTCATGTGAGCCTAGCACCCTAAAGTTTGTTGGATATGATTAGTTTTGATGATGTCTTATATAAATGTCATTATCTAGAGCAAAAGCTTGCATACTACATTTATCTTCTACTTTGACTAATTCTTATATTTAATGTAGATATGTGAAGTTCAATACAATGAAGAATGATCATGAATGAAGTTTGAAGAAAGAAGAACTTGTTAAATATCATGAGGATATCAATATTCAAGTCTCTGTGATCAAATGGAAGTTGGAACGGCTCAATTCGGAGTTAAAATAAGCTTCCTGAAGTCATTCTTGTGTATGATGCGAAAATGGTACTGTTCATGAGTAATTCTCGAGAATCGGATAGCAATTCTCGAGAATCAATGTGCTTCAGCAATACTCTGTTCTGCTCTGTTTCTGGCAACCTTCAGTAATTCGACAATATCTCCCAAATCAGGAATCGAATTGACATAAAATCAGTGGCATATGAAACTAGACATCCAACACGTATTTGTGGTAAAATTTCATGTCCAAAGGAGGTCAGATGACTTATCTATGAATTTTACAAGTTGACACAAAAATCAACGTCACAGTCAGGACCAAGCTTCGGTAATTTGAGTGTATCTCACAAACGACAAATCCAATTGAGCTAAAACTAGTGCCATTGGAAACTAGACTCAAGTACCTTTCTAAAAAAATCAAGAACACAAATAACAAAGATCAATTGAAGGAGTTATGATGTTTTGAAGTTGACAGTCTGTTCTGGATGCTGCAAAATCGCTGGATAAGATCAACCTCCATTAATCTAATGTTAATGGATGAAATACAACCAGTTTGGAGTTGATTCCTCTTGCATGGAAAGAAGGCTTCAAGGAGCTTAAGTATTTGAATCAGAATTAACTCACTTGCACCTCCATGTGAAATTGATTCCCGAATGGTTCAATGATTCTCGAGAATGGGTAGCAATTTCGAGAATGCGAAATCTACAACGTCAAATGCTTTCTCCCATATGAACAAATTCTCGAGAATGGACTTGAGACTCTCGAGAATGACATGTGACAGAATCAACATCGCAGGTCTCGAATGACTCTTCTCTCGCCTACATCGCTTCTCATCCAATATGATTGCTTCTAGAGAATCTGATTATATTCCTCTTTCTGATCAAGAACGATTCTCAAGAATGGCCTCTTAATACTCGAGTATGTACGGAGCTGTACTCTTCAATTATCCATCTTCCATCAGAGCAATTCTCGAGAATGGATAAGTGAGATTCTTGAGAATGCGTAAGGAATTCTTGAGAATGCGCGGTGATCTCATATTCTCCCTTCGCTGATTCTCGAGAATGAGAACATGATTCTCCGAATGATCATTTCCAAATTGTTATGAAGTCCTCTCGAACATATGATTCTCGAGTATAATGAATTAACTCTCGAGAATAGACGGTAAAGTTTTCACTAACGAAATACTTCACTCATTGCTTGATTCTCAAGAATGGTCATCTCGATTCTCGAGTATGATCATTCCAAATTCTTTGAAATATTTCTCTCACCATAGCATTCTCAAGTATGAATGAACTGACTCTCGAGAATGATTAAATGCATCTGTGAAGAAGTTCTACTAATACTCGACTACTCAGGAAAAATTCATAAAGCATTCAGGAAGTATGAGCTATCAGCTGACGGAAATCATCTCTACAATATTATTCGATTGGATTGATTATTCAATTAATCCTTCTTCTACATCACTCAATCTTATTTATTCTATTACTAATCATATTCTTGAGTGAGTTGCAGATTTTTAAATTGAGTTAAACATTGTAAAGCCAATTCATGGCTCAGAAGCAATTTGATCTTCACGGAACAAGGCCGACAAAATCAAGATGTGCTCATACCGCAAAAGCGTCTGAATATTATTCTAAGTCATTCTCTGACCAAAAGCACGTGGAAGGAAACTATAAAGAGACCCACTAAGCGGACACCCAATTGTGGTTAGCAGAAGGTGCGGATGTTTAAATATTCTCAATGGACATACACGAATGCCACAGTGGATATTCAATGAAGCTGAGTAGAACGACATATCCAGCGAATCAATTGACGGAACAAGCAAAACGACAAAGTATTTAAATTTGTCAATGACTATCTCCAACGGACCGATATTCAAATATGCAACGGTCACTATTCATATTCTACAACGGACGAATGCTGCAACGGATTAATATCAATTGTCTATAAGTAGATACACATTCAAAATAGAAGAAGGGGGTGAACACAGAGACAATAGCTTACGTCTTCAATATGGAAATACTCTGATATTCATTTACTTTCTGTTTCTCAATGTTCATATAGTTTACTGTAGAGAGTGAAATGATCGATTATGTACTTCAGTGTTTATTCATTCACTTCTGAGAGAGAAGATTTATCTGTAAACATTCTAGCTGAAAGTTACTCAAGATTGGGTGATCTTGAGTGGGAAACACATTGTATTGATTACAACTTGTAAGGGGGAGTGGAGTCTAAGAGTGAGTAGACCATCCTTCGTTTACAGAGTGTGTAATCAAGTGGGTGTATCAATTACAACTTGTATGGGGGAGTGGAGTCTGAGTGAGAGGACCATTCTTCGTTTACAGAGTATGTAATTGTTCTTGAAAGATAGTGAAATCCCGGTGTTCTAGGGACTGGACGTAGGTCAGAGATTTTGGGCCAAACAAGTATAAATCACGGTTTGCATATTCACTTCCCTTATCTTTTATATTTCCAGTATATGCTTATTTGAATATCTAACTGTCAATTTAGAAGTTGCGAAAAGATTTTAAAAGTTCCTAAAGTTTATCTGATACCCAATTCACCCCCCTCTTGGGTGATAGCCAGGTCTTTCAAAGTTGTTGCTGGAAAAAAATACTTTAGGTTGTTTGATGCAACCTTCATTAAGTGGGCTTTATGGAAGTTCATGGTGAGGTTTAAATTACTCCTAAAAAGATATTTTATAGGCAAAATTTTTCCTAAAAGTTAATGTTTGAAGCACAGAATTATGCCACAAAATACTTTAGGGTGCTCGACGTGTTTAGAAAAATACTTCAATGCCTTATAAAATTATACAAAACAATAAACATGGCAAAGAAGCCAAAGAACAACCAACAATATCACAAATTCTAAATTTCTAACTACATCATCAACTCAAACAACTCCGGAACTCATCCATCACGAGCCGACATAAAATGATCCATAAGAAGAAAGATATTGAGAGCAACCTCGCAAATTGAAATAAGAATAAATCAAATAAAAAGAAAAGAAATAATCTAATAAATATTAACAAAATACAAAGATAATGAAAAATTACTTAAAAAGATATCTGCATTGCATCTACTATATGTCAACAGTTACCTCCAATGCAATGAAAAATTTTGATTTTTTCAGTTATTCGGTTTTAACCGAAATAAAATTGCAACCACCGAACCGAACACCGAATTAAACTAGTTTCAAAAAACCGAACCGAACCGAAAAAGCCGAACACCGAATTATTTAGTTTGGTTTTCGGTTTTGATTTGCTCACCCCTAGTTAAAAACACCTAAGGACTAGCTTCAAAAAAAAAAAAAAAAAAAAGAGAGAGCATCACATTTGAAGCCCATCAATAAATAAGCTATGTCAAACACCTCATTTTGGACTTTCATTCTCACTGAGCTATGAGCTGGAGATGCACTTATTTTAGCATCTAGCATCTACAGCTTTCCCAAACACACCCTATATAGTTTTAATAAAAGTCAAGGTCTTTTATAATTTATCATATATGTTAAATCAATAAAGTTTGTATGACTTATTTTTGTTTTAGAAGAAATTTATGTGGTTAAAAAATTCATGTAATGTTAATAAAATTAAAAAAATCTAATTAACCTATTATATCCTGAAAAATATGAAATAAGTTTATTTTTTATTTTTATAAAAAAGAACTTAATTGACATTGACGTTGATAATATAAATCGGGTAACTTAATGATGTGAATTGGTGAAAAATAAAAATTAAGAAAAATATGAGTTTAACAATTGTTAATTAAATAATATATTGGAAAAAAAAAAAAAAGATATGATCCTATCATGATGGGTAGTTTTAGTTTTAGTTTTTTTTTTTAATTTTGAAGAAAAGAGATAATACATGATGATTGATTAGGGGCAATTTAGTAATTTTAAATCTACATTATGATGTTCGGTCCTTCTAAGTAATTACAATTTTTATAGCTCTTTATAATAAATATTATTTTTTCTTAATCCTTTATTTTAATTTTTCCTTTTTTCCTTTTGGCTAAATTCTACAAAAATTCCTCAAACTTTGGGTCAGTTGTGTACTACTCCCTTAATATTTCATTTCAAAGTTTAAATTTAAAATCACTGATATTTTAATTATTGTCATTAAGTCCACTACTGCTAATATTGTCGTTAAGTTCCTAACGCAAAATGTAACATCAGATTAATGAGGATGACTTGACATAATACATGGCAAATGTATAAGTTAATAATTGAATCACAATTACATATTTTTTGTATATGGGTAAAAATGTCATTTTATGATTAAAAAACCTCTCTCCCTTACGCAGCTTAACATAACTTTCTATTTAAAAAAACCCTCATTTTCTGCTACCTCTGCTTACAAGGCAAGAGAGGAAATCAATTGAAACGAAACCTACAAATGTTGGGGTCTAATTTGAGCTCCTTGTTTTAGTACTTGGCGATTCCAGCCATAATTTTCAGAAGATATTGATGTGAGTAATCTGGCATATATGTGTTTTGTATTTATATTATTATTTTGAACGAATGGATTTAACATTACTTTTCTTCTAGTTGTTTATAATAATCTATTTGGATCCTCTTATTTTTAAGCCAAAGTTAAAAAAGGAGCTTTAAAAAAAACTAAAAACTGTTTGATAATTATATAAAATTTTTAGCTTAAAAGTTACTTAAAAGCTTAAATTAAAAATAAGCTGTTTGGCAAAAATTTTGTTATAAGCACTTCTTATAATAAAAATTATCATAAAAGGTATATTATAAAATAACCTTTAATGTTGATGCTATTTGATTAGTAGTTTTACGTACAAATTGTCAACCAAGATTCCATTAACTTGAAATCACATATTTCCATTTTCCATTAATGTTGATGCTATTTGATTTCAACTCTATCCATATAATCATTATTTACTATTCTTCTATGACTATGGATACTCATTTCTTCATCAATTTTACATTCTTTTGACTCTCGGAATATAATCGGATTAAGATCACACTGATCAAACTTTTCGTCATCAACACCACACTTTCTAATGAAGTTACGAAGGGCTATTGTTGCAATAATAATTTTCTCCCGCTTGATTAATGAAAATGGCTTCATGATGCGCCACTTGTTCTTCCAAAATCTAATCGTTCTCTCAATGACATTTATTAGTGAAGAATGTGCATGATTGAAAACTTCTTGTAATCCATGTGGTTGATTACAACATCTAAAATCAGGAATGTGATACCTTTCTCTTTTAAATGGTGCTAAATACGCTTTCATGTTAGGACGATATCCAACATCTACTACATAATAGTTCCCTAAAAAATTAAAAGATTTATTATTAGTTCATATACAATTTCAATTAAATAAATATAAAAATGAAATAGTTTATATATAAAAAAAATAGTAAATTGTACCTTCAGGAGGATGAGGGAACACACTTTTCATTCCCTCAAGCACGATGAAAGAATACGTGGGTCATGTCTTTGTGGCCAACCAACAACCGCAAAAGTGAACGAATTTGATCAAATACAGAGGTCATCTAGGATATCATGCTCACTAATATGATGTTAATGGGGTTAAATTTAAACTTTAAAATATCAAAAGATTATATACAACTAACTCAAAGTTCATAGGATTTTTGGAGATTTATCGTTTTTTTAGCAAACACTGTGTGTGAGTTGTTAATATTAATATTAATATTATTATAATAAAAATATGACTTTGTTAAGAAAATTGAGTTGATGTAGCAACGATCTAGAACTAAAACAATATAATTTGATGAGTCATTTTAAATGATACTAACAGTGTTAAAATTGAACGACAAAAGCCACACTTTTTAAATTTAAAAGATTAAAATGAAACTTGATGTAGACATAAAAGACTAAATGTATACTTTGACTAATAAACATTTTTTACAAGTATAAATTTATTTATAAGGGGAAAATAAGAGAGAGAAATAGAGTAAATAGGTATTACCAACCTTTTAATTAATATGATTATAAATATTTTTAATCTCAGGTAAATCATATTATTTTAATTACAACCAACTTGATCCTAGTCTAACCCATCAATCCTTGAACCACTATATTGGTGGTTCATTAACTGGTCCGGTTTTTTGTTTTTTTGATTATTGTTGATGAATAATTTATAAAAATAATTTAAGAAAAATAAATAGACATCACTCTGGTCCTTATTATAAATTCATTTTAACCCAATCTCATATACCAAGAATGGAAGCTAAGACATTTAATGTCTTAAATTAATTTAATTTTCCAAATTTATCATTATTTAAAGATTAAAGTGTAATTTTGCTCCAAGTTTTCACCATTGCTCCCGTAAGTCTTTTAAAGTTTAATGTCACTCTTAAAGTTTTAAGACGTAGTCATATTGCCTCATACTTGTTGAAAAAACTAGCTTTGATATTTAAAAAATTGACATTAACCATTAAGTTTTTAACGTAAAATGTAACATTACTTTATTTTAACACTTCTAAAGCAATATTAAACCTTAAAAAAAAAAAAAATTTTGGTGACATGGTGGCTCAGGGAAAACTTATTACAAGGCAAATTTACATCTTAACTCTTTATTTAATGAGTGTTGAAAAAGATGTTATACATTTTTCTCATGTATATTTTTTATTCAATAAGAGTAATATCGAAAAACAATTATTGATAACTCTCAGGGTGGATTTACATTAAGGACGAAAAAAATTGATAAACTAAACTTATATAATAAGTACTAAAATAGTATTAGAAATAAGTCTTATATTTATAATAAATAATCCAACGTCAAATCCAAGTTAAATCTTACATTAAGCAGCAGAGAATTTTTTTATATTTATTTTTTACCTTGCGATAGGAGAGAAAAGTTTGATGGAAATGATATTAGGGAAAATCCATGTCGGGGCTCAAACTAGAAAAAATGTCAAAAAGGGCCCAAGAAAACGTTAAATGTCAAAAAAGGCTCCAGGGCCTTTTCTAGTATTATTTCATACAAACGTTAGTTGTTAACGAAGTTGATATAGTTGTTAACTGGTACTGATATAGTTGTTAACTGTACTGATTTAGTTGTTAATGTTACTGATTTAGTTGTTAATGACCTACCCGTTAACAACTAACGTTTTAATGAAATTATACCGAGAAAAAGCCCGGGGCCTTTTTGACAATTGACCTTTTCTTGGGCATTTTTTAACATTTTTTTTCCTAATTGGGCCCTGAAATAGATTTTCCCATGATATCATTGCGAAGTCAAGGGGGAAAAGTTAACAACAAACCTTTTTCTCAAGAATTGCAGCCATGGAAGAGACATCAAAGAAGATGAAGTCGCAGATAGGTAACTATGCTTTTAACTTTCTTACTCTAGTTTGTCCATTTTACAATTTATTTCGTATTAATTACACTAAATTCTAACCTCATCTTAATTTTTATTATCTTTTACTATTCTTATTGAATATAGGCATACATGAAAAAATATATATTTAATAATTAGTGAAACTATCCAAACGTCTTATAACAAAAGACCAAAAATACATTTTATAAAACAAACAAGAGGGAGTAGAAAGAAAGAAACGATTTTCTACAAAAGTTAAGGGTTGTATTAGGATAAAAACACAAGTCAAAATTGAAATATTTCTGTTTTTGTTTATATGCTCAATTATCCTTCTATTTGAGACAATATTAGATACTAAATCTGAACATCTCTTTAAAAGAAGATTCAAACATTGTTTTGCCACGATGCAAGGGGAAAAGAATATATGAACCTCATTAATTTAAAATATATGGGCAAAAGTCTAGGAGCTACAAGAAATAAATAAATAAATAAGTGTGTGTGTCCTTCTACTAGAGACAATCAATTATATTCAAGGTACTATAGGACACTAAATGTGAGTACCTCTCCTATTAGAGATTCGAACTTTGATTTGCCACGTTGTGAGGGACTAACTCCTTTCACTAAATCTAACCCCACCCTATTGGTAGATTATATATCAAGTAAAAATGTTGTGAGCCAGCTCCATTACGTTGTAAGTGGTAGAATGGATATGACAAATTTTTTTTTAATTAAAAAAAATGAAGAGCATGTACTAATAGGGTGAGGTTATGAGTAGGATTAAACTTGTGATCTTACGCTTGTATATGAGCTTTAATATCACAACTACTCCCTCTGATCATTAGTATAAGATATAGTTGACTTTTTTTGTAGAGATTAATGAAACTAAATAAATTACTTCAAAGTATGATTTTTATCTTTGTTATGCTAAATTAATTTGTTTGACTTATTAACGATACATAATCAACTTATACACTACATATGCTATAATTAACTAACTTATTTATTTTTCTTAATCTCTTAAAAAAAGTTATCTATGTTTTATATTAAAGAGCAGAAGGAGAATATTACAAGATTGACGACAGATAAATTTTCAATAATGATGGTAAGAATTTTTCAACAGAAGAGGTGATAAAAAAAAAAAAAAAAAAAAAAAAAAAAAAAAAAAAAAAAAAAAAAGGAGTTCAGGTTAAAGATGATTCGCACGAGTGAGCTTATTTGATATCCTCCACTCATATATTGTTTTAGAGGCCTTACTCTTAGTATTACTTGACCGTGACTCATCATTTACATTCTTTAAGGGACGATAATATTGAGGTGAAAATATTAATATTCTCTTGTTAGGAGCATGAGAGTATACATTCTCAAAGAAAATCATTAAAGTATGCTCACTACCTTGCAAGGAAGGCTTACAAAGCAAGCATAGATTTGTCCACTATATAGGAAAATGATCCTCCACTTTATGCTTGGATCAAATTTGTCATTAGGTTGCTCTGCCAGGGTTTCTGACTATGTTCCTATTTCATGTTTTGGTAGGTATTTTCTGTAATTTTCAAGCATTGTGCTTGCCTTTAAAATGGAGAAAATAACAAGAAGAAGCAAATTTTACATGCTACATTCAAAATTTTGGAGTTATCTAAAAATGAGAAATAATTTATTTAGATCGAAAGTTATATAATATGTAAGATTTTAGATTAGAAAATTATACTGACTAATTTTTTTTTAACAATTTATAACTATTCTGTACAATGATTAATGACAATTTGTGAAATTTTTTTATTTAATGTCTAAAAGTTCATTATTAAAATGATTACAAACTGTATAATTTTTAAAATAGGATAATAACTTTAAAATTAAAATTTTGTAAGATTTAATGTTTATAACTTTTAATTTTTCTTTTATACTCATGCAGCTTAAATTCTGTGAAATCCAATAATTTAGAATTTTAGTTATTGATTGCATTAATTTTACTATATATCCCAAATGTAAATAAAATATTATATATATATATATTTTTTTTTCTAAACTCCAATCTCCACATTAATAATGTAGTATGGATAAGACAAATAAATTTCGAAAAGTATGATGTATGCGAAAAATTATTATTTTAACTAATTTTTAATTTTTTTTCCAAGCAATTTTCAGATTCATGACTAATTTTAAAAACATATAAATTATTTTTGAATTATCTTCCATGCTTACCAAAATTAGCAATTCTTAAATTATAATTATAATTAATAATTGATCAATAAGTAACTATAATAATTTGAAAATTAGCGGTCATAAGTTTATTCGGGAAGAAAATCTTTCACCAACATTTTTTAACTTATACCACTCTAGTCCTATTTATAAATCCCTTTTGACCAAAAAAATTGGTTCTATTTATAAGTCCTCTTTCGTGTAATAAATGAGATTGTGACAATATTGCCTATATTAATTATACCAATGAAAATAGAGAGAATGAAAATAGAGAGAGAAGAAAAAGTTGAAAGATATTCATTCATAAATAATGGCAAAGTTGAAAATTTACCCTATAATCATTGAGCTAACTACGTCCTCATTGGTATATGTGATTTAGTTAAAAAGAACTTATAAATAAGATCAGAATGATATTACTTATGCTTTAGTTAAATTTAAATGTACAAGTTCCCTGTAATTCAATGTAGCTGCATTTTTTTATAAGTTGAATTCAACACCTCTTACCGAAGTTGAACCAAGGGTTCGAATAGTTAAATATTTGGAGTGTTTAAAAACAGTTTTTTAGTCGTGATTTACAAAATATAAGATAAGTATGTGAAATGAATGTTGTATCAAATTATATGCATAAGCACTTATCAGCCTTTCAATTACTTAACTAAATATTGTCCTTTTTCTCAGTTCAAAGGTTGGTATTTTGCTGATGAGGGCACCGTTCAAATTTTGCACCATGGGCAAATCAGCATGAACATGATTCCAAGAAGGGCTAGTATTTTGCTTAAGTTCAAGGGCTAGTTCCGTCCCTGAATAGACTGATAACTTTGGAGGAAAAGACTGAGAAGTGAAGATTAATCCCATTACATACATACATACATACATACATATATATATATATGTGTGTGTGTGTGTATATAGATGTATACATGTATGTATGTAGATATATATGTATATGTATATGTGTGCGCGCATGTGTGACTAAAGTATACTTTTAGTCATTTTAAATTTATATAAGGTATGTTTTTGGACCTATAATTTTAATACCATTAATGTTGTTAACGAAAACGTTGACGCAACAAATTTAAGTGATGACTGTGAAATTAAATGATATTAGTCTTAAATTTAAAATACGTGTAAATTGATAAATATAATGAAGCAGTCAATATTAAAACCTCGATTGTATTTAAAATTTTAGTTTAATAGTCTAAATAGTAAATATCAAAACTTCGATTTCATTTTTAGTGATTTGTCGGTTTACTTTAGTTTAATAATATAAATATATTATATTAAAAAAATAAAATTTTGTCAGCTCCATAGTCATTACTTAATTTTGTTACATTAACATTTTTTGTTAGCAATATTAACGGTATTAGAAATATAAGATCAAAAGTATAACTCATGTAAAAGTTAAAGAACTAAAAGTAGACTTTAGAATACACACACATATAAAGGAAGAATTAGGGAGAAGAAGCCAGGAAAAAATATTTATTAATAATGATATTAAAAATGTAATTAATTTCAAGGGCCAAAAGTTAAAATATAAATGTTCAATTATGAAATTAATTTTCTTTAACCCTGTTTCAACTATTTGATTTTTCAAGTTATCAAATCTAATGATATCTCCATATATATATTTTGATAATAAAACATTTATATGTAACTCAAAATTAAAATATCCTCTAAAATATATAAATAATTGGATATCTCCCCCTTTTAGATTTTTATTATTTTTTGAAAACTTAAAAAAGAATCACAAAAACATCTTATAATAAATTATTTTTGAAATATGTGATGTATCATGGGGAAAAAAAAACTTAAGCAAATAGGATGCACCTTAAAAAGAATGTTAACAAAAATGAAAATAGTAAAATATACAATTATTAAATAAACTCGAGAATATTAATTATAAAAGAAAATCCAATTTAAGAACACATTTAACAATGAAATATTAATTGATAACTAACCTTTAAATGGTTGAGATTGAGTCGAGAAAATAAATGAAGTTTGGTGAGGGTAAATTTCGTAACTAAATATTTATATTTTAATTTTTAGTCTTTTAAAATAATTATAATTTTTAAGGTCTTTATTAATAAATATATCTTTTTCTTAGTCCTTCTCCCTAATTTTTCCTTCCAAAAAAGTTAAAGGATCAATAAAGTCAGTTAATTAGAACAAGTTCAAGCTCAAGTATGGTCCGACTAATAGCTCGCTAAGTCTTTGGTCAACATAAGCATTATTGAAGTACCCTTTTAGTTAGCATTATTGAAGTATCCCACGTAAGGTTAACCTCTCGTTAGTTATCTATGTGTTTTGATGATAACTCGACAATTGTAAACAAAATGAAGTTAATGGTTTAAGTAAAAAAAATGCTTTAACTTGATCAAACTTAAACCAAGAACTTATCACAAATTGACTCGAGTTTTAGGTTATAAAACTCAAGTCAACATAAGATAGAGAGCCTTCAAAAATGTTTTGAACTTAGATTGACTCAAGCCACCATGATTAACTCAAGTCATAATCTCTTATAAAATATTTTAAATATGTTGTTGTCTCGAGCTCGTGAGAATTGACTCGAGTCATATTTTGAGGACTTAAACTTCTTTTAAAATTCAAGTCCCTAACTCAAGCCTATGTCTCTTAACTCAAGCATGCTCTTTGAAATCAATTCTCAAATGAATTGAGTTGACTCGGTCATCACTTAATGACTAGAGCTGGCACAAGTTCAAACCTTTTCCAGAAATCTATTTCAAAGTTCATTTGTGAAAAGAAGAACTTGACTCAAGCTAACCTTAATTTACTCGAGTTATGAACTTGAGCTAAACGTTTTAAACTCGAGCCTAAGTTATTTAGAGACATTTTTATTTAAACTTCAAACTTATTTTCAAAGAAGATAAGCTAATGACTCAAGCCTAGTGTTAGTTCTCTATGTTTTTTTTTTTATGATAACTAACAATTGTAAACAAAATTAAAGTTAATGGTTAAGATAAAAATGGCTTTAAACTTGTTCAAAGTTAACCAAAACTTACTCGTCAATGCTTTGTCACTTGACTCAAGTTTGGCGTTGCAAAACTCGAGTTAACTCAAGATGGAGAGCTTTCAAAAGTATTTGAACTTATACTTGACTCGAGCTACATGGCTAACTTGAGTCACCGTAAGGCGAGAGCTATCAAAGTATTTTAAGCTTATAGTGACTCGAGCCTAAGCATCTTGGCCCAAGTCATATTCTATGAACTTAAACTATTTTTCAAAACATAAGTCCTTAACTTGAGCCTAAATCCTTTAACTCAAGCTTAGCTTTTGGAACATACTTTCAAATATATCGCTTGACTCGAGTTAGTCACTTAATCACTCGAGTGGACGCGATCTCAAATCGTTTTCAAAATGCTATCTTGAAGTTCATTTCGAAATAAGAACTTGACTTGAGTGAATCCTACTTGACTCGAGTCATGCACTTGAGTGAAACATTTTTACCTCGAGCCTAAGTGATACAGAGAAATCTTCATTCAAACTTATTTTCAAGGAAGATGACTCGAGCCTAGAATGTTTGACTCGAGTTTAGTGCATCTCTGTTTTGAAAACTCCGTGTCCATAAATGTGAAATCTTCAAGTATAATCAGATACTCTATATCATCGCTCATTATTATTCATAACTACCGTATACTCTATATCATCGCTCATTATTATTCATAACTATGTTTAATTGATTTGTTAGTGAGTTTTAGATGATCAAATGTATGATTAACTGAAGATTAATATAAAAAAAAGTAAGTGATTACGTCAGAGCATTAAATGACTGGTTTAGAAAACGAAGCACAGATTTGGTAAATCATTCTCTGCACATTCCAAAGGCTTTAATGTTTTCTTTCCTCCTTTGAACGCTAGATCATCCAACGGATTAATCTGAAGGAAAGTCAACACAAATGTCCGGCATCTTGGATAAGTCAAAGCGCTTAAGGAAAAATAGTCTAACGACTATTTATTGTTTCCAACGGCTTCATTGAATCTTCAAACGGTCATTAACTGCTCTCAACATATATAAGCTGAAGCATTCAATTCATTTCAACTACAAAAAAATAAAAATAAAAAAATAAACATTCAACGTGATATAAGCATTTACTGTTTCTACTCATTTGTATAGTATCTTTGGATACTCTAAACTTTAGTGTTTATTCGTCTACTCTTTTAGAGAGATTATTATTGATTATAAATCTTTGTAAGAATCTCAAAGTATTGGGACTTTGGGATTGAGTTATCGATTACAACTTGTAAGGGGAGTGTATCCTAGTGAAAGGATAACTTTCAAGTACAAAGTGTGTAACGATTGAAGTGATAGTGAAAATCCCAGAGTCTCGAGGATTGGACGTAGGTCAAGAGTTTAGACCGAACCAGTATAAATCTTCTGTGTTCATTCTTCTTGCTCTCTCTCTATTTGCCTCTCTTTTGTGCGTAAAGTTTTGGGTTTATAGAAAAGAATTTTTAATCCTCAATTTTCCCTCTCTTGGTGATATTCTGCCATTTACACCTAGAACTCTTAACTCGAGTCATCTGCTTGAGTTTGCTTGAACTTAACTTGAGCATAATGTATCTTTGTTTTACAATCAACGTGTCCATAAATCCTAAATCTTCAAGTATGGTTTTTATACTTCATATCATCACTCATTATTGTTCCTAACTATGTTTAATCAGTTTATTAGTGAGTTTCAGATGATTAGATAATGGATTGACTAAAGATTGATCAAAAAGCAAGTGATGTCAGATGCATTAAATGCTGGTTCAGAAAAATGAAGTATGGATTTGGTCAATCATTCTTTGCACATTCCAAAGGCATTAATGGTTTCTTTCCTCATTTAGACGCCAGATCATCCAACGGGAAGAACATAAGGAATGTTAACGAAGAATGTCTCAATGAATCAAGCATAGAGTAACGAATGGGCTTCAAGTCTAACGGCTATATTCATTATTCTCAACGGTGCATTGAAGGCTTCCAACGGTCATTAATTGCCTCACCATATATAGGCTGAAGCATTCAATTCGTTCGAACCACCAAAAACAAAAACGCTCAAACAATCAATACGCATTTACTGCTTCATTCATTTGTGTAATATCTTCAGATATATATAATCTTCATTGTTTATCAATTTGCTCTTTTAGAGAGTTTATTACTGAATCATTAATCTAGTAAAAATCTTAAAGTTGTGGGACTTTGAGATTGAGTTATTTGATTACAACTTGTAAGTGAGAGTGAATCCTAGTGAGAGGATTACTTTCCAAAGATAGAGTGTGTAATTTGTTAAAGAGATAGTGAAAATCCCATAGAGTCTTGGGCCAACGTAGGTCAAGAGTTAAGATCGAACCAAAGATAAATCTCTTGTGTTCATCTTTCTCACTCTCTCTGTTATACTCTATTATAGTGTGTTAGTCTCGAGGCTTTCGAAAAGATTTTTAAATCCCTAGTTCACCCCCATCTTGGTGATATTTTGTTCTACATTTGGTATCGTAGCTAGAACTTTTTGAAAGGATTAGCATCCCAAGAAGAATCAATATGGACGGAATACTACTGCAGACAGAGCTTCTATCAACAGACCCCCTGGTTTTAATGGCGAACATTATTCGTTCTGGAAAGCCAAATCAAAGTCTTTGTAATGGCTATTGAATATGGTTTTTGGAATGTGTTCAAGAGAGGAGATTATCAACCATCTACAGTAGAAGACGGAGTTCGAACTCCTAAGCTTGAAGAAGAATATGATGAGAATGATAGAAGGTAAGTCACTCTCAACAGCAAGGCCATTCTTATGCTCCAAAGTGCTCTAAGTCAGAAAGAGTATTTTAGAATTTGCACACTATCATCTACAAGAGATATGTGGAATGCGCTTGAGATTGCTCATGAAGGAACAATTGGAATCAAGGAAAATTGAGTTAATACCTTGATGACTAAATACGATTTACTTCGTATGAAGTCTGGAGAATCCATTGGTGAATCTAGCTCGGATTCACTCATTTGATTAATCAACTTGTTGCTTTGGGAAAATAATACGATCAACAAGTCCAAGTGAAGAAGATTATGAATATCGTCAACAAAGAATAAGAAGCTAAAGTCACTGCAATTGAAGAGGCTTGTGGATAGCTAATGGGATCAGTGGCAGCTCTATTTGGTAGCTTGTTTGAGTATGAATGAAAAATCAAGTTCAGAAAAGGACTTGATGAAATTGGCAGCAAACATAAGGGAAACACCCTTAAAATTGTCAATGAATACAAGTAATCGATGATGACTATGATGAAGAGGTCAAGATGATGGTCCATAAATTCAATCCAGAAATTCAAGAGATTCTACAAAAAGGATCAAGGATTCTAGAAGTTTCACAAGGGTAGCTCCAACAATGAGCCCAAAAAGCCAATTATCTACTACGAATGTGAAAAACCTGGCCACATCAAGTATGAGTGCCCCCAATTGAAGAACAAGGAGAAAGAAAAGAAAAGATTCAACAAGTTCAAAAAGAAGGCTTATGTCTCAGCCATTTAGAGAGATAGCTCATCTGATGAAGATGAAGCCGATAAAGAAGAAAGAGCCAACATTTATCTTGTGGCACAAGAAGAAGAATCTGAGTGTGAAGAGGTAAATGATTATGAACCCTCATTTGATGAGTTATTCATTGAGTATAATTCTCTTCACTTAGAATTTCGAAAATTAGCTAAGGAACTTGTTGCTTCAAAAAAAATATTGAAGAACAAGTTCAAAATGTCTCTTCTCCAATTTCTGTTTGTGAAAAGATTTCTGAAAAAGTTTGTGAAAATTGTTGTGTTTTAGAGAAAAGAAATGTTTATCTTACTAAAACACATAAGAAGTTCACTCAAGGCAGTGAAATGCTTAATGTGATTTTGAAACAACAAAGGTTTACAAATGATAGATCAAGAATTGGTTACAAACCTGATTTTGATAAAAAGAAAGGAAAGAAGAAATCTAGAGAAAAGAATTATCTAAACTATTTTTGAAAGTCAATTCATTCTTCTAATCCTTTTGCCCATTGCAATTATTGTAATAGGAAAGAGCATACTACTTTTTCTGTTTTCATAAAAAGGAAAGAAAGAGTAAACCCGTACGTAATTATAAATGGGTGCCTAAGGGATCTTATGAGCTTCCTAAGTCACAAACTAACCCAAAAGGACCCAAGAAAAGATGGGTACCTAAGACATGATCTTTTGTGACTTGCGGTTTGTCGAAGAGCATCAAAATCCAACAAGTGGTACATTGACAATAGATGCTCTAGACACATGACGGGAGATCAATATAAGTTTGCTATAATCAAGCCTAAGGATGGTGGCAATGTGACTTTTGGTGGAAATCAATCCGAAAGGGTTGCTAGAATTGGTGAAGTTGGAAGAAACGATAGACCACAAATTAAAGATGTCTACCTTGTGGAAGGCCTATGCCACAACCTCCTCAGTGTGAGCCAAAGCACGGATAAAGGTAACTTGGTTATCTTCAATTCTAAGGAATGTCTGATTGTTAGTAAGGATGATCTACCTTTGGACAATATTAAGTCCAAAGCCTTATTCAGGGCTCCTAGAGAAGGTAACTGTTATACTTTAAATCTTCCTAGTAATAGCTCTGTTTTGAAAATTCTTTTATTGGTAACTTGGGTGAGAGTTGGTCAGTGGCACAAGCGATTAGCTCATGTCAATATGTTCCAACTTGACAAGTTGCTGAAAAAGGACTTCGTTATTAGTTTACCAAAACTTCGCATTAAAAATGACATGATTTGTGATGCTTGTCAAAAGGGTAAACAAACCAAATCATCTTTCAAATCAAAAAGTGAAATCTCAACTAATAGACCACTTCAACTACTTCATATGGATTTAGTTAGACCATGTAGAGTGAAAAGCCTTGGTAGCAATTTATATACTTTGGTCATTGTTGATGATTTCTCAAGATTTGCTTGGACTATATTTTTATCTTCAAAAGATGAAACATTTAATCAATTTGTCACTTTTGCCAAGAAGGTCCAGAAGGAGAAAGGTTTCTCTATTGCAGGAATTCGTATTGATCATTATGGTGATTTTGAGAATCATGATTTCAGAGAATTTTGTGATGATATGGGGATTGACCATAACTTCTCAGCCCCAAGGACTCCTCAACAAAATGGTGTTCTGGAGAGAAAAAATCAAGTTCTCACTGAGATGACAGGGCAATGCTGAATGAGAACCAAATTTCCCAAGTATTTTAGGCTGATGCAATGAGTACCGCATGCTACATCTTGAATCGGGCATACCTTCGGAAGAAGCTTGACAAAACTCCCTATGAGTTGTACAAAGGAAGGAAGCCAAACCTAGCCCATTTGCATATCTTCGATTGCAAATGTTTTGTGCACAATAATGGCAAGGAGAACTTAGGGAAATTTGATCCCAAGTCAGATGAAGGTATATTTCTTGACTATTCTAATAAGAGTAAGGCATATAGCGTATTTGCTAATCGTACTTGTGTTGTAGAAGAGTCCACATATGTTGTATTTTATGAAGCCAAATCTAACAAGTCTTTGGATGATGATGAACCTATCCTTCAAAATGAATCTGTTTCTAAAACTTCTTCCTGTTTTGAAAAATTTTGAAAAACCTGAGGAAACAGAACTTGAAGTTGAAAACAATTGCAAAAATGTTTGAAAAAATGCTGATCAATCTCAACCTAGATATTGGAGATACAAAAGAGGAGTCATCCTCTAGACCAAGTGATAGGTGATTTAAATAAAGGAGAGAGAACTAGAAAAAGTACTTTGAATGAAGTTACTCTCTCTTTTTCATTTCGTAGATTGAACCCTCTAAGATTGACTAAGCCCTTTCGCAATGATTGGGTTATAGCAATGCAAGAGGAGTTACATCAGTTTGAAAGAAATCAAGTTTGGGACTTGGTACCTAGGCCTAAAGACCATCCGGTTATTGGCACTAAGTGGGTATTCAAGAAAAAACGTGATGAATCCACAATCATTATCCATAATAAGGCAAGATTAGTGGCCAAAGGCTATAATCAAGAAGAAGGAATTGATTATAAGGAAACGTATGCTCCAAAGGGCAAGATTGGAAGCTATACGAGTTCTTTTAGCCTTTGCTTGCATCAAGGGATTCAAGTTATATCAAATGGATGTGAAATCTGAATTTTTGAATGGTTTTATCCAAGAGGAAGTTTATGTTGAACAACCTCCTATATTTGAGGATAATCATCATCCGGATCATGTCTTTCGTTTAAAGAAAGCTTTTTATGGTCTTAAACAATCTTCTAGAGCTTGGTAAGAAATCTTGGGATTCGTATACGCAGTGGAAGGAATTCATCCATTAAAAAACAACTTGTGAATCCCGTAGAGAAGATCTATCAACGACATTTAAATCAAGTTAGAAAAGAACCGTACCTATGCAAACTCGTGAGCGTCTCGTTCAATTCAATCTTGTGGGTTCCTACTCGATCAACAGGAGCCGACTCTGAATCCACTCTCTTTACCGGATCCAAACGAACAACGTCCAACACCGATAGCAAAGATGCTAGCGCCTTCGATATTCTCGCGTCTCCGTTTATCTCTCTAGGGTTTCTCTCAACTTTTCTAATACGTCTCGCAAATGTCCCGTAGGTTTTTCAAAACCCAATATGCGTATTATATGTTCAAAATTAATCCTTATTAATCTTGAAATTTGAACTTGGATTAAAATAATATATTAATTAAATATATCCAATAGATCTAATCTAATCTATTTATTTAATCCAAATTAAAAGCCTTCGATTTAATTTATCTCTATAAATTAAATTTGAAATATGATATCTATCTATTTAATTAAATTTGAGATACTATATCTCAATTCAAATTAAACCAGACATATGATATCTTTATTCGAAAATTAAATCATAGATACAATATTGTTAGTTCTCTATGTGTTTTGAAGATAATCGATAATTGTAAACTCAAGACGACGTTTATCTTTGGTAAGTTGAAAAATTTACTATCAAAGGAAAACTCGAGTTTTGGTTAGTAAACTCAAGTTTGGACATGACAGAGAGTAACTCAATTTTTATGAACTAAGGCAAACTCCAGTTTGTGAGATACAGAGAGCACTCCAAGTTTTTCACATTAAGACAAACTCGAGTTTAGCTTCACAAACTCAAGTTTGCACCATACAGAGACTCTTCAATATTTTCTAAAGTAAACAAAACTCCAGTTTGTGATAGTAAACTCGAGTTTTGGTCTTACAGAGAGCTTCCAATGTTTTGAACTTTAGCAAACTCCAGTTTTGATATGGAAACTCGAGTTTGTGCTAAATGAAGAGTTTTGTCAAGTGTTTGTGAACTTGACCAAACTCGAGTTAATGTTTTCAAAACTCGAGTTTGTGCTTGGCCGAGAGCCATAATTCTTTTCATCCCGAGCAAACTCTAGTTTGTTATGACAAACTCGAGTTTGTACTTGGCTACGAGTTTTTTAAGTTTTCCAAAGTTTTGAGAAAACTTGAGTTTGGGTTTGTAAACTCGAGTTTGTATTTGACAGAGAGCTTTCATGTTTTACCCACTTTGAGAAAACTCTAGCTTGTTTAGAAAACTCTAGTTTTCACTTGGCAAAGATATTTCAAAGTCGTTTTCTAATTTAAAGAAAACTCGAGTTTGGATTTGTTAACTCAAGTTTGTGCCAAGCGAAGAGTTTTGGTCTTTTTAATGATTTTGAAAACTCCATTAGGATTTGGAAACTCCATTTTTGAGCTTTTGAACTTAAACATATTTTCACTATAAAAGTCTAAAACTCAAGTTAGTCATTAATGAACTCGAGTTTTCCTCTATGTTCAAAATGTGCTTCAAAACTCAAATCGCGACATTCTTCTTTGGAAGAAAGAAACTCCAGTTAGGATTGGGCAACTCAAGTTTGGCTTTTGAAGCAAAGTTACAAACTCTAGTTTGTATGAACAAACTCGAGTTTGTGTCACCGAGTTTGAAAATCAGTTTGCTCAATTTGTGAAATCTTCATGTTTGATCTTAATACTTCTTATCATCATTCATTAATATTCCTAACTATGTTTAATGAGTTTGCTAGTGAGTTTTAGATGGTTTAGAGGACATTAAATGAAGATTTGAACAAAAGTAAAAAAGTGACGTGACGGCACATTAAATGCAAAGTTCGAAAGCTTACAT
This sequence comes from Acacia acuminata, assembly GCA_019022655.1. Taxonomy (NCBI): domain Eukaryota; kingdom Viridiplantae; phylum Streptophyta; class Magnoliopsida; order Fabales; family Fabaceae; genus Acacia; species Acacia acuminata. The sequence goes on along the minus strand of JAFJYI010000153.1, from coordinate 552,505 downwards.
CGTTTTGGACAATCATTCTACACACGTTGCAAAGGGGTTAATGTTTCTTTTCCTCATCCAAAGAGCTGATCTTCCAACGGATTAAAATTCAAGAAGTCAACCATAAACTTATGTGCAACTAGATTAACCAAAGAGTAGAGAGAGAAGAAGGCAAAAGCTCAACCTAATCCTTCCTTAATAAAGGCAATGGTCACATTGAAGATTACAATGGTCATTTAATGCTCTCTTCATATAAATAGAGCCGCATTCAACTCTTCTCAACAACCAATCTGCGAAAAACAAAAATCATTCAAGTTTCCAACTACTCTTTGAGTTTTCTTGTGTAAATTATCTTTTGATACATCTGTACTTCAAATGCTTATCATTATTCACTCTTAGGGTTAGTTTGGATTGAGGGGAGGAGAGGTGAGGTGAGGGGGAAAGAAAAAATGATGGAGAGGAAAATTTTGTGGGCCCCACTAGACTGAATTTTGGCAACATTTTCTCCTCCCCTCATTTTTTTCCTTTCCCTCCCCTCCCCTCCCCTCAATCCAAACTAACCCTTAGAGAGAGTTTCATTTATTGAAATCATTCATTGTAAGAATCTCAAGTTGTGGGATTTGGAGATTGGGTTATTTGATTACAACTTGTAAGGGGGAGTAAGTTCTAGTGAGAGAATTACTCTAAGAGTTACAGAGTGTGTAATTATTTGAGTTAATGAAATCCCAGAGTGTCTGGGGACTGGACGTAGGTTAAGAGGTTGGACCGAACCAATATAAATTCCTTATGTCTTGCTTCTTCTTCTCTTACTCTTTCTACTCTATTTTTAGTATTAAAAAACAGAGCCCTTTGAAAAGAATTTTAAAATCCCTAATTCATCCCCCTCTTAGTGATTTGCTCCACTTTCAATCTCTATTTGTTTTAGATATTTAATTTATCAAATAAATTAAAAATACAAGACAAATATTATATAATAATATTATAATATCTATTAAATAATATTATTATATTATTTTTGAATTTAATTATATATATATATATATATCCATCCTAGATTAAATATAGTATTCATTAAATCTTAGACATATCTAAGATTCAATGAATCTGGACACTATTGCTTGTGTTGGACTATTCTTGTGTGCGACCCTGCAGGCCCATATAAGATTGGCAGCGGGCCAATATTGTACTAGCCCACAAGTCGCAAGCGGCCTCTAGCAAGACATTACAACTACCCAATTCATATGGGGATCGATAATACATACAACCTACCATACAACCATGTCACGTCCCTTTTGTTATGCGATAATTTGGTCAAGGATGAGGCATGGATAATGTCAACCTCCTGTTCTTGACCATCCCTTTATCGATTCTTGAGTAGTCTAATAATTGAAATTGAAACTCATTTCCTTCGTAGTATGGCCATACATTTCTTAGAATCACTCATCGAGGGGCTAAGTATTATCTCTCTACAAATGTGCGGGACAAATTCCATCTTGACCATTCACATTACTCTGCATGAAAACCAATGATCCTGATCCAAGCCTTTATCATCACCCGGTCAAAGGTGACTTTTGACTAGGTCAAAGATCAACGACTCATCATGTAGGAACCTATGATGATCTCAGGTCAAAGGGCATTGTGACGTAGTTATACATGAGATAAGCTTATGACTAAATCCATGTAGCTTTCTCACAGTGGGTCAATCCAGCACCTTGTACTCTTACAAGTGCCTATGACTTTGATTCATATCTTCATACCTTATCAAAGTCATACTGGTCTTATTTCATCTTCGCTCCCGTGTAGATGACTGACCGGGGACATTTAGGATAATCTATAAGATATATCCAAGGATACAGTTATCACTATAAACATGGAAATGAAATGATAACGAAATGGAGACTACTTTAAATGAAATTAACGTTTAAAGTACAATGACTTGCTCCTAGGGCATAATTTCCAACAAGAAAGACTAAGCAAATTCCTTCTTGATCAAAGATTTGTTAGAAGTAGAGTAGATACAACACTCTTCATTAAATGCCACAAGAGATATGATTTGTTAATTGTTCAAATATATGTTGATGACATTATTTTTGATTCTACTAATGATGCTTTGCGTGAGGATTTTTCTAAGATAATGCAGGGAGAGTTTAAGATGTTTATGATGAGGGAGTTGAACTACTTTCTTGGTCTACAAATCAAGCAAAAGAAGAATGACATCTTCATATCTTAGACCAAATATCTCAAGGATCTCTTGAAGAAGTATGGTATGGACCAATGCAATGAAGCTGATACTCCAATGAGTTCAACCACTGGTTTGGATGCTGAGGAAGATGACAAGGATTTCAACATACCAAGTAAAGAGGGGTGATTGGACCTCTACTATACTTGACTGCTAACTGGTCTGACATCCAATTCAGTATGGGAATGTGTACAAGGTACCAAACAGCCCCAAAGGAGTCTCATGTTGAACATGTGAAGAGGATCTTCAAATACCTTACAGACACAGAAAGTCTTGGATTGTGGTTTCCCAAAGGACAAGTTGAATATCTTGTGGTGTATTCCGATTCGGACCATCTTGGATACAAGACGATCGGAAGAGCACAAGTGGCCAATGTTAATTCCTTGGTGGTTCACTTATGTCTTGGTTTAGCAAGAAGTAAACTACGGTGCCATTATCATCAACCGAAGCTGAATACATTGCTACATCAAGTTACCGTGCACAATTTTTGTGGCTCAAGCAACAACTTCAAGATTTGGGAATCCACCTTAAAGAGATTCCAATTCTGCATGACAACACTAGCACAATTAGCTTGGCGAAGAATCCAATTCAACATACAAGAACCAAGCACATTGATGTTAGACATTACTTCATCAGAGATCTTGTTCAGAAGAAGGATGTCAAAGTGTTGTTCATTCCCACTCATCTTCAACTTGCTGATATCTTCATTTGACGCCATTAGCTAAGGAGCAATTTACATTCATTAGGAGAGAATTAGGAATGGTAAATCTCAATGAGTTGTAAGTAATCTCTACTTAATGTTAGTTACGTTTTTTATAATCAATAGATACTAACTTAAGTTCAGAGTATTTAGTTATGGTTTTTGTAGGACCTCTATTGAACTTGAAAAATTGTAGAAGTTTGCTATCAAAAGAGGTTAACTCGAGCCTAGAGGTGTAAAACTCGAGTTAACTTAAGACAAATAGCAAAACCTAAGTTTTGGAAAAGACTTAACTCTAGCCAAGACAAGGAACACTCGATTGAAGTTCAGATAGAGAGCAACCAAGTTTTGAAAAGAGGACTTAACTCGAGCCTAGCAATGGAAAACTCGAGTAAAGTCAAGATAGAGAGCAACCTAGAGTAGAGCAAATTTCACACTCGATTCAGCCAGTTTCACACTTGAATCAACGACATTTTTCAAGTGTTTTCATATGCACACTTGAAGTCCAGGTTAGTGTATCATGATGTAAACTCGAGCCTGTTTTAGTCACTCGAGTAGGTAACTCGAGTCATTAAGTGGAAACTCAAGTTTAGTGCTTTCAATATATACTGATGCTCGACTATCGCACGTCACTTCTCGCAAACCCTCGAGTCTATACTTCATTTTCTCTGAAATTTTCTCTCTTCCTCCAACCCTAACTCATGCCTCCTAAACGTTCTACTATGTCCAAAGACTCTGATTTTGACTATGAGGTTATGCAATCTACATCTCCACCTCGTCTAAAGAGACCTAGGAGAGAGAAGCACAGGCCAAAGAGGTTCCAACCAAAAGTTGTTGTCGACAATCCATCTCCAAAGGCGGAAGTAAAGAAGGTGGTCCTTCAAGAGCCCCTTGAGATTTTAAGAAGAAAGCCTATTGATCTTGAGGCTGCCAAACGCAAAGATAAGAAACTAGTTGTTGAGATTCCTAAACCAAAGAAGAATAAGAAGGCTTCTGTTGCATCTTCTCAATTCAAAGGCTCTCCTAAAGGCCAAGCTTCTCAATCTAAGGGCCAATTTACTAAAGCTCAAGAGCAATCAAGCTCAAAGGTACCAAGTGAACCTCCTGCCCTTCAGGCTATCTATGATCATCTAGTTGCTCCTTTATCTTTCTATTGCAATCCCATTTTGTTCTTTAATGCTGAAGCCAAATAGTATAGAGAGCTTTATGCAAATAGAAGATTTTGCCCAACTGTATATGTTGACCTTGCCAAGCTTAAGGAAGATTGTAATCTCGATCTTTCCCCATGGCTTAGGAAATTTGAAAATCTTCAATCTATTAGAATTGTCTATAGTTCATCTGTTGTTAAAACCTTCTATTTTAACATGACCTTAGCTAATCATTTGGATGGCGAAGGTAATCTTATTGAGGATAGAATAGTCACCCATATTAGAGATTGAAAGATTGTTATACCTGCCAAATATATCAACTCTTTGTTAAGAATTTCAAATCCCCCTCCTGTTGCTATGTTGAACTATGACAACGAGGAAATATTCAAAACTCTTAGACCTAATAAGCCACTTCCTGATGGGCCATTAGATACTTTATCTCTCCCTACAGTTGTCATGCCCTCATTGCATAGAGCTCTTTGGTACATTTACTCTAGAAATCTTATGCAAAAGGGTAAAAACTTTACTCATTTTGGAAAAACGGATTACCCTATTTTTGCTTCTATAATAGATAAGGTCCCTCCAATGCAAGAGATGACTAAATTTTGTTTTGCTTCTAAAAAGACCTCTGCCATTCCTTTTCCCAACCTTGTATCTTTGATACATTTTCAAGAAAAGATTTGGTACATTGCCCTCAATGAGCAAACAAATGAAGCCTCGATGTGTTTGGAAAGCATCACCTCAACTTGATGAGGATTTCCTTTGAAGAAGGTTTAGGGCAATCAAGAGCCCCTCTAGATCAAGGGCATCTCACCTCAATCTAGAGTGAATGAAGCTCACCGTCTGCTCCACCTCCGCCTAGATCACCTCACCGCTCCTTCTTCTGATTTACATGCTCAAATCAAGGCAATTGTATATAAAGCAATTTCTGACTTGATTGATAGGATTGAGACTGAAGTTGGGAGATTGATTTTTGAAGTGACCAAGGGTAACAATGACTTGGTGGATGTTCAAGAAGAGCTGAATGAAAAGGTTGAGAATCTTGGTGGTCACATTGAGGATTACACTGCAAGTATTGCCAACCTTCAATTTTAATTGCTTTTTAGGAAAATCTATATTGACACCAATAGCACTTGCCCTTGTGCTTGTAATAGCACAATCTACAGAAATGTAGATATCAAATTTATAGTAGCCTTTTTGTGTTGACGTTCTTCATATGTGATCTTGCAGCTGGTTGCAGTCATCCATGGTCATCTTTGGTTCTTTGAGTAAGTATTTCCATCTATATATGTAAACATTAATTTTATAGGGAGACCGAAGAGAACGTTAAATGAGGTTATTGAGCGAAATCTCTTGGCTAACAATTTATCTCGAGATTTTATTTTTTTACTGAGCTTAATGGTGTCGTTTGATCCTTATAGCCGACCCCATCTAGTAGGATAAGACTTTGTTATTGTATTGATTTTATGGGAAAATTATAATAGAAGATTAGGATAAATAATATTTATTAAGAAGGACCATAAAAATAGTAATTATTTTGAAGGACCGAAAATTAAGATAGAAAGACTAAATTACCCTTGTGTTATATGGGTTGAGTTTCTCTTATCATCCCTTTCTCATTATCCCTCATAATCTCTAAATCACATCCGTTCAATCAATACGATACTACTTTTACTTTTCTCTCATTTTCTCAATCAAAGGCCTAGATTAAGCCAATGATGGAAAATGAGAAAAGAGATATGGAGAGAATCTCATCCCGTGTTATATATCTCCGATCCTCTTGTATTCTCTCTCCTCATACGAAGTAGATCTCACTTCTCCCTTCATACAAAGTAGATCTCACTATACGATTAACCTAATCCACTACTAGAAACTAGTAAATAGGCGACGAGAACTTTTTTCGTCGCAAATTGTGTCTATAATTGCGACGGACACCAAAATCCATCGCAAATAGAATGTTTTGCGACAGATTTTCAAAATTAGTCGCAAATAAATCCATTTTACGATGGATGAACAGTCCGTCATAAAATGGAATGCCATTTTGTGATGGACTGTGAGGTCCGTCGCAAATCGGTGCCTCTTTGCAATGGACGTAGCCATCCGTCGCAAAAAGGACTTCCTTTTTGCGATGGACCATGAGTCTGTCCGCAAACCGACGCCTCTATGCAACGGACCTCGCCATTCCGTCACAAAAGGGATGCCTTTTTCATGGATTGATTGATTTTATTTTGTTTATTTCATTCTGTTTTTGTTTTGCTCGCATTTTAATTCCACCGAAAAACTCCCCCCATTTCAATTCTTGTTTTCCCCGTTTTGGTTTTACTATCAATCTGGACCCACTGTGAATTCGTTGGGAAAATGATCCAAGTTTCCATTATACTGCAAAACTATATTGATCCTGGTTATGTTGGGAGATTGCGCAAATCTCTGTCAAAATATGGCACCACTGCCGGGGAATTTGCATTGGTCTAGATTAATAGTATTTTAGTTAGAGTAGTTTTAGTTGTTTAGGTGACTGGACGAAATTTTTCTGACCCGGATCACTCGACGAGGTCTTATTCTTAAGGAACTGGGCATTCTAAGCAAGAGTTACTTCCTTCTTAGGCGGTGCGGTCTTACCTATTTTCCCCAAATTCTAGTGTTTAGACCACTTTTTCACCGTTTTAAGTTTTGACTTTGTGATTTCTACTAGAACATTTTTTTTTTCGAGTATCTCGAATTGTTTTAAATTTTGGAACTTGATAGAAAATGGCCAAATGACCAGGACACATGGCTCTTGCCATGTGGTCTTGAGATTTTAGCCAAATTCCATCATTTAGACCACTCTTTCAATTTTTTTTTGAAGTTTTTTTATTCCATTTTTGGGTTCCCCAATAGTTTAAAAGTTGGCACAATGCAAGTCCCATAAATTTTAAAGATCATTTGATAGTGTTTCTAGATTTTTTGGTCAATTTCTAACATAGGTTTTTGCTTTTGTGTTGTCTTAGTGCTTTTCTACTTTTTACAACTTATGGTGGCATTTTCATAATTCTGTGTTTTCTAATTCTACCTTGTGTTTATCTTTGCATGAGTACTAGGAGTACTACTAATCTAGAAAACTTGTTACCATTTGATCCCGAAGTAGAAAGAATAATTCTTATTGCTAGAAGAATTGTTAGGTTAAGTCATAGGATTAATACTGAACTAGACACTGAACTTGAGTATGATATTAAGCATTCTGATTGTGTCCATTTTGTTGATCTTTCCGTCGGTTTTTCTGATAGTATCTCTGATAGTCTTGTTGTTTTCATTGATTTTAGTAGCAATTTTGGTAACTCAAATCCTAGCAGAAGAAGCAAACCATCCTACTTTGTAAGAGTTAGCTGCCCCTGATGTGGTTAATCAAAATTTGTGTATCCAATATCCTGAACTTGGTGCTAACTTTGAACTGAAATCTGGTCTTATTCATTTGTTGCCCAAGTTTCATGGTCTTGCAGATGAATATCCTCACAAGCATCTAAAGGAGTTCCATGTGGTATGTAGCATGATGAAACTTCAAGCAATTGATGAGGACCATATTAAGCTGAGAGCCTTTCCATTTTACCTAGATGGTGTGGCTAAGGATTGGTTATATTATTTGCAACCATCATTTGTTAGGAGTTGGACTAATATGCAGAAGTTATTCCTAGAGAGTTTTTCCCTGCCTCAAGAGCTACTTCTATTCGAAAAGAGATTAGTAGCATTAAACAAATTAACAAGGAGACCATGTATGAGTATTGGGAGAGGTTCAAGCACTTGTGTGCTAGCTACCCACACCACCAGATTATTGACCAACTGTTGATTACATACTTCTACGAGGGTTTATTGCTAATGGACAGAAGTTTTGTGGATGCATCGAGTGGTAGGGCCTTAGATAGCAAAACACTTGAAGATGCCTGAGAGTTGATATCCACTATGGCTACTAATTCTTAGTAGTTTGGCACCATAGCGAATAGTCTTGTTGTTTACTAGATTCAAACACCTCCAATCTAGTACGATTCTCAGAGATTAGAGAATATACTTGATGATCGACCTCTCGGTGAGGTAGCTAGCAAATGACACGAGATAGACAATCTTCCCTCCTCATATTGGATACTCGTATGGGTTCTTTTGACCCTTATCATTCTACTTACTTTTGTCTTACCTTGCATGATCCTGCTTATCAAGACCAATCGGTAGCTATAGTGGGTGGTTTTCCAAAAAGGCCACTATACCAGCAAAATAGTGCATTTTCTAATACTAACAATCCGGGCTGGAGAAATCACCCCAATTTCCGTTGGAACCAAAATCAGAACTAGAGTAACCAATATCAGCAGAATTCTAAGAACTACCGTAGAGACAAGTCGGACCACGTGATTTCCGGCACTCTGCACCTCCTTTGCCAACACCTCCTCCTCGTCCCGCCTTATGTGCACTTCCACACAAAGATTACAACGGCCTAGTAGTAGTGGTTCCTTGGAGGATATGATGAAGCAATTTGTTGCAAACACTATGTAGTTCCAATAGCAACCGAAACTTCCATTCGAGTTTACAAACTCGGATTGGCCAATTGACAACATCATTGAACTAGCTCCGACCTTAAGGATCCAACACTCTTCCTTCACAAACAATTCTCAATCCTAAGGGAACGTGAGTGCTATCTCCCTACGGTCTAGCAAACAATTAGAGGAGCCTAAATAAGTTGCAGATGTGAATGAATCTACATCAGGAAAAGAGTCAGATGTTGAGAAGATTGACTCTAAAAACAAAGTGCCAGTGAAGCAAAGCGAAGAGGAACTTGACATTCTCATTCCTCTTCCTTCCCCTCAGAGAGCCCTTCAATCTAAGAAATTGGTAGAAAAGGCACAACAAAAGCGAGTCATAAGAGAAGGACACTCTGGAGACCTTTCAGAAGGTCGAGATCAATATTCCTCTCTCGGATGCCATCAAGCAAATTATGAAATATGCCAAGTTTCTCAAGGAGTTATGAACCAACAAGAGATGATTGAAGGGAACTGAAAGAGTAAGCCTGAACTAGAATGTGTCAGCATTTCTGCAACCCATACCTCACAAATGCAAGGATCCAGGAATGTTTTCTATCCCTTGTATTGTTGGTAATTATAGATCTGATAATTGCATGTTAAATCTAGGTACTTCAATTAATGTCATGCCTGCATCTATCTATAAATCTATTGGCCTTGGTCCTTTACGTCCTACTGGTGTTGTTGTTCAGTTAGCTAATAAGAGTAATGCTCATCCTTATGGTTTAGTTGAAGATGTATTAGTCAAAGTTAATGAATTGATATTCCTGCTGATTTTTATATCTTAGATATGGAGGATGAGTCTCCTAGTAGTAGGTCACCAATCATTCTTGGGAGGCCTTTCATGAAAACACTAGGACTAAGATAGATGTGCATTAAGTACTCTTTCCATGGAGTTTGGTGATATTTCTATGAATTTTAATATCTTTGATGCCATGAAACATCCTAGGGAAGAGCATTCTGTTTTCTACATTGATGTGATTGATGATGATGTGGATGATGTTCTTGCTAATTGGTATGCTGATTACCCTGATTTTGCATATGTGAATGATTCTGTCATCTGTGCATGTGCTGATAATGAATGGTGCTCTGTTTGCACTGACTTGGTTAATGTTGCATTATTTGGTGATTCTGACTTGCTTAGTGATTCTGCATTACTTGTTGATTTTGATGTTGATTTTGAATTTGAGCTTCATCAGGATCCTAATGTGTGTCTGAATATATGCTTGATTCGATTTTGATAAGCTAAATTCTGATGTTAATATTGAGCTGTATAGACCTAGTTCTTCTTCTCGCTTCTTTGAATGTGGTTTTGAGACATTTCTAGTATGATGAAATTAAAGTTGTTGTAACAACTACCCAAGCTTCTCCCCTCCATTGACCAGCCACCCAAACTAGATTTGAAATCCCTTTCAAATCATCTAAAGTATGTATTTCTGGAGGTGAATGAGCAGTTGCCGATCATTGTGACCAATAATCTTCTACCTGATCAAGAAGAGAAGTTGCTAACCTTATTGAGGGTGAACAAGAAGGCCATTGTAGGGTGAACAAGAAGGCCATTGGGTGGACATTAGCTGACATTGTTCGCATCAACCCTTCTATGTGTATGCATTAAATTTTGTGCGGAGAGGAGACTAAACCGGTGAGGCAAACCTAGAGACGCCTTAATCCCCTTATCCTTGATGTGGTGAAGGAGGAGGTCACTAAGCTTCTGCAAGCTGGTATCATCTATCCCATTTCTGATAGCCAGTAAGTTATCCCGATCCAGGTGGTTGCTAAGAAGTCCAGAGTTACTGTGGTAGCCAATCAAAAGATTGAGCTCATTCCTACTCGAGTTCAGAATAGTTGGAGAGTTTGCATCGGTTATAGGAGACTTAACCAAGCCACTTTCAAGGATCATTATCCCCTACCTTTCATTCATCAGATGTTAGAGCAATTGGCTGGTAAGTCTCACTACTACTTCCTGGCTGGCTACTCTGGATATTTCCATATCCATATTGCTCCTAATTGATCGGAGAAGACAACCTTCACATGCCCCTTTGGGACATACCCTTCGAAGGATGCCTTTTGGCCTCTCGTAATGCACCTGGAACCTTTCAGCGTTGTATGGTAAGTATTTTCTTTGAGTTTCTAGAGAACTACATGGAGGTTTTTATGGATGATTTCATTGTATATGGATCTGATTTTGATGCATGCTTAACTAATTTGTCTAGAGTCTTGTATAGGTGCATTGAGTCTAATCTTGTGCTGAATTATGAAAAGTGTCAATTTATAATTGAGTCGGGTATAGTCTTGGGAAACATAGTATCTAGAAAAGGGATTGAGGTACACCCTGCTAAGATAGATATAATTACTACTTTGCCTTACCCTACATCTGTGTGGGAAGTTCACTTTTTTTTCTTGGTAATCCAGGTTTCTATCAGCGTTTCATTCGGGATTTCAGCAAGACTACTCAACCCTTATCCAACCTTATGCATCAGGACACTGACTTTGTATTTGATGACGAGTACAAAGCGGCCTTCGATCACTTGAAGTATTGCCTAACCACAGTCCCAGTGATCCAGCCCCCTGATTGATACCACCCCTTCAAGTTGATGTGCGATGCTTCCAACTACGCGGTTGGTGCTATCTTGGCACATTGGGTCGATAAGGCCTCTCATATCATTACATATACTTTCAAGACTTTGGATCCTGCCCAGTCTAACTACACCATTACTGAAAAGGATTTGTTGGCTATTGTATTTGCTTTTGATAATTTTAGGTCATATCTGCTAGCTAGCTAGTAGAGTAATTGTTTTCTCGACTATCTTTGCTTTAAAGTTCATTTGAAAAAGGCGGTGCTAAGCCATGACTCATCGGTGGATGTTATTACTCCAAGAATTTGATGTTGAGATTCAAGGCAGAAGTGGAGCACAAAACTGGGTAGCTGACCACTTGAGTCGCATCAACCATCTCCCTTTCACCCCTCTTCTATCTAGGATGATTTTCTAATGAGTAGCTTCTACAGCTATAAGGTAAGCTTCCATGGTATGTGCTGGTTGAATTCCTTTATGGCAAGTGAACCAGTCGAACAAGTAATAAATAGTAAGTAGAATATCATCCCACAAAGACTGAGATACCGATAATATTATTGGTTTATGCAAATATTTGTGTAAAAATATTAAAGAAAAGTAAGATTGGTTTGAGATTTTTGTAGTTATAACTAATGATGAATAAAACAAACAAATGATCAAATCGCAAGAAGATATTAGTTAAAAGATAGGCTGAGCATCAGACTTCATCCTAAGCATATCAATCCCCGAGTTTGTTTTAACGCATTGCAATAGCAATTACACCTGCACGCTTTCGCAATGCTAGAGATAGTCAGTCTTTCACAATGTTATTCGGTTAACCCACCATTATGTTCTACGAAGCTTCCGCGTCCTATACGTACAACCTTAACTATACTTCTTCCATATGCCTATGGCGATTTTCTAGTTTAGGTTATCTTTTCAAATCAAGGTGTTCTAGTTATGAGCGGTAGACCCATTCCTGAAGCCTACAATGATGGGTCAAGCCTTACACCAGCCTACCCAACAATCACGCCAATGAGATGTCTAACCCCGACTCCCTTCCAAAAGCCAGAGGCCACTAATCTAGCCCTTAGCTTCCGCTAACCGACAAGAGATAAAAATACTAATAAACAAATTGAATTTATTTAATTAAAGAACTAGCAAACTGGGTTCTTTCTACACTCAAGAATCCATCCTCACTCAACCAAAGGAAATTAGTTCATGACTAATGAGGGAATCACAAAACAAATCACGAAAAAGATAGCCCATGACAAAAGATAAACTAAAAATAAACAAAAAGTTGGTCGAAGGGTTCAATAGCGTAGGAGAAGCCTGTCACTTGACAACTCCACGTCTTCTTGTCTATGTCTCACTACAAGGAAGGACACTTGGGTTCTTATGAAGTTCTCGTGCTCAAAGTAACTTCTCTCACCTTTCGAGCCTAGCCGAATAGGAATTGTCTTTGACTCTTAACGACTCCATTCTTTTTAGGGTTAGCCGTCTTTCCTTTTTATAGACAGGTTTACTTATGGCGTAAGTTCAGTAAGGTGGGACTTTCCAAATCTGTCAGGTCCAACTGATCCAACTTTGCAAATCTGGTAGATTGATTCTGCTGATACTACGAGATTCTCCAAATCTTAATCTTCAATCCTCCACATCTTCTAATCCATTTCGTTATCAATCTTACCGTGAACTGAAGTCCGTCCAATAACCTACACTTATTTCCTGAAATAGCCCGAGGAAAAGTCGAACATGTAGTGCATATACTTCGTTTGCTTCCTTTACGCCGCTATAACATACGGGTTGCATTGTATTGCGATTGATATGGTGACCCGATGCTATAGCATTGTATCGTAGTACTATGTGCGTTCATAACAAACCTTTAAACTTGCCTTCTCCTTATGCACATGTATAGGATAATTATGCATTTATCAAGATTTATAAGATGTATCCTTCATGTCCCTACATGCGTGAATTATGACATAATTGCTCAGATAACCTGCTTTTAAGCTCATATTCAATACAAAGTAGTCACACATTATAGGGAGAAACATGGCATAAATAGTACTCATCAGTATGCTGATCTGGTTAACTACTTGGTGTCGGTGTTTGGCTGTATACTCCATTGGGGCCCAAACCCGAAAATTGAAAAGTAAGTCTAAATATTATGTTTGGGATGACCCTTATCTGTGGAAATTTTGTAATGACTAGGTAGTTAGGACATGTGTGCTTGACCATGAATTTCACTCCATATTGCATTTTTCTTATGCTTCTGCTTGTGGTGGTCACTTTGGACCCCAAAGAACTGCTAGGAAAGTATTAGATTGTGGTTTATTTTGGCCTTCTCTGTTTCATGTTGGCCATCTATTTTGTAAGTCATGTGATAACTGTTAGAGGGCAGGGAGTCTTTCCTGTAGGCATGAGATGAACCAGAACCCTATATTGGTTTATGAGATCTTTGATGTTTGGGGTATTGATTTTATGGGTCCATTTTCTGCCTCATATGGTTATACTTACATACTGCTGTTTGTTGATTATGTTTCAAAATGGGTTGAGGCGAAAGCCACCCGGATTAATGATTCTTCTGTGGTGGTAGATTTTGTTAAGTCTAACATTTTCTGCAGGTTTGGTATTCCTAGAGCTATTATCAGTGACCAGGGTTCCCATTTTTGCAACCAAAGCATGGTGCCTTGTTACGCAAGTATGGAGTGCTTCACAAGGTCTCCACAGCATACCATCCCCAGACCAACAGTCAAGTTGAAGTATCGAATAGAGAGATTAAGCAAATCCTTCAGAAGACTATTAACTCTACCCAGAAGGATTAGAGTAAGCGCCTAAATGATGCTTTATGGGCATATCGCACCACCTACAAGACTCCGATTGGGATGTCTCCTTATCGGCTTGTCTTTGCTAAGGCATGTCATCTTCCGGTCGAGTTGGAGCATCAAGCCTAAATGGCCCTTAAGCGGTATAACATGGATTTGGCTAAGTGCGGGGTGAAGGGAAGCTGCGGTTGCAAGAGTTAGATGAGCTTAGATTGGATGCATGGGAGTTCTCGGTTGTACAAGGAAAAGACTAAGGCAATCCATGATAAACATATCATAAGGAAAGAATTTTTTGTGGGCCGAAAAAGTTCTTTTGTTTAACTCCGTATGAGGTTTATGCTTGGTAAGCTTTGATCTAGATGGGATGGCCCTTTTGTGATCACTAACATATTTCCATTTGGTGTTGTTGAGCTATGTGATCCACCCACAGGAAGAACCTCAAGGTAAATGGACATCGCCTCAAGGAATTTCATGAGGGATCCTAGCAGCAACCTGAGGAAGCAGAGATTCTTCTCATTGATGCCACTTATCCTCCATAAACCCCTTGGGGAGTATTCTTATTTCTTCTCCATTTTTCTTTTATTTGTTTTCCTTTTTCCACTTTGCTTTTTGAAAATAAATACAGTCTTTCTTTCTATGATTGCTACATATTATGAACTTGGACATTTTGGTTTTAATGGATCATTATGTTTGGTCTGCAATTCTTGACTCTTCGATTACATGTCTTGGTAGTTGATTTGGTGATGTCGATTGTGTAAGTTGGTATTGACCTTATGAGGTTTTGGGCCTACATGAATGGAATTCATCTCTTACCATTCTTTCTTTCATGTGTGCATCTTCTCATGATTTGTGTTCTCTAGAACTTGCTCCCTTTCTTTTTGAAACTACATTTTTCACTTACATGCATAAGTATGATAGAAGCTTGTTTTCTTTCTTTCATTTTCCCACTTTGGCAAAACAGCTTTTCCCTTGCATTATGTTTCCTTTGCTAGCCCCTTTGTTCCTTCTTGACTCATTCTTTTCTACTCCACACTACAAGTCGAAGCGTAAAACCATTTTATTCCGCACTTTGGAAATTTATTGAGCATTGGTTTTACCTTAGTTTTATGTTTGAGTATGGGGTTGCTCAGCAATTTAAGTGTGTGGGGGGGGGGGATATTTGATTTTGGCATTGATTCGGTCATTGTGATTATGTATATAGTTTGAAACAAAAATAAAAAGCAAAAGAAAGAAAAAAAAAAATGCATAGAAAAAAAAAGAGATATATAAAAATAAATAAATAATTAAAAGCGAAAAAAAAAAAAATAGATAGAGTAAAGGAGATATATATATATATATATATATATATATGAAAAATAAGTTTCACATATAGAGAAGGATTGTGTTAATTAGTGCTCTTTTTAATTTCTTTAGTACTTAGCCTCTTATTCCATACTATTACCTAACTTCACCTTAGTCCTATTACAACCTTGAATATTAAGCTCTCTTGATATGTGCATGCATGTGTTATGAGTAATAGAGACGTAGAAATTGAGCAAGCTTATGGTAGAACAAATTTTTTAAGTAGAATTTGAGCGATACACTTATTTACCCTATACACTTGAGAGAGATTGATTGAGGGCATCCTTTGAGAAACCATCTTTTGTGATTGGTATCATTGATTGAGATTGCTATGATTTGTTATTTAAGCTTAAAGGATTTTGGTCTTAATTGCTTGGTCCTTTGAAGCTTTGTGTTCCTTGTTCAATTTTTGAATTGTTAGAAATCATTAGAAAAGAAGAGTTTTTCTTTTAATCTTTTTCTTTTAATTTTCCTTAGGAGTGCAAAAGGAGAAGTATGGGGAATGTGATAATTGAATATTTAATACACTTCTTTGCATCTCTTGGTGAATAAATTTAGTAATGTTTAGTTAATAAATAATGGCTTGTATATTTATTTGGGTTTTGGGCCTTTCATTAGATTTTAGTCATTTTTAATGATAAAATTCCAGTTTTACATTGCTTCACTATTTTTACCATAACTTTTGAAACAAACATCGATTAGCCTCATTCTTGTTTCATATTTCAGATGATTCAAAGAGATACAATTGTTATGAAGACTTGAAGGGCAAATTTGGACAAGAGGGCGGTCAATTTTGAAGTCGAAGTCATATGTATATTTCTGGATTTTTATTTGGGCTCGAATTTTGAAATTAAAGCCCATTTTGATTTTATTTATGTTTTGGGCCAAACTATCGGAGCCCAATCCATTTTGTAACTAGGTTTTTACCTAGGTCAGCCACCAACATCATTCATTCACGTTTTTGGACAGATTTGATATTAAAACAGAAGTTATATTTTTCTTTCAACTGCTCTTCATATGTTCTTCATTTCTAGGTTTTCGAATTTCTTAGTCATGCTTGGCTAAACTTCTATGATCGATCCACGAGAGGATTCACACTTCCATCCGAGGACACATTCAAAATGGTAACTGAACTCTTTTCTATTCATTTTATCGATTTGATTTCTAGAAATAGTTTGTATATTATATTTAATATTCGGTTTGGTTAATTCCAAGGACTTTGAACGCAGATTATGCCATCGGAACCAATCGTGAGTTTCGTTATAATGTTTCCGTTTGATGATGGAATGGAAGTTTTGGAATCCGTTCATGGATTGATCGATTTTAATATGTTTATTTCATTCTCGTTTCTATTTTTCTTGCATTTTATTCCACTTTGAACCCCCCCCACAAATTTTGTTCTTGTTTTCCTGTTTCGGTTTCTTGTCAATCTGGACCCACTGCGAATTCATTGGGAAAACGATCCAAGTTTGCATTATACTACAAAATTATATTCATCCTGGTTATTTTGGGAGATTACGGCAAATCTCTATCAGTGGGAAGCGCTAGAGTAACTCCAAATCTTACCAATTAGTCAGTGAGACATTTATTACATTTATTATTAGTTTCGAGCACCAACATATTTATTTCATTTTACATGCCTTATTTGTGATATAATTTTTTGCTTGTAGGAAACCTATGAGAAGCTGTCACAAGAGAGAGCCTCGCAGCTTGAGAACGACCCTGCATCCTCTTAGTCTGATAACGAGAGTCTCTTCATTCAGGCTGCAGGCGGATTTGACAAGAAATGGAGACTCTTCGGGATAGGTGTCTCTGCCAACCGAGTGAAGTCTACGAAGAGCTCACCAGCGATGTTGGAGGTGTTTCTGCAGGTAAACGTAATACTTTTGATATTGATTGTTACAATTTCATTCCCTCGTCCATTTAAATGAAGTACAAAAAATAAACTAACTTCATAATGTTGGTTTTGTAGATCATAAGAGGGTGAAGGTGAAGGTGTTAGAACAGCTAGTGAGTCGGAAGCGGTCATGTTGCATCGGAGGAGAAAGTTGAACCGAAAAGCGAGCGGATGTGTCGATGTAGCAAATGATGCTTCGATGAATGAGGAGATGATCAAGCGGATGTAGGGTCTACTCCAGGTCCATAATGAACGACAAGGGTATGAGGTCGACTCCTGGTGATGATAATAATCATCTTTGTTGTTGTTTAGATTTTTTAGTCCATTTTGTTGGCAACATTATTATTATTATTTTGTTTTTTATATGTAAACTTTTATTATGATTGCTACTATATATTTTCATTATATATACATTTCTTTCTTATTTTGTACTATTTTATATTTTTATATAATTTTTATTTTTTCCCATTAATTGAGTTTTGCGATGGAAATAAAATTTCATCGCAAAAATCGCATTTTGCAAATGAAAATATTCGCCACAAAAATTGCATTTTTCGATGACATTTTTTGCGCAAATTCCGTCAAATCGTTGTTTGCAACGAAAAATCACTATTTTGCGACGGGTTTTGTCCGTCACAAATAGTGATTTTTTTGTATTAATCATCACTATGCGGGAATATCTTAGCTTAGCGACCATACGCTCATTGCGAAAGCATCGAAGGAGAATACGAGGTCTATAGTTATTGGCCATTATCTTGAATTCATGATGACTAGGCTACGCGGAGGGACATCAATCTTCGGGTCGTGAATCGGATAGTTGCTTTGAGCTCGTATCTTAATCCCAAATCCTAGAAGTTTTCTTCTCTTCGGCTACAATTTAATTGGCGGTAACATTTTGGGGTTCTTAGTGAAAGTGGAACTATATACCCAGAGGGGGTGAATTGGGTATTTTAAAAATTTCTCTAAGCGCTCTGTTTTTAGATAGTGAAAACAGAGATGAACAGTATAAGGAAGAGTAGTGACACGAGAGATTTATCTTGGTTCGGTCCTAACAAACTTGACCTACATCCAAATCCCCGACTCTTTGGGTTTTTCACTATCACAAAGATTACACACTCTGTACTCAAGAGTAGTTCTCTCACTAGAACTCACTCCCTTACAAGTTGTAATCAATGAACTCCCAAATCACCAAGTCCCCTTGACTTGTGATTCTTTACAATAAATGATTTACTGAGATAAAAAACTCTCTCTAAGAGTGGATAATAATAAACACTGAAGCTTATAATGTCAAAAGACAAAATACAACTGAAAACAAAAGGTAGTTGAAGAACTTGAATGCTTGTGCGTTTTCAAATGTAGTTGTAGTTGAGAAGAATTGAATGCAACTCTATTTATAGTCGGATAGCATTAATAGACCGTTGCATTGATAATAAGACCGTTGAAGATGATCTGCGAAGTTGTGAGCTGCTTAGGTCTTCTTCTCCTGTCTAAAACTCACTTAATCCAGCTGGCTAGATGGTCAGAGTTGACTCTCTGCAAATTAATCCGTTGGAGAAGATGTTGCTTGTTGTAGAAATCATTCTTTAATGCTTTGCAACCGTGTGCAGATGGATTAACCAAAAGGATGCAAGTTTATGGGTTGAGCATTTAATGTTCGACATCACTTTTGCTTTTGCTTTAAAACCTTGATAAACTTTCCTTAATGTGTCTGAACTCACTAAAAAGATGGTTAAACATATCTAGAACCAATAGAGATTAATCATGGAAAGCATTGAGATCAAACAAGAAGGTATAACAAAATCGACACATTTGATTTTCGAACAACGTCCGAAAACGGAGGTTTGTTCACAAACCTCGAGGTTTGGTCACTTGAAGTTGAAAACGATTTAAGACCAAACAATGGTTTCTCGGGCTTACTCCAAACCTCGAGGTTTTCTCAGAAACCTCGAGGTTTCACATTGTAAGTGAAACCCAGCAGAAACATGATGGAAGCAAACCTGGAGGTTTTAGAATGAGTGAAAGTTCATTTGCTCTCTGGAACTCACAAACCTCGAGGTTTATAGCAATACTCGAGGTTTTGTCCAAACTTCAAGGTTCTTTGTTTTGAGCCAAAACACAAACCCGGAGGTTTCTATGGAAACCTCGAGGTTTTCTATCATACGAAAACCATTAGCTCTCGGATGCCGAAACCTCGAGGTTTCTTTCAATACTCGAGGTTTGACATTTAATTTCAAAACTTTCGTTTGGCGCGAGGCATAAACCTGGAGGATTTGTTGTAAACCTTGAGGTTTCACAATTTGGTGTAAATGCGAGTTTTCTCGGAAGTCCAAAACCTCGAGGTTTCTTAATAAACCTCGAGGTTTCACATAAATTTGTGAAACCAAGTTTTTACAAGTTAAAACACGAACCTTGAGGCTTTCTTTGTAAGGTCAAACCTCGAGGTTTAAGGGCAAACCTCGAGGTTTGCTCTTACTCGGATTTTCTAACTTCGAGAGCAAATCCTCATTCTTTGTTCACAATTGTTGGCAATCATCAAAATCTTTTAGAGAACCAACACTTAGAACTATTTTCAAAATGCATTCTTGTTGTCGTTGAATTGAACCTTTACTTCTTCTTTTTTCTGCATCGTGGTCAATGTATAATTAAGCTTTTTCATTGGAACATTGTGTTCTATCTAGCTTCACCCTAATAGTAGACGAAGGGCTACGGTAGAAAATATAGTTAAACGATTTCTCTTCATATTAATTAAAGATACCATTCAAAGCGAAGCAAAAGATTTCCAATAAAATAGACAAAAATCAATAAGGTAGGTTTAGAATCGAAAGAAGACGCAAATCATATAGTGAGATCTTATGAGGAAAGAGAATACAAGATCTAGATATAACACAAGGGCAATTTAGTCTCTCTATTTTTATATTTTAATTTCGATCCTTCAAAATAATTACTATTTTTATGATCCTTTTTAATAAAAATTATTTATCCTAGGTCCTTTTTTTTTTTTTTTGCTCAGAAATCCTAGGTCCTATATTACAATTTTTCCTAATTTTATAGGGAAACATATTTGACGAATAAGGCCTAGTTGCTACTTTGGTGCATCAAATTTAAGATGCAACAGAACACCCCCGATTGTAGAAAATCTATTTGTCTCGAGCCTTGATATGTGAGTTATTTCTGACTTGTCCTATATGCTTCCCTGCGGACATCCCCAAATGAGAGCGAGAATTGAACCGCTTCTCAAGCGGAAGCGATAAGTAAAAATGATATTAAGGATATACTTCAACGAGAATTGAAGTTTTCGAGTATAAGAATTCTTTTTCTTTTTCTTTTTGAAATAATGCCTTTGAGGCTTCTTTTGTATATGTTAAGGAAGCGGGTATAGATTAAAACATGGACATGATAATGGAGAATAAAAGAACTTCTGGTTTGCAAATGTCTTGTGTAAAACCCGGATAAATATCTATCCGGAATACTATATTTTAGCAAATAATACCTATTTGGAAATAGGTGAATATGTGGTTTTAAAACCTTGTAGGATACTTATTCTATTGTCTAGGGAAATTTCTAATGAAATTAGAGGGATTAAAGTGTCAAAATCCCTAAATGCAATTATGGGCCATGAAATGCCCTAAAAATATTATGGTAAATCCCAAGAGGCAATAAAATATTTATTGAAAATTAGAAAGTATGTTGTCTCTAATTTTAGGAATTTTTGGGATTATTTCCCTTGAAAAATAATGAGGCAAAATTAAATATAATTTTGGGGAGCATATGTTGCCCCATGATTTTTAATATGATATGTGGGACATAAAATACCAATGTCAATGAAATAGTTGTGAGGAAATGATTAATCCTAATTTAGAAAATTATCAACAATTAGAAAGTGATTAGTTAAGTAATTAATGGCTAATTGTTTAAGCCCGAATAAGAGGTAGATGGCAATGAAAATAAATAGAGATTAAATGGAATAAAATACCTAATACTTATTAAGTTTATGCCACAAAATACACATATTTAATCTTGGGATAAGATGTGATGAAAGAGATTAATAAAGCATTGTATATTAGAGATGAAAGAGTCAAAAGAAGTGGCGTGAGTATTAAAATGAGTCAGATGGGAATATGCAATGAATGAACAATGTTTTGGCAATTTAAAAGTAACATAAGTGGTTAAAAGGGAGTAGGCACGGTTTGGACTAGCTTGATAAAGAAGAATGAAATAATACTAATTAAATCAAGATATTATCTTAATTAATTCCCATGGAGTAATTAAAGTCAAAATAGCCTTGTTGGAGCCATGAGAGCCAAGCTTTCTAAAATAATATCTCAAATAATCAATCCAATAGAGATGAGATAATATTTGCCTAATTGAACACTAATTTTCAGGTTCAATTAATTATTATCAAAATCAATTAAGGGAGAAGGTTTAATTCAAACAAATCTACATATTAACATTGGGATAAAATATCACTATGATTTTTACCCAACTTATACATATAATTTCAAGATGATAAAGAGTAATTAGAAACATCTAATAAAAGCCATAATATTCGAAAATAATGAACTAGATGAGGGACTTGGATAAATTTTATGGTTAACACCTAAATGCTTTCTTATTTAGTTAGTAACCAACTATCTCATTTGCATCTAGTTCCAAAGCCTAGTTAAGAGCCAACTAGTCTTATAAAAA
Organism: Acacia acuminata; assembly: GCA_019022655.1. Taxonomy (NCBI): domain Eukaryota; kingdom Viridiplantae; phylum Streptophyta; class Magnoliopsida; order Fabales; family Fabaceae; genus Acacia; species Acacia acuminata. Next base: position 530,600 of record JAFJYI010000153.1, on the reverse strand, counting down.
TCTAGATATTCTTCTAAATCACACATGGTGAGAAATTGAACCAACAATGCAAGGTCAAAGGGAGAAAAATGTGATGATTCATCCTCCCTTCTAGCCATAAATTTCAGCTCACACATAAGAAGGAGGAGAGGCCACATGTTTGTCTTTGTGTGTGGTGTGTGTGTGTACAAGAGGGAAGAGTGGGCTTGGTGAAGAGGTAGGAATTTTCCTATAAATAGAGGCATCACCTCTCTTCATTCTTCACACCAAACTCAACCAACTAGGTGAGTTTTAGAGAAGCAAGATTAGAGAGAAAATCATAGTGAGTGAGAGTCTTGAAGAAAGGAGGAGCAAAGTTCTTGGTAAGTCTTCTAGCTTTAGCTTTCAAGTTCTTAGCTATTTTGTTATTTTGATCTTTAGATCTCCCAATATAGTTTTGATTTAATGTTTTTTGAGATTAAATATGCCTTTATTTCGAAAATATGATAGAGAATATGATAGAGAAAAATTCTTGGAAGTTGAAGATCAAAGTAGCGACATTTTTCGGTGAAATTTCTGGGCAAACAGTGAAAGAAATGCTAATATTTTATGTTGAAAATGAAGCCCATAAATCACGAAACTTTCCAGAAATAAATTAGATATGTAGGGGTTTCCGAATATATATAATATGTAGCGTTTTGATTCCTGTACAAAGAAATACAATCAGTTGAAATTAGGCTATTTTTCTGGACGAAATTCTGGGCAACGTTGTGAAAAATGAAAACTGGGAATTGTTCATAAATTCTGGGTGTATACAAGTATTTTTAATTGAAAATAGACATCCTAAAGATTCCGGGGAATTTTACGGATCCTCGTTTCGATTTTTTTAGATTTAATTATGATTTTTCAAAGTTAGACGAAATGCTGCCCAGATTTGTACCAGCGTTGTTCTACGAATTTTGAAGGAATAAAGTGAAAAATAAATGTTGCAAGGGCAAAATAGTCATTTGTGACTAAGATATCTATTAGGATATTTTTTGGGAATTAATAAATGCGATATTACCCTCATAGGATATCTGAACGCATTTTCGAAAATGACAAACGTACCGTATTCATCAACGAAGGTACGTTACACGTCTTTAACGTAACACTAACTCGATGCTTATTGTATGCTTATATGTGATAGATAACTTTACATCTGCTGTGTGCTTATGGGATACATCTGTTGTGTGTGCTTACGTCTTTGTTGGGATACATCTGTGTGCTTATGTATGTCTTGTTGGGAAACATCTCTGTTGTGTGCTTATGTCTTGTGGAATACATCTGTTGTGTGCTTATGTAATGATTGTTACTTTTGAAACACCGTGAATATCTCATGCGATATCTTGTCATATTTAAGCATGAGGTTAACGCTACTCCGAGGTTCAATGGGCATTGAACCTCGGCTCTTAACATAGCGTCGGTCGGAGGACCGAGGATCGAGGAGAAAGGCAAGCGGCACGTATAGGGACTCGGTGAAGACTTCCTTTTTTGTTATTTACTTTGAAAACACTCGGTATAACGTACCGCCATCATGTAATCAGCCGGACTTACGGCATTTTGAATATAAATATCAGTTACTCAATCGCTCCGATGCTCTACTCGATGAAAAAAATATCTTGCTTTTGAAAATGGGATGTTACATCTTGTGTTGTTGAGGTAAAATTCATATAACTCTATTGTTTCTTTTTGGTGGAAATATAAATATGACGACATTAAGTTACCTTCCTGGGATTCTAACTCAGAGCTCACAATCTTCTCTAAGATTACTGATTTATCAATTAGTTTATAGGATTTGAATTTTTCAATAATACTTTCTTGTGTTTGATAATAATTGAGTTTTTAGAAATGTTATCGAATTCGGATGCCACCCTATGATTTAAGTGGTTTGCTTTAGACCATTTTATGAGTTAGGCCCAATTAAGCCGCATTGAATTGATTTTTGATCCGGAAACCAGATTTGAGCTGGTTAGCTGGACGTCGAAAAAGATTTTATAGTTTTCTCAGTTTTTTTTGATACTTTTGATCTAGAAATCAGATTTGAGCCGGACGCGGAAATAGATGTTATAATCTTGTCAATTTTCTGATTAAAAACCTTCAAATCCGATCTGTTTCATTGTCTTTCAAATCCGAGTTCACACATTCACTTACTAAAATACCTATCTTTAGTTCTTCGAAATGCAATTCCCTCCGGCATTGTTACTCATCAAGTCATTGTTACTCCTCAAGTCGTTAGTTTTTTTTTTTTAATACTATCCTAGGTTTTTTTTTTAATCCTATTATTACCATTGTTGCCGTTGAGTAAAATTGGGATACCATTACTTTCATAGGAGTCGTTTGTTTCCAAATTTGGAAATACTGTATCTACATGACAATTCCACTACGGCTGCAATTAATGTTAGGGGTGTTCATGGGTAGGACTGGACAGAGTGAGACCCTTACTCGATAGTCGATACCCTGCCCGAAAGATAATTGGGCAATAAAATACAGCCCAGTGTCCAGTCCTACCCGATAGAAGCCCTAACATTTTTGGACTAGGCAATAATAGACTAGGCATGGTGAGTCTTCCTTACCCAAGTGGCAATACCCAGCCACACTCTATGTGAAGAAAAAAGCTTTAATCATACCTAATAAACAATATTGCAAACTTCCTTACCCAAGTAGCAATACCCCGCCACACTCTATGTGAAGAAAAAAACTTTAATCATACTTAATAAACAATATTGCAAACTTCAAATGAAATACATAATTCAAAATTTTGGAATATTCTAAAATAAGTCTACAACTTGAGTTTTGAAATTAGAAAGACAACCATATGTCTTAACAAATAGTCAAATACTCATAAGTAAAAATAAAAAATATATAATACTATTGTATAAAAAAACAAAAACAAAAAACTATATATACTATCAAGCGACGGATACCCCGATGCCCAACTCTACCTACAAAAATGCCCACCAATTGTGCCCAATTTTTCTAAGTTGCTTTTTTTGGGTCAAGCGGTGATTTTTCTGCCATTCGGGTGCACACGGGCCGTGGGTATCACGAACACCCCTAATTAATGTACTATTATAAGCTTTGTTTTAAGTAGGCAAACATCCAGGAAGACCAAACTTTGGAAGATATCAAACTGGACTTATAATTTTAAATCATTTAAATAAATAAACAATTTGTTTTTCCATCTAATGACCACCGAGATAAATGAGAATTTTAACTAATAATTTAGTAGAGGACACGGAATGACAAAACCTTTTTAAATCCAAAAGTATATAATGTACATTGATGAAAATTACTAGAAAGAAAAGAGCAATCATCAAAAAGACTTTCATCAAGAAAAGACAGCATATAATATAAAGAGAGAACACCAGATTCAAATTAGAAACAAAATTCTTACCTAGTAGGAGCAGTTGTTAGGATCACATAATTATGTGTAATAATTTTCCATTATAAATAAAGGCGCTATATGCATGATGCCCCTAGTTTCATAATTCACACAAATATTGCTTGCCACCATATCCGCTTGGTGACCTCCGCTTGGTGACTTATGAACTGGTCATGCCCATGCTAATGCGTAAAATAACATGTAAATATACTGTAATTTCAATCATCTTTTCTAATACATACGTTTATATTTCAGAGCTTGTTCCTTAATTGTGGTGGCCATTGTAACTTATTGTTCAAGCTCATATTATACTATACTGCTTTGCTTCATAATATATAGCCTTCATTACAAACACAACAAATAAAATACTTCACCTTCATTAATCCCTTTCTTCAAAATGCACTTAATGAAACCTCTGGTTTTCAATTTTAGGAACACTGGTTAAACTCTTCAAACATATATCCATTATGTGTGAATCACCTACAACTTATAACATATATACTGAGCGATTTAAATGGATTGATTTGTCAACTAGCTCAAGTTTAGGGAAGGCATTGTTAATAGCCTGAGCCAAATTCTGGTCATCATCACCATTATGGAAGCAACCTCTTTGTTTAGCATCATTCACTAGCTTTCTCCATACTGAGCCACTCTGTTCTAGAGTTTTTGCATTCCCCAATATCCAAAGACAATGTCTGCCAAAAAAAAAAAAAATCACCAACTCAAGACTAGTGAAACTTCTCAAGCCTTCATATTTTCTATTTCAATTGAGAGATTTTCATGGTTAGATAAGCTAGTGGGCAGGGGCGGACCCAGAAAATTACAGAAGGGGGGCACGATTGGCCGGGGTTGAGGTTCTAAAGGGCGCAAGGCCCAAAAATTTTTTTTTAAACGAAAGTTTTAAATGCATTAAAAAACAAAAAAAATATGTCAAAAAAATATTTATGAAATCAAGTGAATACTGATGATGTAATAAGAGAAGCAATTATTTTACAAACCTGTTATTTAGAAAAGCAAGGCAGTACGGTTAGAAATGCAGCTACATAAATTACAATGAAGGGTAGACCCCCAATAAGTTCAAGTACATATATTTTAATAAAAAAAGTATATTACAATAAAAATAATTATAATGTCATCCTTCTAAACCTTATTTTTTTAGAATTCCATCATAATTACCTTATTATCAAGAACTAGACATTCAAGAAGTTCAAGTACATATGTATTTAATTGCCTTATTATCAAGGGTAGACATTAATTAATTGCTCACATCAACTTATTATCATGGGTGGGTACTAATTATTGGGAAATTTCCCTTCTATAATTTTCTTTTCTTTATGTTAATTTCTTTCGTATTTTTTTAAAAAAATATTTATTTAAAAAAAAAAAAACTCACTTTAGAATTCAAGCCCCTTGTCATACAAGTGGGCATATACTTCTTTCGATCCTTTTCATAATGCCCGTTCTAAAAGGTTTTTAAATGGTCCTAAATATAAGATCATAGGTAAAAAAGTCAATAGGATTAAATTCTTCTATTTCAGAAATACTCTTATTAAGTGTAATATAGGGTGAAATTGTATAATAAAGAAATTAAAGGGGATTAAGATAGGTTAATTTTAATTGGAGGACAATATTGGAAAGTACTGATGATTTTTTTATCATTTCAATAACAAACTATTTTAACTACTTTTCTTAATCCATATGAAGTACTCCCTCCGGTCCTTTATATAAGCAATTTTTTTCATGATTACGCAAATCGAAGTGGTGGTTAAGATTAATTTAAAACAATAAATGTATCAAAAATGGTATGTATTTTCCAAATATACCCCTATTTATAAAAAGAGCATAGAAGTGAGAATGGGGTATAAAATATGAGAGAATGAGTATAAAATATTTGAGAGAATGGGTGATAAATAATTGAATGAAAAGAAAATTAGTTGTTTATTAATATAAATACATATGTATTTAATAGGGGTAGAAAAAAATAGTTGAAATTTTGAGACATAAAAAAGTTGATTGCATTAAGAACCAACCTCAAGACAAAGTTGCTTATAAATAGGATTGGAGGGAGTAGTAATTAAGAGGCTTTTATAGAAAGGATCGAAGAGAGAAATAAACAACCTTGTGATTATTATGAATCACTTGGCCTATAAAAGTTATAAATCTGAGTTTATCTTGGAATTTCTCAAGCGTTAACAAGTAACATACCTAGCACGAGTTAGAGCCACATTTGTTCTTTGTCTGTTAGAAAGAAACCCCACATTTCCCTTCTTATTAGATCTGACAGTGGAGATCATAATTATATCTTCTTCACCACCTTGAAAGCCATCAACAGAGCGAATGCTCACAGAGAAGTTAGGATCTGAAACCAAGTTGGACTGCTTAACTTTCTCTTCGATTTCATGGACTTGAGCCTTATATGCAGATATCACTCCTATACTGAGTTTCCTTTTCTTGCTCAAGAACTCTAGCAGAAAAAAACAAAGGGCCATTCATATATTAAAAGTATTCTTCTTACCTAACCAATTGCTCCTTTTGTTTCTTTTTATAAAATACAAGTGACAATTAACTATATGATGTTGATCAAAAAGTTGTTTAAAACTAGGTAGAAACAATAGATGTGTTCAAAATGTAACTTTTTCCTAAAAGTGCCCTTATTTATTTTTGGGGGAGTATAAGAGAGAGAATAAGGAAATTACCGGAAAAAATAGGCGTGTGCAAGAGGGCAAAATGAAATATTAATAGAAAAAAATTGGAGACAACCTCTAAGTGTCTCTTATCAGTCATACCCAAAAATTATCTCGTATAAAAAGGACTAGAGGGAGTAATAAGCATCAACAAAGAGTGAGAAAGAAACACACACCTTTGTGTAGGCTCTTTATAATCTCAGAGATAACGGCAACTTCCACCATGTTCTTCAAGCTGTGTCCAAAACCAAATTGCTCTTTGCCCTGAGCTATGTTTATAAAAGAATAAGAGCTGTACATTTTTCCTTCAAGAAAATGTTTACTATGGTTTGAATCTCTAACATTCATGCCATCCAAAAAGTTGGCCTTGGTAGAATTCAAAATTGGGGAATAAACTTATGGATGGATGCATTCTAAATTGGACTTTAAGCATATGCTTCATGAATCCCAGCAAGACCAGCCTCTCAAACATGCTTCTTCCAAATCCAGCATCATCAGAAATCTGAAATTTGATTTTCATAAACATACAATATCATTGAATTTTGATTTCAATGCTACAGATTTAATAGTTTATTATATTATTATTATTATTTTACTTAAAAGATAAAAAATAAATTTTATTTATAGAAGATATGAAATAAATTTGTATTGTTAAAATTATTTTTACATCTTTTAAGTAAAATTATAATAAGATTTTTATGAAATGTTAAATTTAAACAGTATAAAACAAAGGATACAGGGGGAAAAAGATTGGAATGGGTATTGGAGGAGAGAACCAATCCCTGCTTCAGTGGCTTCTCTCCAAGGTTTGGGTATTGAAAAGCCACATTGGGAGTCCGCAAATAGAGGTTTTTTCTTCTCAAAAAGCAATACCCAATGGGTAAAAAGAAATTAAAGAAGCGAAAGACTTCAATATTTTTTTCTTTCTCAAATTTTTAGTTCGAACTCCAATGACAAAAAAAAAAAAAAAAAAAAAAAGGAACTCGGAGTCTCGGACTATGTAACAGATTGGATTAATAAAATGTTTAATCCTTTTTTTTTTTTTTTTTTTTTTGGTATGGATAATTTTACTTTGAGGAGCAAAAATGTTCCATTTTTTAACAAAATATAGGGATCAATATTGTATATAAAAAAAAATTTAAGGATCAAAACTAAAATATGAGAACAAACGAAACATTGTACTAATCCTAATTAATACACTTGCCTTCCCTTTATTATAAGGTCTTTCAAATTGAATTGCAATGTTCTTGAAATTGGTTAAAAGTAATAAATATTTTTTTCAAATAATGCTCTTACTTATAAATTAGTACGAGAGTGTGTAATAATGAGAAAAATAATTAGGACGAGAGTGTGTGTAATAATGAGAAAAATAATGACAGAGAATGTATGAAGAAAAGATTATGCGAAAGAATAAAACAAAGGGAAAATTTTATTGAGCCTCAAGGATATAACATTTCAGTCAACCTCTAAAACTTTTTGAAACTTCATTGTACCTCCGAGTCAAAATAAAATTAAGTCTTGTGGGTTAAAAGATAATGATGCCCTTCTTTTATTTATTTTTTCAGAAGAGAATTTACAATAAAAATATTTACAAAATAAATAAAAGGATTCAAAAGAACTTAAGAAATTAAAAATATTTTGATCATTTACAAGACAAATATGGAAATTCATAAAACAAGTATGTGTATTTACAAAACAAATAAGAACATTTACAAGATTAAAAAAATAATTCAAAAGAACCTAGAGAATTAAAAGCACTTTGGCCATTTACAAGACAAATAGGAGAGTTCACAAGACAAATATGGGTATATACAAGACAAAAAAAAAAAAAAAAAAAAAAAAGATATTTATAAGATAAATAAAGACATTTATAAGAAAAATAAAATGATTCAAAAGAACATAGAGAACTAAAAATATTTTGACCATTTAGAAGACAAATATGGGTATTTATAAGACAAATAAGATAATTTACAAGACAAATAAAGTAAGGACATCATTATCTTTTCACCCCAAAACTTAATTTCATTTTGATCCAAGAGGGTGCAAGTGAAGTTTAAGATTTTGAAGGTTAACTGAAATTATTTCACATCCATGGGAGCTAATTGAATTTCTCTCTAAAAGAAAGGGATAAGGGTCTTAAATGCCATAGAAGTTTTCACTTTCGAGCACCTTTGGTAAGACGGAAGTTTTTTTTGGACAAAAAATGCCATTGAAGTTTTCGCTGATGAGCAATTTTGCCCCGGAAGTTTTCACTGAGGAGCAATTTTGCCCCGAAAGTTTTCACTAAGGAGCAATTTTGCCCTTTTGTCCCCAAATATTAAATTTGACTATTAAATCAGTCAAAGACCACACATGTTATGCCTTGAAAATGTCAAACTTGGAGCCAGAGAAGGAGATCCTTGAGATGTTGAGCTCAAGGCGGCCATAATTTGTGAAGCCGAACTCGTCAAAGGACCGAAAGGTCGATCACAAAACCCAAAGGAAGCATCACTTATGATCTAAGCAAATGATCGCCTATACAAACGTAAATATTATCACTATTGATTTGTTTTACTTGAACCAATTTTTGGAACAATTCATTTCTCGTTTTGCGTTTCATTTGCGTTTTGTGTGACAGACCTTTCAGTCCCTTCGACCAGTTCGACTTCACAAATTCTAGCCGCCTTGAGTTCAACATCCGAAGGATCTCCTTCTCTGACTCCAAGTTCGACCTTTTCAAGGCATGACATGTGTGGTCTTTGACTGATTTAATAGTCAAATTTAATATTTGGGGACGAAGGGAAAAATTGCTACGTTTTTGTAAACTTTCGGGCAAAATTGCTCCTTAGTGAAAACTTCCGGGCAAAATTGCTCCTCAAATAAAACTTTCGTGGCAAAATTGTTCCTCAGCGAAAACTTCCGTGGCAAAAATGATACTTCCGGGGCAAAATTGCTACGTCTTGTGAACTTCCGTGGCATTTTTTATCCAAAAAAACTTTCGTCTTACCAATGCTCCTGGACGAAAACTTCCATGGCATTTAAGACTCTTATCCCCTAAAAGAAATGTGAAAGAATAGAGGGAATTAGTAAACATTTTAATTAAAGGTTAACGATTGTCAAGCACCCTGAAATATATTTCCAGGTGTGCTCAATATCCTAAAGTAATTTGTGGTGCAGCTCACACCCTGAAGCATTTTATGATTCATCTGGTAACCAAGCTAAAGTATTCCTTCATGTGTATTTAGCACCCTAAAGTTTTTGCTGAAAAAAATACATTAAGGTGTTTGATGGAACCTTCATTAAGAAGACTTTATGGAAGTTAATGGTGACATTTAAATTACTCCTAAAAAGATATTTTATGGGAAATTTTTTATAAAAAAAAAAAAAAAAAATTAATATTCTAAGTATAAAATTACGCCACAAAATACTTTAGGATACTTGAACGTAGTTAGAAAAAATACTTCAGTTGAACGTACTTTAAATTACTTTAAGATACCGGACACACATTGAAAAATACTTCAAATTGTTGAGCACACCTTTAACCCTTTTAATTAATACAATGTATGAAATTAGTTAAGTGTAAAATGGGTAAAAATCTATTTATTAGTTAAACAAATTTAAAGAAGATAGAAAATGGATAAGCCTATTCAAGAACCTTATGGAAACTCGAACGGGGACGGAGGGAGTATTTTTTATAAATCATGAAAGATATAATACGCCACCACAATTGAATATTAGAAACTTTTGTGAGGTATGTTTGTTCTATTTTATTTAATTATAATAAATATTGGTATGTGTTTCTTTCTAAAGTGCCCTTTTTTTTAATAAAATGATCAAATATATTAATAAAATGAAAATAATTACACAACTAAAGTTGGTAGATCAGGGTCAAGGAAAGTGGAAGTAAACAATTCATTAGTTTTATAGAAATAGTAACTAAAAAATGATTGAAGTGACTCTTTCGTATCATTCCCCAACATGCCTTAGAAATTAGAATGAACCAAGTGACCATTAAACAAATCTTTTTTATATGTGATGACAGAGATGTGGTTTAAGGGTGCATCCAACGATGAGGCAAACTAAATTAGTCTCTATAGCATTAGCTAAGTGCCTGTTTGGTCTATCTTATTTTTAGTTTAAAAGCTACTTATAAGTATAAGTTAGGCTAAACAGATTTTACATAAGCTCTTATAATTATAAGAGCTTATTTTATAATGAAGAAAAAATAGCTTAAAAATAAGCTTCTATGATGAGCTTATTTTTAGGCTCTTTTTTTATAAGGTCTTTTTTTTTTACCCAAAAAAAATGAAAAGAGAACCCATAATCTTTCGATCGACCACTACGGCCACTCCCTATGCCACGGCGCGCCCCCCACCACCGCACCACCCCACCACCGCGCCACCATCCCACCACCGTCGCGTAAATCGCGCCGCCGCCACCACCGCCCGACAACCACCGCCACCACCACCGCCGCGCCGCCACCACCGCCACCACCACTACCACCACCGCCACTCAATTATAATATACCTTTTATGATAATTTTTATTAGAAAAAGTGCTTATGACAAAAATTTTGTCAAACAAATTTTTTTAATTTCAGCTTTTAAGCTAAAAAATTTATATAATCACTAAATAGTTTTTAATCTTTTTTTAGCTTTAACTTAAAAGTGGCTTTTAAATTAAAAATAAGAGGATCCAAACGGGCTCTAAATATGATAAGCAAAAGAGATGAGTATCAGTCAATTGTAACTTCATCCATTTAAAAGCTCGGGTTTTAAAATTTTAAAAGCGCTAAAGAGCCCTTATTTAAAATTGCAAAAAAGGCGATCTGGGAAACAAAAAACAAAAACAAAAAAACATAACGAAAGTCGACTTCAAAAAATAAAAAACAATAAAATTTATGTGGGTATGACATTAATAAGCAGCATTCATTCCTCACTTTATTGAATACAAGTGTGCATTAATAAATTACTTCTTCTGGTCATATTTACAAGGGGCTAAAGTATACGTTTAATCCTTCATATTTACCTTTAGTATCATTTTAGTCCCATAAATTTGTAAAGTACACATTTGGTCCCTTAATGTTAACACCGTTTAGTCCGACTTAACAAAAAATGATGACTCAACAATTTTAAATGATGACTGTGCAATTAAATGCTGATCAAATATGCTTATATATTAGTATTGTAATAAATTAATATTTTAAATTCTATTAATTGAAAAATTATTCTAGACCCTTGGATCAAGATTTATTTGTCAAGAATTTGCTTGATAATAAGAGATGGGCGAGAGAAATGATGATGAGAAGATCCTGGAACCCGGAAGTAAACAACTCGCCTCTCTTCTCTTTCTCGTACTTCCATTCATATTGAAAATTCAAGTTTGAATCCTTGCAAATCTTCCATATTTGCTCTTTTTTAATTGTTTTTGTCCTAAATTGAGCTCCTTTTCTTCCTAGGGTTTCCTTCTACTTTCAATTTGCACTTTCTTTTTTGGGGAAAACATATCTGCTTCTGTGGTAGATAAACTTTTCTACAGCAGGAGAAAAATGACATCGTTTGATCCTTTTTCCCCCTCTTTTTATATGTTTTAATCCTCTTTTAATCTTCCCTCTGCAAGTGCCGCCGGACAGCACAATGAAACCTAGGAAGAGACAAAATCTCCCTTTTTCTTAACCTAGCATTAAGAAACAAAATCTCTCTTTCCTTCTCCGACGAAGGACTCGGAATAACTCTGGCACCGATCAACACCCCTTTTATATGCTGCATTGCATACATCTCATCTTCACCCCACTGCTTCCTCCTTATCGAATAACCCACTTTTCTTCCATTGCAATACACCGCCGACACCAGGGAAGATTTTGTCTCTTCCTAGGTTTCATTTGCTGTTCGGCGGCACTTGCAGAGGGAAGATTAGAAGAGGATTAAAACATGGAAATAACATATCTGCTTTTACTGCAGAAAAATCCATCTGTAGTGAGCCAAAAACGATGTTGTTTCATCTTCTTCTTTTTTTCCCCTCTTTATATTTGATTTTGCCTATAATTTTCAGACTTATTTCAATCTTCCCTCAAAAACAGCCTACGTAGTGTGTAGACCGTGTTGCCCACAAAGACAAATACCGCAAAGAATCGAAAACCTCATGATCCCACCGCCCGGCAAGAAAAGAGACACAAGATAAAATCACTATGGGCAACATACGAACAAACCACACTTGTACAAGTATGCAGATCTAAATTGCCACTTCGACTAGCCAACATGTTGAATACAACATATGAGAAGATAGACGATACCACGATCCACCCCAGGATTACACCGAATTGAATCTTTCCGGCAAGTAGCTGGGAAAGGCAGAAGGACATGTGGAGAAGAATTGGTGACAGGTTACCACCGGATGGAAAAACCAACCCCTTTGGCAAAGACCGTGAAATCTTTCGCCATGAGATTTGATGGATGGGAGACAAAATATCGGCAAGTAATTAGGCAAAATCGATATAAAGAGGGGAAGTAAAAGAAGATGAAAACAAAGATCGTTTTTAGCTTGTTGCGGATGGATTTTTCTACAAGAAAAGCAGATATGTTATTCCCTTCTTTTTTATAGAAAGAGGGGCAAATAAAAATAGGATCAAACGGTGTCGTTTTTCTCCCTGCGAGAAAAGTTTATCTACCACGAGAAGCGTATATGTTATTCCCTTCTTTTTTATGTATGTATGATATAAAATGAGTTTTATCCCTCTCTTGTAGCTTTTATTCCTTGCAACTCATTCTGATCTGACTCTGGGTTTTGAAAGTTTTACGTTTGGACTAAATCTTTAGACTCTGATTATGATATGTTTTATCACAAAATATCCAAATTTAGTTCATTGCTTATGATGCTTTAATTTTCCATGTTAATTATACCTATTATTCTTGTTTTACCTTCTGTTTGAGAGTATAACACTAGCCAGAGTTGTGAGATGGGGCAAGTGCCTCCCTTGATTTTTAACACGAAATTATAAAAATACCCTTCTAATAGCTACTTCTCCTTCTAATTAAAGGACAAGCAATATTTTTTAAAAAAAAATTAAAATTTATTTATTTATTTTGATTAAATTATATGCTTTTGTTTTCTAAAAAAGAAAAAAAAAAATTGGATCATGTATCTCAAATTAATTGGTTTTCAGTTCTGCATTCAGAAATATTTATCCAGAATACCAACATGCTAAAACTATTTAATTTAAAATGGGTGAAACAAAGTTAAAGTATATAAAAAATTGCTTGTGCATCTAATTAAAAGGATATGCGCCCGGTGAACCCCAAAAACACGCCAGGTCTCACTCATCAACCGAGACAGCCAGAACAGATCGAGACGCCGAGACAACCAGATAGAGACAGGGAAGTGCCGGTGATTCATCAAGCTCGGACCACCAACACCGCCACCTTCCATTATCGTCACTCATCCCCGAGCTGCTCGAGAACATTACCTACACCCCCAAGGTACTTCTCGTTCGTAGTATTGTAATTCTACCACATTTAATTACTTGTCTTCGCCATTTCTTTTGTGTATGTGTAGGTTTTGTATATTGTTCAGATTGCGTAGAGCTTGGATTTCTGATTAGCAAAATTTGATCTTAGTTTTAAATTTCATTTCAAGTTTTCTGAACCCTATGAAATTCCGTCTATGAAGAAACTCGTCAGGTTGAGACACTTGCACATTACCTTAGAAAGAGGGATTAAGAAGGAAAGATAGGGAGTAATTGAGAGATTTCTGGTCTTTTGTTTCCTTCTAGAGGCTTCTGAGCAATATTCCCCTGTTTCTGCAAGCGTGGAGGCTTACTCAGTACCTTTCGATGAGAGATATTCTCTGTACAAGATAATTGGTTGAATGATTAAATGATTACTTAATGCCTTATATTGAAAAAATTGAAAAAAAGATGTATTTGATAGCATTAATAATAAGACAATTATGATAGAATCACAAAAAATAAGACCTAAAAGGATGACATTGTAATTATTGTAATATACTTTTGTTATTACAATATGTACTTGAACTTATTTAGTACTCAGTCTTGCTATTTCTAAAAGCACTTAGCCTTATTTTTCCCTTTATATTCTTTTATTTTTTAATACATTTAAAACACTGCGTAAAAAAAATATGATAAATTCAGTAAGTTTTCTTGACTAAACAGGTGGTTGGTGCTTCATATTGATTGGACTGTGGCAAAATGCATCCCCCTTTAACCTTACACAAACACCCAATGTGTGCAGAAGTGAGTTTGAACATATGTTTGTGCTTTATTTTATTATGTATTGTTTAATTACTGTATTAATTTCGTGTTGTTCATTTTAATTTCATTATATATCTCCATTTCTCTTGACTAAACAGGTGGTTGTTTCCTTGTTGGATATTTGGTTCTAAACGGAATTTTAACTGTGAAATGATTTTGTGTTTTGTTCTGAATATTGTGGGGTGTGAATATTTTTGTTCTATCCTGGTTTTGTTGTGTGAAGTGTGAACTAAGACCATGTCTTTGCTTATGATGCTGCAAGCTATAATCAGTGATATTGCTATGATGATAAAGATTTGTGGTTTTTAATTTAAGTAGCATGAACTAATTTATTGCTTACTTATGATTCTGGGGTCTACTTTGTGTAGATTATTGAGCAGTTCCAACAGTGCCATATAGACCATCCATATGGAAAATTCCTTGGTAAATGTACAGATCTGAAGATAAAGTTGGATCGCTGTTTCAGGCAGGAAGTGAGTTTTTACTGCTTTCTTTTTTCATGGATCTGCTATGTTTTTGTGTTTTCTCCCTACTGCTCAAATGTGATTTGTTCAAACCAGAAAGCTTTGAAGCGAAAGGAAAACTTTGAAAGGAGTAAGGAGTTCAAGCAAAGGCTAGATGCTTTTAGGAAAGAAAATGCTGCAAGCAGCAGCCAATAGAAGAATTTTCGCCGATCTTAGAAGGCAAACTGTTCTAACACAGAAATTTAGAGGTTCCTTGAGACTGAAGTGTGATTAGCACTTTGCTACCTTGAGCAAGGATACTTTAAGTCTACTGTGGAGTTATACAGATTTTGGCTATTTATGTTGTAATCTGTTCCTCAATGCGTTAGTTGTATTTTAGCAGAAACCAAAGTACAATAATGAAAAGAGATAGAATCGTAAAGGGATTGAATCTGTATCTCTGTAGTTATGTTATTTGGAAAAGTGAAATAATTGAGTCAAATGTGAGGCCAGCACATTAAGTTAAAAGCTGAACTTACAGCTCTTTCTTCGTCCACCTTTAATTTAGACGACTCAGATTACTCATTTAGACAAGTTACAGATTTCCCAACTGAGAGGATCTGAGTTGCCAACTTTATGAATATTCTGCATTTCTGCCAATAGTTTGATTACTTTGACAACATTTTGCTCTCTGGTTGATCCAAAGGGGATTATCTGATCCTTTTTTTTATATATATATAACTCTTTGAGCCACCGGTGTCTGACGCTTTTTCTGAATCCTATTTCTAAGTATATAAGCAAACAACTAATCCGGATCAAGGCTTTATGATCGGGATGCCTCTCTCCAAGGGTTTTTTTTTTTTTTTTTTTTGAACAAGGTGATATTTGAACCCAATCTACTCACTTTGTAGTCTAGCTGATCTATCACAGACCAAATACCCTTAGGTCTTTGATCCCATTAATAACATTAGAACAACTAATGAAAAGAGTAAAAGTCACATGGTCAAAAGGACTCAAGGAAAGATGGGAAGAATTTTATTGTTCACGGATGCACAAGACCTGGGGACTGTCATTTCTATCTGCTACTATTGGAGAGCATGTTATGTTTCTTCTCCCCCCCCTCTCTCTCGAATTACAAGAGCAAGCCAACAGTTTGGAATCGAACGTGAGATCTATGACTCTGAACTTTCATACCATTATGTCACAAATGTAGACAAGGAGTATATTACTCCCTTTCATAAGAAACAAATACACTCACAATGTCAAGTAAGTAAATTATTTGTAAGCTTTGATAGATACAACTTTTTTCCAAGCAATGCTTTAGTTAGGAAAATGGACTGAGTTGGCTCATTTATTAATGAGATTATATTCCTCCTCTTTAACAAGGGTATAACAGAAAAATTCTAATAAATATCTTAATTAAAGGCTGATTGTTTCTTATATATAAACAAAACTATATCAAAATTCTTTTATAAATAGGAACGATAGAGGTGAACTGAAATTTCTCCTTGGTCATAGCATGAAGGAGCATTCTCTAATGAGAGTAAAGGACAACCAAATAAGGGGGTACTGAAAGAAATAGCTTATGTATCAAAACAATACCAAAGTATCACTTTCTAAAACCAAAATGGAGAAAAGTTGCATCACCTATAAATGAAAGGAAAATCAAGTTCGACATGCATGTTTTTGACGAATACCAAGTTGTTGCATTTACATCACACAAAACCCTAACTATTTCACCCAGGTACGCATGTAACAACCACTCAATCCCAGCTGAAGCTTCCAACACAATCTCATACTGGGTTAAGTCAACTATATACAAAATTGGTTGTTCCCATTCACCTATCTTCCTGTCAAACATCGGCGAAGAGCGTCAGGTAGAGGTATTGCATCTCTTTCACTCTGACCTGTCTTCCAGACTTTGAATTCCGAAGCAAGGGAGCTAGTTTCACTCCAGCGTTTGAGCAACGACATTGAGAAGGGCCCCCTTTTTTCACCACATGAGCTTACACAATGCCATATCAGAATTTCAGGATTTTCAACTGTTTCTTTCTCTATTTGAGCATTTTCATCCTGCACGTCATCGTCACTTAACACGATCATGTCGCAAACAGGCGCGGTTTGCATTTTCTTCAGCTTTTCCTTGATCATGTGTTCTGAATTCATGGGAGCATCTGATTTTCTTCCTTCACAACCAGAACCAGAACCAGAGTGCCTTGGCTGAGAAAGATCAAATTTTGGTGTTGTATTGCAGGCCAGAGGTTCCAACCTTAACTGCTCAGAAAGTACACTTGTGGTGTTAACTTGCATAACTTCTGTGCGAGATTGAAGCTGCTTTCTTGGAGGAGTGCATTTTTCTTGGATAACGGCAGCAACCGATGATTGTTCAACAGAAGCAGAAACTGTCCTACCATCTTGGCCTTTCCCTGCTGGAGTCTCTGGGGCTGGGTCACATATGTTAAAACATGTTCATGAATATTTTCCATAAATACTAATTATGAAAATCAAGCAGATCAGCTCCACATAAAAGCTTGAGGCAAGTAAAAACCACTTTTAATAGTGAAAGAGTACACAGACTAAAAGGCAGAAATATCAATCCAAACGAGGGTGCAGTAGATGACATAGGAATGAAAGATATCATAAAAGACATGTAACCTGCAATTTCTAATTAGTCAGAGAAGTAAGCCAAGCCCAAGTAAGACATTCCCCTCATTGTATTTGAATTTTATAACAGTATAAATAGATGCTCAATTCTGTAAATGGACCTTCCCAGGTTAATAAATCATAACATGAACAAGAATGAAAATGGCCTTCAAATACCCTAGTACAATATCAAGATAAAAAATTCCTGACAGAAAACTTATTTTTGTTACAAATTACAAGAATAGAGAGAGGACAAAGAAAGCTTGACAAACCTGCAGTGGTTGTAGAAGGATTTCCAAGAGGTGTACGAGGCTCTCCCGGGGCAAATTTTGGAAAGCCATTTTGCTCTAACTTGTCCTTACAAGTGGTAACCTCTGGTTTATCGTTACTTGGGGTATCCTCTGGCTCCTGTGAGGGTTTGATATGTAGTACATCGGGAATTATTTTAGGTCTATCATTCAGTAGACGTGATTGTTCTGATTGTGTCTGTAGCAGCAGCTTTCTATCCATGTACTCAGAAAGTGTATGGAAAATATATCATGTTAAGGTTCAAATAGCCTATTATAGAAGTAAAATGAACCCATGCATTCAAAAATGAAAGAAATTTAACCAAAAGGTCAAGCACCAATGTCAGATCTAGCATAATAGTAACCATTTCCCTGCTATGAAGCCATTCAATAGGTTTTTCCCTTTATTTCAGTATTATTTATTATTTCTGTACTTAAAAAAAGACCTAGCAGACTAGTATATATGTTTTGCTGATTTGAGGGATAAAAATTACACACTTGTGAATTAGTTCACTTAAGAATCAAACCGAGCTTGTCCCCAAAAAAAAAAAAAAGGATCAAATGGAGCAACAAATAATATAGAGTGACAAAATAAAATATCTTGAAAGGATATTCTCTTCTCCATCCCTTTTCATTGGCTTGATCAATGCGTCTTTGTAATGAGGCCAACTCTCTTGGGATCCACTGCCATATTATTTCTCAAGATATAAGAAAGTGCTCACAAGTAATATTTTAACAATGCCTACGGGGTCCATTAATAGTTAGGATCTGGGAGTCAAAACTCAAAAGTATTCAATCGTGTGCTCAACAAACTTGATTGTGGTCTTTCTACAGGGACTAGATCCAGGCCAACAGCTAGATTCTGACTTTTAAGCCAACGGTTAACCATTCATCATACTTTCCTAGGGTGATGCCAGCTGGGACGGCTTAAAGATGCTCAAGTTAAGGACAGGGATTTCAATAATATTAAAATTACAAAATTTAAAGCATGCAGGAAAACAAAGAAGTCAACTGACACCTTGGAATAATTTCTCTTTACACATTAAGACTCTAGGAACAGCAGTCAACAATCAAATGAAACTTCACAGATATGAAAGGTTTAGACAAAAAACAAAACCCAAAATATTGATGTTGACACATACATGCTTTATAATATCTTCATGCAGACTTCTGGCCTTCTGTTCAAGCTCTAGCTGGAAACCAAGGAAAATGGTTAACATCCATTTGCATTATCATATTAATGCAGTCTTTACATCTGTTATTCTATGAATCCAACTAAGATTTGAAAGAATCATAATTCTCATGTCACAGGAAGTAAGTCTGAAAACAGCAAAAAGTTGAACATCTTGGCCAAAAATTATACTACCTCCGGTCCTTAATATAAGAGCTCGTCCGCAGTGTAATTTACACTACGGACAAGCTATATTAAGGAGACTGGCGGTAGTAATTACCATTTGTGTATATGTGCTTGCATGTGTGTGTGTGAGGTTAAAGCATGTTTCATATCAGCTTCAAAGGCAGCTGTGGGTATCAAATGCCTCTGATGGGTACCAAAGTGGAGTGGGGAACCCTAACCCAAAATCTAGCTATTGAGGTGTGAGAACCAACCCACTTAAATACCCCATTGAGCATCACATATTATCAAGTCTCTATCAGAATCCTGATGTCACAGAAAATCAAACTAAATTGCTTATGCATGATTAACTTACAACTGTAGGCTGTGAAAGTAGACCATCTTTCATCCTTTGATTCAGATCTTGGCATTCTTCCTGCAGAAAATTCCAAACATTATAAATCGGTTTCGAATTATTAGTATAGAAATAGAGCAAACTCTGCAACAGGAAAAGTATCATGCTTCAAAAAATTTAAACCCAATTAATAAAAGAAATGAACCCCAAAGAGACTAAACAGTGGACACACTGTTCTATAAGATTGTGATTACATAAATTAAACATTTCAGCAACCAACAACAAATTACAAATCTATGGCTTATGGTCACTGGACAAAATTTTTGAGCTTTAAAGGAATATTTTATAACCAAAATATTACAGAGACATAAATAATTTATGTGACACTTGAATGTCCAGGTTGACTTGGAATTGGCTTCTTATTTTTCTCCAATATCTCCATAAAATAGGGGCAAATGAACACCATAGCTACAAAGGCATTAGTACCTGAGAAAAGTCATCATCAGAAACTTTACAAACAGGCACATCAATTGGCACATTGGAAAGATGAAGCAGAATTTCTTTGTTGATTTCATTATTCTTTGAAGGTCTTTTTATGCCTGAAATTGGTGAAGAAACAGAATGTCAATAGATGCATATAGAAGAAATAAATCAACCTTTGAAAAAATATATATCTTGTATTACTTGAAACATCAAATCTGCAGTAAATGAAGATTTACAACATCACTAAGAAATCATGACAATCTGCTCACAGCATTTTTCCCGGATTTTGCATTTGTGCTTTAGGCCCATTGTGCCAATTAATTTTATGAAATGGTCCAATTGTTTGCATTAAAGCATACTGAATCAGAAATTAAATAAAAGATCTACCAATATCTTCCGAACAGGCAAACAACCATAACTTCAATGAGGGCCTGAAAGCTCCGGCTAAAAGCAGAAAGCGGTTCTTCTAATATATATCTTGTTTGATGCTTGATGAAAACAATTCTCTGAAAATATAGATGACTCTATTGGGGATGGCTGGTACTATGAATAAGATTTAGATTCTTCTTCCTTCTTTCTTACTCTACCTCTCTTTTCCTCCCTCCTCCCTTGTTCTCTATTCTTGCTATTGGTTCTACATCAAGGATGGTCATGATTCAAAGTAAAATTAACCAGTTTTTCAATCTGCCACGTTTTAGCTACTAGCAGTGAGCTAGTGGTAAGATGCAAGGTAGTCCGCAAAAAGTCATAGGTTTGATTTTGAACCTTCACATTTTTGTTATACTTCAATAACTAATATTCTTGAAATTCTAATTTTCGTTAAACAGCAATATTTTACCACATGCCATACTAGGTGAAACAAAGATATACATCTGTCAGAGGCTTCTACGCATCTTTCTTGAATCATGAATTGAATTATTTCATAGTTGACTTCTTATGGAACATAATGGCTAGCAACATAGGGCAGAAAATTACCTGCAACTTGCAACAGCTGATGAGAATTCTTCTGTAAATAGTCATTTGGATCAGATTTGACTCTCACAAAACTTCCAATCACTTTGCCATCAAAAGTTTCTGGTTGAGTCAAAAGCTCCTCTACTAAACTCCTCTTCAAGTATACAAGCTTGATATTTGATGAAACTATGGCTGCAAAACGGCTTTGATATCCTTCTGAAACTAGGTCCTCATAGGATGTTGAACTCGAGCTTAGTCTTCTCTGCCTTTTACATATGACTGACTCATTTTTATCCCTATCTTCTGAACCGCTAGTGGTATCATCTTCCATTTCTTCACAATTATCAGCAAAATGTGGCATCAAAAGATTATATAGACTGTTCTTATTCACTGATTTCCTACCAAACAAACTCTTTAGCTTTGCATCACAAAGTATCCTTTTCTTTTTCTCAGGGTGAAAAAGCTTGTTTTCTTTGGAGTACTGAATAATGATGGAGCAAACATCATGTTGGGATAATACTTTGCTTGTGTCTCTACCAGTACAGAGGAGAAATTCAATAAGACCTCTGGAACCCCACCCAATAAACTCCTTTTTCTTATCCCTTGTCTTTTCTTTAGTTGTTTTCAACTTCCTTACACGTCTCTTCCGCTTCTTCCCACGCTTACCTACTGCTGTGTCATTAAAACCATCATCATCAGAAACAACAAAGCTATCTTCAGATTCTTCAGAATCATCATCCCCATCACCCATTTCATATGACCCCCAGTCACACTTGTAGTTTTTGCCATTCTTCAATAACTTATAGGCAGAAAGTACTTGCTGAGAATTCCACCCTTCCTGTTCCTTAATTATCTTATAATAATCTGCAAATAAGAATTCATATGTAGCTTGGTCTTTAAGGTCTATCTTTTCCTGTAGATTAAAAGAAGACAGGCACAATCAGATATAAAAGAATAATAAAAGTTGTCATAGTAAAGCATCACAGTTCCATTGACAGGGAGAGAGAGAGAGAGATGAACCTCAAGAAGAAATACATGAATGTAAATTATAATCGTGTTAGGTCCACATATAAAACATGGAACATGGCTGAAGCTGAAATTTAAATCAATAACACGAAATGGTCGTCGGTTTGCCATTCAACAATGGATACTTTAGATACGGTATTATGATAACTTGGTAATGGACAACTGTGTGATTCAGTTTTAAAAAATGCCAGTTTCCATATCTTGAACCTTACAACTCATCCAAAATATGAATGTACAACAGTCATTCCTTCTTACCTAGGAAGAACTGTCCTTCATTGTTTTTATCTCCAATTTATCCATTAATTTACAAAGTTCACCTTAAAAATTTCCAACTGTGCTTAAATGGAAAACAATTACTAATTTCTCTTTTCATCTATAATTCCAAAGGCTCAGGCTTCAGTTTATAATTTATTTTTTATATAAAAAATTATGAAAACAATCTTACCCCATCAGAATCAACATCAGCATTTTCCTCAACAAGTCGTGCAAGTTTCAAGCAGTGATGACAAAATCCTTTATTCCTGTTGAAAACCGAAAACTCAGCATCACAGAAGCAGCGCCCACAAACAGCATTTGGACAGCAAAAGCACTGAAACTTTGAGGCTTTATGGCAAAGGAAGCAATTGTGCCAACCTGAAATTTTACAAACAACGGATAATTACTAATATTTTGTGATGCACTTGATAGAGAGAGAGAGATGTGAAAGCCTTTTGGAAGTATTTGTTATAAGTGAACATACACAGAGACCAAAAACATGTCACCCAGAATACTTCAAATTTTCCACAAGGCAGCCAAGTGCTAAGGTGCCACTCAGTAGTGGAATCTTATCACATAGTCAATAAAATAAAAAGATATCGTATATCTTGGTCTCTTACTGTTGAGGGCAAATATGATACTCAAAACAAGCTATCATAAAAGGTAAAAGGTGCTTGGGAGTGAAGGTGGGGTATCTACTGTACATAACAGGCAAATTACAACTGTTGAACATCAAATCCACAACGAATGTGTACTTTACAGAAAAGGAAACAAAAGCAAGAGATAAAATGCTTTACAATAATAGTTGAGAGATACAGATGCAGCTTACTACAACGTGGAAAACTGCCATTCTTCAAATTTCCCACACACTCAGTACAGTATGCTTTAAGGCAATCCCTGAAAGCAACAAGAGTAACTTTGATCAGAAAAAAAGGCTCATCCATGACCTTGATGTGTTTGTCCTTGGTCAAATCATTCTCATCCATATCCACCAAGAATGTAGCATGTGTCATTGTTTGTGATAACAAAGATTAAGTACAACAGACTACTTGTAGAACTATGCAAACTAACCAGAATTTTCTATTCAGAAAAAAAAAAAAAAAAGTGAAACACCTACTTTTTTAACAATGACTTCAGGACTTTTCCTTGTTTCTTTGTATTATTATATTTTAACAAGGCTAAGCCCATACCACAAGAGGTGCCCAACTTGAACCTGTTTTGTAATCGTTTAGAAAAGCTTTAACAAGCAAAGTCAGAAATTACAGCATTAGCCTGAAAATATTCAATGAGCATAAAGTCAAACAACAAGAACATTATTCAGCAGTGATTATGACCAAATTATGTGTAACAAAAAAATATATAAGAGTTTGTATTCTTTTACTGGTTTGAATTCTGACTACAAAGAAAATGGCAGTCGAAACATATTATTTTTAAGTATTTTATAAACAATCACTTTACTTCCATATCAATTTGGTCCTGGCAACAAAAAGGTCCTTCAAGCCTTTGGCACCTATACCATGTGAAGTCACATTTGACGATAAAACAATCAGCGCTATCATTATATAAATTCGTCATGGAAATGCAGGCCTCATTACAGGAAGGTTAAGGACTCAATTAGACTGGTAAAGCTATTTCGATTGTGAGAATGGACCAAATAATTTCATCCCTTTAGCCAATTAAGAACAGAATTGACGATTGCCAAAGCTAGTGCATCCTTTTCAATGAAAATCATGATTTGCTAAGAAATAATGAACGATATTACATACTAAGAATATATTGTAAAGGTTCAGCACTCACCTGTATTCACACAAGATCAATAGTCCTCCATCCTTACAAAAAAAGCACCAATCCTCAGCAACCTCCTCCTTATTTAGTTTCTTCTTCCTCCCCATCTCTTAAAACCGTTCGCAAATAGGCTCCACTACTAGAATGAACGTAACTCTCTGTTGACTGCAAGAACTCTTCAACATTTTCCCAGTGAGAAAACCAAAATCAGAGATAACCTTAAGAACACATTTGAAGCGAAAGCTCAGAGAAAACAAAAATTGGTGATGGAAAGAGCGCATTGAACTAAAAATTATAAATTACACTTTTTTCCCAAAAACATAAAATTATAAAATGCCCAAAGTAGGATCATTGATCAGGAGCCACTTCAACCCACTCATCATCCTTCCAGCTTTAGTCGACCGAAAGAAACAAGCAAGTAGCGGGCCATGGCTGCTTCACCGGTGAGGTGGTCACCGGTGGCATACCAGGCAGTGTAACTCCGGCAGTGTCCAATTAATCGACCGAAAGAAACAACTCATTGAAACCGGGACCATCAATATCTACAAACTTGCTCTTCAAAGGGGAAAAAAAGAAGTCAGAGAAAGAGGACTTACAGTCTACAAAGAGGGACCTTGTTCCAGAAAGTTCTGGTATTTCATTTCAAGTTTCACGAGACTCACTCACTCAGTCACTGTTTATCTGGCAGCGACAATGCTGGATTGATCATTTTGAAAAAAAAAAAAAAAAACGAGCAGGAATAGGCCAGAGGATCAAAAAGACGCCCTTTTCTCACTCACGCGAAACGAGGACTAGGGGCATTGTTGGCGTGCCGATGGAGAGAGAGAGAGAGGCTTCAGTGGTGATCCCGACTCCCGAGGCAGACGTTTCGCGTTGGACTCACTCTCACTCTCTGAATGAGAAATTACGTTATACACTTAACTTATAAAAATCCGGCATTGGCAGTATTTTCAATGCATACATGCATCTCTTATAGAGGGAATCCGATTCGAGTCTCCTCATGTCGTGAGGGGTAGCTTCTCCTATTAGACTCAATACTTAGTGCTTATCATCACTAAGCCTTTGGTTTAACTGGTTAGGGGTTATATCCTCTGTGTGTATATTAGTTAGTATAACTATTTTCTGTTACTAGTTAGTTAGCTAAAAACTACTAAAATTACTTTTTTGTAAATTTTATTGTACAGATGGTGATTATGTAAAGTTTGTATAAACAGATGTACAAATTCATTTCCGATGATGAATAATACTTCACATTTTCCATTTTTATTCTTCTTATTCTCTAATATGGTATCGAGCCTATAGGCTTTGACATCCCGTTTTCTTCTAAAAAAAAAATTTCCCGCCATTACTCTTGTTCGACATTTCCATAGCTTTCTTTTGCTTTTACTTTGCCATTTCACATGTTCTCTGAGCCAGTTTTACCTTTAATTTCTCTGGCCCTTTCACGTGTTCTCTCGAGACTTCATTGTGTTCCCTTTGATTTTCTCAATTTCATTTCCTTTCATCTCTCTTCGTTAAACTGATTCTCCCGATTCAGACATGGCAAGCGACTCGACCTCCACGAAAGCTCCGATCGGAGCTTCGCCTTCGCCTCAACCTGATTCCTTTCAATCAATTGCCAATCCACATTACTTGCATCCGAATGAGAATCCCTCTCTCATTCTTGTTTCCTCGATCTTATCTGGCCCTAACTATCACTCCTAGTCGTGAGCCATGCGTATGGCATTACTGTCAAAGAATAAGCTCCAGTTGTTAATCGCTCGATTTTGGCACCAGTTAGTCCAATCCACTGCATCCAGCTTGGGAAAGATGCAATATGATGGTCCTCTCGTGGTTAACCCGTGCGATTTCACCGTCCATCACCCAGAGCATGCTGTGGATTGATAAAGCCAGTGATGTTTGGGACGATTTACATGCCAGATTTTCCTAAAATGATATATTTTGACTGGCTGATCTACAAGAGGAAATTCAAGCTTTGAAGCAAGGCGAACTCAATGTAAGTGACTATTTTACCAAGTTAACAATTCTCTGGTGAGTACTTAACGATAAGACATCTGCTTTTGCTATACACGTACGCCAAAATGCTCTTATGGTATTCTTGATGCATATAAAAACATTTAGATCAAGATTATGTGATTTGTTTCTTGAAAGGATTGAGTGATAGGTTTTCCACAGTTAAGTCTCAGATTATGTTCATAGATCCTTTACCTCATATTAATCGTGTATTTGCTTTGGTACAACAACAAGAGAGGGAAATGGGATATCAATTTACTGAAGTTACGACTCTGTTGTCTAAGACTAATGGTTCTCGTTCCCCGCTCCTAGTTTGCCTAAGCCGAATCCTTCTAATTCTACACAATGTATATATTGTGGGAAATACAAGCATACGAGGCTACATGTTACAAGAAGCATGGCTTTCCCCTAGATTCAAATTCCGCAATCCAACCGTTAATCTTTGTATCACCGAGCATATGATTGGTCTCGAGTCCACCTACACTGCTAAGGTTGTGAATCGACATACAATTTCACTCGAATAATATCGAAAGTCTGTTGGCTCGGTTCAAGCATGATAAGTCTTCACATTCTATTTCATCATAACATGTCTACCAATGGTAAACCATTTCCATTTTTTCATTCTTTCTCTAAATCTTGGATCATAGATCCCGGAGCTATTGATCATGTTTGTTCGACCTTTCTTTATTTGCATCTTATAAGCAAATTTCACCAATTTTTGTTAATCTCCTTGATGGTACTTTCGTGTACTAGCCTTTCACAAGTGGCATTGTTCATTTTTCTCATTCCTTTGTTATTCAAGATGTTACATGACGTCCCTAAATTTTTCTTCAACTTAATCTTTGTTTCTAAACTTACTCATAATATTCCCCGTGTTGTTTCTTTTCGAGACCTCACGATTGCCACATCGACCTCCACCTTCCGTGAAGATGATTGGTTCAAATTGAAGTCATTCAAGGCTTATATCTCATGCATTCTGCAGATACTTTGTCTTCACACCTAGTTAGTAATATTTCCACTAATGCCGCTTTTACACCATTTGATCTTTGGCATTTTCGCTTAGGACATTTATCCAAACATATATTGTATTCCATTCATAAACAATACCCTGTTGTTCCTTATAATGCTTCCTTTGATTGCTGTGATGTTTTTCATTTTGCTAAGCAACGAAAGTTGCCTTTCCCTGTAAGCAACAACTCTTCTAATAAAACTTTTGCTCTAGTTCATATGGCTATTTGGGGACCCTATCATTTACCTTCTGTGCATGGCCATAAATATTTTTTAACCATTGTTGACGATTACTCAAGGTATACATGGGTTTATTTGCTCAAACATAAATCTGAGGTTCAGTCATGTATTTTTGCATTTGTTAATTTGGTTTTTACACAATTTAATACCTCTATTCAAAGTGCTTCGGTCGATAATGGTTTGAAACCTCAAATCACCGATTTTTTTGCTCATCATGGCATTATTCATCAAACTTCATGCACTAAAACTTCGAACAAAATAGTAAGGTTGAACGTAAGCATCAACATATTCATAATGTGACTCAAGCACTCTTATTTCAGGCCCACATTCCTAAGGTTTTTTGGTCCTGTGCTATTCTTCATGCCATCTATTTGATTAATAGATTACCTACACCTCTTTTAGGTAATAAAACTTCTTTTGAACTTTTATATGGCACACCACCTTGATTATAGCATGTTAACAATATTTGGTTGTCTTTGTTTTACTTCAACTCTTTTACAAAACTGAACCAATTTTGATAAACAAGCACATAAATGCATTTTCCTCAGTTTTAAATCTGGTACTAAGGGTTATGTTACCTTAAATCTCCAATCTAGACAGATCCATATCTCTAGACATGTTCATTTCTATGAGTCTATTTTTCCATTTTGTAATTCGGATTCTCAAATTTGTTTGATTCTATTCCTTCTCCCCAAGCCACTCTACCCCTTGACTTTTTTGACCCTGTTATGCCCTCCGCTGTTCCAGCCACTTCTCCTCCTCTTAACCCTTCTTTACCTTTACCACGTCACTCTAATAGACCTCACTGACCCCCACATATCTACGGGATTATCATTTTTTTTACAATGTGCTTCGACTTTCTGGATTCCTTGGAGTCGATATATATCATCCTTTTTCTAAAGTTCTTTCTTATATCATTGTCTTTCTCCTAACTATCATCATTTCACTTGTTCCATTTCCACTGATGATATACCCAAAACTTATTCTAAAGCTATCCAACATGAAGGTTGGCGAAATGCTATTAATGCTTTGAATTAGATGCTTTACGCGAAACCAAACCTGGGTGATTCTTGATTTACCTTCCTAAGTAGACCTATTGGGTATAAGTGGGTTTTTACTAAGAAATATAACTCAGATGGTACACTTAACCGTTATAAAGGTCAACTTATTGCACAAGGTTATACACAAGTTGAGGGTATTGACTATAATGATACTTTTTCTCCTGTTACAAAATTGACTACTGTGCATTTGCTACTTACTCTTGTTGCAGCTCATAATTGGCATTTGAAACAGTTGGATGTCAATAATGCTTTTTTGCATGGGGATCTTGATGAAGAGGTCTATATGCTTCCTCCTCCCAGGTTGCATGTTTCATCACCAACTCAAGTTTGTAAGTTGCAGCGATCTCTCTATGGTCTTAAAAGGCCAGCAGTCAATGGTTTTTTAAACTGTCCAAGGCTCTTATTTCCTACGGTTATACACAATCACGGTTTGATCATTCACTATTTCTCAAGAATACTACTTCTTCCTTTACTATTTTACTTGTCTATGTGGATGATATAATTGTTAGTGGTGCCGATTTGGCCGAGATTAACTTTGTTAAAGCATTTCTTGATGACTGTTTTAAGATTAAGGACTTTGGTGATGTTCAATATTTTCTTGGTTTAAAGATTGCTCGTAACTCTGGGTATTTCTTTATGTCAATGGAAATTTACCTTAGATCTCTTATCGATTCTGGTTTTTTCGGACTCTAAACCCGCTAAAACTCCTATGGCTCGTGATCTTAAGCTTTCTAAGGATTCTAGTGTTCCTTTGGTTGATTGTTCTCAATACCATACTTTAGTTGGTCGTCTTTTGTATCTTACTAATACTCGTTCATATTTTTTTTTTCTGTCCAACAATTAAGTCAGTTTATTTAACAGCCAACTGATGTACATTTGAAAGCTGTTCATCATGTTTTACGGTATCTTAAAGGGGCCCCTGGTCATGGTCTTTTCTTTCCAACCACCTCTACTATGAAACTTAGTGCTTTTAGTGATTCGATTGGCCGGATGTTAGGATACTCGTCGTTCAATTACTGGTTTTTGTGGCTTTCTTGATCAAGCTTTAATTACTTGGCATTCTAAGAAGCAACCTACTGTATCTACATCTTCTTCTGAGGCTGAGTATCGTGCCTTGGCTACTACTACATGTGAATTACAATGGTTATATCATTTACTACGGAATTTTGGTCTTCCTCTTACTCGTCCTGTTTCTTTATACTGTCATAACCAATCTACTCAACACATTGCAACTAGTCCGACTTTCCATGAGCGAACAAAGCATTTGGACATTGATTGTCATATTGTTCGTGAGAAGGTTCAACAAGGTTTAATCCATTTACTCGCCTATCAAATCGAGGATCGCTGCCGACATTTTTACTAAGGCTTTGCTTTGCCTTATTTTTTTTTTGGTGCACTTTTTACCAAGCTAGGGAATTGTTGATATACATTCTCTAGCTTGAGGGGGGTAATAGAGTGTATATTAGTTAGTATAACTATTTTCTGTTACTAGTTAGTTAGCTAGAAACTACTAGAATTACTTTGTTGTAAATTCTATTGTATAAATGGTGATTATGTAAAGTCTATATAAACAAATGTACACATTCATTTCGGATGATGAATAATTCTTCAAATTTTTCATTTCTATTCTTCCTATTCTCTAATATCCTCTTACTCGAGGTCTTGAATTCAAGCTCGAGGTAGGTCCAAAATAACGGATATTCCCAACAAAAAAAAAAAACAATACTCCAATAACAAACCTTTTAGTGCATGCTCACTAGAGGGAAAAGCAATAAGAATTCATCCCTGACCATTGACTATTGAATCTAATTTGAATGATTTAGATTAAATTTTTTTACTTTCATTTTTTTAAAAAAAAATATTTCAATGTGTATAAAATCTAATAAAGATAATATATGGTCAGTTTTTAAAAAAATAATTTTCTTACTTAACAAGAAAATTTTAAATTGTCTCGCCAACAATGAGCTTAGAAACTAATTCTCATGTGAGACACAAACACTCAAATGATATCTAAACGATGAGATTATAGATTGAACCATATACATGATGTGGAACGCTCAAAATTTCAAATGGGATATAATTGATGAGATTAGCATTTTTCCTATTAAAACATGATCCAACAATTGATACATTAAGTGAAAAGGAAAGTTAGTAGAGAGACTCTTGTCCCAACAATTTTACAATTACTTAGGACAATTTGATCATCCATTTAGAAATATTAATATTTGCATAAATTGATTTGACCAATATAATTATGAGTAATTGCTGATTCTACGACTTTCTTTAAAGCTCCTTTTAAATATAGTTAGGAATTATTAATTAACATAATGGGTAATTAATGCGTTCAATGCTCTTGTGATTCAGACTATTGAGTAATGATTATGGCTTTATATATATAATCAAAAGGTATGTCCTTTTTACTTTTGTTAATTTAAATAAATCAATTCTAATAAAATATTTGGCTAAATATACAAAACCCCCTTAGAAAATATCAAATATTAATCTATCTTTAAGGTCGTGTGTTTGGATTGAAGGGATAAAAGCTTCCTTTTAATGTGAAAAGTTAGATAAAATCATGATGTGGAAAGTCGGATATAACCATAAATTCGCATCGTTTTCTACAAGACAAAACATTTTATATCATGGTCATATCGACTTTTACACTAAGGAGTGAAGCTCCTTCTCTCCCCTCCCTTCAAACCAAACATAGGCCTAGGAAAGAAATCAACTTAAGAAGTACAACTTTCAACCTGTTACATAAAATCTTGGAAATTTTTTTTGTGTGAGACATTAGATAGACTGATTGGTTGAGGTCCTTAAAAGATTGAGGGTGGGGCCGTTTTGGATTCAAAGTGATGTTGTTCAATTCTTGAAGAACAAGCTGTAGCATGAAAAAATTGTGTTTCGTTCACCTTCCACTTTCCATTTTAACTTTACTCTCTGTTGCCAATAGCTACTTTCACAGTCATAGAGAAATTACAGATGATGTTTGACATTTTCCAATCTATTCAACAAGTCTTCATAAGGACTAATCACTTGATCAGCCTTATACGTTAAAATTTGTAATTCATGCTCAAGCTTGGAAATAGAGGAATATAAATTACCAATTTGGTTCTTGCTCCAAGAGAGAGAGTTCAGGGTGAGAGTCAGCTTCTTATGTAATACAAAACCTGGAGAGCCTGGAAGATCTTGATTCCAACTATCAGAAATGATGTTTTGACATTCTGCGAAATTGTACAAGAAATCCTCAAATCTTTTGATTCTTCGTCGAGGAGGATCATCAAGAGAGGAAGAAAAAACAATAGGGGAATGATCAGAGGCAGCTCTAGAAAGATTCAACACATGGGAGTGTGAAAAAGAGTAAAACCAGTCAAAATTACAGAATGCCCTGTCTAGCCTTTCCCTTGTGAGGTGAAGTCCCTTTCGATTGTGTGACCATTTGAACTTGGGACCAAATTGTTTAACTTCCATCAAACTAGAAAGTGCAATACATGAGGCAAAAACAGATACAAGAAGCCTGAGTGCTGCTAGATTTATTAGAATTATGCAAGACTTCATCAAAATCACCAATCAGAATCCAAGGCCCAGAGATGGAGCTAGCAGTAGATACAATCCAATCCCAGAGTAAATAGCAATGAGAAGCTTGAGGAGGACCATAAATAAAAGAGACGAAGTAGTCAGAACCATTACAAGAGGAAGAAATCCGACAGTCACAATATAGAGAGGTGCATTCTAAAACAGAAACATTCAGATGGGCAAGCCAACCCACAAAGGTACCCCCTCCTGTCCTTACTGCATCAATGCCAATAGATTGATCGTAACCAAAATTAGTGAGACGGTTAGCAACAGCTGAGTACATAATTTTTATTTCTTGTAAGAAAACGAAGTCAGGTTTATAGCGTCTTAGCAGCTGCCGCATCCGTAGAACTTCGTCGCTTTTTTAGGACTCTTTTTAGCCCAACGATGAGTTGAGGAGGCCTTGAAGGTTGATTCTTGATAGGAAGAAAATAATCCCTCAGAGAATGATTTCCTACCTAATTTCCAAGCTTGAAATCTTTGCGCAATCTTAAAGCTACAACAAGCACTTGCAAAATCTGATCCAAATTTAGAGTTGTGGTGTCCCAATACAAATTAAATGCCCTGTCTTGATGGATACCCGAGATACCTAGACCTTTCTTAACAATTCTTTCAAAAGCAGCTTATAGAAAACATTCAAGACCCATCTTCAAGAGGCCTCTCATGTCTAGGGGGTTCCTTAATAATTGCAATCTGTGCTTTGAGATTTTCAGCTTGGAACGATCAAGAAGATTTCGAAAACCGACAAAAGTGCGTCTTGGATTCATGAGAAAACGCCTGCATATTCTGGGAACAGAGAGTGAATAATTAAGTTGATATACTAAGCATTAGTGCCCAATACAAAGTTGAAGTGTAGATGCTGGTTCATGCTTTCCACCATGAGACCATTGAACACCCAAACCTACCACGAGGTTATTAATAAAAGGTCTATACATGGAGATAGCAGAATAAATCCATTCAGAAACTACAAAGGCATTATTGGTAACAGTAACTTTGATGTCATGTTCGCCCAAATTGACGGCATAAAAATGAGAAGCAGTTCCAGGAGTTCCACGTCTACGAATGTTCACAGTCATGACAACAAGAGTCTCAAAAAAGATGCAGCAAAGACAACCACCAGATAATTTCTAATATTCAAGAACTATTGGGAATTTTTTTTTTAAATATATATCTGTTTCCAATGAATCATCGATAGAAAGGACTGGATTCTTCCCTGAAATGTAAATAAATTCTCAACTGATATGTATCAAGAATCCAAGCCATCAGTCATCACCAAAAACATAACTCTGAAAAAGACGGCTTCTTGATCAAACCAAGTGAAGAAATTAGAGAAATCCAGTATAAAAAAAAGAGAGGATATTTATTATCTATACTGACTTACTCAAAAATTATAATTTTTGTTTTTTGATGCTAACATTGTTTTAATTGATCAAATATCGGGAAAAAAAAAAACAAAAATTTGAAAGCTTTATCCTCAAAGCCATTGTTTAACTAACTCCATTCAAATTTTATATTTTAATTATAAAAATAGAAAAACTTAATCAAAAAAGTAACTCAAATTATATTTAAAAAATGACACATAACGAACCTGAAATTACTAAATGCCAGAAAGGATATCCGAATTTCTATAATCTCTACGCAGGTGGGACATCCCATATCGCCGGTGGCTACCGAAAGGAATATTTTAGGGTAAATGGTGAGGTTAGGATTAGATGCTAGTTAAAACCATTTGCATCTTATCATCTTGCATCCATTTTGTCATATTTGCTATAAGAGACTGAGGGCCCGTTTGAATTTAATTTTTTTTTGGAGAATAGCTTTTAGAATTTATAAAGTAAAAATTATTTTTGGAGAATAAATTTTAGATAAAAAATGATATTGTTTAGATATTGTTATCAAAATAGCATTTTCAGAATCAAATTTATCAAAAAGAACATTAGTTTTTAGTATAATTACATATAAAAGATAAGGTTGTATTATAAATATTATAAACATTATATTTCATAATAAATACCAAAAATTACATAAATTTGTGTACAAAATTAAAATACTTAAGAGTACCGACTAATAAAAAAAAAAAAATTCATGGTTTTAAAAATTTATTTTAGGATTTTAAAAAAATATTTCAAGGTAATGACCAATCTGGAAAAATATTTTAAGGTACAAACGAGTACTAAAAAGATATTTACACTGAAAAAATACTTCATTATTTTAAAAATTGATTTTAGGATATTGAAAAAATATTTTCGTGGCAATGATTGATCTTGAAAAAATATTTTAGAGTAATGATGGGTGCTAAAAACATATCCTTACTTCATGATTTTTTAAAAAAAATTAGGATATTGAAAAAATATTTCATAGTAATGACTAATCTTGAAAAAAATATTTTAGGGTATTGAAGGGTACTAAAAAAATATTTAAGGATACTTGATTGACCAAAAAATACTCGTAGAGGAGAGAGAAATATCCGGAAAAATAGTTTTTTCCAAAACCTAGGTTTTAGATCTTGAAAAAAATATTTCAGGTACCGAATGGTACTAAAAAATACTTAAGGATACTTGAAAAAAATACTTGATGGAGGTAGAGGAGAGAGAAAAATGTAAAAGAAATAGCTTTTTTCCAAAAGCTAAATTTTGATGTAGAATAACTTCCGAATAATTTTGGAGTTTGTGGCAAACTTTTATCAAAACCTAGATTTTGATGCAGAATAATTTCTGAACAATTTAGGAGTATTTGACAAACTCTTACCAAAATCTAGATTTTAAAGTTATCTAAACAAACTCTGATTATGATTAGGGATTGGAAATACCACCCACCCACCCCTTAGTATTGTAAAGGCTATCAAGGGATTGAAAAACTTTAAGATAAAATTATCCCCTCTTTGTAACAAATTTTGGACACAACTGTCCCTTCAAAATTTTACAATAAGTTTAAATTTATTCTCATCCACTCCATCCAAGCATCTTAGCGCCGTTTGGTATGGGAAAAATTTAAGTAGGGAAAGGAAGGGGAGGGAAGATTTTGAGGGATGAGGGAATATAAGTTGTTTGATAGAAAAAAAAAAATGAAGGCCGACAGTTGGTAAAAATTCATACAATATATATTTTACCCTAAAAAGTAATTAATTCAAAAGGCAAAGGAAAGATATAATTTTTTTTCTAAAATAATATTTTTTTAAAAAACATCATCTTATCAAGTTCAAATTTGTCTAAAATATTTTTCCGCTATGTATGAACTTGTCTAAAATATTATCCCTTCAAGTTCGAATTTGTCTAAAATATTCTCCCGCCATGTACAAACTTGTCTAAAATATTCTCCCACCAAGTTCGAACTTATCTAAAATGTTATCTCGCCAAGTTCAATCTTATCACATAAGTTTGAATTTATTGCATAAATTCGAATTAAATCCTATTTTCTTGCATTAAAGAAAAAAATATTTTATGGGGGGTAAATATGCCCGAAAGCGTCAATATTTATGTGAGAATTTGAGTCCCTACCAATTGATGAAATCTTATCTTCCCACCTTTAAGAAAAGATTGGACAAGTTCCCGAAAGATTGGACACAAAAAGTATATCAAACAAGAGAACTTATCCATCTTCCCTTCCCTTCCCACCTGTTCCGCCCAAACAGCCCTTCCTATCGGTCTCACCATTGGAACTCTTATTGTCTCATTCAAAAAATGAATAGGACCTGCAAAGTCACCAAGTAATTCTTTCTTTCATTTCTCATTCCCCATTATGCAACTAACGGTCCATTTTGGAATGCGTTGGCAACAAAAAAGCTCGGTGGAAGGATCAATGGGAGAAAGAGCCGAAGGATTAGTGTTTGGGTTAGCTTTTTCTTCACTAGGAGTTCGGTGAGCATTGAGGCCACTGTAGCTTTTCCGGACTCTCCAATTTGTAACTTATGGAGAGCATTGGTGGCACAACCGAAAATTCCTCCTCCATCTCTAGATTTAAGCCCTCACCAACTCCACATCTATCATAATCGACTCTCAATGATTTGTTATCGAAGATACCCCACTAGAATAATCTTATGGTTGACTGAGATCTAGAGCGAGGCGGCATAAGCATAAGGAATGGAGAGAAAAGGGGATCTACAAACTTGATTGGGTTTGGGCAACCTCGATTTGATTTTATCGGAGAGAATGAAAACTAAAGAAGATGAGTGAGAGATAGAGCGATGGAGCTCATGGTTGAGAGAGAGACGAACGACGACATAGAGAGGCAATGAGAGAGAGAATGGAAAAAAGATTCATACATGTTCATAGAATATTTTTATTAGCAATATAACTATTATTTAGTACCTCAGATAAGTAATCCAATTAACAATGTACTATTATTTAGTTTCATAGATTTTTTTTAATAATAATTTAACTTTTTTTTTTAATAAAAAATTTAATTTGATTTTTTATCTTCAATTATTGCAACATATACGACTAAATAATATATATATATAGTATTCAATAATATTCATACCTTTTTTTCGTCATTTTTCATCTTAACCAATATTTAAATAATAATTTAAACACGTCCCCGTTTGGAAGTTGGAACAAAGTCACTTCGCCACCATCAATCCAAGGCTTTTTGACCCTTTCGCCCTTAATTAATTAATTAATAACTAAAATGCCCATATGTAAAACCATATCACCTTTTCGCCCCTTTTTAGTCGATTACAACCCGATATGTAGTCGACTAAACAGTGTTTTTTTCTTTTTTATGTTTTCCTGTAATGTAATCAACTAAGGTACAGTACTTAGTCAATTACACTATGCCAGATCTATTTTTTTTAAACCCCATATAGGGCAAATCAGAACACCCTTATAGTCGATTAAACTACCCAAGCCTCTCCCCCTCGAAAGGTTTTCCCTAAAGCTCCTTGAATCTGTTGGTGGGTTGAGAAGGGATCTAAAATCTCGTGGCATTTGCATTGAGAAGGGATCTAGGGATATATATATATATATATATATATATGAATATCAATATGAAAATGCTTGCTGTCATGAGGCGCTGAGTATCTAATGGAATAGGGAAAAATTTGCTAATATATGTAAAGGTTAACGTTTAGCATGGGAAAAACCTAGTTTGGAAAGATAGGTTAGGATATTGTTACTACCAATTTTATGTCACTCTTCCAATTACTACCACTTTTCCACCATTAGATTAGAATCTCAATAGGAGAGAGAAATAATAAAGGTAGATGAGATTCTGATCTAACGGTGGAAAAGTGGTAGTGACTTAATAGTGACAATATCCTATCCCGTGAAAGATATACATATATTGTGTGTGTGTGTGTGTAACGCTGCTTATATAAAAAGGGGAAGAGAAAGATTTTTACTGATATATATATATATATATGATGTACTATATATATATATATATAATAATAATAATAAAAATGTATTTTTATGTTATCGGTATTTATAAACTCTTATATAATAGGATCTAATCTAACTAATTCCTATATTATTTCACTTATAATATTATTTACAAAATAATATGTATATAGTGAAGCATATTTTACGTGGTGTGAGTATTTATTAAATTCCTAATTTAAAGAGTTTAGATTAATTGTAGAGAAATAATAATAATTAGTGAAATAATAATAAATAAATAAGAATAAATATATTATTTCACTTTTCTCTTTATTATTAATCAATAATTTCCTTTATTATTTATTTCCCTTTTTAATAATAATAACAAATATTATTTTATTATTATTATTATTTCTCTACAATTAATTTAAACTCTTTAATGAATTATGAGTCTATTTCCAAAAGCCCATGATATAGTGAAATTAGTTCAACGAAAGGGGAAAAAAAAGAGTTGATTTGGACAGTTCGACATAGCTTGAAAGGTTGATGAGCTTATGTGAAAAAAGCCACTTATAATAGAAGTTATTTTTTTTCAACTTACGGTAAAAAATATTAGGGATAAGTGATCTAATAAGAAATGAACTACTATTAAATATACATTTATATGTATTCCAATTTATTCATTCGAATGTATTTAGGGAAAATTACATTTAAATACCATTTGAATTTACGAAACCCCCAAATGCTTATTAAATTTGTTAAAGGACTTAAAGGTACCAAGTACCATATTGGGATTTTCAAATTTGGGTGAATTTACCCTTTTGCTCTTAGTTTTAAAATAAATTAAAAAATAAAAATGACCCTCGCCGGAAGGTCATCATGGCCGACTAGGGATGACTAACCAACGATACCAGAATCGCTGACGCTTGGGCTCCGGCCACCCGGTGGCCTTGAGGTATTTACAATTACCAATTTTTCAATGGCATTTGCTAGTTTCGTAATGGTATTTACCAGGTTAAGTTCTTAGGTTTACCACATATGTCTCTGATGAAACAAGAAATAAAGGTAAATTATAACAAATCTTTTAATGGCACTTACCAATTCTTCAATGATATTTACTAGTTTTATAATGGTATTTACCAGTACCTTCTTCAAATAAATGTCACTTATAACAAACCTTGTAATAACAATTACCAATTCTTCAATGACATTTACAAGTTTAGTAATGATAATTACCAAATGCTTTTGTCAAGTTTTTCACAAATGTCTCATGAAGCAACAAATAAGAACAAATCTTGTAATGAGAATTACTAATTCGTTAGTAGCATTTACAAGTTCAATAATAGGATTTACAAGAGTGTTTGTTGATGGAAAAATGTTAAGAAGAATATATATATTTGTTAATGCATATATATATATATATATTAAAGAAACCAAATGGCCAAGTGGTTGGGCCATTTGGCTCCCATGAAATTGGAGTGGGTTCAAACCCCATCTACCTCACTTTCAATGAATCTTTTTTTTTCAAAAAAAAACGATTCAACCCCACCCAAAAAAAAAAAAAAAAAAAAAACCATTGCCGAATCTTAAGCGACCTATGGCCGAGCCCAAACATCGACGGTTGTAAGCCGTTCGATGGTCGGTCCTTCAATGCCAAACCATGCCGTCTGTAGCCGATCCTTCACGGCCAACCGTAGTAGCCCTCCGTGAGGTTTATTTTTCTTTTCTTTTTTTAATTTATTTAAAAACTAAACGTAAAAGGGTAAATTCACCTGAATTTGAAAAATTCCAATATGGTCCTTGATACCTTTAAGTCCTTTAACAAATTTAACAGCATTTGAGGGTTTCGCAAATTCAAATGGTACTTAAATATAATTTTCCCATATATTTAATTAAGTACTCTAAAGTTTTTTAAATTTTTTAATAATAATTTAATCTTCTTATCAATTTTAAATTTAAATTTTTATCTTCAACTATCACAATATATATAACTAACAATGTATGTATGTCTTATTCAATAAATTTTATGTTATTTTCAGTCATTTCTCATCTCCACTAACTTTTCCCCTCAATATTCAATAAATTTTATGTCATTTTAGTCATTTTTCATCTTTACTAACTTTTCAAACGTTATTCCAAATAAGAGCCCATCCGGATAAAAGTCATTTCTCAAGTACCATTATTCTAAACACAAATCACATATACAATATGACTTTTATCCTATCTTTTATTTGTAAAAGTCCATATAAAAAAAAAAAAAAATCAATTTTATGACCGTTATCTCAAATGGGTATTATATATCTTATTTCCATAGTTATACCAAACACACTTTTATCCCCACCTTCAGCTCCAATTCTGCTTCAATTTCCACTTTTATCTCTATAAAAACTCTTCTATGTGTCCTTCTCTAGCGCTTCTTATAGATGACCATTGGGCTGCCAAATTTTGACATAAAAATTAAAACAATTATATAAGTTAACTTTTTAGCTTTGACTACAACCAGTCACTTTTATATAGTTAGTTATTCGCCATTTCTAATTATAAGACCTAGTTGATTTTTTTAAAGAGATTAAGGAAACTAATTAAATTATTTTAAAATATTTTTATTTTTATTTTTTTCTTCAAACTAATTAGTTTAACTAATAGATTAATATATAATCTAAGAATACACAACATATGAAATGATTAAGTAACTTATTTAGCTTTCTTAATCTCTCCAAAAAAAAAAGTCAACTAGGTCTTATAATTAGGACCGTAGGTAGTAATAAGTTTTATTTGGCAAGTAATAAATCATTATTTCAATTTATTCACAATTTTTATACATTCGCTATATTTGATTAGTTATTAACAACATTTATTTATTAAGTAAAA
Source organism: Acacia acuminata (assembly GCA_019022655.1). Lineage (NCBI taxonomy): Eukaryota > Viridiplantae > Streptophyta > Magnoliopsida > Fabales > Fabaceae > Acacia > Acacia acuminata. Next base: position 490,645 of record JAFJYI010000153.1, on the reverse strand, counting down.
ATATCACTCTTTTAGACCATTCATGATTTTTATATAGCTATTCACTATATTTTATTAGCTATTAACAAATTTCGTTTAACAAGTAACAATAATAATTTTTTAGGTTATTCATCACTTTAGTATAATTATTCATTATATTTCATTAATTATTAACAACTTTCATTTAATAGGTCCATGTTCATAAAAGTTGCACAAGGTTTTAGTTGGTTGTTGAGGCTTAACATAACCCTTTTCTTTTACCTGGACGATTGGTTATAAAACATACTCTCTTGTCTTAATTATAGAACATATTTTGAAGTTGGTCTTGGTCCTAATTATAAGACCAAGTTTTAATTTTTGTCAATTTCTTCCTAAAATACCCTTATTGATATTTTCTCAATAATAATATAATAATACACCTATATATTTTATAAAGTAAGTAATGCTTGTAACTCATTAATCTCACATAAACCTCAATTAACAATTATACTTTTTTTTTTTTTTAATAAAATAATTTTGAACAATTTTGTCATATCTTTCCTATATCACCCTATTTTGAGTATTCGTCAATAACGTGCCTCTTTGTATAATATAATTCATGGTAATAATAATCTCATGATATCTTCAAATTCAACACTATTTGAGATTTATTATTATTATTATTATCGATCCAGTCTCTTTCTAACTGGGATGCCCAAATTAAAAATCACTGTTGAGTTTATTTATTTGTTCGATACCTAAACAAAAATATTCGGCGGAGCATTGAGTTAGAATTTTTCCTTTATTTGTTTGTCACCTAAAAAACTAAGGGTATTTTAGAAAAATATATATAATTAACTAATTTAACTTCTTTCATTAATCTCTCTAAATTCTGATAAATAGTTTATATAATTAAGACCGAAAAGAGTAGTTATTTACTATATTTTATTAGCTATTAATAACTTTTGTTTAGAAGGTAATAATACCACTCTTTCTAGTCATTTGCCTGCAGCTGGAACGGTCTCCGACGAGGTGATGGATAACCACTTTAGGGACATTTTTGCTTTTTTCCTTAAATTTCAAAATCCCATTTTGGGATGTCCCACTCTTTCTAATCATACTTGATAAGTGATGTTTGGCAACATTAAAAAAAAAAGTTTTTCAAGCACTTTTTTTAGGGTGAGACAAATTTTTTTTTTTTATATACTTAGTTCGAAAACCATAAAAATACCTCTAAAAATATTTTAAAAAATTAATTCGATTGAATTACGAATGAGCTCACCAGGTAATTTGGACTCAAAACAAACAGCGACTAACTCGAGACTCAAAAATATGAATTTTGGACAACGGCAAAAATGTTTTTTACTTTTTTTTCGACCAATAATCATTTAATAAATGACGGTACATCATTTTCTCCTCGACTATCAAATACACGGATAAAGACGAATCTCTTATCCTTTCTTTGCTGACGATGAATATTAAAAACGGGAAAAAGGAAGAAAACATCGAATCATCGATCTTATCCATTAATATCCATCACGCTAAAAACTTTCCTTATAGACCATCCATGCCTTCCAAATCTTCAAACTAGTCTCTATCTGTCTATTCCATTGAAAGCTCTGCCTTACAATACCGAAAGGAGCGACCTTTCATAGGTTCCAACGAAAACAGTGGAAATCGTTCAGATTATATATATATGCACACATATGCACTGAATCAAACCAAAGAAACCCATAAAGGGTATTCGAAGAAGAACTCAGAAATGGAGCTGCTGAAGAATCGCTTGGTGGAAGCTCATAGAAAAGGACCAGTTCATGATGATGATGATGATGATCTTGTTCATTCTTCTTCTTCATCTTCTGGGATTTCAAGTGGGTCATCAATGGAATCTGATTACTCGGAAGACGAAACATCCAGTAAATTTCTTCCATCTTCATCAGCAGCAGCACGTGACTCTCTGAGCGACTTGTCCTCTCTGTTGCAGCAACTTCCCATTAAGTAATTAAGCGAGCTTGAGCTTGATTCTTGAGTTTGAGTTTCTGGGTTTGTGATTTGAGTTAAAAAGATTGTATCTTTATGTTGCAGGATGGGGCTTTCGAGGCATTACGATGGGAAATCACGATCATTTACTTCATTGGCGAATGTGAGGAGCTTGGAAGATCTAAGGAAGGAAGAAAATGCAGAGAAGAAGAAGAGTTGCAGAAGAAGCTATGGAGGAGGAGGATTACGGAGAACTAATGCATTATCGAGGAATATTGGTAAGAAGGAATGGAATTCAAGGAGGCCACCAATTCCTCATCCTCATAGATCCACCATTTCTAATCAAACTCCTCTGTTTGCTTGAATCACTGTTTTCAAAGACTGCTTCGGATTTTCTTGTTTGGATGCTGCAGAGAAAATTTATGTGATAATCGGATTTCATGATCTCCATTTATTTATATATATCTGCTTACTCTTTTGAGAAGCAATTCTCAATCAGGGTCTGAAATTTTTTCTTTATTACAAAGGCAAAGCTTCAGGGTTTGTGTGGTTTCGTGGGGATGGGATGGCAGAAAAGCGAGGGGAGGGCAGTGAGGGGAGGGAGGGAAAGACGTTGTTTGGTTTGACGTTGTTTGGTTTGTAAGGGTAAATAAGGGTAAATTTGGTTTGAGGGAAGGAAAGGGAAGGGAAGGGGAGGGGAGGGGAGGGGAGGGGGAGGGGAGGAAGAGAAAAATTTTGTGGGCCCTATAACTTTGATCCCAATTTTTCAAGGGAAGGGAAGGGAAGGGGAGGGGAGGGGAGGGGAGGGAGAGAAAAATTTTGTGGGCCCTATAACTTTGATCCCAATTTTTCCTCCTTTCATTTTTTTTTCTCTCCCCTCCCCTCCTCTTCTCTCAAACCAAACTTACCCTAGGGTGTGTTTGGTTGGGGGGAAGGAGGGGAGGAGGGAAGAGGGAGGAAAATGGAGAGAGAGAAAAGTTATTTGTGGTGGTCTTGTAAAGTTTTCTCCCCCTTTTAATATTTTCCTCCATTTTCCTCCCTCCTCCCTCTCCTCCCTTCCCCTCCCCCCAAACCAAACATACCCTAAGGGAGAAGGAGAGAGGAAAATGATATGTTATCTTATTTGGTTTGTTAGAGGGAAGGATTGAGGAAAATAATCCTTTATTTGGTTTAAATGGGATGAGGAGGATGGTTTGACATTTTGACTCTCTTCCCCTCCAAAATTTTGAAGCAAATGAGAAGAGGGGATCATTTTCCCTTTTCTCTTATCCCCTTCCTCAAACTAATTAGGGTCTGTTTGGTTTAGTGGAGGAGAGGGAAGAAGATGAATTCTAATGAAGGGTTGGGAGGGGATGGAAGGGAATGAATTTTAATATTATCTCGTTTAAATTAATTAGAGGAGGAGAGGTGAGATATTTTAATATTATCTTGTTTGGTTTAAGAGATCGGGGAAGAGAGAATATTTTTATGTAGACAATTTTACCCTTATTTTATTTAAGTTGCTTTCTAAACTTTAATATTTATTTAATGAATATAATTGTAAATGATAGTTAATATATAAAATTATAATTTTATAATTATAAAAATAAAAATAAGTATAATTAAAATTAATATCTTATATATACTAATACATATTGAATAAGTGTGTATGCACGAGTGTGTTTATATATTGGTTTATATAGGGTAAAAAGAAAAATACACACGTGTTTTTACCTTCGAAAGCCCAAAGACTATATACTTTTTTCTAGCAAAAAATACATGTGGTCACATTTAAAGAGCAAAAATCACACCACCGGTAAAATCTAACTTAACGATGCATTTGGAATAGAAAATGCCATATTTACAACATTTACCCGAATTTTGAACATGAAAAGTCATTTACAATAAAAAAAAAAAGTTATATTTATAACAAGAAGTGTTGTATTTATAACAAAATTTAAAATCCGCCATATTTACAACGAAAATGTCATATTTACAACAACATTTAAATACCCGAATTTTGAACATAAAAAGGTCATTTACAATAGAAAAATCTTTAGATTTACAATGGGAAGTCTTGTATTTACAATAAAATTTAAAATCCGGCCATTTACAATGAAAAAATTCATATTTACAACAAAGCTAGATTTTAACGGTATTGGTGTGACTTTTACTCCTAAAATATAACTACATGTGTATTTTTGCATATGGTCTTGGCCCCGAAAATAAAGATACGTGTATTTTTTTTCTCCTAAACCCGTTTATATAATATAATCACATATTTAATACTTACTTGAATATATATATATATATATATATATATGAGTTTATCGTTTGTTATGTCACTAGACATTAGATTATGTCAAGCCACCCCAAAACTACATCGTTTTGGGAGTTACGAGAATTAATAAAGGGTGTTTTTGTATTATTTTTTTTGTATTTATTATATGAATTTTACCCAAATATCCTTCATTAATTCTCTAACCCCAAAACTACGTCGTTTTGAGGTTAGAAGAATTAATGAACTCTCAAAACAAATAATTTTGGGGTTGGGGGAATTAATGAAGATCTTTTGGTAAAATTCATATAATAAATACAAAAACAAAAGTACAAAAACACCCTTTATTAATTCCCTTAACTTCTAAAACGACGTAGTTTTAGGGTGACATTGAAATGCATGTCAGTGACACGACAAACGATAAACTCATATATATATATAGCATTATGACCTTTACCACAACAATGCTGTCCATAGATCAAATTATTTCGTAGATTGGATTTCACTTGACTGTCTACGGCTCTATTACATGTACTCGGGGTAAAAGTTTTGTATAAATGTGTCGCCATGCTATTAAGTATTTTGATTTAAGTTCTTTTCTTTCTTTCCAAGAGGTGGAATAGAATAACCCGGTTGAAGTGTACTGATCATACGTCTGTAATGCATTTTATGTCCTATAATAGGCACTATTCTTTTACCCTTTACCGGGAGTTGATGACTATTCATAGCTATTACTTTGACACCAAAGAAGAATTCGACCCAATGCTATATTTCTATTCTAGTTGATCCTGATTCGACATTAGAAGTATATTGATTTTTTCCCCAATAACCAAATACTTTTGTCTGTAAATACTGCATATTTGATTCTATCCATAAATCTATTTTCTTCCCTATAAGTTCTAGTCTCAATAAGGGAAGAAAGGTGCCATTGTCTCAAGGACTGACCCTTAACCTGGCTAAAGGAAAAGGGTGATACCAAGGGCCCTGAAAATATCAAAGTCATCTACTGTGCATCAAGTAGTGGCATACCATGTGGTATTATATACACAATAACTCTTATCATCACTCCACATCCATCACCGCTCGGCATCATCATAATCTTGGCACATATATATGATTCCAAACATGATTTATAAAATAATACATCGTCTGAATAATAATTAAGATGACAATATTATTTCAGTTAAGAAACCATAAGAAGTATATTATCCATAACATAAATATCACTAATCATTCCAAAATAAATCTCACAAGACAACTTCATTACCAATGCAATTTCATAGATTTATATAGTTAAAAACCACTCACAAGCAAGTACAACAAGTGAAAAGTGGTTACCTCAAATTCTTGACACGAGAACTAAACTTGAGAGATATTAAGTCACTCTAAAAATAAATATAATAATTATACGTTAATAGAATTACCAAAAATATAATAATTAATTAAACTATAATTGTCTCATTTAATTTTCTTAGAAGATTTGACAATTTTATTTATTCCTCGAATCATAGTTATAATATTATTTCCTTCCTTTATAAATTATTTCTCACTAATTATGATCATCAAAATATCACGACATCCTCAATTAAACAAAAATACCCAATTTCCTACAATATAATTTTCACCTAAAAAATTTAAATAATCATATTTATAAACATTAAATCCAATCTATTTATTCCTCAATATAACCTCCAATAAATAAATTATAAATTCCAATATAAAAGATCTATTCTCACAAACCTAATACTGGCTAATATAAACATAACTCAGTTTATTAAACAAATCTTCAAATCTCCATAAAATCTTATTAAACTCTAATTTAAATTCCAAATCCCAACTCAAAGTTCAAGATTTAGCAAAACTAAACTAATTAAACCAACATTATTAACATCTCTAGTAATCCAAATAAATGCTTTAAACCTCATTTAATTGGTAAATATATCCTATAAAACAAAAATCCTAAATTCTTTTAAATAGAAAATAAATTTAAATTCCCTACAACAACCAACTAACAAATCTAAACCGATTAAATTTATTTATTAATCATGCTCTTCATATATACGCTTATCTATTATCAAAACTCAAAACTTTGTCAATATTCTAATCCCAAAATTTTCAATAATCAATACTATATTACCCTCATTAGAAAGAGAAAAATACGTAGACAACTTTCATGAAGAAATTTTATTGAAAATAAATTAATTTAACTATCTAAATGATCTTACAAAATAAATAACTTATCTTAAAAACTTAAATAAACTCCTTTTTCTTCTCTATCTCTTCTACTCTCCCTCCCTCTCCCTCCCTCCCCACAGCTTCCCTCCCCACAACTTTCTCCGGTCTCACACTCTCTCCCGTACACACTATTTCAATCACACCCACCACACCTATATAAATTGCTGCCACAACCAAACAATATAATATTATATAAATTGTTGGGCCCGAGGATAGTATACAAAATAAGACCTTGGGGCCAACAAGGACAAAACAGTTGTATAAAATAATAAATATAGCATTTCTTTGCCCTAGAATGACAATAAATAAATAAATACAACACTAATATTAAAATAGGCCTATAAAGCTCATGACTCATATGCTTCTGGCTGCTTCCCTGGGCCTCTATTAGAATTAAAGGCCTCGCTTAAAAATATTAACAACGACGAGATGAGATATAAAGTCTCAAGAACCAAAATCAGCTTTATAAAATATGTAAGAAATGATTGCAAATCGAGAAGCAAGTCTAACTAACATAATAATAATAATAATAATCTCAATAGTTAAACATTACATAATACTTTTAACGATTAAAACTACCCTTATTTATCTGTCATGCTCCTCCTTATATCTTTTGGACGTGGTACAACTTATTAGTGATAGTATACCAGGCCAAATATTAGCTAGTCACTTTAAAAATATTGCCTTCTCCCATGCCACTAGCGATATACTGTAACAAGAAGGTGTCCGTCCCAAACAATCAACTCAAAAAACCAGTAAGAATGATAGCCGATATGCACAATTTCACTATATCTCTTCCATACAACCTAACATATCTCATAATAAAGAAACAATATATCAATATAGTTTTCAAAAACATTTTACAAGATTATCATTTTATATACAACATTCAATCACAAACATCGTAATTATCATAACAGTAACAATCTTAATAAGAATCCTAACTTATATATACAAATTGAAAATTACACTACTTCACCGAACTAAGTTCATATTCGAACATACACATAATTTTTTTATAGCATATACAAGTAGTATAGATGAATGTAAGGTTTAGAAAATACCTTACATCACAAAGCATGCAAATAGAATAAATTAATCTGATTACCTCAACTCCAAGCTTAACTTTAACTTGAGGAGAAAAATATGAATAATCACCAGTAACAAGAAAGTTCTATAATATCAACGAAGAAACCAATCAACAATAAAATAAATAAGTTATACAATTCAACTCTCAAAAACCCAATTTCATCTGCAACCATTATCCTCAACATCCTAATTTCCTTAACAATCATTAACCTCAACAATCCAAGGTTATAGATCATTCCTCATGAACTCAAATCACTCACTAAAATACTTAGATGACCTTTACACCATTCTCTTAAATCAATCACTCAATTTCATAAGTTAAAGTTTCACCTTCGACACACTCAATCATAAAATTATCAATATCAACATCTTAGACCGATTAAATCTCTTTTCTAACTTATATGAGTATAACTTAATTATTAAATAACTCTTGAAACCTCCATATAATCAAAATCATATCAAACTTTAACTCAAATATCAAATTTTAACTTATAATTTCATATAGCTCAAAATCTAATAAAACTAAACTGATTAAAATTTTAATAATATCTCCAATAACCCAAATAAATTGTTTAACCCAAATTCAATAGGCAAAAAAGTCTTAAAAAATAATTTATCATATGTTTATAAAAGAAATTAATTATAAAAAAATCGAATAATAAATATAAACGGATTAAAGTTAGCTATTAGTCTTCCTCTACTTATCCATAGTTATCTATTGTCAAAATTTAAAAAATTTCCAAAACCCTAACCTCAAAATTATTTCTAATTAATACAATATTACCATTGTTAGAAAGATAAAAATATGTGAAATAACTTTTATAAAGAGAGTTTATTGAAAAGAAATGAATTTAATCATCTAAATGATCCCAAATGAAACCCTACATTGAAAATACAAAGTAACGGCGCTGCTGAGACTCTTCGAACAGGATAGGATTCTCTTCACTGCCTTTTCATCTGCTCCCTTTCCTTTTCTTAATGTGGCTGTTTGGCGAGGAAAATGGCAAGAGAAACAATTACTGTTAATGTGTGAATGGGGCCATTGCTAATGAATTTACTGAGGCAGAATACGATTAACTGTGCAAGAATAACTAGATAATTCTTGTAGCTGCTAAAAATTATTAATGAGTTTAGTCGTTTTTATAAGCTCCATATTTAATGTATTTTTTATTTTATTTTGTCTCTAATTAATTATATATCTTTTTCAGGCTGCTAGTGGTTGCAGTCGTCATGCTTGGTCCTCCGGTGGGTCGACCGCAATGGTCCTCCGACGAGGGTCGGTTTTCCCCTTTTTTAAAAAAACTAAGGGTAAAATGATAAATTCACTCGAATTTGAAAATTGCAATATGGTCCTTGGTATCTTTAAGTCTTTTTAACAAATTTAACAGTACATTTGAGGATTTTACAAATTCAAATGGTATTTAAATTTAATTTTTCCCTTTAGTTTATTATATATTCTTTTTTCTTTTTTACTTTTCACGCTTCTTTTTTCCATTTCACTTTAATTTTTTTCAAACACGTTTTTTTTTTCTTTTATCTTAAATTATTTTTTTCTAATAAATTAATTTGATCCTTTCATAACAAAACAATAAATTATTATTATTATTATTCTTCCTAATTTTTATTCCATTGTATTACTATTATTATCTCATAATTTCTTTTTGTCGTTACATAATATTTTTCTTAATGAATTCTTTTCATTTCAATAATTACATGATAAATTCTATTTTGGGGGAAAATATGGATTTTATTGTTCACATTTTCACTCTTCCACATTTATCTCTCTACCCTAAAGTCTTGATTATCCTAGCGGCCCTTCTCGGCAAAAAGCATTTTTTGACTTTTCAAGTACTTTTTCCCCACACTGTCCCGTTGATGGAAGCAACATCATTAGCCTTGTGGCCAATGCTTTACATTTGCTTTGTGGCTTAATTATGGCCAATGCTTTACATTTGCTTTGTGGCTTAATTATGGCCAATGCTTTACAGCTTTTGTGTATGTATACAGTATACTTGTGATTGGCAATAAAAAAAAAAAAAAAAGGTTTATATTTGTGATTGTTTGGATGCTGAAGTCTCATCCATCAGTTGTTGATACCGCTGTATCCTTGACTATATTGGGTTATCTGTTTTTACAAACTCAATATGAAGTTTTTATTCTTCTTCTTGGTTTTAAACATAGAGCATCCCTAAGCATTTTGAATTTGTGTCTAATCTCTTTTGAGTCAGGTACGTTATAGATAAAGTCCTCCCACTAAATGCATTTTCGATATTCAAATTTGTGTTCTTCTCTTTATTAAAATGAGGCCACTTATTATTTCAATTAGCAACTTGTTGGTTTTTTATTTTTTCTCTTATTTTGTGTGTGTGTGTGTTTGTGTTTTTTTTTTTTTTTTTTTTGGTTTTTTACTCTGTTACTAATTTGGACCAGCTCATTGTGTCTGTTTGATTAGTAATTTGGACTAGCTCATTGTGTCTATTTGATTTAGTGGTAGGAGTTCGTATAAGCCTCCTTATGTCTATAGAAGTGATTATAAAACATGTTTATCTTATTTAGATAAGTTTTATAAAATCTCAATCAACCGTCATGAATTTCTTCAATTTACCTTGTGCTCCAAAATTTTCGCTCCATTCTTTAAACATATTTTGCCTATTAATTTTCAATCAATGCAATTCAATTAATATCATTTTAAACATTATACTTAACATGAATTTTTAACCTATTTTAAATGATAAAATAGCAATAATGTTTAAATATTCATGTGTTTATTAAATCATATTTAATAATGATTATTAAATATAATCATGAAATTGTAAATAGCTTTATTGAACTTATAGCCCTTTTGGTAATTATATCCTACAAATAATTTTAATAAAAAAAGCTAAATATAATCAAAATTCTTTAAAGTCATTTATAAAAAAATCCAAACAGAAATTACGAATAATCAATGTGGCTTTTAACATATGTCACTTATAAAAAAATCACAATCATCTAAAACCACATATGTTCAGCACTAATTCAAATGAGCATTAAGAGTGTGTTTGGGAAGACGTGAGAGCTCATCAATAGTAAATTATGTTGGAAAAACAATTCTACCACTAACTCAAATAAATTTATTACATTTAAGGTAGTGCGGTATAAAGGAATTTGAGGAGGGAATTTTTATGAGTTGGATTTAAAAAATTTAGAGAAATAAGGTTATAAAATTTTAATGAAGAAAAAAATATAAGATGAAAGATTAAAAAAAAAATTAATTAAAAATTTTCAATCCCACACCTGTAACTTTTTTAAATAAAATTTATAAGAAAAAAAAATGTCCCCTCCCCCTTATGCCAAATAACTCCTTTGGACCTATTTGGTTTGAGAGGAGGAGTGGAAAGGAGGATATTAACCAAATTGTCATTAATGAGAAGAATATTATTTTTTTGTTGAAAGTATATCTTTAAAATATTGAAAAATTTCTATGGGCTATTTAGTGAAGATGAGAGAAAAAATGTCCCCTCCCTCATTTTTTGTTGAAAATATAACTTTAAAATAGCATATCTTAAACTAAAAAATAAAATAAAAACTAATTATGACCCTACTAATCTAAACATACACTAATATACACTAATACCCTGTTTGGCATGCATGACCCCATGAAAATGGAAATGGAATTGAATTCCATGACCGTGGCATGTTTGGTACACCTGAAGTCATATGGAATTTATTTCCATATGAAAGCCAATCCATCAAAACATCACATAACCTATGGAATTCTTAAAAATTCCATGGAATTCTCTTTTTGCCCCTCTCTTTCATCTCCTTCAACCTATTCCCGCCGGCGACCTCCAGTTCTATGTTTCAAGGTTCAGGTCGTCCCTTTCCACATTACCTTGCCGTTGGCGAAACCCCTTGTGCAACAGCGACTCCAGCGGCCACCACAAGTTGGGTTCATGTGCTTTGCCTTCTTCCCCACGCAGATATGAAACTTGGATCTAGAACGGTGGCTGAAGGTCGACGACGGCTTATCTTCTCCGTCTTCGTGCCAAAGCATGACAATGGCCTCCGTCTTCTATAGATCTGTGTTTCATGGAAGTTTCAAGGAAGAGGGAGGCTTCTACAGATATTCTACAAATCTGCGTTTTAGCTTTGATTGCCAGTGCTATGGTGTGAATGGTTGGTGGGTACTGGGTAGTCGGAAGTTCAAGGAAAAGGAAGGCTTCTACAGATCTCTGACTTCTAAAGATTTGCATTTCAGCGTCCATGGGTGGTCGGAAGTTTCAGGGAGAGGGAGGCAGAAGGAATTTTTTTTCCCCTTCTTTTTTTAAGCTGTTTAAATTTCCATGTGGTATATTTTGTTCTCTTAATTTTATAAAGTATATTTTTTGTCTTATATTTTTAAAGGGTTTAATATTTCTTTTTTATCATGATTTTTTTTTTGTCATTCACATAAAAAGTAAGTGGGTCTATTATAAAGAAAAGAAAGAGAAGATATTAGTGCGGTCTATTTACTTTTATGTGTGGCAGAAAAAGCGAAACATCAAACTTTTTTAAAAAACGGTTAATTAACGGAAAATGTTAATACAACAAGCTCAAGTAGTGATGAAACAAAACATTTTAATTTAAATATAATATATTTATATTATTAAAATAAAATAAACCAACAAGTCACTAAATTGAAGTTTTACTGATTAGATTATTAAATTACCTTTTTAATAGAATTGATTTTTGATATGAATTGCTTCATTAAGTTTTTTTTAAAATATTTTTCAATGTAAATATATTTTAAATTTAAGATTAATAATATTTAATTACATATTTATCATTTTCTGTTAGCAACATAATAATGTTAGAATTAAAATAAAAAAATTATATTTTATTAATCTAGGGATCAAAATTATACTTTATATAAAATTAAAATACTAAAGCTATACTTTAATCTTTTAAAAAAGCTTTAATTTTTCATTAGAGGGGCATTTCGGTCTTTTCATTTAAAAAGTGGGTTTCATTTCCAAAACATACTAAAACGTAATTTTAAACTCTTCTCCGTTTTCATTTCCATTTGCATCTCCATCTCATGTACATATTCATCTCCATTTCTATCAAAACCAATTCTGCTTACCAAACGGACCTTGAGCGCTAAGGCTGTGTTTAAAGTGATGTTACGTGCTTGTTAAGAAAATCCAAAAAAAATAAAAAAAAAAAAATTAAATTTTACTCTTGCTTCTAGAAAAGTCAGTTTGAGCTTTGAGCTTTTTTTTTTTTTTTTTTTTTTTTTTTAATGTTTGGTGGGGGGGGATCACCAAAAAATTACGTTCACGGTAGAATTGACCATGGAATAGTCTAAGAGGGAAGGACGTCCTTACTCCGTATTCTGTCAACTGGTTTATAGAATTGACCATGGAATAGTCTAAACTTATTTAAATAGAGTTGACCCATATTTCCAACTCTTTGCTGTGATGCTGTAATGAAGAGTTCCAATTTTTTTTAATAAAATCAAGAGTTATAAAACATATTTGGAGATTTAATATTAATATACATATAAGACATAATTTTTTTTGGCTAAAATATACTTTTAGTCCTTTAAATTTACATGAGGTATACTTTTTAATTAATTAACTTTATAAAGTATACTTTTATTCTTATAATTCTAACACCGTTAATTTTGCTAACGGAATATACAAGCTCAGTGATAACGGTGTAAACTTAAGTGATGACTATATAATTAAGGGAACAAGATTTCTCCTCGCATTCTTAGAGATAGAGTTATCTCCAGGTGACCCTAAAATTACGTCGTTTTGAATTAATGAAGGGTATGTTTGTAATTTTTGATGAATTAATGAAGGGTGCAAAATTACGGAAACACTCTTCATTAATTCACCTGAAATTACAAACACACCCTTCATTAATTCAAAACAATGTAGTTTTAGGGTCACCGGAGATAACTTTATCTCCGGTGGACAGGAGAAATACTTTTCCCTATAATTAAATGCTATTAAACCTAAATTTAAAATATGGGTAAACTGAAAAATATATAAAATTTGTGTTGTTAAATGTTATTAATCATTATTTAAGTTCATCGTCAAGGTCTTTTTAAGTTAGCGATATTAACGGTGTTAGAATTTTAAACCAAAAGTATACTTTATAAAGTTAAGGGACCAAAAGTATACCTTATGTAAAATTTAAAGGATCAAAAGTATACTTTAACTTTTTTTAATGATTAAAAAAATGACTAGAGTATTTTAAATAAATCTATCTTATATTAAAGTCTAGAGGAAGTATATGTCTATTTAATGAGTTTGTGGGGGGATTGGAATTTGGAAACATCTTTTTAGATCCAATGTTGGGGCAAAGAAATATTCAATCTTTGTTTGAAATATTAGAACTTGAATTTATGCATCAGTCGTGGCTTTATTTTTTCAAGTATGTGAATTAATTTCTTATAAATACGATTTGTTTTTATGAAATTTATACTTTATATTTATTTAAATACATATATTTTTTTTGTTAAGGTATCTTTTTCACATTTTTATGGCAAGTATTTCAATTGATATAATCCGTACAGTTGTGATAAAATTCAGAAAAGTATGTAATTAAAAGAAAGCTTAGAAAATATCAATACAATAAGAAACTATACGAAATAGTTTTTTTTTTTGGGAGCTTTCTTCCCTTAAAAAAAAAAAAAAAAGATATCACAAAAGAATATGATTTAAGTTATTGATTTCATTATCAATAATGAATATATATATATATATATATTTAAAATCGACCTGCTTACTATAATTATTCTGGCAAAAAAAAAAAAAAAAAAAAAAAAAAAAAAAAAAAAGGCTATATAAAGACTATCCATTTTTCTTTTACACTTTGTAATGAACGGGTGGGCCCATGTTTGCTTGGTAAAGAGGAATCATCAATGAATGATCAATTTTCGGTGGTAGACTTTGCCCCAACCCATTCTGAAAGCAAACTCACACCTGCCTTTCAAAGTCAAGCCACCAACAAACACTTTTTTTTTTTTTTTTTTACAAAAAAAGAAAAAAAAAACACAACCAACAAGTAAACCAAAAAGTTGGTCAAGCCAAGAATGCAACACTAAAACCCCGACACGAAGTTATTCCTATTCCAAGCTATAATATAATTTATTTACTCAAGAGCTCCTTTAAAAAAAAAAAGAAGAAATTACATGTTTAACCAAGCTTGTAACAATTATCGGAGAAAATAGACGTTATTTTTAAAACATTTGTTCAAATATTTTTTAACTTTTTTAGGGTCACGTTTGATATATTTATTTTGAATCAAATATTGTAATCTGTGTTATGTTATACCATGGAATTATATTTCATTTGAATATATTTTAATTGCTGAAATTTATTTTTGATATATTCATTTTGAGTTAAATATTTTTATTTTTATATAAAAGGGGACAACTCTAGGGAGGTTACCGCTAGTGGGATATTGACCACATATATCGGGAGTAATAAGATTTATTTAGGACTCGATATTCATATTTTTTTCAAATGTTGAGATATAATGCTGTAAAAACGTTAAAGTTAACAATAACAAAATTAAAAGTTCTTTTTAAATTCCAACGTTATTTTTTTCCCTTGACCAAATAGTCCAGAATATTTTTGTCCTTTCAATTCAAACTTCAGTTCTTTAAGACTGGAAAGTAGTTTTGATTCTCAAAAGTTTTTTTCCCAGTCCTTAAATGTAATTTCTTCCAATAGTATACTGTTTGAATAATTTCAGTGCTAATTTGGTTCACAAAATTGGAGATAATTTAATGTAATATTGTAATGATAATTACATGAATTTGTTTGGTTCTTTATTAAAAAAAGATGATGCATATGTATAAAAATGATTAGTTGGACTATAATGATTATGATAATATATGTGAATAATATAACAAGAGACAAAATTACCTTTTCTATACATATATGTATAATGTATAAGTTGGGTTCGTGATAATTTTTTCAATTTGTGCATTGTACTCATTGGGTTCATAGTAATCATGTACTTCCTACAGTTCTAAATATAAGACAACATTTGGGAGTTGGTTTTGGTCTAAATGATAGACAATATTATAATTTTTGTCAATTTCTTCCTAAAATACCCTTATTGATACTTTCTCAATAATCATTGAACACAATAATCATTTAATAATGCACCTATATATTCTATAAAATAAGTAATGTTTGTAAGTCATTAATCCTACATACATATTAATTCTACTTTTTTTAATAAAATAATTGAGCAATTTTTATTTACTGCTTTTTTGGTGGTGGTACTGGTGTTGGTGTTGTTGTTGTTGTTTTTTGTTTTTGTTTTTTTGTTCGTTTTTGTTTTTAACTTCTCCACGTAAGGATTGAACAGATAAACATTTATAAATTTAAAGTATACATTTGGTCCCTATGTTTATCTCGATATCATTTTAGTCCCTTAAGTTTGTAAAGTAGACGTTTAATCCCTTAATGTTAACACCGTTATTGACTTTAACAAAATACTTACTCAACAATTTTAAATGATGATTAATGTAACGATTAAATGTGACTAAACATGCTTATATGTTAGTATTTTAATAAATTAATATTTTAAATCCTGATTCTCAGCTCTTTCGGACCATTAAAATTATTTTCTGACATTTTTTATTTTCATATGAACACAAAATTAAATACATTTTATATAAATGATTAATAATTAATAATTTGTATTAATATTTAAATATTGCGCCCAAAAAATATTAATATTAAATTATTAAAATTATATTTACTTATATTTTCAAAAATTATTAATTTAATATATTAAATAACCAAATAAATGTTTTGTTTGCGTTATTTTTTAATTAATAATTAATTCATTCATAGTTGATAATAATATTACACATCTCATTTGATTTTCGTGCCGCTGTGCGTCGGCTACAGAACGTGTGTGGGCGTGCGTGTATATATTTTCAATAGAGAGCGAACGTTTACGCGCAAGCAACTAGCAAACATCGTACCGTGAGCGAGAAGGTCTTCTGGCTTATTTGGCTTCTTCGTTCGTTGTCTTCGATCGAAATTTACAAGTTGTACAGACTTTTTACTACTAATTTGTACAGGATTCACCATCAGGCCTACTCATCTTCTGGAATTTTCTCTCCTATTTGTTGGTTTTCCTCTTCGTTCTCTTCATTTCCTCCGATCCATCTCATTTCGTTCCATGGCGACGATCGGGCACAACAACATCAACGCCAAATTGGTGAGCGAGTCTTGTTTTGATGCCTTTTTTTTCCCCTCTTTTTGCTGCTGAATTCCATTTTCGATGATGATTTTACTTTATAATACTGAATTTTTGGGTTGTCTAAAACCAAGTTCTCCTTGGGGACATGGGTGCCGGAAAATCGAGCATCGTTTTGCGTTTTGTCAAGGGTCAATTTCTTGAATTCCAGGTTTGTTTACCTCCTTTTTGATTTCTTAGTTAATTTGGGTACTTCTTGCATCTATCTTGGAGGAATTTCCTTGTTTGTTTGCTAAAAAATTTCCCAGGATTTGTTACATATGATGGTTTCTTGAATTATTCTACCATGGCGAAATATTGTCACGTCTTGTACTTAGCTGATTCATGCCGCGTTGACCTAAAAAACATTTTGGAAAACTGGATTTTCTAATTACATTTACCGAATGGAATCTTATCGTTTTTGAAAGAAATGAATTTGAAACCTATAATAGGTTCGATGAGAGAAGTTTCAGCTGGTTATTAAATTTACAACCTAGTATGCCAGCTGTTTTCCTTTTGAACGTGAAAGGAAGACAGTGAGCGTTGATTGTAGTGATTTTTGTCCTCAAATTGATAGTTTGTTAACCCAATAGAAAGGAAGGGGACAGCGGGAGTGGGAGGGAAAATTTGTCTTCTCATTAGTGTGTAGTATGCATATTAATGGTTTTGGCTTTTTTGGCTCTCAGGCCTGATATATTGTACCAAAGCCTGATGCAAATAAAATCATACCTGAAGATTCTTTTGCTGAATGTATCTGATCTATTGCACTCACAGGAATCTACAATAGGAGCTGCATTTTTTTCTCAAACGTTGGCAGTAAATGATGCAACCGTCAAATTTGAGATTTGGGATACTGCTGGACAGGAGAGGTACCATAGTTTGGCTCCCATGTACTACAGAGGGGCTGCTGCTGCTATCATCGTCTATGACATTACAAATGAAGTATGATATCTTCTCCTTTGGATGCTTAGTAATATGTATTGAAAGGGAAATATTGTTATTCATCGATTAATTGTCTTCTTGCATGTGCTTCAATGTTAAAATCCATTTCTTGTTTGTATGATTTCATATTGGAAACTGTAAATGAGGAGACAAGTATAGGGATTTGACAAGGTTGTTGCTTAATAAGTAATAAAGTCAAAATTGTAATTTTCTTCTTCTTCTTCTTCTTCTTGTTTTTTTTTTTTTTTTTTTTTTTTTTTTTTTTTTTTTCCGCGTGATTTGGATGATTGAGTACTTCAAATTTTCCTTTTCTTCTATTGTTGTATACATGAGATGGATTTCTGGACTTAAGTTGAATTCTGTCTCCAATCATTTAACTTATGTTTTTGTTGGTTGAGTCTTGAAAAATACTACATTCTAGGCAAAGTGCTAAATTGTGCAATGCATGGCCTAGGACATACCGAGTTGCATACTTAATCAAAGAATGAAGAGTAGCAAACTTCAGACCCTCTAATGGATGAATATAGAGAGATGGGGAGGCCCAATCCTTGAACTAAGATTTGATGGACAAAACCTTCTAGACAAAAATTGGCAAAGTATATATTTGCAGATTTTGAATTTGTTAGATGAAACCTTGAAAGTCATTTTTTCTTTGTAAATTGTTGAAAACAAAGTGACATGAATTATTATGATATTTCCACAATGGTTGAGGAGACTCAATCTGCTTGCATGGCTTTGCTTATGTGTTTAGGTAGTACAGTGAATCATGACCTTTTTATTCTGCCTTTACTAAGGCTAGTCCTACCTCTTAATTACAGGATTCATTTGCACGAGCCAAGAAATGGGTCTTAGAACTTCAAAAGCAAGGTATTTGCTGATCGCCGTTGAAGTTTCCTTTCTTTATGTTCTTTGTTTGCTGGATATGATGTAGGATAATAATATTGAGTGTGGACATATAAAGTTTTTAGATTGCAAAATGAAAATCAGAATATTGATTTTTAATATCCCACAAACTAGCATCTAAATTCTAACTGTCTTTGCTTATGGATAGAGCAATCTTGTTTACAACCCACATCCTCTAATATCTTTTTTCTCGGGAGTTGATTATTTTGTTTCACTACACTAGACTGTTAGCTTTATTTGTCAACATAAAACTCTTTGGGTGTGTTTGGTTCAACAAAGGGGAGGGGAGGGGAGGGGAATCCCTTATTGGATTGATTGTGGAGGGGATGGATTTCAATGAACCTTTGTTTGGTTCAAGAGGGAAGGAGAGGGAGCTAATTATAGGTTGACAGTTTTATCCTATCAAATTTAAGTTTTTCTTACTTTGATATATTACTAGAAAAAATTGTTATATTATAATTTTCTTCCAGAGGGAAAGTGCAGGATTCTGAGTTAGATAGCCAGATTTGCAAATCATACACTTATTTTGGTGTGTTTTACAGGGAATCCTAACATGGTTGTGGCACTTGCTGGTAACAAAGCTGACTTGGAAGATAAGAGGAAAGTGACAGCTGAAGTAAGTATCGTTACTTTGTTACATCTTCTAATTTTCTTATTATAGCATGTAAACTATTAATAACTAAAATTCTTGACCTGACTTGGTAATTTCGTTGCAACTTTGGTAAAACAATATTTCTTTTACTCTTTAAGATTTATATTTGAAGTATTTTTCAAATGATAGAGGAATTTTACATCATGTTGTTATTGTTAATTATTTTGTTTCTTTTTCTGTACACTCAAGTATAACTACTGATGGTGTCACTTTGATCTTTTTTGCAATTGAGTTGTTGAATAATGAAATTTTATGGACTTCTTTTGGGCAATGGCTGCTAACTTTATTAAACTATGAAGCATCGATGCTTGCATTGACACAAAACATCACGCTCAAAAGGATAAGATGGCATGGCAAAATCTGAAGTGTCTACACATAATTTAAACTGTTACATTGTGTCTGATATGAGTGTTTGACTGTTGTGCTTCATTGGTTTATACTTCTCTAAACGTCAGCTCTGAATATCCACCAAGACCACTACTTGAAGTATGAGGAACCATTGCTGGAAATCTGGATTGTCTGATGAGCAGTCCTGAGACTCCTGACCCGCCATCTTTTTTTCGTTCTTTTTTGTTTTAATCTTGGCCATCCCTTTTTTTTTTTTTTTTTTTTTTTTTTTTTTTTTTTTTTTTTTTGAAAGAAACATAAAATAAACTAATGAAAGCCTTCTAACTTTCTCCAGATAGACAAGTAACTAGATGCCTGTTTGGTGAAACATTCTTTATTCTACTTTTCATTTCTTTTTTAAAATGGGGGTTCATAATTAACCCAGTAATAAAATTGGAGGGCCAGTATCCTACATGTTTGCATGCCATAACAGACAATCCTTCCCCAGTTATTTGGTTAATCACAGATAAAAATGACAATTCCGTTGATGGCCAGCTTGCTGGAGACCTGGAGTTATATTTAGTCTTACAATATAGTGCACACAACTAAATAAACCCTAACCCTATTCCTTTTAATCAAACTTTTGGTAGTTTGGACTATAAATTTAGTTTTGTTGTCTGCAGATTCTGGATCTGATCTAGGATAATTAATAGTCTATAACTGTCGACTAAGAAATTAGCTTTAATTTTTCAAATTGGTTACCCAATGAATAAAATTTGGCGAAGCATTTTGAATGACTCTTCATTATTAATGGGGATTTTTTCCTGTATTTCAGCTTAGTTTCTAGCTCCTCTGGAAGAAACTCCTTTTACCCCCCTCGCAATTCGATAATCTGTTTGTCATTAAAGGTTTATACATTTTGAGTCTGATTTAAACTTGTTGGGTTGTTGTGTCTTCTTCATTGATTTGTACTGTCAAAGGTGCTTTAATTTGGAATATTATGTACTGCTATTTATGGTTTGGTTTGTTCATCCAAGATTGGTTGTTTTGTTTTTTGTTTTTCTTTTTTGTTTTGCCAATGATAAGTTGCCTGGGTTTTTGTAAAATATATTTTAAAATTTTGTATGCTAAATGTAATTTCTTGAAAGTACCAACTTACAAGTTTCATCTCATTGGCATTGCAGGAGGCACGAGCATATGCTGAAGAAAATAATCTCTTTTTCATGGAAACATCTGCTAAAACTGCAAGCAATGTAAACGATATGTTT
The DNA here is from genome assembly GCA_019022655.1 of Acacia acuminata. NCBI lineage: Eukaryota > Viridiplantae > Streptophyta > Magnoliopsida > Fabales > Fabaceae > Acacia > Acacia acuminata. Next base: position 469,797 of record JAFJYI010000153.1, on the reverse strand, counting down.
TGTGAAATAGGTGCGACCCATTTTCTAAGATGAATACACTTTAGGCTGCTTAATGTGGATGATGAACTATCCTATTTAAATCAGTATCTTACTCTAATGGAATGGCTTTAGTACCATTCCGATGTAGACAGAACCTCAATTCAAAAAGGTGAAACTATTTTTAGACAACGGCCTTCTATCCCCCCCGTATTCTCCTGCAGGGCAAGTTTTTGCGATTATATTTGCAAGTGACTGGAATTTAGATTAACATTTAGCTATGAATTTCTTGTGTTGATAGCTAAATGTGTTCTTTTGAAATTCTTCTTTTTAAGCATGTGAATATTTCTAATGCAAATTGTTTATTGCTTGTGCTGTACCAATAAAATTTGCTACTTGACTAACAAACAATTTGGTTATGTAAACAGCGAAGAGATTACCGAGGGCTCAGCCGGCTCCAAACCCAGCAGGGATGGTTCTTGTGGACAGACCTGCAGAGGGATCCAGAGCTGCTGCATCTTGTTGTTCATAAGCAATTGGTGTTGTAATTTTTCTTCCTTCTTCAACTTAGCATATTCTGTGTTTTCTCTTTCTATGGTTTGTCTTTGGCACTTCCGTGGCACACTGTTACTTGTAGCTCCAACAAGTAGGTATATGTGCAGTATATAATATACACACGCCTTGGAATGAATGAATACTTTCAGTGGGTTGATTTGATGAACACAGATGAAATGCATGAATGATAAATTAAATGTTTTAACTGTATTATTATTGACAATAATTTCTCTGTTGATTTTACGATTTTGAATAAACTGATTTTCGTTGGTCATGAAAATAATTTTGACATAAGCATGGGTACAATGTTTGGGCTAGTTTTAGAATACTTTTGGAATGGAATGACTAGTTCTTCTGTATAACACTTCAATAACACTTCAACTTCTCACAAGCGCCTACTCAAAAAGAAAAAATTACTGGCTCTTTATTTTTCCCTTCTGTCAAGACGCGTGTACAGCTCTGAAGTATAATTTGGGCCTAAGCTTAATAGCTAAGGCAAAAACAAGAGATCCAAGGAGAGCAATAGTGCTAATAAGTAGACATCAAAATAGCAGGAAAAGCTTAGAAACAGAAAAGGGTGGTAGAGATGTAAATTATAGAAATGACATGAAATTTAAAATTTTTACTACTTAAAGTTAAGATACAAAATCACACACACACAAATATGTGTGCGTGTCTATATATATATATATGTACACACACATATATATGTATGTATATGCATATGCATGTAAAAAAAAAAAAAAATATAAATCACTACTCAAAATTTAACGAACAACATTTTAAAACATATAAGTCACATAATTATATAAAACATAAATAAAAAAAACACGAGTTTAACAACTCTTATAACCAAATTTCAAAACATTAAAAGAATAATATTTAACAATTCCTAAATTATATCAGTTGATTCAAATTAAACACACAACAACTTGCATATTTTCAATGTGCTTTTCTCTTTTCTTATAATAAGTTCATTGCAAAACTTGGAATGCTTAAATCATGACCATTCATAGGTTCCTTCACTTCAACTTCAATCAAGTTTTTCTCGTTATGGGCATCAACATCTAAGTTGTCTATATCTTCCCAATCTTCTTCATTTTCCACTATCCAATCTTCATTGAATGGAAGATCATCACAATTATATGCATGAAAGTTTTAAGCTTTCTATTTCTTGCCAAATCTTGAATTGACCATAACAAAAACAATATCATTTATAGTCTTTTTGATTTTGGGGAAATGAAAATAGGGTTTTTGTTTTTTATTTTTTATTTTAAGTAAAAACGGTAAAAATGTTAGTTTTTACCATTTTTAAGTTTTTAAGCGTAGTTTTTACCTTTTTTTACTTGGATTTTAACACGTATCACTCTAGTAAAAACGTAAGTTTTTATATCTTTACATTAGTTTTTGACAACAATAGTCCTAAGGGCACCTTGCAGTTTAATATTGTAATGGTTAAATCCTAAGAAAGTGGGTGAAGGGGTGGTAATCCTAAGATTTGCTCCACAAAGGAGACGGAAGCACATAAGGTTCTTCTCTCTTATGTGCTTCTTACATAATCATCCTTCTAATTAGAGGGATGAGACATGTTTTTTTTTTTTTTATATATAAATTATTTACTTCTTTTCGAAATTTTTTTGCATCGTCAGTATCTCAAATTAATTAGTTTCTACTCTTGTATTCAGAAATATTTATCCCGTAACAAGAGTATTCTGAAAACTAATTAATTTGAAAGATTAAAAAATTTTTTTAGAAGTAGCATATAATTTAAATCTAAATAAATAAAATATATAAATAGTAATAATAATAATAATAATAATAATAATAATAATAATAATAATAATAATAATAATAATAATAATAATAAATGTGCTCATCCCTCTATTGGTGCACATAAGAAATGTGCACCTAATGTGAACCCCATATAGAATTAAGCCATACAATATTTAGTCACAACACACTCCATCTTCTACCCCTTGTTGCAACATAATATCCTCGATTATGTCCACTGCAATTGTAAAACAAATACTCCTCCAGTCTTTAATGTAAGATATATTTGTGTAGTTGATCTTGGTCCTAAATGTAAGACATAGTTTTTGTATTAAAAAAAATACATATTTTTCATATTTGTCAATTATTTTCTAATTTGCCATTATTGATGCTTCCTTAATAATAACCTGAGGAGACAAGAATTAAGAGAATTAAGGAAGATGAGTAGGATATTTTAGAAAATACATGTTTAAGCAAATATAAAATGGAATTTTACAAATTGGCCACATTTATTTGTCTTTTGCCTATTTTAATTATTTCTCTAGGATTTTTCCTTTAATATATGCCACTTATATCTCCAATAAATTTTCAGTCATTCTCTCTCATACACTTTCGTTATGAAAAAGGATACAATTAAAAAAATAATACATATCCTAGCACATTTATTACTTTCTACTAATATTTTAAATCGTGTGATTTTTGTAGTTGTCTAGGGAGTAATATCAAATTCTCCTTTAAATCTATCTTAAAAGTAATGGGTACAATCAAAACATAAGTTGTTAAAACTTTTCTAAAAAAACAAGAAAACACTGACGACAAACCATATTTGAATGGTGGAGAAAATGAAGAAGACATTCATGAATTTTTGGTAGGGTTTGATAAATATTTGGTACATAACGGACGCAGAGATATGTAGCAATCCGTCGTGCACAAGGCTTTAACAAACTATAATGTGCAGCACGCGCGCATACACACACACGTACAGTCAAACCGTCAACCTCCCACTAACCATATATGTCCTGTGTTCATACTCACTTACCTTCAACTTTTCTTCTTCCTTTTTCCTATGGATCCTTAAGATTTCACAACTAATGAAAAAAACAATTATTGTGAAATCTTTTAATTTTATTAATATGCTAGCTAATATTTAGGAGGTGTCAACTCAGCTCATGAGTTTATATATTTTAATTGGTTGGATCACAAATAACTTGTCAAACCAGGTTCATAAGAATTTCTCCAAATATATATACTCATATCATATTTAATGTAAGTCATAATTAACTAATTTGAGTAAATTAAAGATGTTAGTTAAATTAATTGACATGATATTTCTAATAATCTTCTTTAATTTCCTAATTCCTCTTCTACTTAATTATTGTTCATGAAATATCAATAGAGTTCATTGGGGAAAAATAGATAATAATATGAAATAAGTCTTACACTTATACATGATCAGCATCAATTCCTTAATCAAGCCCTATAGTATATAAATTCTTTTTGGGGACAATGATAGAGTATATATATATATATATATATATTTTGATATAAAAATTTTAGGAAAGGGGTTGAGTTCATCCACGATCCAAGGGCAAGATGAAATCTCTCTTCCTCCTAGGTGATACCGATGTTGGGTAGGGCGAGCCATCTATTACCCTTAGGCGTCTACTTAGGCACCTAGGAGCTAGGATGCCTCCCCCAGTGCCTTGACCAACTCCAAAATCGAACCCCCTACCTTTGGTGATAGTGTCCGACCCTTTGCCAATTGAGCCCAAAAATGAGGGGTGATAGAGTATATAAATTTTTTTTTTTTTTTTTGATAAAAAATTATTAGGAAAGGGTTGGCCACCACCCATACCCATAAGGCGCTTGAGCACGGTATTATTTGGGAATACGGCGCTCTTTAACCTCGCTTAAGCGTTACCTACGCTATCTAGACCCCTAAGATGCCTCCCCCAACTCCTTGATCAACGCAGGGTCGAACCCCCTCCCTAATAGTGAGGAATACCGACCCCCTCCCTATAGAGTATATAAATTGATACTTCAAATATACTCTAATCCTATATTTATGTTTGGTTACAGAGAAAGACAAGGATAAGGCCCACAAAAAATGCGAAGAATAAGTTAGGAAAATAAGACCCACAAAAAAAAAAAGAAAAAGAGACATGATGGACCCCCATATCTTCTATACAGAACATTGTTCTCTCCACTTCTTTAATTTAATCAATTGAATAAGATAACGAACATGCATCCCTCGTTCATTCATAAATACACAAATACATGAATTATTATTAAAGTCTGTCATTTTCACAAGAGCATGCATGTATGTACATTGTTGTTAAATTTTTTTTAGAACAATTTAATTATATTTTTGTTAATATAGTGACTTTATATTTAAATTTTTTAGAAATTTCTTTGTTAAGGATAATAGATTATAAATATTAATACATTTAACTTTAATTATTTAGATTTAAATTATATTTAAATTAAATTGTTGCTATTTTTTATATTTTAATTATTTAATCATATACTTTAGTTAATACCTACTTAATGATAAAAATAAACTTTTTCGAATTTATAATTCGAGTTTACCATATAAATTTATATCATTATCACAAATTTACTTAAAATAAACTTGTGCCCATCCTTGCCACCACAAGCACAACCACCATCATCCTAGCCAACAGAACAACCATCATCCCAATCATCATCTTCATCACCATCAACGAAAATTCACATTCATTTCCATAGCATCTTCGCTGTCACTCAATATATTGCCCTCTGGACCCCACACCCCCAACACCTACGTGGCGCCTTCCTCTCCTCATCCCCATTTCCTTCTCAGTTTCTCGGTTCCCATTTAACCCTATAAATAAGGCCGCCACTTCCATCAGCCATATCTCTTCACTTACTCACAACACTCATCTCTCTCTCTCTCTCTCTCTCTATCTAAAAGTGCTGTCTCAGCCTCCAGGCAGCCATGGACGAGCTTCCAAAACGCCAAGCAAACTTCACCCAACTCACTCCTCTCACCTTCTTGTACAGAGCTGCTTCTTCTTACCCCAATCGAATCTCCATCGTCCATGAATCCACCTCCTTCACTTGGCCTCAAACCTACGATCGCTGTCGTCGTCTCGCTTCCTCTCTTCGCTCCCTTAACATATCCAAACACGATGTTGTAAGTACTACACAACATGTACACTATAGTCTTATCGTTTTCGGTCCTTAATATAAGTGTTAGTTGAAGGGTTATATATATTTGATCCAAGATATAATATCTCAATTTTATATCTATTAGTTATTTCCTAAACTAATTTATCTAACTTATAAAATAATTTATATATAAAATTTAATATTCACGGTGATATTTCAGAGATATCATATTACGTTAGTTCAGATTGACCAACTTGTCTACAAGATGTTTTAAGATTGGTTTGATTTGTGTGTTCAGGTTTCGGTGCTGGCGCCTAACATTCCGGCCACGTACGAGATGCATTTTGCGGTGCCAATGGCCGGTGCCGTGCTCAACACCATCAACACACGCCTCGACGGTAACAACATAGCCACCATTCTGCGTCACTCTGAAGCCAAAGTCCTATTCGTCGACTACGAGTACGTCTCCAAGGCTCGTGATGCGCTTCGTCTGATCATGAGTACTCATCATCATCCAAATCAACACTCATCGCTGCCGTTCGTAGTCGTCATCGACGACATAAACTCTCCCACCGGAATCAGGCTTGGAGAACTAGAATACGAACAACTGGTCCATAATGGTGATCCAAATTACATCCCACAGGAGATCCAAGACGAGTGGGACCCAATAGCTTTGAATTACACTTCAGGGACAACTTCGGCACCTAAAGGAGTTGTTTACAGTCACAGAGGAGCTTACCTCAGTACTCTCAGCTTAATACTCGCGTGGGAAATGGGAAGCGAACCGGTCTACTTGTGGACGCTTCCCATGTTTCACTGCAACGGCTGGACTTTTACTTGGGGCGTGGCGGCGCGCGGCGGCACCAATGTCTGCCTCCGCAACGTAACTGCACCTGAAATATACAGAAACATAGCCCATCATAACGTCACACACATGTGTTGCGCTCCCATCGTGTTCAGTATCTTGCTAGAGGGGAAGCCGGTCGTGGCAATGAAGTCTCCGGTTAAGATATTCACTGGAGGGGCCCCGCCTCCGCCTGCACTGCTCGAGCGGATAGAGTCTCTCGGGTTTCTTGTGACTCACGGTTACGGGCTTACAGAAGCGACCGGGCCGGCATTGATATGCGAGTGGCAGAAGAGTTGGGACCGGCTAGAGAAAAGGCAACAAGCAGGCCTCAAAGCTCGTCAAGGGATAAGCATATTAACAATGGCGGACGTGGATGTGAAGGAGAAGATGACGATGAAGAGTGTGACTCGAGACGGCAAATCCATGGGGGAGATAGTGCTGAGAGGAAGTGGAATAATGAAAGGGTATTACAAGGACAGTGAAAATTCCTCAAAAGCTTTTGAAAATGGTTGGTTTTGGACTGGTGATGTTGGGGTGATATACCCAGACGGATATGTGGAGATTAAGGATAGATCAAAGGATGTGATTATATCGGGTGGAGAGAACATAAGTAGTGTTGAGGTTGAGTCGGTTCTGTATACACATCCGGCGGTGGCGGAGGCAGCCGTGGTGGCGATGCCTCACCCGCGGTGGGGGGAAAGTCCTTGTGCTTTTGTGGCGTTGAAGAAGAAGAATCTAGAAGAAGTTGTTGTTGAGGAAGGTGAGATTGTGGCTTATTGTAGGAAGAAGTTGCCGTCTTTTATGGTTCCGAAGGTGGTGAGGTTTATGGAGGAGTTGCCGAAGACGTCGACGGGGAAGATTCAGAAGTATGAATTGAGAGAGAAGGCCAAGGAATTCATAGCGTCCTCGTCGGAGATGATTAAGGATGGTTCGAAGTTCAAGTTGACTAGAAGCAACATTGGTGGATCAAATAATGCGCAGATTTTGGCTCAATCTCGTCTTTGAAGTTTAGAGTATTTGCAAATGGAAAATTTAAGTCAAGTTCGATCGATCTATGTAAAGTGTGAGAAAACGAGTTTTTCTATTTTAATTTAAATAGAGCTGGGAAAAAAAAAAGAAGTGAACTCAATCTTGAGGCTTTAGTTTCAAGTTTCAACTTTTTTTCTACGCTTGGTAGGATTATGGTGTAAACATACTAATGAATTTTTACGTTAAGTTTGTTCACCACCATATACTATTTGGAGGTGAAAAAATAATTATGAACATTTGAAATATGAGTAAAAATGTCAAGATGGTTAAACATGACTTAACATCGTTACATATGATATAGGAAAATAGCATGACCCCAATACAAAAAGCAATGGTGTTATATTTAACGATATAGCATTTTTCTCCCATCCCGAATATCAAAATATTGGAAATAAAATTTTCCCTCCGAAAACATATGATGTTAAATGCAACTTGAGTAAATTGAAACTTATAGATATTTTTGCATGTTAAGTTCTTAACCCATCTTAATAATCCAGTCAATCAAAATTTTGCCTATCTAAACCGCTAATTAAGGAATGTGCTTCAATCAGCCATAACAAAACCACCCACCCACCCACTCACCATACTCATGCTTCCACGTTGAGTTAAATCCCTTCTTTTTTTGTTTGTTTTTTAATAAAAAGGAAAAAAGACTTAAAACCGATCTTTTGACTGACAACGATCGAGCTCTGCAACACCCAGTTTCAATTTATATAACATCTTAGAAAATACTTTTTAACTTCTGAAGCATTTTGGTACATTTATTTTGTTCCCTTATAGTATTGATCTAGTTATTTTTAAACATAATTTAAATATGGAAACACCTTATTTGTGGGAATAATGCTATGTACAATTATCCCTTAGATCCGGTTAGTGAAAGTCTTGTGCATTAGACTGCCCTTTTCCAGTCTAGCTATGTGAAAATTGTTCTTTTCACTCCTCAAATTTTCCTCCTACCAAACGGGCCTTAAATGTTCTTGAAAAAAGGCCAGTTGAAGCATGAAGCTGTCTTAGGTTTGGCTAGAAATTAGATACTCCATGATGTTTCTAATAAGTCTGAATCCTTCTGATTATATATTTAATTAAGTGATTAATATAATATGATTAACTATATAGTCTGATTTCAGGAAAAAAATTGCTGACTGAATATATAAGAAACAAGTAGAAAATGAATAATTTGAATTGTTGTATATTCCATGAAATTTTTGAGATTATTCGATCATATGGGATATACTTTCTATGGTCAAACTCTTTAAATTTTTGAGTTAATGATGCATAATGATGATGGTGAGATGGGAGAAGGAATAGAATTAAGGCTTGTAAATTGTAATATTAGTTTGTGTGTGTATGTTTTTTTATTTATTATATTAATATTATTATTGTTGCCTTGAAATGGGTCGTCTTCAACGAAAGAATTTGGCAATTTCACAAAAATAGAAAGAGCTTAAGTTTGTGGACACTATTCATCATCCAACATCACAACATACCATGCGTTTAATTTCATAATATTAATTTGATTTTTTTTTTCTGTGCATTATATAGTTGTGCTAATTAGTACTATTCAACAGGGAAGGCCTATACCACTCAAGTAGCTAGATTCCATAAATGGAAATGAGATTCATCATTGTAGAGTTTCATGCATCTTGGATCAAATAGGTGAACCGCAAGTTGATGGAAGTTTGATTGGATGATATATGTGCGTGTTTGAATTAACAAAATGGTAGAAGTAGCCATCATGTGTTTAATTTCATAATATTAATTTGAAATTTTTTTTTTTGTGCTTTATATATGTGCGTGTTTGGATTAGCGGTAGTAGAAGTAGCATTTTTTCAATCTGACTTTTACAAATGTAAGATAAGATAAAAGTTAGATTGTGTAATGTGATTGATGTTTGAATTGCCTTTTGAAAAAAAAAAAAAATCTGTTTGAAAATGTTTATACATATAGTCTATTAATAATCTGTAAATTTTGTACTCACGAAGTGCTAACACTTTTATTTAGGTCATTCTTACCAATTAAATTTTTAAAGGGGGTTTTTCTCCAATTTTTCCTAAAATTTAAGTAATTTAGTATTTTCAATTTTTCTCAATAATACATTAACTATTTTTTTATTTATTAAATTCATATCTTTTTAAGTCATTTTACATCCAAACTTACTTTTTGATTTGCAACTTGTGAAATTCTTTAAGGAAGTTGTGAAAATCTTACTTGAACTTGTGAAACTTTTATTAAAACTTGTGAAACTCTTATAAGATACCGTTTGTAACACCCCTAATTCAATACTACTTATTATGCATATTAGCAGGTAGTATCTATGAATATCATTAGAGTGGAGCGATAGTGCCTATGAGTTGGCTGGGTTGAGCAGATGAGTAACTGATATATACTTGGCTATAAATTTAGACTAGTTGTGGTGTATTCGGTCAAAGATAAGATCGGTACAATTATCCGAGTATTTAGATACTAAACATCTATAAGTATAAATACAGTTCAAAATACTAAAAATTTGGTTGAGTCTTCATGCGTGCTACTTACTTTTTATACTAGTTTCTGATCCTGAAGCTAGGGTTAAGTCTGAGATTCAATCGGATTGAATATCAAGTAACAGTTAATCTTATGTTCAAGTAATAACAATATATGAAAGATATTTATAACATGGAAATCAACATTTTGTTATCACAATACATAGCACACAACTAATGTAATGTTAATAGTGTCTGCACTCACCAGTGCTACGTATCCTAGACATGTATCCTCACGCTAGGAAAACAATCATGTAGCATTATTATGACTACAATCCACATCTAACTGAACGTAAACAAACATAATGTGACCTAAGACCTAGTTTTAGTCAGTCACGATGTATGGCTTAAAACCCAGTCTTACCCATGACTCCAATCAATCATGAATCAAACAATTATCTATAGGGCATACAAAACACAAAAAAGTTAAAGTTAAAGCACACGTCGGTACCTTTCTTCGCGTAGCTAGCGGTACGATTTCTTTCGGTACCGATCCTCGACTTCTCGGATATCCTATAATATTATTACCACATTATTTCTTTTTATATGATATTATAATAAATTCCATATTGCTTGGAATAATATCCCAAGAGATATTTTTGCCACTTTGGACCTTTTTACCCTCGGTGGATTAATTATTCCATATTTACCCTTACTTTTCCTTAAAAACGAAACTCCAAAGATTTCGCCTAGATTGTTAAGTAAATTTGAAAAATCATAACTAATTATAGAAAAATCAAAATGATGTGCTTCCAAAGCATAAATGACCCTTGACAAGTCTTTTTTTTGGAAAAATAATCCCAGAAACTCGAAATGTTTAAGTCATTCCCAGTTTTGATTTCTTTAACCACTATTCCAGTTTCAAGTCTAGAAACATGGATTAACTTAAAAAATTCACATTGTTTTGTACAAAACCCTAAAAATTACATGTTATACGTAAAAATTGATATACATAAAAAGAAAGCCCTTTTTGTCTACTATATCTTTGAAAATTTTAGGATTTGTAGAAACCATTTGATTCGCCAAAATCCATTTATAACAACCACTGTTCAGATTAACTTTCAGGAATGTGTGTTAGCTTCAAGAATTTGTAACTCCTAGTGCAGAACTCTAAAGATGACGCATTTTATATAAAAAGAAATCTTTAGATGTCTACTTTTCTCCTGTAAAATTTCATGATTTTTAAAGATCATTTTCTACATAAAATACCATCCATAAGGTAACTTCCAAAAAACTGAAATCTATAATTTTTATCAACTTTCATTTTTTGTGCCTTGGTGCTATTGAATCATGTTGTTAGAAATTTGGGCAACATAACCCCTTAGAGTTTTATGCCTCTAACTCTAAAGAAAACCATGATCCAACCACTATATGATTTAATCACCAAATATCACAAAGTTGAGCAAGAATCTTACCAACTTGGCTTGATCTTTGTGAATGGTGATCAACTTGCTCCTCCTTTATCTCTTCAAACTTTCAGTCTACTCACCATAAACACTATGAAAATATGCTTTACTAAGGCTAAGGGTTAAAGGAAACATAAAGAAAAGGACCACCAAAAATCAAGAGTACTTACCTTTTCTCTTGCTTTTCCTTTCTTTCTCTTCCCTTCCCCCAATCTCCACGGCTCACTCACTCTCTCCAATAGATCAGATGTGTTTTAGTTGTGAAGAAAATGAAGAGGGGACCATGAGTATTTATAGGCACATGCCAAGCCCTTGTGGGCTCCACAAATGCCTAATTACCCTTTAATCATTGTGTAATACCCCTCTCTCACATGGCCTAGTCATCAATTTCAACTTTTAATCCTCCCCTTCCCTTCCTTGGTCGACATCCATGGCCATTTCAAGCCCTTGGATGTTTCACCACATGTCAATTCCCTAAGGCTCCATTGTTCTCATTGGTTCAATCATTTACAAGAGGATTAAGGCTTAATCTCATGGGATAATATCTTAAGAACTTGGCTATTATTCATCCACCTATATCCAGCTGAAATAAAGGACTTTTGGGGCTGATTATGATGTTATTTGATGACAAAATTAAGTACTTAGGTGTCCACCAAGTGTCAATAAGCAATTGGTTTGCTAATTTATCAAATTGCATTTGGTATTTACTCAAGCTTTATTTTTGTCTTCCATTGGCCCTTATATTTTGAAAATATTCAGCCCTTAGGAGAAGATTTTATTGCCCTTTTTCAACTTGAAAACAAATGCACAAATTGAGTAAAAATCAAGTAGGTATTAATCTCTAGCTTGACATGTGTAATTGTGGCATAAATTACACTAAATATTATGTATTTATCCCCTAAATGTAGTTTCATAATTAACAATTTTTTAATTAATTCTAAAATGAAATTTGGATGAAAATATAATCAATAGATTATAATTCTTTGAGACACATATTCACCTTAGTATTTTGCCAAATATTTACTAAATACAAGGTTGATGAGGATTGGGAAAATTAAGGTATTATAACCGTGAATTATAATTTGCAACTTATGAAATTCTTTAAGGAATTTGTGAAATTATTTTGAGAACTTATGAAAACTTTATATGAACTTGTGAAAATCTTATTAGATCTTGTGAATTTAAATTCACAACTTGTGAAATTCTTTGGAGAATTTGTGAAAACCTTATCTCGAACTTGTGAAACCTTTATTAGATCTTGTGAATTTTGATGTGTAACTTGTGAAATTCTTATGACAAATTGTGAAACCTTATCTAAACTTGTGAAATCGCGCCTTCTTCTCTCTTTTTTTAATTTTAAACTTAGAGGGACAATTCTAATTTTTTTTTTTAAATTTTTTTTTTTTGAAAAGGACCAGGCCATAATAGCTCTTTAGTATTCTAAATATTCGGAAGACTTTTTTGTCTTTTGACATTTTAAAAGTTTTTTGTAAGAAATTTTCCCTAGAATTTAAAGAGGAAAATAGAAAAAAAAAAAAAAAAAAAGAAGCATCAACTACAACAACACCATCATGGATATCGGATAGTAAAAAAATTTTGGACAAAAATCTAAGGATTGTAAATGAATCAAAATCCTTATTGTGACATGATTTATACCATTGGATGTCATTTTTTTTTTTTGAAATTTTATCTTGTATTAATGCCTGAGCGAATTTAAATGCAAATATGTAAAGTGGGATTCATCATTTACATATGGATGTGTCATACATTTTGTTTTTGTTTTGTTTTGTTTTTTAAATTTTAAATTTATTAAGGGGGACCTCATTAATAATTGTTCTGACACACGCACATATGGACATTTCTTTAAGGGGGTCCTCAAATTGATACTGAATTGTTTAGATAAATTGATTTATCCAAATGTAAGATATTTTTTAGAAAACATTTTATTCCCCTTTCGTTTCATCCAATTTTGAAATTGGGATATATTCAATATACTCCTTATGGTCTCTCTCTCTCTCTCTCCCCCTCCCCCTCCCTCCTTATAATCTTTGTTATAGGGAACTTTTAATTAATTCATATGAACTAATGAATAACAGTGAACTCAATTAATCAATTTCAAATTAATGAAAAATTCCAACTTTGCCTATTAATGAGGTTTTGAATGAGATAAATAAAAAAAAATACGAAGAACCACATTTTAAAGATCGATGACATTGATAATACTTGTACAAAACGCCCTATAATAGGTATCGGAGGGAGTATTTAATGTAGTTTGGAGCTTCGATCTACATGAATGCAACAAATTTTTTCAATAACATAATTCATGTTAACTGAGTTAACTAAACGCTATTATTATATGCAGGAACTTGGATCATAATCCCTTTTTTGTCACAACAGTAATAAAGCATACTTTCATGAATAATTGGGCTTCCTGTAAACTATGTTAATACTTTATTAAAGCTAGATAAAAATCAAAATGATCATAATAGAATAAAGAGAGTCTCAATGCCCAATTCTTACAAAGTGTAAGTTGTAGTTCATCGAAAGAAGTCACATGTGGAATGTTTATGAATAATGTGATTATATATATGATTTTTTTTTTTTTTTTTTGGTGAAGACAAATGCGTAATGCAGATGTTCTTATCTCACAATGTCTCTCATCATCTTTTATTATCCCTTATCATTCTAAGTGATCTTTTAGTTATAATTAGAGAGTACGTAACTTCTAGTTAAATCTCATTTGCATTGTACTATTATTATTCATTTTTTTTTCCTGCATTGCATTTGTTTTCTATTATTTAAAATAAATTAAAGAAATCATGGAATGAGAGAAAAAATGTTCTACAACTTTCTTTCAAAACGTAATTGGGTTTTATATACGTTCTTTAATCTAATTTAGGCGTTTTTCTTTCTAATTTTTGAATTAGTGTGTAACAATTTTTAATATTAATAAAATTTCCCTTTTTTAATTAAAATATACTTATTGAAAAATGGTTTCAAATCATTTTTCTTTGGTATTCATATATATATATATATATATATATATATAGGGTTTATCGTTTGTCATGTTACTTGACATAAGCTTATATCAAGTCACCCCAAAACTACGTTGTTTTGGGGTTAGAGGAATTAATGAACTTTCAAAACGACGTAGTTTTTGGGTTAGAGGAATTAATGAAGGGTAATAAATACAAAAACAAAAATACTAGAACACCTTTCATTAATTCCACTAACCCCAAAACTACGCGTTTTGAGAGTTCATTAATTCCTCTAACCCCAAAACGACGTAGTTTTAGGGTGACTTGACATAACCTTATGTCAAGTGATATGACAAATGATAAACCCATATATATATATATATATCTATATGTATGTATGTATGTATACACACACACATTCATGAGTTCTAATTATTTTTTTAATTTCATTTTGATGAAGAATTTTTATTTTTATGTTATAAGTATATATAAGGATCTAAGGGAAATAAATTGGTATGTTAGAATTAGTTAAAATTGACATATAAAACGGATCAGACTAGTTGTTTGTTGCTACTAATCTAATACTTTTCGTGAATTCTACCTAATTCAAATTTTATTCTCAAATTTTACATCATTCCAAATTGTAGACCTTTTTCATAGACTTCATTAGTCAAGCCTTATTGAAAACTATTAATACTTACTAACACTATATATCACTGGAATTTCTTGAATGAGTCCAATTAATTAGCATATTTTCCACAAGGTTTAATTTTCCAGGAAAGTGCCATAATGCCGCATGCAAATGCGAAATAAGAAAAATTCAATCTGATTTCTCATAATTTCCACAACCATGTCCAATATTCTTGTTCATCATCCTCAATCACTTTGAATAACGACGAAAAAAAGAAAAAATCGATATAGTCTTGTTGGATCTTTTTATTATCATCATTAATAATTAATATAAATAATTAGTGGCCGGCATAAACCTTAAACATAGCTTTAGTTTCTCCAATGTTGTCCTGCATTATGCAAACATGGTGGTTAGGGTTTTTCCTGATTATTTACGGCGGGGGGTTGGGGTTGGGTTTTTTTTTTTTTTGGGGGGGGGGTTGTTAGGTAGGAGTTTAATTATTAAGGTCTCGATCTCCAAAAACAATATGTTGGTTGTATATATTGTCCACAGTTTTCAATTATTGTTGGTTATGATTATCCTTAAAAAGTCAGATTATAATAAACTCCTCTAATTTTTTTTTTTTTAAAAATATTTGTATAGGTATAGATAATTTTTATTACGTTTATGTGGTTATTTACTATGTTATTTTAATGAACTAACTCGGCAGATTAATGTGTTAAGTGCATATACAGAATTTAATACTTTGAGTTAAATGCACGTGGGTTTTTCTATACAACAATAAAATTTTGGAAGGACTGCAACATAATACTAAAGATAAGTTAAAATTATTATTGTTTAATATTTTTGATGATAATTATTTAATTTATTCATTTTTTTCTATAATTTTTATTTTAAATAATTAACTACTGGATATCACAATTTATCACAAATGCGTCACATTGATAGTAAAATACAAAGTAGTTAATTTTTATCTAGTTTTAAAATTTTAATTAATTTTTAGGTTTTCAAAACAGTTTTTTGTTTTGAAAAATAAGAAAAACATGTTTAAAATTTTTTTGGTCCTTTTTTCTAAAAAAAAAATTATAATGTGTTCTAACAAATCAAAAATAAAAACATCTTTATGATGTTTTATTAGTTTTGGCTTTACAAAATTATAAGAGTAAGAAAATTTTGTATATTCATTAATGACATCTATACTAATAAAGAAAACTATCCTTTACCTTCACTTCAAAATTTTAGACACATTTTTTAAAATAAGGATTCAAATTGATTGTTTTTTGATATTTTATTTTCGAAATTTGTTCTATTACTTGACAAAATGTTCTAAAAGCATAAAAGCATAAAAATAGTTTAAATAATAGAATCAAACAAGTGTTTATTGTAATTTTATTTATATTTAAATTTATATCAAGATTTGGAAATTAAAATAATCATTTCACTCAACACATCTCCTTACCTCATCATGATGTCATCAAGGTGATGTCATGAATCAGATAATGGCATTCTAGTATGCAGAATTTGATGGATTCATATAATTAATATTAGGATTATGAATTTGACGATGGATCAACGAAGAAATATTCGGATCATGAATTTGACAATGACTTAAATATACTTTGGGAAAATGCTTGGAAATATAATTTCTTTTTGGAGACAAAACTTTATATAATCAGTTGGGTTGAAAAAAGCAATAGTATGAAAAATTCAGGCTGGGTTGGTGGAATGCTTTAAAATTCTTGTTCTTTTTGGAGACAAAACTTTATTTTTTTGAAAAAGCAATTGGGTTGGTGGAATAAATTCGTTCTTTTTTTTTTTTGGGGAATAAATTCTGCTTAACATTTGAAGTGTGTGATTAGAAAGTAGAAACTCATTAATATTTCTCAAGATGTGAAATTTTTTACTATCCAACAACCAAGTGTTTGGATTTTCTTTGTAAGGTACCAAATACCCTTGTATACGCCAAAATAAATTATGAAATTGAAAGGATGTTAGTAGTATGTTTTGAGATAACCATGATTTTAAACATATAATTGAGATTGGCAAGTATGAGTGCTTGGTAACTTACCATATAATCATATTTTGAGTTCATAGTTTGGCATATATAGGGGTGTTTTGTTTTAAGTTTTAAGCAAAACAATATTCTTTATAGGGTTATAATTCTATAGTTAGTCCTTATAATTTGATCAAATTTTGATTTTGATCTATTTAGTTTCAAATAATTGATTATAGTCCCCACGGTTTCATAAAAATCTTGTCTAAGGTTAACAAATGATCCTCATACTTTTAATGAGTTTTGGCTTTTTCCTTATATTTAAATTCAAACCGAATCTTTCTGAGACTACAACAATCAAAATCAATAATTTAAGACTATAAAGATTAAAACCAAAATTTGATTAATGTGTAAGGATTAACAACAATATTAAGCCTTGTTTGTATAAAAGTTTTTGGAATTTCATTTCTAAAGAGCTTTCGATATGTTTGCGTGAAAAGACATGAGAGAGTTAAACATGCAAATTAATTAAACAGTTGGCATTTGCGTCTATTTTTTTTTAAGAAAAAAAGAGAAATATGAATGTGGTCGTAGGAATGACACGTGTAAAGAATAAGATACTTAGAGATTTATTAACTCGTGCGTAGTACAAACAGTATGCCTGTTTGGGTTGAGTTTCTCTCATTATCATTTTCTCATCATCTCTCATAATCTCTAAATCACATCCATCCAATTAATATAATACTACTTTCACTTTTCTCTCACTTTCTCAAATCAAGGGCCCAAATGAAGCCAATGAGAGAAAATGAGAAACAAGATAAGGAGAAGATCTCCTTCCTGCATGTTTGCGTGTCTCACAAAGTTTGCTTCTCTCATTCTTAGAATTTAGGACTAATTTATAGCATATTTCTCTTTCATAATACAAAACAAAAAGCAAATTCAATTCATATAATTTCCATATATAATAATGTCTCAACATGCATGTTTGGACCATGAACTATACATACTTGCACTTATTTATGAATGTTTCAAGACTGAATCACAATTCAAAATCTATTCATGCATGTTTATGATACTAACACATGCTTGAAAATGAATTCCAGTCATTACTTAAAGGGCTAATGTGAAAAGTGAAAGTGGAGCTTAATCACTAAGAGGGGGTGAATTGGGGATTTTGAAATTCTTTTCTAGTTGCTTTGTTTTTGAACACTAAAATAGAGGTGAGCGGAGTATAAGAGAGGAAAGTAAGACAAACGAGTTTATACTGGTTCAGTCCAACCTCTTGACCTACGTCCAGTCCCCAGACACTCTTGGATTTCAATATCTCAATTGATTACACACTCTGTAACTCAAGAGTAATTATCTCACTAGAACTTATTCCCCCTTACAAGTTGCAATCAATATCCCAATCTCCAAGTCCCCAGACTTGAAATTCTTACAATAAATGATTTACAATAGATGAACTCTCTCTAAGAGTAGATAAAGATAAACACTGAAGATCAATGTATCAAAAGATACTTTACAAGTGAAAACTGAAAGAGTAGTTGGTAAACTTGAATGCAATTCGTTTTTAGTAGATTGGTTGTTGAGAAGAATTGAATGCAGCTCTATATATACTAAGAGAGCATTAAATGACCGTTGAAATCCCTAATGTAACCGTTGGAGACATTCAGGAAGGAATAGGATGAGCTTAGGTCTTCTTCTCTCTCTACTCTTTGCTTAATCCAGTTGCATAGATGTTTATGCTTGACTTCTTGACTTTTAATCTGTTGGAAGAGCAGCTACTGGATGTGAAAGGAAACATTAATCCCTTTGCAACATGTGTAGAATGATTGTCCAAAAGGATGTAAGTTTTCTAAACTTTGCATTTAATGTGCTGACATCACTTTTTTGCTTTTGCTCAAATCTTCATTTAATATTCTCTAAACTATTTGAAACTTATTAGCAAACTGATTAAACATGTCTAGAAATAGTAATGAGTGATGATAAGAAGTATTAAGATCAAACGGGAAGATTTCACAAATTCGAGTAATTTGATTTTCAAACTCAGCGACGCAAACTCGAGTTTGTAACTATGCTTAGAAGCTAAACTCGAGTTTCCAAATTCAAACTCAAGTTTCCTTCTTCCAGAGAGGAATGTCGAGTTTTGAGTTTAAAAGCACATTTTGAAGTATAGAGCAAAACTCAAGTTGATTAATGACAAACTCGAGTTTTGGACTTTTATAGTGAAAACATGTTTAAGTCTAAAAGCTCAAAACTGGAGTTTCCAAATGTAAACTTGAGTTTTCAAACCACTGAAATGAGCAAAGCTCTCAGCTTGGCCTAAACTCGAGTTTCCAAATCCAAAACTCGAGTTTTCATTTAAAGTTGAAAACCTTTGGAAATCTATCCCAGGTGAAAACTGGAGTTTTAAAAGCAAACTGGAGTTTTCTCAAAGTGTGTAAAACGTGAAAGCTCTTGGTCAAGCCTAAACTCGAGTTTTCTCAAAACTTTGGAAAACTTGAAAATTCTTGGCTAAGTGCAAACTGGAGTTTTCATATCAAAACTGGAGTTTTCTTTGGCTTAAAATATTGGAGGCTCTCTGTATGCCCAAAACTCGAGTTTTCCGACGAAAACTGTACTTTAGAAAATATTGGAGAGTTTCTGTATGGTGCAAATTGGAGTTTCCCATGAAAACTCGAGTTTGTCTAAATGTGAAAAACTTGGAGTGCTCTTTGTAAGGCTAAAACTCGAGTTTGCCTACGCAAACTGGAGTTTTCTCACTTTATTAAAATTTGAGCTACTTTCTGTCAAGTTAAAATTCGAGTTTTGAAACCAAAACTTGAGTTTGCCTTTGACAATAAGTTTTTCAACTTACTAAAGACAAACTACAATTTATGTTTACAATTGTCAGTTATCATCAAAACATATAGAGAACTAACAATTAAGTTATATTAAAATTGTAAAAGTAATCATAAATTTTTTTTGGGCGTAAAAGAAACAATAAACATTACAAAAGAAGGCAAAAGTAACATTGATGTTAAGTAATATTCAAATGCCCGGTGTTAACTTCTTAAACTGCATTGTCAAATTTTCCCTTGTTTATAATGTTTATTTTTATTTTTGCACTAAAAAAAGTATATAGTTACTTTTACATTGGTATAACTTAATGATGATTTTTTTGCACATTAAACTTTTATTTTACTTTTACCATTACAATAGATTGTCCAAACCGGTTAAACGTTATGTTGCGCTCACTCGACATGTTAAATGGACCTAATAATGAAGAAAATGTAAATCGATAAAAGGAATCCTTTAACCCGCTACACGAAGGACGAGGCCGTAGGGTGTAACAAAATCTGCAGAGCCTATAAGAAATGCTAATAGAGAATATGGTTGAAAAGGTCCAAAGAAGCAATTTTGGGATAATGAAAAGGTTTTGATTGGCAAGATAAGGAGACTTGGTGGTGGGGGTGAGATTGTTCAAGAAACATTTAAGAATAAGAAAATTTGTTTTAAAGTCATATACTTGTGTAATAATGCTAAGAATTGGGAAAGGTATCTTTTTGGTAAAAAGGAGACTAATTAGGTATTGGATCAAGCTCGTAAGCAAAAGCCGTATGAGTAGTTTTATGGGCGAGCTGAGACAAAAGCTCGAGAGAAAGTAAGAATGAGCAAGATTGTAAAGAACAAGAAGAAAATCGAGAGCACTGGGACCCGCTTTAGGTTTATAAAGGACGAAAGAAGGGAAAGTTTGGTTATTGATCGAGATACAAGAAGAAAGCGGAAGCATACTTTTATAAGTTGTTCAACGATAAGAGGAGGGTTGACTTGTGACTTGGAAGATTTGAGAACTTAGAAGGCGTACAATTTGTCATTTTAATTTAGGATTCGAAAGCTGGCAAAATATGTTCTCAAAAATGGAAAATGGTAAAGCTATCGAATCACTGGTATTTCTATTGAAGTTTGAAAATGTTTGGTGAAGATGTTGTAGCATTAAGCTATTTAACGAGTTTATTGTCCAAGAAAATGCCCGATGATGGAGACAAAGTACTTTGATCCCTACTTATAAGAATAAAGGGATATTCAGAATTGTGAAAACTACAAAGTAATTAAGCTTATGAGACATACAATGAAATTGTGGGAAAATGTGATTGAACATGTGATTTTCTTTTTACTTGTTTGTTAATCAAATAAAAGAGGACACATGATGACTTCGCCAATCATCCCTAAAAATGAAGCTCTCAGAAGCCCCTTGATTTCTCTTAGATCCTTTTTATAACATTTTCATTTATTTCTTCTTTGTATTGTATTGTTTTGTTTGTAAGGTAGTCTTTAGGGAAAATCATGTATAAAGAAGAGTCAGAATCGAAGCCAAGAGTCGGGCGTTAAGAGTCAAGGCTGCAATGTACAGCTCCTAGGGCCTGGGTAAGAAAAACATCTATTTTTTCAAAGCTTGGCCTTAGAGAACTGTGGTCGTGGTCAAACTTTCTCTAGACTCCAGAGTTACTATTCCAGATTTTAACTATTTTTCCTCTATTTTTTCAAAGAAATATAATTAGTAAATTACAACAATTAAAGTTCTAATTTATCAAATAAATGTTGTCAATATTAGTATTAAAACAACACGAATCATCCAAGAAATAAGCACAATCACTAATTCATAATCAAAAGCAAAACTATATTCACAACTCACATAAAACATAAAAAGCATACCACTAAGTTTTCTAGATATTAGTACGATGACTATTATTGTCGCCATCTTCGCCACTATCATCAATTTCAATGACATTTCGATTGTGTTTCACTTTTAAGTAGCTCTAGTTCATGAGTAAGAATATCATGAATTTATTCTCTCAGATCATAAACACATACATAATCTTTATCTCGCAACAAATAATAAATCAAATCATAAAATTAGAGTATAGTTATTATGTATTTGTATTTGTACTTAAAGATAAATAACTCTATAATAAATACAAAATACATATAAATTAGTAAATTACCATCATATGTGAATCCATGCATTCAAAAAAATAATAATAATAAATTAAATGCCCATGCCCGGCCGTCTAAGGCCCTTTCTAGTATCGGCCCTTTTAAGCCGCCCCCGCAAGGTCGGGCCCTACAAAGGTTATTTCATTAAGCCTCCTAATTTTTCAAGTCCTTGAAGGCCATGGCTTAAAAGGTCGTTTAGATTTCCCAACTCTAATAAAGAGGTTGAAATAGGAAAATCCTATATTAGGTCGGGTCAATGTCCCACTTTAATATTTAAACGTTGGTTATTTTCTAATAATACCTAATACTTTATACAATGCACATAACATAACTAAGCTTCCAAAATTGATAACAAGAAAGTGATGATACTTAACCAAACATGATATAGGCACTTTTTCAGTAACTCCAAACAACTTGTTGCTATCCATAGAACTAGATTGTGTTGTGTCTTCTCAAATCCTCATGATACCTTTACTGAAAATCACAACTTGACTATTGGGCAGAAAAATATTGTGATGAATAAATGAAGAGATTTAAAAAATTACCTATAGATATTAACCTTTCATAGCTTACTCCCGGGAGAAAGAGCATGAGAAGATCTTTGATAAATAAAGCTAAAGCAACGAACCAAGAAGCAATAGAAAATGGATCTGATAATTCCCATACTGAATTCTTAGCTCAATAATAACTACTTTGTTTTTTCCTTTTCGAGCAAAATGAAGGCTCGGCCATAGTCTCCATAATTAACAAATTGACAAGGCATTCTCACACTATCTCCTTATCTAGAAAAAAGAAGCTCGAGAATCAAATTCCTTAAAGCAAATCCAACTTAGCAACATAATAGCTTTACTTACCATTAGATGAATTGACCCAGAAACTAAAAAATAGCCTTTTTCCACTTCACAAAATGAGCTCAGCACACCGGCCACCCCGCCGTGGTGAAAGCCGTAGGAATTTGTTGATCTATAAAATATCTTACGGATGAGATGAAAATCGGGCGCAGGATGCCGGCTATTTTGTCCCTCCGATTCTTCTTGGGTTGTGTTTTTGATTGATGGTCGGGAGAGATATATATAATTTGTCATAGAAATGAAGGCAAGGAAAAAAATATCTGTTGTGGTTGTTCGATCCCTAATGACATCTGAGATCGTGTAATTATGTTATCATAAAAATGATGTACTAATATACTATACTACTCAAGACATATATTAACTAAAAGGGATTAAAGAATGAAGATTTAACATGAGAACTAACTTCCCGTAGTCTTCTATAGCCTTTGCTGATTTTTTGATGGTGTCGAGGCTTCCAATGAATTTTCTCATTAAGGTTTCTATGTAACGCGTAAACAATATTGTTTTATCTTCAATTTTCGCTTTTTTTCTTTTTTAATAACTAAGGAATATGAGGCAATTTGTCCAAATTTAAATGTTCTAATTGTATTACATAACCTAATTAATAAATGTTAAGGTTAGTAACCTAAATTAGAATTTGAGAATTTAACTATTTTTATACGAAATTTTCTTTAGTCATTACTACTTTTTTTTATAAGAAAGTGTAGCATAGTAAATATTTATTGAGAAGGGAAAAAAAGAAACATCCCAAATAAAGAGAATTAATAAAAAATGTTAGTTAAAGAAATTATAATAAAGGAATTTATATGCATAATAATAAAAATATCTAAATAAACGGAGAGTAATTTTTTGTTAAGAAATTTTTAAGAGAAAAAAATCAGTTGCTTATTCACCTTGTAACCCAAAATTAATTAAAACAATTAAAAAATAAAAAAACCCTAACTAAGGGGTTAATAGAAATTTTTATTGAAAGAAATTAGAATAAAAAATTATATATACATAAAGTATAATAAAAAAAATTATAAAGCATATATAATGGGAGTTACTTTTTCAGAATTAATCATATAAAGAGGACTTGTGGCGGCTTCTACTTGGCCCTCCCTCTAGTAGAGCTGAATCAAGGTCGGTCGGCTTACCGACAGATCGTCCTATAAGGTTTTGGGTAGGGAAAACATCTCGTTTTTAAAAACCCCACCTAATAGTACCAAGGCTAGGGTCGGGCCCTACAAGGCCTCGAAAATTACTATTCCAAATTTTAACTATTTTTCCTTCAATTTTTTTCAAAGAAATATAATTAGTAAATTTCAACCATTAAAGTTCTAATCTCATCAAATAAATGTTATCAACATTAATATGTACAATATAAATCATTCAACAAATAAACACATTCATTAATTCTAATAAAAAATAAATAAATACAAAGAATATGTTTTTTCCTTTTTTTCAAAAAAATATTAAACAAAGGAATTGCTTTATGTATATACCCACGACAAAATGCCTTTCCCTCATTCCTTCTTCATACATGATTTTACCGACAAGTAAAAAATAATTATACTTATTTTACACAAAATATATTTATAATGTATCACTTATATAATATTGTCATACCAAAAACGCTGTTTATTTAATATGAAAACATCCATTCTTTAAAATTTATAATAACTAATTATGTGTTTTAATACGTAATAATAATAAACATAAAAAAAGGGTTATAGTTTAAACTAAAAATCTAAGTAATTATAAATAAACACATTCATTAAGTGAAGTCTAAGTATTTTTTTTTTTTTTTTTAAAAAGCTACCGTTAAAGGAGCTAATGTGCCTGGCCCGATTAAGCACGAGGCCACGTAGGTCATTACGTAGGCCAATTTTAAATTTCGACCTATTTTTCAAGCCCAAGCCCTATGCCGACTTAAACGGCTCGACCGATTTCTCCAAATTTTACCCTCGTGACCTCAAAATTTTTTTTTTTTTTTCCGTTTTTTTTTATATCAACGAGGAAATTTAATTAAAATACGAGTTGAGGAACAATGTCCTATACAATCTTCAACAAGTAAAGGCCGAATAAAACTCGGACATAAAACATAAAGGGAAGATTTAGACAATCCTTCCTTCACTAGCCTATCCGCAACCTCGATTTTGGCGACGAACTAATAGTCCCCCAAGTATTTTTTTGGCTAAAATATACTTTTAGTCCTTTAAGTTTACATGAAGTATACTTTTGGTTCCTTAACTTTATAAAATATACTTTTAGTCCTATAATTCTAACACCTGTTAATTTTGCTAATAGAAAATGTTAACTCAAGTGATAACGTATAAACTTAAGTTATGATTTTGTAATTAAATGCTATTAAGCTTATGTGTAAATTAAAAAAATATATAAAATTTGTATAATCAAAAGCTATTAGTCATCATTTGAGTTCACTTTGCGTCATTTTTCCTTAGCAACATTAACGGTATTAGAATTTTAGGACCAAAAGTATACTTTGTGAAGTTAAGGGACCAAAAAGATACCTTATATGTAAAACTTAAAGGATCAAAAGTATACTTTAATCGTTTTAAACAAATAAAATTAAAACAATGAAAGTTCTAATTGGACACATAAATGTTATCAAAATTAATGTTTAAACATACACATCCTACAACAAACAAATACAATCATTAGGTCATAATTAAAAGTAAACTATTATCTACATACTATAATTCCAAATAATTAATTAGAATTCCTTAACAAAATTAAAAATACTTCTTACAAATATATCTTGAAAAGTGAAAGTAGTTAAGAAAATTAAGAAAATAAAATATAAACAAAAAAATCCCTAGAAAATAGGGAGAATTTCATATAAAGACGGTTGATATAGGAAAAATCCAATATAAGATCGATAAATTCAACAAATATTAAATTGGGTCAATAACCCAATCTAATTTTAAATGTTAGTTATTTTTCAATAATACCCCTAACCCATGATCAAAAAAAGAAAAAAGAAAAAAAAAAAGCAAAAGGAAAGGAAAGGCTAGACGCCATATGTTTGTCTCACTCATCACCATCGTCACTTTCGCTCATATGCCCTATGGAGCATGAAGAAAGCCATGAAGATCCAATGGTGAAAATCCATTTTTAAAAAAAAAAAAAAAAAAGAAAAAAAAAAAAAAAAAAAGGGCAAAATCGCTGCTCTCTTTCTCGATTCTCTTAGCTTTGTCACGTCTTAGACAAGTTACACTTCCAAAACCGCTCTCACTTTCCGCACAATCTTCTCTATTCTCTTGGGAGAAGTAACCGTTGCTCCTCTTGATGGGCACCTGGCTTATATGTGTGCAAAATATCTAACCACAATCCGAATCTACAACAATCAAGAATTCTCTAAACCTGTGGGCGCTGAAGCGTCGCTGGATGTGGCTATATTCTTCTCCCCTATTTTGTATGATGCGAGTAACTTTCTTAATAAAAGCATATATGTGTGTTTTTCTTTTTTTGCTCGGAAGCATATATGTGTTTGAGGTATCTCATTCTTGATATGCAATTGATGCAGAGTAACCTCAAACACAAATATGTGTTTGAGGTATCTCATTCTTGATATGCAATCCTTTTTTGTTTTTGGCATCTGGTTCCTATTCCTCTAACAAATTTTCTGCTGGGTTCTTACGAATTATCTCCAATTTTGTTTTGTTTTGTTCTTTTTTTTTTTTTTTTTAAACTAAGGGATATATAGGTAATTTGATCTAAAATCTAAATCCTTTATTGTGTTACATTACCTAATTAATAATTTGTTAAGTTTAAGTAACTCAAATTTAAATTTAGGTAATCCTATTTATAAAATTCCTTGATCCAAAAAAAAATTTGGCCCCATTTATAAGTCCCATTCGACCAAATAAAACGAGATTGTGACAATTTAAATTTATATTAATTATACCAATGAAAATAGAGAGAGAAAAAAAGAGTTGAAAGTACTTACAATCATAAAGTTGAAAATTCACCCTATAATTATTGAACTAACTATCTCTTTGGTATATGTGATTTAGTCAAAAAAAAAATTATAAATAGACCAGAAATGATATCTTTATATAGGATTTTCCTAAAAATAATAAGTTAAAAATATAAAATTAGTAAGAATACTTATAAAAAATATTCCCCTTCGGTCCTAATTATAAGAGCATTTATAATGCAATTTACACTATAAAAATACTCCAATAATTAGTACCGCACGTAGAGGTAGTACTTATTTTGCAGGCGCTATATATATATATGCATTAGGGTTCGTCGCGCCGCTGCTTGGTGTTTGCACGGGAGGAAGACAGCGTTGCAGCAGCCGCTACTATGGTTCTCAAGTACATATTTTCCCTTCCGTTTTCTTTTCTCTATGCATCTCTGGACTGCATGTATTTGAAATTTGTTCTGTGTTCATACAAAGGAATTTGAATGAATTTAATGTATCGTTGTAAGATAATTGGTATATGTCCCTCGAGAAATGGGAAGTCCTTTGTTAGTTACTTTGTCACTGATGTCTTACCTCTTCAGTCTATTGCTCCTAGGCCTATGGGTTTCAGAGTAGAGAGAATGCCTATTTTCACCGGAGCTGTTTTACGATTGATTTGTGATTGTCTTGACTGAATGAACTGAGACCGAAGCTATCGTTCTACCGATAAGACTTTTTATTTGATGAATCAAACTCAGATTTCTCTCTTATCTCGTTCCTGTCTTCCCTCACTCATCACTTTGGGATTTTGGACCCTAATTTGATTGCCATTTTATACCGAGGAATTGTTCTATCTAGGACTATTAGTGGATCCCCAAAGTCTCTTGTTTCATGTGATTATTCTGCTTTATACCAATATTATTGGCCATATAGAAGCTGAAATTGCTTGATATCGTGTAAACCTAAGTTGAATTAGTTACAAAATAGTTGTTCTGCATTGCTAGCACTTGAGACATCCTTTACAAGCAAGTCTGGCTTTTTTCTGATCATAACAAAAACAAGCAATAGCTTTTTCCAAATAATTGCTCTTGACAAATCTGTAACTGGTCCTGTATTTGATATTGGCATATCAGGACGGAGCTTTGTCGTTTTAGTGGGGGCAAGATCTACCCTGGGAAGGGCATCAGATTTGTTCGTGCTGATTCTCAGGTTACTATAATTGGATTAATCTTCCAGTTTCAGGGATGATATGATATATTAGGGGCTGACTGGGATATTTTTTGTTTTTATCAGGTCTTTTTGTTTGCCAACTCAAAATGTAAAAGGTACTTCCACAACAGATTGAAGCCTTCAAAGCTCACCTGGACTGCCATGTACAGGAAACAACACAAGAAGGTATTGATATTATCAAAATTACCATCAGTTTTTGTCAAGCTTAACCAATACTTCCCTATAATTAGCTTAGGTTTCGACGTAGGTGACTTTTTGCTTGTTGTTTGTTTGTGGCACTCAGAAGTTGAAATTAGGACATGATCATTTGACAGGATGCATGCTTTCAATGTACAGAAATGCGTGTGATCTCTCATTGATCAAATGCATGATTCTTGTGTGTGCATGTGGTGTGTGTAGGACATTGCCCAAGAAGCTGTAAAAAAGAGGCGTCGCACCACCAAAAAGCCTTACTCTAGGTCTATTGTTGGTGCTACTCTGGAAGTTATCCAGAAGAAAAGAACTGAGAAACCAGAGGTTCGAGATGCTGCTAGAGAAGCCGCTCTTCGGTGTGTATTCCTGTCTCTCTTCATGGAGACTCTCTTGTTGTCATCTCATGTTGGATGGCATTAAGTTATGTTACCATATATCATCTGAAATTTGAATTATTTGAATGTACGGCGCAGTGAGATTAAGGAGAGGATCAAGAAAACAAAAGACGAGAAGAAGGCAAAGAAGGCAGAAGTAATGGCCAAGACACAAAAAGCACAAGGAAAAGGAAATCTTCCCAAGGGTGCTGGCCCTAAAGATCGTAAAGTTGGTGGAGGCGGTGGGAAGCGCTGAATTTGATTTTTCTTTTTTGGCTGCCAATTGATAAAGGAGTTTTGAGACTTTTTTTTTCTTTCTGATATGTTATATTTTGCTTGCTTAATCTGTTGTATCGATCTTTGCTTTTGCGGTTTAGAGCACATAATTGAATTAAAATGGATTTTTGCAGCAGACTTATTGTTCCTGTCTCGTGTGTTTGCATGATCTGTGTAAATCTCTAGGATTCTGTTTGGTCTTGACAGGTAAAACTGCAGAGTGATTCAAGTCTCTGTATGCCCAATCTTATTAAAGGGTCCATTTTACTTACTGACAATATCCAAATCAGTGGGGGATGATTAAAGATGTGGACTATCGTATAGAAGAACTAATGATTGTTTGGAAGATCCCAAGTTGCAAAGATCGTTATTCATCTCAATATTCTCCTGTTAATCATTAATATTTCAATGATCTTTGACTACAAGGCTGGAGACATAATGACAAGTTTATTAGTCTCCAATTAAGAATCGGTGGTGGGAAAGCTGTGACAAGTTCATGTATAGGTTATTTTTTGAGGTAATTTTCTTATTTTAATTTTGTAGTGGGATTTGATTGATTGAACTGTCTCTATAGACATGGATATAGGACCTGGTCATTCTTTTCTGACCTCTACAATAACACTTCAAGGTAACTTTGTGAAAGGAGAATTAGATTTTACTCCTCTGGACATTGCATTGGGATCTTAAAAGTTAATATTAATAGTGGTTTAAGTCTTTTTCCCCCCTTTTGCCGAATCAATTACTGGGAAGATTGAAAACCGAAGTTCATGTGCACATTAACATTGACCTAGAATCTCATAAGAAAAATAGCATTGGGATAATATAAGTTAATATTAATAAAGGGTTTAAATCTTTATTTATGTAATTTTTATATTCAAAAATGGATGAGGTGGCGGCAATACCTAAGGTGGTGGTGGCGGAGGGGGCGGCAGTGGCGGTGGTGAGGCGGTGGTGGTGGTGGCGGTGGTAGGTTGGTGGGGGGTGGTGGTGGGGGCGGCGGCGGAGGTAGTGGTGGAGGTGGGGCGGCGGTGATGGTAGTGGTGGCGGCGCCCGTGATGGGTGGGCGGTGGTGGTGGTGGTGGTGGTGAACGAGGAAATTGCGCTGAAGAAGGGGGTTTTTTTTTTTTTTTTTTTTTTTTTGAGAAAAATGATCCTCATTTTGTCTTGGCTGAACGAAGCAAAGAAAATTTTTAGGCTCTTTTTTTTTATTCCACAAGACACAAGGGAGCCAAAAAAAAAAAAAAAACTGATTTACACACACATTTCCATCCATTTTGTTCGAGCACGAAATTAAAAAACTCATTACGGGAGTGTTACCATGCACACCCTATAAAGGCCGACACTCGCTACGAGCCACGTGCTCCTCTGTGCGGGGTTATGAGCATTTAATTAATTTAAATGATTCTTTCGTTGATAACAAAATTTTTTTACAAATGTAAAAATGGGTTTCAACCCGAGACCCGTCTGGCGCCCGCCACAACTTGGCGTTCCTATACATAAGGGATGGTTAATGCTTATTATATTTGTATAATTTCTTATTTAATAAGCAAGATTTTCGTAACATCAGTGGGCTACCCCATTAACAAGCAAAATTTTTACCGTATCATCCTATCTTGTTTTGTATTAATCCGGATGCAAGCCCCCGGTGTCGAACATCAAAAGGGAATTTAACCCTTACCCCGATTTTAAAAGTATACATATTAAATAAGAAAACTTATTTACAAGCGCCCTCGATTATGCAATGTTAATATTAATGATTAGCATACATATTTTGCTTAAGGAATAGCTACAATATCCTTATGCGCATGTTGTATGCATATTTAATCATTTAAGGTTATACCATATCAAAATTATGGTCATATGTACAATTAGTATACAATGATTGGCTGATGTCTTTGTGATGAGTATGTAGAGAACCGAGGAGCAACCAAACGTCCTCACTAGGCACATACACTCTATTTTGTTCTAACGAACAAAATTCATCACACAAAGATGTAAAGACATCAATCGTAATTAAATGTGTGGTTATAATTAATCTTTTACTTAGCGGTAGATAATTATGATCATAGTTTTAATTAGGGTGGAAACGGAACGGCATTATAATCTCTAAGTAAAATTTCACGGGTATTAGGATATAACCGCATTCTAGTTTCATCAATTGAGATAAATTCATGCTATGCTAATGTCTTTGCCCTACGAGATAGACTTTAGTTATACAAATTTATAATGTATGATTAATTGGAATGAAACGTCAAATTATATTCTTAATTTACCATAAGAATTAAGAATAAGGAAATAATTGATAGTTTTATGATAAAAGTCTAATGGATCTAATTGAATTGTAACTTTAGCCCACAGCAAAGTTATATGTGAGTAGATTCATGTTTTAAGCATGATTTACATTGGTAAATCATGATATGATTATGAGTCTCAAATTTTAGTTATAAACACGTATGTTGATAATCGTCTTGAAATAATCTAACCTACAAATTTCTGATATGAAATGTAACATTCCCCGAATTGAGGGTGATAACTATAAAGTATTCATTTTGTGGATGGACAATGATTATTCTATCAATAAAGACGAACCACCTTCCATCATCGAGACTGAAGACTCCATACGAGATTGATTTGTATGAAAAGTGGGGCGATCTAATCGCCTCTCGGTTATGTTCATAAAGACTTCAATCTGCTAGCATTCGTGGTCTTGGCAATTGATAAACAATTTGTTACTTGATAAGGCACTTGCTGGCACCCCAATTATGAAGTCTTCATCCCTTAGACTCGCTATAGTAAAAGATGTGTGTAAGCACATCATATAGATGAGGGCATCAGTAGCTGTTGAAGTCACTTGAGGTTGACATGTCTGATTCTTTCCTTGTACACTATATTTTGAACACTCTTCCACAGCTATATAGACCCTTTAGGATATCTTGCAACACACATGAGGATAAATGGTCAATCAATAAACGTTTGACCATGTGTGTTCAAGAGGAGGAAAGCTGAAAATGCAAATGAGAGAATTTATTGAATATGACTTGGTTAGTGGGAAGACGTCAATTCGAAACCTTGTTTCTGAAAAGGATCATTCAGATAGCCAACCTTCCACTTTGAGTTTAAGATTGGTATTTAACAATGTTCCTTGATTGTCGAATATTGTACAATTAATCATTCAAGATTCACAACCTGTTGATATTGATCCAATAAATCAAGTTGTTGATGAGGAACAATAAGAAATTGTTGAGTAACTAGTTGAACAACAAGTTCCTCAAGAAGATAATGAAACAACATTAAGTAAATCTACTAGAACAATAAGATCAGATACCTAGTGAATATATCGTGTATCTACGAGAATCGACTATAATGTAGAGCTGAAAATGATCCTAGAACGTTTTCACAAGCTATGAGAACCGTAGAAAATCCAACTCATGGTGTGATGCTATGAAGGCTGAGATGAATACCAAGGCATCTAAACAGTCTAAATCTTGTTAAGTTGCCCGATGGTGTAAAAACCATTGGATTTAAATGGGTCCTTAAAACAAAGAGAGACTCATTAGGCAACATCAAAGAGACATTAAAGCGGGACTCATTGCTAAAGGGTTCCTCAAAACGAAGGAATCGAAAACAAGGAGACCTTTGCTCTTGTATCTAAGAAAGATTCTCTTTGAATCATTTAGCATTAATTGCACATTTTGACCTAGAGTTACGCAACAAATGGATATGAACAAGCGACCTTTCTCAATGGAGATCTAGAGGAAGAGGTTTACATGAAACAAACCATCGAGGATTTTCCTCTAATAATGGTGAGCATTTGGTGTGTAAACTCAAGAAATCTGTATATGGATTGAAACAAGCTTCCCGTCAATGGTATTTAAAATTCCATGATGTTATCTCTTCATTTGGTTTTGTAGAGAACATTGTGGATGAATGTATATACGAAAAGGATAGTAGGAGCAAGACTTGTTTCCTTATTCTATATGTGGATGATATTCTACTTGTAACCAATGATAATGGTTTACTATATGAGGTGAAACAATTTCTTTTTGAAAATTTTGACTTGAAGGATATGAGAGATGCATCTTATGTCACCGGTATTAAGATAGATATAGATGATATCTCGGGTTTGTCTCAAGAAACCTATATCAACAAAGTTTTGGAAAGATTTTGGATGAGGAATTGTTCACCAGAGTATAACTCCTATTGTGAAAGGTGACATGTTCAATTTGGACCAGTACCTAAAGAATGACTTTGTGGGGAACAAATGAAAAACATTCCTTATGCTTCAACGGTAGGAAGTATTATGTATGCTCGGTCTAGACAAGACTGTCATTGCATTTCTTTGTTGGAATGCTAATGAGATACGAGTAATACAGGTATAAACCACTTTGGAGAGTGCTGCAAAGAAAGTATTGAGATACCTTTAAGGGACTAAAGAGTACATGCTTAAGTATAAGCGAATCGACAATTTGAAAGTGGTAGTTTACTACGATTCAAATTATGCTAAAGCAATTTGCATTGACTTAAGAAAATCCGTTTCAGGATATATTTTCATGCTAGCCAATAAAGTTGTATCATGGACTAGTAAAAAGCAATCTTTAATTGCTACTTCCACTATGTAAGTTGAGTTTGTATCTTGTTTTGAGGCTACCTCACATGGTGTATGAATGAATAGTTTCATTTCTCGGCTTAGAATTATGGATCCAATTTAAGGGCCATTGAGGTTATAATGTGACAATTCAGTTTAGCTGTTTTTATGGCTAAGAACAATAAATGTGGTAGTCGAATCAAGCATGCTCGACATTGAGTGTCTAGTCATAAAAGTGAGTGTTAAAAATAAAACAGGTGGTTATTGAACACATGAGCGAATTGATCATTGCTGATCCTTTAACTAAAAGCATGCCTACATTGAAATTTGAGGATCATGCGAGAAAGAATGGGACTTGGTTTCTTTATGTGATTTTCGTTGTAAGAACGATATTATTTATGAAACTCTATTTGCGATATTTTCTCATTCATTCGATTGCGCACATATTCATTTTGAGAAATATTATTAAAGTTTGGACCTAGAATAAACATGAGGTTTATTCATTACGTTACATGGGCTTGGGAAACATGATACAAGCTGGGTACATGGAAGATAATACTCGCTTTAAGAGGACCTATGCTATGATCCATGCATTTTGTTTCTTCGGGTGGTGTATGATGAAGCGTGTGGACCAAGTGGGAGAATGTTCGAATTTTAAATTAATATTTGTATTAATATTAGTATATATTTTATTTATGAAAAATTCAATTAAGTGGTCCACATTTATAGGATCTTGGATGGTTCACATTTGGGCCCACTATCCCACTAACTTCTCAACCGTCCATTATTTTGTGCACGATTGACTGCCACCTCTGTGATGGGCGAGTGGAATTAGTCTGTGCGTATCTATTTGGATGGTTCACATTTGGGCCCACTATCCCACTAACTTCTCAACCGTCCATTATTTTGTGCACGATTATTGCCACCTACCCGTGATGGGCGAGTGGAATTAGTCTGTGCGTATCTATTTAAATATGGTCCCAAGTGCCAACTCTTACTACGCATTATCGTACAATGTATGACTAAAGTTCATACCATCTAAAGAGTGAAAGTGAGAACTTAGAAGGACCATAGATTTCCTCTTTTTGCATCGAATCAATGGTTTGGAGGTATTTCGGTTCTTTATCTTATTTATTCCGCATTGATCTAATTGCTTAATTTAGATATTTTGCATGATTAGATCGCTTAAATTCCAACACAAATATGTCTTATATTAAGCACTGAAGGAGTACTCATATTCTGAAGCCTTGGCATGCTTGAGCTGCTGAATTTGTTCATTCAAACCCTATACTTGTATATGGAGAACTAATTAAGCACAATTGACACCGATTAATCAAGTTTAAGTGCTAAAAACTCAATAATACATGCTTAACACAATGAAATAATTGAGAAATATCAGTGCCTCCATGGAGTGAAGCAGATTTTCTGGTGTAGATCATATTAATGTTTTTTTAACAAGATATAGGTATTCTCTTATTAAAAGCAATCTTGTTTAAAACACTTTTTTTTTGGGTAAAATGTTTGAAACCCATTAAACGTGAGTATTTGTAAATGGATATGTTGAGAGATGATGCCCATTATTGGATTGAGCCTATCCTTTAACACTATCGGCCCAATATGTCAACATCACATGGGTTGTTACTAGTCATAATTTGTTACTCAGTTTTGATATGTTAAGAAATGAATAGTTGAATACAACGTTCATACTTAATATTAATACTTTATTATGTCAAGATATCAATACTATTATAAAAATACCAAAAATTATATTATAATATATTCCTAATTACTAATATTTATTTTTATTCAATTAAATAAAAATATTACAAGTTTTTATTTTTATAAATCACTCTTCATTCATATTAATATTTAATACTCCCTCGGTCCTAATTATAAGACATATTTAACTAACTTTGGGGAGATTAAGGAGAGGAGTTAAATTAGTTAATTTTACTTATTTTCCTAAAATGCCCTTATATAAATTTAAAATGACAAAAGCAAAATTAAATCAACAACTCTTTTACCACATATCACTTCCGACCTAAAATTTTCCTTTCACTTTTCTAATTGAAATAATAGTGTTACTATATACACATATATGTGTGTATATATGTATTCGTATAGATTTATATATACACATATATATAGACACACACACACATACATATATCTGCACATATATATATGAATACACAAACACACATATGCATATATATATGTGTGTGTGTGTTTATATATGCACACATACACATATATATTGACAACACACACACACACACAAACTCACAGATGTGAGAGAGAGTGTGTGTGTGGACACACATATAAACACACACACACACACATGTAAATATATCATGTGTGTGTCACACACACACACACACACACACACACACACACACATATATATATATTGGCAAATTAATAACAGTCAATCGATAAATAAATTAAAATCTAGCAATTAAAAAGTTTCAATGATTGGAAGAGTTTACACACCCACATAGATATAATCATCATTCACCAAAAGCCAAACACACTTGAGAGAATAAAATAAGGGTATTTTAGGAAGAAATTAACAAAAATTAGAAAGTTGTCCGATAATTAGGCCAAAGCTAACTCACAAATGTTGTACTTATAATCGGGATCGGAGGGTATATTAATTTGAGGGACTATGGTGCAAAAATATACATGAGTTTTTACTCAAAGTTCGTTTAACACTAAATTCTTTTTTAAGTGCAAAAGTAACCATAAACTTTGAAAATAAAGGCAAAAATCACACTTCCCATTAATTTGACTAAAAATGTTGACATGCGTGATGACTTAGTGAATTTTTATCCTAGTTTGCAGTGAAGGAAAAAAAGAAGAAACTAAAAAAAAAAAGATCCACATATGCTTCCAACATTATTTAATTATTATAAAGAAATAAAAAAAAATCCTAACCTTAACCTGCAAATCAACCACCATCTTTACGGAACAGTTCCATACTCATCCTTTGGATGAGTAGGAGGACCTCTTTCTATTTGGACTGTCACGATAGGATCTAGATGGTCCACATTTGTTTTTTTTTTTTTATTTTACTTTTTATTTTCAAAAAAATTATTTTAATGAGTAGAAGCATCTAAAATAAAGATAATATCTCTATTAACATATTTTTTAAGAATGACTTTTCATTTAAAAAATTGACAGTTAAAAAAAATTAGATCTGGATCTTTTTAATTCCATTTAGATGGTCTAGATTAAGAAGAGCTCACCCTACTCATACTTTGGATGAGTGGAAAAACTGGTTCCCCATCTTAACGGCCTTGCTGCATGCATCCAACATCTCCTTCCTCCTCTCCTACCTTGTACACTTCCAGAGAAAGTCAAGCCCCGACTGCTATCTTCATTTTTAGTGACATCACCCTGAGTCTCCTATTAGAGTCTACTTTCAGAACGATTGGCAAGATTTCAGAGGTACAAAGCAAAATTTCAAAATTCTAGTTTCTTCTTTGTAATGGCAGAGCTCTGCTTCTTTTTCTTGACTCCCCTACTTCAATGAACCGACGGCGAGCGAGTCCGAGAAGATGATGGAAGACAATCAGGAAGAAGAGATTGGCGATGGTGCTTCTATGTTTGAAGATTCTTGTGCTTTTTTCCAGCTTTGTCAATGATATGGAGATATTTGTGTAAATTTTATATTAATTTTGCATTGATTACATGATTTAATGTACATGACTTGATTCCTGTCTTCATATTGATAAGTTTTGAGTTTCATTTGCCCTTACGCAATTTGATTTCTAAGTATGTTGATTGATGATGTGTTCTTGATGGTTATGGCTTTTGATTTCTCCAGCAAGACAAGAGTCAAGAAGCTTTTTGTGTTAGGAGAATAAGCATAGAGGTCTTTTTTTTTTTTTTTTTTTTTTTTTTTTTTTTTTTTTTTGGGGGGTGGGGGGTGGGGAACAAATATGATATGCGTTTTTCTTTCTTCCATCAAATTTCGTTAAGACTGAAATTAGTTGAATTATCATCTGTGTAACGGTACGTTAACATGACGAAATTGTGATTTTTGATCCTTTTCTCAAAATTTTATTGTTACTTTTGTACCTTCAAAAAATATTTACTGTTGGGTGAATTTTAGGTAAAAGCTCATGTGTATTTTTGCATCTAACTGAAATTTGAATTCATATTTTTATGGTCAAATGTTTCTTGGGTGAATGACTTTGAGGTGGAAATAATATTTAAAAAGTTCTCGTTGACAAAGTGAACATAGGGAATTGACAAGAAAATCATTTACCATTAATAACTTATGAGATTTGTCAATGAATTATTTCTCTCGTTGAGGCGCATATGTCATTCCTTCGGCATGTTTCTTTCATTTTGAATGGTATATTGATACAAAAAAAAAAAAAAAAAAAAAAAAATCAAGATTCAAACTTCACGGGATTGAGTCCTCTCTTTTATTTTTCACAATCTCATCCCTACTTTCTTTTAAAAAAAAAAAAAAAAAAAATTAAATTTAACATTTTATAACAATTTTATTAAAAGTAAATATATAAATTCAAACTATTAAAACTTGATCTACATAATTAATTATGAAATATAAAAGAAATAGCAAGTCTTTAATTTATAAAGTTATAAAATAAAATAATAATAGTTTTTTAAATATTAAATATGGACCGTTCTTTCTATTGTTAATTTGAAGGTAAATATGTGATTATGAGAAGAAAAAGAGCTGTGATGAAGAGAGGACCTGCTTCCATGTTTAGTAAGCCATTTCTTGGTTGAGTGCTATCTCTATAAGATGAACAAACAACATATGTAAGATATTTAATATTAACCGAACATGTCTAAGATATAACTTGAAATTTTTAGTGATGGAACGGGAAATAAGTAAATTAGCTAGTGATAAACTTTACAAAAAGTTCACGATTTGACGTATTAACAAGTCCTTAGAGGATGGATGATGAACTCAAACAAGCCAGGCATAATTTGTGAACAATGCATGTAGTTCTTGAATAGTTAATGAATTTTTTTTTCCATAATTATATACACACACACACACTTATTAATGCTAGTGATTTTTGTAAATCCTTTTGTACAAATTATTGGAATTTCACTTCCCTCCTTTGCTTTTATCTTTTTCTCTCCTTTACCGTTCTCATTACTATTGATCATGACCTTTTAAATGTAATATTTTATTAAACTATTATTATAGTTTTGTATGAAAATATATAAATAAGTTTAAACTGTTAAGATGCAATATCAATAGTTTACAATTGAATTTAAAAAATTAATAATAGTTTACCATGGTAAATTCTAAAATTTTAATTGTAGCCATGATGAAATCTCTTATGATAAAATTTTAAGGAGTTTCTATTGTAGGCATGATGAAAGACCCTTGTTTATGAAAGCCAACCTATGTATGTTATAAATAATTAATATAGCTAATTTCTTTAATCTAACTAACTTAGAACTAGTTCATACATTAAAAGCCTGGGTAGTATTAAAACTGAATCATTAAATTAATAATTAATTGTGATGAGGAGGGTAAATGAGGGGAAAATCACAAATTGAGAGAGAGATAGTGGATTGAAGGCAGCAGTTATTGGATTAATTTGAAATTGACGATGAGAGAAGTGAAGTAGTGAACATTTGCTGGAGTTATATTCCCAGCCAAAGGAGGGAAAAACCAGAGAAGCAAGATGTCAATGCTCAATGCCAAATGATCAATTCACAAATCTTATATGCCTGTAATGGACTCTTTGACATTTATCGCAAAGCACCCCACAGTTTGACTTGTTCAATCAGGCCCCACTCTGAGAGAGCTCAAGCATATCCACACCCAGTTACTACTACTAACTGATATTCTCAACGATCCTCACTTTCATGGTTAATTTGTAGCCACCATCGCCTTAGAGAATCCCACCAATCTTGATTATTCCATTCAGGTCCTACACCGTTATCATAGCCCCAATACATTATCCTTCAACTCTCTAATTAGAGCCTACTCCAAGAGCTACAATCCTCACAAAAGTTTGCACTTCTTTAATAAATCCTCCACTCCAAAAACAATCTCTTGCTTGATAATTACACTTTCAATTTCTTGGTTCGCTGATGTGCGCAGCTTTTGGTGCGGGAAGTGGGTTTATCGGTTCATGTTGCGGTTATAAAGTAAGGGTTTGAGAACGACCTGCATGTACAAAGTGGGTTGATATTTATATATGCTGAATTGGGTATCTAAGTTCATCTCGAGGGGTTTTTGACGCGATTAGCCAGATTTGGTCTCTAAGACGGCCATGGTGAAGGCTTGTGTTGAATGTGGCAATATTGACTTTGCAAGACAATTGTTTGATGAAATGCCTGAAAGAGACAGTGTAGCATGGAATATTATGATTGCTGGGTATGCTCAATGTGGGAGGTCAAAGGAGGCACTGGATTTGTTTAACTTCATGCAAATAGAGGTGTGAAAGTTGATGAAATGTCCATGGTTTTGCGCTACTTGGGAGCATTGGATCAAGGAAGATGGGCTCATGCGTATATAGAGAGAAATAAGCTCAGGATTACAGTGACACTAGGAATTGCACTTATTGACAAGTATACTAAATGTGGAAATATTAAAAAGGCCATGGAAATCTTTTTGGGGTATGAAGGAAAAGAACGTTCACACTTGGTCTGGTTGAAGAAAGTCAAAAACATGTTGAATCAATGAAGAATCTGTATGGAATTGGCCCTAAGCTTGAGCATTATGGGTTAATGGTTAATCTATATGGTCAAGTGGGGCGTTTAGAACAAGCCATAAACTTCATAAATAAGATGCCTATGGAACCTCATGCTGGTGCATGGATTGCATTGCTTAATGCATATAGAATGTACAATAACAGATAATTCGGTGAGTTTGCTTGGAGAAAGGTGGTGGAGCTGGAGTCTAAGAATGATGGTGCTTAATGCTTATGTTCTTTATCTAATTAATATATACGCCGATGATAAGAACTGGGAAAGGGTTAGCATTTTGAGGCAGATGATGAAAGAAGATGGTGTGAATAAAGTCCCTTGACGTAGTGTAATAGAAGTTTATGGTGAAGTCCATGAGTTTATTGCTGGAGACAAGTCTCACCCAAGATATGATGAGATAGAGAAAATGCTGACAGATATCTCTTCTTTTCTGAGGGTATGTTCTTAATACTAATACTGATTTTTGATGTAGAAAGAAAGACATTTTAGTATAGAGTTGAAACTTAGTGAGGATCTAGCCATTGACTTTGGTTTAATTAATTGGTTCTAAACTTCTAATGGTGTGATCTAACTGGGGTTGTGAATAACCTAATGATATATTTGGGTTGCTATGTGGGTAAAAAAAAATGCTCCCTCCGGTCCTAAATATTAGAGTTGATTTTTTTGTTTGTTTGTTTATTTGTTGTGTGGAGAGATTAAGAAAGATAAATACGTTACTTAATTATATCATAAGTCTCTATATCCTTAGATTATATACCAGTTTATTAGTCAAACTAAATAATTTAAAGAAAAAATATAAATATAAATACTCTAAAGTAATTTAATTAGCTTTCTTAATTTCTCCAATAAAGTCAACTATTTTATATTTAGGACCAGAGGGTATCTAAAATCTATTATGGAAAACTATTATTTGAGAGCTTAAAACAAATAGAAAAAATGAATTTGATGAAAAATGACTAAAAGAATAACAATGACATTATTATCTTTGCAATTCATTAATGTAAAAAATAAAATCTATAGCAGATACTATTCACAAATAATAAACAATATAGATTAATCCTCATATTCTTTGTGATGCAAACTGAAAAGGGGAAAACATGTTTAGTTTATTATGAAATTGTTAATCAATACCAAATTTATTTAAAATTAATATACAAAGCAAAATCTATAGTAAGCTTACTCTTTACGGGCATTGAATAGAGTGACTTATTTTTCAAATTCGGTACAATGCATGGATTTTTTCTGCAAAATATCATATATATATATATATATATATATATATGGGTTTATCATTTATCATGTCACTTGACATAAGATTGTGTCAACTTACCCCAAAACGGCGTCGTTTTTGGGAATTAGAAATTAATGAAGGGTATTTTGGTATTTTTATTTTTGTATTTATTACATCAATTTTACCAAAACACCCTTCATTAATTCCTCTAACTCTCAAAACGACATCGTTTTAGGTTAAGGAATTAATGAACTCCCAAAACGACGTAGTTTTGGGGTGACTTGATATAATTTTATGTTAAGTCACATCACAAATGATAAACCCTATATATATATATATATAATAAGTCATAATATTTACACGCTATGAATAATGCACTTTCTTTGTTAGAAGTTATACATTGTATGAAAGAGCTTGTCTGGTCATAATAATTTAAAAGAATGATAGAAGGATATAATAGTAAACAACTTAGAGTATCTTAAATATGAGAACATTTCAAGCGATTTTAAGAATTAACTGTATTATTCTTTCCTAAAAAGGAGTAGAGGAAAACTGAAGAAAACACTAAATGAAGTTATTGAAGAAAACATTTAATAAATTTATTGAGTGAGATCTATTGGTAAAAAATATACTTAAAAAGTTGGTTGTTAATAAAGCACAATGATGCCGTGTCAATTCATGTAATAGAACTTGTATTAAAAAGTGGGATAAAGGTTTTATTATTGTTTTTGTTGTTTTTGTTTTCTTCTCTTCTCAATTCTAATAGAACTGTTCCTTCTTATCCATTGCCTGTTTCAACCATGCTCAATATATTATTTAGTTGTAATATGTGTCATCATTGGATCCATAGCTTCGGTGGTAGGGGCGTTTTATTATTGATCCTGAAGTCATGGGCTCGAATGCGGTAGGGTCCTTTTTAGTTCTTATTCTTTTCAACCACTCTCCCACGCACCTTCATTCTTCATTGATTCTTTGGGCGCGCTGGCATTTACTCCCTCGTCTCTAAATCCCAAAAAAAAAAAAAAAAAGCCTTTTTTTTCATTTCTTATTATTTTCACAAATTTTTACTCCTTATGAAAAACACATGTAACTTGAAAGAGTTTTATCGTGATTTTAAAATTGCGAGAAAGATATATTTTTTATAACCACCACTATAAAAGCGGCAAAAAGATTTTTGTGATTTGGTTAAATTGGCAAGGATAGTTTCTTTAATTCAGAAATCATTAAGTAGTCCAATTTCATTGATTAGCTTTATTTAAAATTGTAATGAGTTTGGTGATTGAAACTTTGGTTTTATGTAAAATTCTCCAATTTTTGTCTTGCTGAAGTGTGATGGATAGTTTGTGCCTTTTAACGTCGGATGAAACGTGTTAGGATTTAGAAAATTCATAGTTTATTTCGATTTGATGGTAGATCTTGATTCTATTTTATGCATTTGATTTGCTTAGAACCTATTGAAAAAAGTTTTCTTTTCTTTTCTTATCTATATTCATTTGATTTTTAATGCATTTAAAACTTTCTTTTAAAAAAATTTCGGAGGCGCTTGCCCCTCGAACCCCAAATCTTACAAATTGTGCACCCACAAATATAAAATTCCGGCTCCGCCACCGCTCGATACTAACATGGTTTAATAAGCTGGGGCAATCCT
The DNA here is from genome assembly GCA_019022655.1 of Acacia acuminata. Classification (NCBI taxonomy): domain Eukaryota; kingdom Viridiplantae; phylum Streptophyta; class Magnoliopsida; order Fabales; family Fabaceae; genus Acacia; species Acacia acuminata. The sequence goes on along the minus strand of JAFJYI010000153.1, from coordinate 426,952 downwards.
CCCTTGTGAAGTTTGTAAGGATGAATTATTAGAGTTGCACACACGAGTTGTCCATCCTCATACAAGTAAAGAAACAGCACAGTAATTTTCTCTTGGAGGCATTTATGAACAATTAAAGACTGAGCTCTTATGATTAAGATTCCCAAGTCACATCTAGAAAAGTTACAACACAAACCATTAAAACATGGCTGTGCATGAACCTAGTGTGTTCAGGTGCATCCAAAATGGACCACTGAAACTTTCATAACCACTAGGGATTGCTAGAAACTACAGCCAAGAATTTGTTCTCAAATCAATGGATTTTGTTTGAGAATTGTATTTGACAAAGACAAAACATCTGTGATAATCTACTTTCCCTGACCTAGTCTACTTGTCTATCCTTCTTTTCGGGGCCATGTAGAGTTATTACAATTCGTCTAACTTCAAAGAAAATATCACTGAGATTTAGATTTTGCTGATGGATTTTTGTTTACAGATAATATCTGTGCTTCTCAGGTCACTTGAGGGCTGAAAAAAACCAAAAGGATCGAAAATCCATGTCCTTTCACTGTCTGGATCTGATTTGATCATCATCATAATAGGTTGATTCATTGAGAATATAAATAGAAAAGAGTTTATTACATTGTGATTTTTTCTTGTTTGAAAATTGAAATCGGTTGTTTTAAAAGCACCCTATAATTAAGCCCCTTACAATGTGAACCGTTTATTAACTCATTTGGTTTTAAATATATGTGCTAATTAGTGGGTTGTTTGATCTTAATCTATTTTATCTCTCATGTTTATCATTTCCTCCAAACTAGTGTACTTATATAATCTACTGTTATACCGAGGTATTTTAGGAGATCACATCACATTTGTTAGAATTAAGCAATTTATCTAGCTTCACTAATCTACTAAAATTAATCAAGTAGCTCTTATTTTAAGGACCAGATGAGTAACACAATACTTTTCATGTTACTTTTTATATGGGAGAGAGTCAAGATGAAAATTTGTTTGCAAGATTTTTATATTTACTCTGTGATTACTATATCTGTCGATATCCCAAGATTTTCTTGAAAATGAGCCTTGAAAGTTCCCTTAAGTAACAGTAAAATTTAATCATAGGGTTATGTGAACAGAAAAGACCAATAATGGATTTTGTTTCAGTAAGATTGATCTTTTATATGCTTTCCTGACTGTTTTTATGATTGGGATGGCTTGATATATTTATCTTTAATAGAGGAACAAATCTCATGAAGTACACATTTCAAGTTATGTATCAATCCAATTACACTGAATAGGGATGAACATGAAGGAATTTGAAGGTACGTGATAGAACATTGGACCCTGAACTAACACTATCTAATTAAAGCAAGCAGATTCTAAGGGAACTATCATGGAGGTTGAAACCTGCAATTTTGTCTTTGCAGGGTCCCATGAAAATCCCTCTCCACCTACACATAATTTTATTACTGAAAATGACTTGTTATTTTCTTTTATTACTTTATTGATACTCATAGAAAGACAGAAAACAAAAATGATCAATACAGGACCATGGCTCATATATCACAGAGGAAAATAGTTACTCCTATTCTTTATTATAAGCAACAAAGAACCAAATTAAATTGTTTGGAATGTCAGTTAAAATTAGTTGGAGACAATAAATATGTAAGAAATATACTAGATAAATTTGTTTACCAATAATATCCTCGTTTGCATGTGGAAGGGAGAGAATGTATAGTGAGGACAAAATATGTAATAGGACGGTTTGGGGGGGGGGGGGGGGGGGGGGGGGGGATTAATTAAATGAGCATTACAATAGGTACAATGGGCAAACAACATAAACATCTCAGATAACCCCTAAATTTCTCTAAGGTTAAGGACATTTTTGCTCCAGAAATTTTCTTAGGGGCAATTTTGCCTCAAAAGTTTTTGTGAGCCAATTTTACTCTAGAAGTGTAAAAAATGAAGTAATTTTGTTCTAACTGTTATCCTAGTCAATTTTGACAATTAGTTGATCAAGTATGCTAAACTTCATGATCTATGTCATCCACGTCATTTTTGTTTGTATAAATTTGCCCTTGAAGTTTTAAATCTAATTTTTTAAAAAAGATAAAGTAGATGATATAAAGACTTCCTGTGCAAATTTGCACTTAACAAAAATAATGTCAATGACATGTGGACTGTTAACTCACTATATTTATTCAACTGGCATTCAAAGTTAACTTGGATAATGGTCATGACAAAATACTCCCTTTTTGACACTTCTAAGGAAAAATTACCCCTTAACCCATTTCTCTAATAAAAGGGAACATGGCATGCTCACAAAGCATCTCTTATAACAAAGAACAAATGGAGTAGTTTGTAACTGCTGGTTGAAATTTTCTCATCAAATTGATTACAAGTCTTGGGAAGGCACAAGAAGTTCATGTAATTCAAAATGTTGCTGCCATAATGATGTGCATTAATAGAAAACTACTAGTGATATAATGATTATTTATGATAGTTAAGAAGTCACAAAAAGAGCTTTTTTATTCTTTTTTTGGTATAGTTCTTTTGATAACAAAGTGGTACATACTATGAACAAGTGCGTCCACCTGTTGGTCTAAAACATATTTTCACAATTAAATTAAAGTACATATGAATTATTGATGACAATGAAGTCAAATGGAAGGAAATTAATTTTCTTTTTATTAATAATTTCAAATAGTTGATACTTCTCGAGAAAAATGCATACATTGGTAGGAACGCTTTCCTCCTATGCGGGTTCCGTCCGCAGCGATGAAAACGTTGACGTTTTGGCTCAAAATGGTTGAACATGTGGCCTTTAAAATAAAATAAGAAAATTACAATCTTATCGACCCTAAAAATATACTTTAGGATAGTGAACGGTACTTAAAAAATATTTGATGATCTTAAAAAATTAAATTAAGATCTTGAAATATATTTTTAGTACCATTCAGTACCCTAAAATATCAGGTAGTACCAATTAGTACCCTGAAATATCCTTTTAGTTCCACTTAGTACCCTAAAATATTTTTGAAGATCTTAAAATAATTTTTTAAGATTACGAAGTATTTTTTTAGTACCGGTCAGTATCATAAAGTATTTTATTCAAGGTATTGATTCGTACTACCCTGTATTTTAGGATGCGATTGGTACTAAAAATATGAAGATGGAATATCACCTAGAGGGGGGTGAATAGGTGATTTTAAAACCTTTCGGTAAAGGTCAAGAACATAAAACAGAAAAGAGAGAAGAGCAATGAACACATGAGAATATACGGTTCGGTTCAACTCTTGACCTACGTCAGTCCCGAAACACTATGGGATTTCACTATCACGAAACTTGATTACACACTCTGTAACTCTCGAGTAATCCTCTCACTAGGACTTACTCCTCTTTACAAGTTGTAACCAAATAAACATAGACACAATTACACACTCTACTCGAGATGATCCTTTCACTAGGACTCACTCCCACTTACAAGTTGTAATTGTACACCCACACTTAAGGTTCCACAACCTTAAGATTTAACTGATAAGATAATCAAATAATGTTTAACTCCTCTTGAGTAAATAAGTGATGACCACTGAAGTACAGAGAAATATCTGAAGATATTAAATGTGACTAACGAAACAGATGATTGTAATAAATTCTAATTGAATGTACAGCGTTTTGGTAGTTGACGAATTCAATGCTTATGGTATTTATAGATGTTGTAATTAATGACCGTTGGAGAAGCTTGAAGACTAGCCGTTGAGACTCTTGAATATAGCCGTTAGAAAGTTGAAGCTCAGTTTCGCCGTTAATGATCCAGGTGGATTTGAACCGTCTCAACATTTTCTCATTCCTTCTGTTTTGCCCGATGTGAAATAGCATTTAATGAGAGATAGGAATAGTAGGAATGTCTTTCGGATGATCAGAGGAATGGTTGCTGAGATTGCGTCTCGATATGGCAATTGCATTTAATGCGTTCTAAGACACAAATTGCTTTACAACAATTTGTTGTTAATCCATGATATAATCATCCTAACTCATTAGCAAATAGGTTAAAAGCATTTAGAAATAGTAATGAGTGAAGATATGAAGTTATGAAATCACAAGCATTGATTTTCGGTTTACGGAGATGGTGATTTTCAAATCGATAAAGTTAACTTTAAGTTAAAACAATATTAACTTGAAATAAGAAGTTAACTTGATATATGTCCATAAAGTTAACTTGATGTATGGAGAAAGTTAAACCTGATAAGTGTAGAAGGAATGATACACTTAGTTGTTGACTGGAGGCAATAAGTAGTAAACTTCAAGTTATACTTTAAAAGACAAAGTTAACTTGAAATAAGAAGTTAACTTGATATTGGCTTGGCAAGTGAAACACGATAACTTAAGGTCTTTAAGTTCAAAGAGAAAGTTAACTTGAAATAAGAAGTTTACTTGATATTAGCTTTTTCAAGTAAGTTCAATGAGAAAGTTAACTTGAAATAAGAAGTTAACTTGATATTGGCTTTTTCAGCTCAAAGAGAAAGTTAACTTGAAATAGGAAGTTAACTTGCTACTGGCTTTGAAGAAAGTTAACTTGAAATAAGAAGTTAACTTGATATTGGTTTTTCAAGTCATTCAATGAGAAAGTTAACTTGAAATAAGAAGTTAACTTGATATTGGCTTTTCATTCAAAGAGAAAGTTAACTTGAAATAAGAAGTTAACTTGATATTGGCTTTTCAAGTCTTTAAGTTCAAAGAGGAAGTTAACTTGATATTGGCTTGGAAGTCAAAAACGATAACTTCAAGTCTTTAAGTTCAAAGAGGAAGTTAACTTGATATTGGCTTGGAAGTCAAAAAACGATATGCTCTTTAAACATAGTTCGAAAGACACATCACCTTGAGTCAATCAATTCTTTAACTTCTAGTTAAAAGATAGATTCAAAGCGCCGAAAGAGAATATTTAAATTTTAAGCAATTAATTTTAGGTAGGGCAAAAACTGACTTCAAGTTAAGATTCTCATCAAAGCTTTATCAAAAAGTATTGACTCAATGTTCCTTTATAAAAACATCAAGTTACTATAAGATAGAAGATTCACAATGAATTTACTTTGAGATTAATTATAATTGTTATCATCAAAACAAGGAACTAACAAAATATACTTAGAATATTTTTTAAGGATCCTAAAATAATTTTTAATATCATCAAGTGTTTTTTTTAGTACTAGTCAATATTTTTAAAATTTTTTTTAGAAGGCCACATGTTCAGCCATTTTGAGCCAAAACGTCAACGTTTCACTACAGCGGATGGCGGGGACGACACTTGCATAGGAGGAAAGCTTGGTTCCACATTGGTAGGCCTACATTTTACTATACTATCGTATGGGTAAACTGCAAAGTACAAAGTATGCTTTATATTTATAACAAGAGGAATACTTATTATTTAGAGTAAATACCCTTTACGGTCACGACAAAACACGATCCCCATTTTGGTCCCTTACAAACAAAAAAGTCTATTTTAGTCCATAAAAAGGACGAATAAGGATCGATTGGTTGACATTTTGATCCCTCACAAAATTCCAAAATGTCCTTTTTAATCCCTTAAAAAGGATGAATAAGGGTCGATTTTTTTGTAAGAGACCAAAATGGGTCAATGTTTTTGTCGGGGACTAGAAAGGGTATTTACTCTATTATTTATGTACTAATTCCCACATTTTCTAGCGGATTTGGTTCTAATTTATCTTAATTTACATGATTAAAAACATGTCAGTCGGACCATTATACTCTATTTGGAGAGAGAAAAATAAGTTTTTCTTTGTTTAAGGAGAGAAATAAGTTTTTCTTTATTTGCATGTGGGAGGAAAATTGGAATGAATGAATAGTGACAAAGACATTACCAACAAATTGTTAATTGATGTGGTAAAAGATCCCACTTCCATAAGGAGAACATTAAGTTTGAATTTCAAAAAGTGCATAAGACATTGCCAACAAATTAATAATTGAGGTGGTAAAAAGCTTTTTTTGCTCTAAGGACCATATTTACATTAAGTTCCTTATATCTATTACATCAAGTTCACCAATTACACAAGACCATCTGTCCTATTTTTTTTTTTTTTTTATGTCAGTTTATAGTTAAATGATAATAATTCAAAACATGACTCATGATCATGGGTGATTAAAGAATTTAGTGGAAAAAAGTTTCACCCTAATTTTTTTTTTGGGGAAATTGGGTAAATATCCCCCATTGAAGATTTTATTATCGAAAAGGACCCCGAGGTAGGGTGATGCTGTTTTGAGTGTATGAAATTCAAAGAGCAACATCGCTTTTGTGAATAAAATTTTGGGAAAATTACGTGCGAGGTTCCCCAAGGAAGAGAATTTATCACAATAAAGTCCTTTGAAATCATGAAATTACAGAAGTCCCAAGGGACCTGGTTGTAATTATTTGTGAATGTAAAATTACCATTTTGACCTTCCTCTCATGTCTTCCAATTCCACCCTCTCTCCGTTCTCCTTCTTCGTTCTCCTCTCTCTATTTTTTGCTTCCTCTATTTGCGACCTGCTTCTCTCCTTCCTTGTAATGTATCTCCTTCCTAAGAACCCGATATCCTTGCTTGCCACTTGCTAGGGTTTAATTTCGCTGAATTTACTTAAATCGGAGAAATCACACACTGAAGTTTCGTTAATATGTATTAAGGAATTTTCGCACGGAAATTACTGAAATTTCCTTAATACATATTGTCGGAACTTTCGCATCTTGTTTCTTCGAGTTTTTGTTTCTTTCTCGTGTTACTATGATTGATTTTTTCTTTGCTTGCTTGCTCACTTTTCGTTTGAAGATTTGGGTTTCTTTCTCTGGTAGTTGTGATTTATCTCCTACTTGCTCACTTTCCATTTGAACATTTAGGTTTTTTTTTTCTCGGTTGTGATTTTTCTTCTACTGGCTCACTTTCCGTTTGAAGGTTTAGGCTTATTTTGGGTTTCCTTATGTTATCATTGTCAAAATTTTGTGTTTGTTTATTGTAATTAACATTTGTTTGGCTTTGTTAATTTGTGTTTGATATTTTCTGTGGTGTGATGGTTACCCAATTTGATCTCGCAAATTCTGCTTAAGGGTTTGTTGGGGTTCTCCTTATTCTCTTTATCCTTTGCATTCCCGGGTTGCCGGGATCTAAATTTCTCATATTTTACATAAACGGGGGAAAATCATAATACTTAAAGTTTCCTTAATATGTATTAAGGAATTTTCACCTTAGAATGATATTTTGAAATGATATTCACTTCTTAAGCTAGCCTTATATAGGCATCAAAATTCTCGGGGAAGATGTGAATATGCATTTTTTTTGTTGTAAATATAGCATTTGTTGTTGTAAATTCCTAAGATAAAAAAATCCAGTGAATATATGCTTTTTTTATTGTAAATATAGCATTTGTTGTTGTAAATAGCCTCTGGACGGGAGAAAATAAAATTTCTTAAAAATAGCCTTTCGGGTTTTCAGGTTTTTTGAAGGTTGTTGTGAATATATGCTTTTTCTATTGTAAATATAGCATTTGTTGTTGTAAATAGCCTGCGGACGTAAGAAAAAAAAAAAAATCCAATTTTTCAATATATGAAGGTTGTTGTTGTAAATATATGCCTTTTCCAGGTTTTCAAAGGTTGTTGTTAAATATATTGTAAATATAGCATTTCTTGTTGTAAATAGCCTTTGAAACTGAGAAATGAAAAAAAAAGGTTTTTTAAGGTTGTTGTTAGAAATGAAAAAATTAATAATAATCCAGGTTTTCAATGGTTGTTGTAAATATATGCTTTTACATTTGTAAATATAGCATTTGTTGTTGTTAATATATGCTTTTTTAATATATGCCTCATTGTAAATATAGCATTTGTTGTTGTAAATAGCCATTTGTTGTTGTAAATAGCTCTGGACATGAGAAATGAAAAAAAAAAATCCAGGTTTTGAAGGTGTTGTCAATATATGCTTTTTCTGTTGTAAATATATCATTTGTTGTTGTAAATAGCCTCTGAACGTGAGAAATGAAAAAAATCCAGGTTTTTAAAGGTTGTTGTTAATATATGCTTTTGCTATTGTAAATATAGCATTTGTTGTTGTAAATAGCCTTTGAACGTGAGAAATGAAAAAAACCCAAGTTTTTTAAGGTTGTTGTTAATATATGTTTTTTTTGTAAATATAGTATTTGTTGTTGTAAATAGCCTTTGGACGTGAGAAATTAAAAAAATAATAATCCAGGTTTTCAATGGTTGTTGTAAATATATGTTTTTACGTTGTAAATATAGCATTTGTTGTTGTAAATAGCTTCGACTTGAGAAATGAAAATAATTACATAGAAGTCCAAAATGGTATTTTGACATTCACAAATAATTACAAAAAGTCCCAGGAACTATATAATTTCATGATTTCAAGAGATTTTATTGTGATACATTTTCTTCCTTGGGACCTGCGTAGTTTTTCCCAAAAAATTTTCAGATATTTTTTTTATAAATAAAATTTCTTATGAGGCCTTTCTGTCCAATTCTCCCAATTTCTCTCCAGTGGTGGAGCAATTTGGGGTGGAAATTACGTTCTCGCCCTCGCATTTATGCGGTCTTTATGTTTCAGCCATGATGTTTCGATTTCCGAATCTGGTTCGACAATCGACACCACAGATATAATTTTTGTCGATGTCCTCCTCCAACTACAAAATTTCATCTCCTCGTAATACTAAAAAACATACGCTCCACATTGTTTATCGGTGCCTCATCATTTTTTTTTTTTTGTGTGCATATATTTAAACTTTTAATTAATATGAAAATTTACCAAATAATTTGATTTTAAATTATACATTACCCATGCATTTTTACCTTATGTGTGCCAAAAGTACCTATAAAGTTTTCAAATGTAAAAATGTCATGAATGTTAAAGTGAAAACATGTCAACTAATTAAGAAAATGGTGCACGACTTTGAAAGCTTCATAAATGGGTACTTTTTCACCACTTTGAAAATTCAGAGTTACTTTTGCACTTAATAAAAATATATGATGTTTGATGCACATTGGATAAAAACTCATTGTTATAATTGCATCTTTACCCTTAATTATTATATGATTTTTTATTAGAATATTTAATTTAATTTTAAACATGATTTATTTTGAGTAAGTTTATTTTTGTCATTTATATATTCTCTTCAGTTTTCTCTTCTCTCCATTTTCTCATCCCGTCCCACTTTCTTTCCTCCCAACTTTTCTTCCTATCCAAATGGAGGGTGAGGGAATTTTGATGTATACATGTTGCTCCCTTCTGTCAAAAATATAAAACATATCACCAAATAAGTTGTTGATCCATAATATAAGTCAATTAGATGTTTATTAATTATAATTATACAATTTATTCTTATTTATTGGTGAAATACATCGAGTTAGAGAAGAGAGATAAGATAGATTTGAATGGCAGCAAAGTTAGAATTTTTCCCCCAATTTCATAGATGTTTAATGTGTTAACTGTTTTTCTTTATTAGTTCTAGTGAGTAGGGGTGGAAACATGCTTTGGCTAAATAGACCTAAGCAATAACAGATGTCTAAAGCTTGAGTCTCGAGTCTAAGCTTGTAAATAGGCTTTTTTAGGCTTAGGCATTTGAGCCTTCAAAAGGCCCTCGTTAGGCTTAAAGCTTTTTTATAGGTCTACTTATAATGTAGGCCTTTAAACATACTTAAAAATTAGGGCTTAAAGGCCTATAATTTAAAGGGACTAAAGTATACGTTTGGTCATTTTAGTCCCTTAAGTTTGTAAAGTACACGTTTGGTCCCTTAATGTTAACACCGTTAGTCTAACTTAACAAAAAATATTGACTCAACAATTTTAAGCGATAACTATGCAATTAAATGCTAATTAAGTATGCTTATATGTTAGTATTTAAAAAATTAAAATTTTAAATCATATTAATTGAAAAATATTTAATCTTCTTCGACGAGAAAAAAAGTCTTCACAAACTATAAAACAATCGTAAAAAACAAATGTGAAGATTAAATATTTTTCAATTAATAGGATTTAAAATATTAATTATTAAAATACTAACATATAAACATGCTTGGTCAGAATTTAATTGCACAATTATCACTTAAAATTGTTGAGTCGGAAAGATTTTCCTTAAGTCGCATTAACGGTATTAATATTAAGGAACCAAACGTGCATTTTACAAATTTAAGGGATTAAAATGATACCAAAGGCAAATATGAAGGACAAAATGTATACTTTGGCCATTTAAAGCCTACAATATGATTACAATAAAATTTAATTCTTATAATTTAATAAATTGAAATTAAAATTTATTCAAAAATCTATTATTTGAATTTTAAATTATAAGAAACAACTCACTATGATAATCTAATAACTGTAATTTTAAATTTAAATTAAAAATGATAAAAATATAAAAATGACATAGACACATATAATATAAATAAAGTTACATTTTATAATTTGTAAACATTTTAAAATATATTGACAGAGCCTAGTTAGGGCCTGACATGTTTAACAAAAAAGTTAGACTAAGGATTATTTAGAGGCCTAAATAATAGACTAGGCCTATTTCTACCCTTACTAGTGAGGTGGTTGAAAGTGTCTAATTTTTTAGATTAGAGGGAATTATGATGGTGGTACGTTATAGTGTAATGAACTTGACTATTTAACTAATTAAAATATATTAAGATAATTATTAGTTAAGTTAGTTATTTATAATTGGTTTTTCTAAAATACCTCTTTTTAATCTTTATCCTATTGATGGATCAAAAAATATGCTTTAATATATGTAATTAATATGGATAGCTTGAAAAAATATATAAATTTTAAAAATAAAGTGCATTGATGTATTATATATTTAGGATCAAAACAAAGCTTTTAACTAAGTCAATATATAATTGGACCCTAGTCAGAGGTTAGCCTATAACGATGGTACATGATTCAAAATACTGTAATATCCCAAAATTTGCTCTAATAAATTTCCTAAATGGTGTAAAAGTAATTGGTGAGAATAAATGGTGAATTTTGACCAAAGGGTAAATTTTACCCGAAATACCCGATTTCAAAAACCAAAAATTTTGAGACATATTTTGGCACCAATGGACATATGAAATTACTACTTTTCCATTTTACAGCATTAAATTTGATTAAAAAAGGATGAAAAGAAGTTGCATGATTTTTGCGGGAAATTATGAGAAAAATTGAAGGAAGGTTAAAATTGCACCTTTTACAAAATTGTCCGTATATCCCATAATTATTTAAAATTTTTGGACACTTAAGCATGGTTTATAAGCCAATAAAATGGAGAAATATCATCCTAATAAAGGCCCAAAATTTCGGCAAAAAAGGGGTTCAAAAGACAAGTTGAAATCTAGTTGAAATGTGACTAATGGCACGATCGGTAATTACACGATGGTTGAAGGGAAATTTGGTCCATTACCCCTCATAACCGACTTTGACCCCTTAAAATCTGATTTCTCCTTCTCTAATCATCCATTCCATTTAGTTCCTCCATCCCAAAACCTCCAAACTGCTGAAACATCAAGGGAAGAAGAGCAAGGAAAACTCAAGATACCGTGGTAATCTCTCATGCTACGGACTTGTAATCTCTAGTCCTTCACTCCTTCTACTCCATAATCTCATGAATCACTTCAGATTAGTTACTCTAGGGTTTTGACCAAAACTTGAAGAAGCCAAGGAAAGAAGGAAATCTTGCGAAATTTACCGAATAGCGATTAAGGTAAGCGATTCTAAGCATATTGGTTGTGTCTTGGAGTTTGTTGGTGGTTTCTCTTTTTTCTTGAATTTTGGATGGTTGAGACCCTTAGAAGGGGGTGCTGATGAAATTTTATAATGAGTTGAAGGGAGTAAATGATCCCAATAACCAAATAAAATGTGGTTACAAACTGAAATTAGGGTGTTTGTGAAGTGAACATTACAAAATGTTGATAATCATAAGGGTCCTGATTTTAGTTGGGTGCAGGTCAGACCTGAGGAGTTGAAATTTGACCATTTTTATGGTTCCATTATGTTTAAAACTTGAAATTGTGTAGGGTAGAGGTTCGGTAGGAATTTTAAAAGCTCTGGCATCGAATTTTGTGAAGCTGAAAATTTGCATTGAAAATTCCAGTCTAGGCAGTAATCTTGTGACAAATGTTTGAGGAAGTAAATAATGTCCAATTGCGATCAAATTTTATAGGATTAAATTAGACGTAATAATATTTAATTTGAAAGGTAATTGGTCTAATTAAGATTTGTGTACATTGAGTTATAAATTTTTTAAAAATGGCCTGCAATTTTGGAATGAATATGGACAAAGCTACTATTTTATCAAACTAGGAATGTTTTGTGTTTGAATAGGCATTATCATTTTTCCTTGAAACTAGATTTAATAAGGAGTCTATTAGCTTTGGAATCACCTCATTTGGACATTTGTACTATAAGCACTAGTGCAAAAAGAGCTTTAAGAACTCCTCATTTAGACCGGATTATAGAGAATCATTGGTCTTAAAAGTATGACCGTGAGCTTCAAATATAAAGAACTTTTTGGACCAAATTATAAAGGATCCGGTCTTAAAATATGACCGATGACACTTTCGTAAATATATAGAACACTTTTAAGACCGGATTATAAAATATCTGGTTTTAAAAGTATAGCATTTAGTATAGGCAATTTCGTAAATATATAGAACACTTTTAAAACTTAAAGGATTATAAAATATCCTGTCTTAAAAGTATGACCGGTGGCAATTTCGTAAATATTGTGAGAAGACGCCGATCGAGATGAGTCCGAGAATGCGATGATTTATTCCTTCGCTTAATTGGAATTATATACGTATGCTAATAAATAAATAATCTTTTGACCAAGCGCTTCCTATAATCTAGAGATTACAATCGAATATAATTATGAAATTCAAAAAACCATGATCTCGCTAACTTAATTCCTAAAATATCTCTAACAACTTAATTAAGATGATGACAATCAGAATATAATTATGAAATTCAAAAAACCATGATCTGCTCACTTAATTCCTAAATCTCTCTAACAACTTAATTAAAATAATTGCACAATATAATCGTATATGCTAACTAATTAAATCTGAATTTCTAACAAATATATAAAACACTTTTAAGACCGGATGTTTGTAAAAACAGGTCTTAAAAGTATATTTTAAGACCGGATCCTTTATAACCCTAGGTCTTAAAAGTATATTTTTAAGACCAGATCCTTTATAATCCGGTCTTAAAGTATGACCGGTTGCAATTTTGTAAATATATAGAACACTTTTAAGACCGGATTATAAAGGATCCGGTCTTAAAAATATACTTTTAAGACGTGATTATAAAGGCGGTCTTAAAAATATACTTTTAAATTATAAAGGTCCTGTTTTTTACAAACATCCTAAGTCTTAAAAGTGTTTTAAAAAACTAAACTTGCTAAACTCGTTAAGTCCGTGAGCGTGCTTGTCTTCTTGGTGATATAACATTTGCTTAGTTATAGATTCAACGAGTGTCCCAAGAGCCTCACGGGTCAAATCCTCAACAAGAATGACATCATCTTCCTCTAATCTACTCGCAATCTTCGTAAGTCATCCTAAGAGCCACACAATCAAATCCTTGGCAACGTTAGCGGTGAGATGCTTCGAGGTTTTGCGATGGCATCAACTCTAATCCTCTAACGACGCAAGCGTCTTTGCTTTTGAGGATTTTGGACGACGACAGCTCCTTCCTCTTGATCTATGGCTCCTCCCACACCGCTTCACATAGATCCGGCTTAAAATCAAACCCGCATCTCTTCTTGCTTAAGTCCTGTTTGCTCCTACCTTGACCGCTCCTGCTCAGATCTAGACTTTGATTTTGGTTGCTTGAAGCTTTGCCAGCGTCAAAGAGGATCCTACTCAGATTTGGTTACTTTAAGCTTGTGATTTTTTTGTAGATCTGGACTTCAATTTCACCTCTGATTTTATATTGATTTAAATTCGATTTCCATGGTAAATGATTTCTATTTCTTGTTATGTTTTCTTATTTCTGGACTTTGTATTCATCTTTTTTGTTTTTCTTGTTGTTGTTGCTTCCAATCTTCTCTTCTTTTTTGTTTTTCTTGTTGGTGTTGCTTCCAACCTTCTCTTGGTTGCCGTCGGTGATTTGGGACCGATTGTTTCATTTGGGTTTATTATTATTATTTTGAAACACTTTTATGACCGGATATTTCAAAAGTTCAATCTAAATTTTTAAGACCGGTCGTTCATCCGGTCTTAAAAGTTCTGAGACTTTTAAGACCGCCCTCGGAACAAGACCGGACGGATCCGGTCTTACGATACCTCTTTCGTCCGGTCTTAAAACCCTTTTTTGCACTAGTGAAGATGTGATTTTTCAAAGTAACTGCACAAATTCTAGAAAATAGTGTCAAATATGTGCAAATGAGGAAACAATGGAAACATGGACATAACCTAAGTCTAGTAATTTCATGTTTAGTTATAATGTATTAGATGACATCTAAAATATCAAGAGTTGGGATTAGTAATGACTATTGTCCATAACGTGTTCTTATAGGAACTTATAATCGCCAAAACAAAGTATCTAGGAAAAACGACCCGACAATTATAAAGCTATTAGGTAGTAACTTTAATCTCACATACTTTGTATAGCTGTGTATGTCTGATGAATCATATTGTGAATGTCCCATCCTATGTGGGACCAGCACTACTCGCGGCTCAGCTGAGCAGAAAGGCAGACCATGGAGTACCTTTTTGGTGGTTAGAACTCGGCATAGAGCTTAATGGACTAGTGGTTCTTAAGTGGCTATCCTAGTTGCATTCAGGTAACTTAGGGTACTTTCGATTAAGAATGCCGGTGGATTCTAGATAAGACTCTGGGTAGTTCACAAACAAATATTCCTAGTTGGGTGTTTCGATTGAGAACTTTGACATACGAGGACTCTTGGTACATGTCAATTCGTTATACCTAGCGTTAGGGGTTGTGTGGTAGGTATGTTGGTTTAGGTATATTTGTATATATATGTGATCTGCATTATCTCGAATGTTTTATCTTTGCGTGGGTTATTTATTTTGGTTAACCTTCATATACTTTTTATACTCCGCTTGTGAGATTAACATGTTACTACCTGGGGTTCAAATTGAATCCCGTAAATTCTCAAGGACACAAGTTCAAGACATGGTCAAAGCAAGCGGGGCGTATCTCTAAAGGAAAGGCAGAAGAATTAAGAATACTAGATATAGCTATAGAGCTTATAGTTGTTTTGTTTCAACTTGTTTTGGGCCGTAGTATATATCAATACCGATGTTTACTTTGTATTACTGTATGAAGAACTTTGTAAATTATTCTTGAACAATTCCACGAATGTTTACTATTATCGCTTTATTATTCTATACATGTGTTTCTCACTACATATTGCTTTGTATTACTATAATAAATGTCGTAATTATAAGGGGTATGACAAATACTATCATGGAAAATCTTGAAAAGGAATAAAAAATATAAGAATGAATGCTTAGTAGAATCAAAAAACAAAGTAAAAAGGGGAGAGAGACATATCCCATAGTATGCACCTAATTTTAACTAACTTTAAATTTAAATACTTTTTCTTGATGTTAACGAGTTCGTCCAATATGAATGGATTATACTGAATAGTGTTAGTGACTTTCTAGACTAGAAAGAAAGTTTGATATATATTGATTCCAATGACTTTAATATATTCGAATTCTACAAGTCATTGTACAAAACGAGATTCTACTATTCTATTATCTTATTGGTGTGAATTACTTTGGAAACAAAACCCGAACAAGACAAATACTACGAAAAAATAAGTATCCATAGAATATTTACAACTATCCATATATAAAAGTTAAGGGTTAAATCTGCATATGATATTTTCGCAAATGTGCACATAACACCATAATTTTATTTTGAGTGCAAAAATACACATGAATTTCTCTAAGAGTAAACAAAACCATCTCCACTGTACTAATCATTACAATTTTGAATGTTTGATTGACCGAAAACTATGACATTTACATTGACATTGATATGGCTTTGAGGGTTTTGATAAAAAAGGGTTAGGTGCAATTCAGCCCAATTTTTCACAAATGTGCACATGGCACCATAATCTTCACTTTGCTACAAAAATACAAATGAACTTTTTTTATTAAACCAAGCCACATCATCGTCTATATCATTATCTTCTGTCAAAATAAATAAATAAGTAAATAAATAAACATGGCAACAATTAATTGAGATGGTATTTTTGCTCCGTTTATAGAAGTTTATGTAATTTTTTTACATTTGAGTTAAGATTATGGTGCCGAGTGCACATTCATGGAAAGATCATGGGTAGATTTGCAACTTAATCGTTTAAAAATTGACAAGTCTTAACTTATATTCAAAATCTTCTAATACAAAAAAAAAAAAAAAAAAAAAAAAAAAAAAAAAAAGAGTAAAAATGCAAATTTAGCAGTAAGGTTTTTTTATTGAGTACCCAACACAATTATGTTTTGTTGGGTAAGAAAATAGACAATATCGTTTTAAGAGTTACAAAAGTAGACATAATCATTTTAAGATGTAGCAAATTTTGCATTCCTGTTAACCAGAGGTAATGTTTGTCCACTTTTTGTGTTGTGGGTCCCACAATTCATTCTGTTGACCACATCATTTATGCTATGACCAAGAAAATCATGCTTCATCAATGTCATTTTTCATAGGTGAAGAAGGTTGAGTTTTGAGTGGAGATTTTGTTTGGTGATGTTTGGGATTGTTATAGTGAAGTCGATTTGAATTTAGTTTAAGTGAGGAAGGTGGTTTTCTTTGGTGAAGGCTTCTGTGACTTTTGATGCATATGTTTAGGTGATGTGATTGAATGGGAGGTTGGGTAGGTGATATAACTCATCCTAACCCTATCTCAAGAGATCTTAATTTTACTATGCATAATAGTGATGTAAATATGGATCTTTTCACTTGAGGAGCCTTTATTTGAAAACTTAATAAACTAATGCAAAAGTGAGATAGTGACAAGGGTAATAGTAAATTTAATGAAAAACATGATTAAACGCTCTAAGCTACAATATTTTTGGTAGTTTAAATATGAAAATGTGGTGAATGGATGAGAGAGATAAGAAATGCACTGAAATGGATCTCTTAAGGTATGATTAGGTGGCAAGCATTGGGTCAACTCACACTACTACAGAATCGTTTATATATAATGCTTAATACTTAATGTTCAAAGAGAAGAACCATTAGGTATTGTGAGGTAGAATCTGCAGAAACCAATGCTTAACGGTTACAATATTTAACCATCGTATGCTTCATAAATACTTAATGATAAAATATGATAACAATTAACTCTTTAATCCATGTGTTTAATTTATAGATTCCTGAAGAGTTGTAAGAAACAATTTCCATATAAAACTTTCAAATTGTTTGTCTTCCCAATTCAATATACGTGGCTCTAATCCTCATTCTGTAATATCCTGAATTTTGGACCCTGAGAATTAAGAATAAGCCTAAAGTAGGCAGACGACCAAGCCCAATTTAGGAAGAGTCCCAAGAATAACAAGAGATAGGAAGCCTCTCAGAGACTAAGTAACTCAGCCATACGGGTCAATGGACCTAGTATGTATAATTTGTGGAATTAAGGTGCCAATGGAAAAGGGGTATAGAAGACCTATATGGAATAAATTCGGTTGAAAAGATGCCACCAAACTATGTCCTAAGATATAGGACAATTAGTTGAGTGAAAATATGCTGGTATAAGTAAGAATACGGCATTTTCAAGGCAGTCGGGTATGCCCTGCGTTTTTGAGAAAATACCAGTATGTGGCATTGTTTATCAGGTCTTGGCATTCGTGTCCCAATCCCAAGTAAAACCTGAGCAGGATCCCGAGGAGGCACCGATAAAGTAACTTTAATAAAGTAAGGTCATGATGACTAGTGACGACATGCTTTTGTGTTGAACCAATAAAAGCATGGCATGTGTCCTTTCATAATTACAGGTGCAAAAGTCAAAAAGCTTGTGGAAGAAGCTATGTGAAAGGAGATATTTTATGGGCATTTTGGTCATTTTCTATAAGGGACACATGTGCATGCAATTAATATGAAATGATGACTCAAGAGCTTCTTAAATGATCTTCAAATTCGTGCAAAAGAAAGATGAGAGAAAAAGTCAATAAAACTTGCAAAATAAGCCAAGTTAAGAGGATGTTTTGCAAGGGTACTTTGATCATTTGATTTGGGGGATTTTTAAGTGCTCTCTTGACATATTTTAAGATGTTTTGCACTCCCTTTGCACAAGTATTTTGACACAGAGCTCAAGGGCCGCAGAAGTGAAAGTGACTGTGCAGAAGAGCACAAAAACACTTATACGATGTTAATCAGTTGGTAAAAATGATATTTAGCTAGGCCCTAAGGTATGGGACGATTAGCTAAGAAAAATGTGCTAAAATTGATGTACACATGACATTTCCTAGACTGATGAGGATTTCCTGCGTTTTTGAGAAGATAGGAATGAAAAGTCGGTTGTAATCATTACTTGAGGACACGTATCACTTTGCGGATTAAAAAGCAAAAGTAAGTAATGATTACGGGGGCAAAATAGTCAAATCCTTACCCCTTAAGCATTCAATTTTGTCCAGGCAAGGAGAGAGAAGGAAAATCAGATCATTTTATATGTACTCGTGTCCAAATACAAAATACGGGTCCCACAAGATGTTAATCGGTAAAAAAAGGGTGTTTCGGGCCAAAAACAGTAATTTTCACCATTTGAAAAGTAAAAATTTTCCATGTAGGGAGGGGATGCACCACATGTTCCTATTCTGGAGTTCCTGAATTCTATAGAGATTCTTGGGGATTAAGCCAAAAAGTCTAATCCAATTTATTAACAAATGGATAGAAATAAACACTAGTTAATTTAGGCGCGAGATCACTTTTTATTAATTTAAAAGACTTGAACCCTCTTTCTTTTGGCCATAAGGTCAAAATTTCAGAGGAAGAGAGTGATCTACAAGCTTCCATAACCAAGAGCAAGAGCTAGATCACCAAGCCGACCACCGATTTCAAAACATCGAAAACTCAACTCTTTGAAGTTCAAAGTTGAGATTTTCGTCCATGATGTTAGGGATTTGTGTTGTGATTTGATTTTGGTGTTTTTGAGGGTACCAATGATCCTAAAACTTGATTTTTTTATAGGGTTAGGTCATGGTTTAAGTTTCCGAACTCAAAACACCGAAAATCCTAAGAAGAAGCTTGCTGCCAATTTCTGGAAATTCTGGGCAGCGAAGCTTCAACAATGTTTTTGAAGAAGTAAATGAATTCTGTTTGAGCTGAAATTTTACAAGAATAAATTAAACTTCCTGAGCTTCATTTTGGTATATAATTTGACATATTTTTTATTATTCATCTGAGATAAATTGATTTTTGAAAAAGGCTCTGGAAGCAGCAGAATAATTCTGATCATAGTGTAGAAATTGGGCTACATGCCACAATATGAGTACTTTTGGATTCTGAAAATATTTTTCCTATAAATTGCACATCTTAATGGTTCATATGGCACTGGTTTCGTGCAAAAATAATGTTTTTAGAATTTATTAAAAATGTTTGAAGTTGGGGCAGATTCACTAGATTTTCTGGAAAATGGTGAAGGACACAAATTTAATTAAGAATGTAAGGGTATTTTTGTAAATATTGAAAGATAAAGTATTTTGGTGTTATTTAGGACAAAGGCGTACTTGGAAAAGTGATCTGGCACATTAGAATACCAAGACAGTATATACTCCACCAGGTAGTAACTGCTTTACCCAGGCACTTTTATGTGTTTGTATGTACGTTTTGCTTTCCATATGTGTTTTGTGTGTATTATTGCCAAATATGCATACAGAGCATGTTGGGGTTCAAGTCCCTAATGATTGTGTTCCTAGAGCTAAGGCCTGGTCTGGGGCCTGCCTTGAATGGCGGCTCAACGAAGACAGGGTTGTGATTACGGTAAATCCGGGGCCTGCTTTGGTAAGGCGGCTCAATGGTACGAATACAGGTTATTGTATATGTTTCTGTTTGCATATGTGGTGTATTTTGCATACTATCTATGTTTTCATATATGACATGGTTGCATGCATACACTTTACACATTTAGTACATGAGTATTGACAGTTACTCTGGGGGCCTTTATCGGACTCTAGAAACTTCTATAGATGCGGGGACGTGCGATTTAGAAGGACCTTTTTGAAAAGGTAGGGCATTACGATGCAGATGAAGAATAGGGAATGCCTTATTATATTTTGTACTTATATTTTTAGGATGACTGTATATATTTTTGGTATTTATTTTGGATGACTGTACCCTTAATCCTTCGAGGACTTTTACTTTCTGTTTATTTTACTTTTACCAGTATAGTAGATTGTCCAAACCTGTTAAATGCTTTGTTGCGCTCACTCTGATATATATTAAATGGACCTAATATAGAAGAAAATGTAATTAAGTAAAGGAATCCTTCTAACCTGCCACCCGAAAGGGCGAGGCTGGTAGGGGTGTAACACATTCAGCCCTACAACCAAGTGCCTTTTCATAACCCTCATTTAAAGCTATCACTTACACTTTATTTAAAATCACCTCTTCCTTTTGTTTCTTACTTTTCTTCATCAACCTCCTCCTTCTCTCCTTCATATTGTTAAGATGCCAAAGAGCTCTTTCCATTTACCCTCCATGTCCCCCTTTGCCTTCTCCTCAAATGGAGGCTCTTTTTAAGACATTGGCTAGCTAGATTTTGATCTTATTTGTGCTAATCTGTTTTGGGAAAACTGATTGCTTTGTTCCCTATGACTAATTAGTAAGTTATATTTTGCAGTTTCACTTAAGATAAAATAGTGCATTATAGTAGCTTTGGCATTGACAATTCAACTAAGTGAACCAAAAGTCTACCTATGATACATGTGACACAATAGATGAGACATGAGATGAAGAGGGGCATATATGCTATGGAAGTGGTCAATAAAGCAAGGGTTGATGGGAGAAAACTTCTATGGGAAATGAAATGATGAAGGGAAAGTAACTCTAATGCCACACTTTCTTAGCTACATTGGGACAATGATAATGAGCAATATTCCATCTCTCTTCCTAATTGTTTGTAGATAAAAGATTGTGAGAACTTGTTTGGGATACTATATCAATAAGATATACTAGTGTATGCCAGCTAATTATTTGCTACTTACTTGTTTTGGAATTATGTGTTTTATAATCGTCATTTGGTATAGATGAAAGTCGAAAGAACTTTGTTCTCTTGAAGACTGGGTCATTACTACACACATGTTGGCACGTATTTAAAATGACATACTTGCAAGATCCCCACTTTATCAATGAGTTGAAAGTTCTTGACACTTGGCGGGCCGCGACCAAAGAGGAGCATTAGAGAGAATTTGTACTCTCATGTTTCAAAGAGTCATTCAAGGTAATAGTTATCTCAATTCAAAATTCAATTGGTTTGCATAACTTGGGTGTTCTATATTTTCATAGAAATTAAGTCGTGTTTACAAGGAGAGGGTGAAAAAGAACAAATAACCCTACATGTTAGGGTAAATGGGGTATGCGGCGTGCGTAAAAAGTGTCTATGAGACTAAGGGTGTAAGGGGTAAAGTACCTTTTCATATACTATGGACATTAGCGGGCAAAATATAGATGACATTATTGACCATCCTCACGTGAAGGAGGTTGCCAAGAAATTGGTAATTAACTATCAATATTAACATTGGTTAATGTATAGGAAAGCATGTTATAAGAAGTCACACAAGGCGGGCTTCCTACGGATGAGGACTTATTGAGCAAAGCCTTAGGGCTTAACCACCCTAGCCTTCTTAGGGTGTCGGCTATAGAGTAACTAAGAAAGACTATTATGTTCATCAATAACTCAAAAAAAAAAAAAACCACTGAGATTGAAGAAGCAAGTTACTGCAAAGCTAAGGTGAAGCAAGAACCAAAGATTTTTGCCACTTTTTAGAGAAAGAAAAATAGAGATCTAAGTTTTCTTTGCTAGGGTACAATCCCACCCTAGCTTTTGGGAGATTTCCTAAACTCTATTTATCTTGGTATGTCCATATAACCTTATGAGATAATTCTAATCCTCTTAAGAAGTTTATATCTTAGATCTAAGATGCTTTTGGGAGCTCGAGTTGGGAAAGTTGATATTTTTTTAGAAAACTTCTTTCTACCTTGTTTGTTCTCAATCTTTGTAAAGGGAAAGCTAGGATAATCTATGTTATCGGAGGAAAGGATTTGTCGATTTAGCCTAGTTTGAACCAATTTTAGTTTCTTTGAGTTACTCTAGAAAAGCTACGAGAACTATATAGAGCATTAAGAGTTGATAAGTTGAACAAGTGATTGTTTCAATAACATTTTTGAGTAACTTAGAATGCTTTAACAATCCATATCGGTTCAAGGAGTGATGAACTTGTGCATAGACCTTGTTTTGGTAAACCCATTAAAACGGGGTAACTAATTCCTTCTTGGAGTGCAAATACTAAGTGTATATAGTCTTGTGAATTAGTAGATATTATTTATACCGTACTTTTTGGAAGGTTGATATGAACTGTCTGTGGAATTCTTTGAAAAGCATGACTTGTTGAAGTAAACGCATGAGCATGATATAACTGTGATATGTTGATAGCACACAAGTTGTGAAAGCATGAACCTAAGATTGGTATAACTATGATGTATCAATTGTTCATGTTTATGCATGTTTTATAATATCTATTCTATTGGAAGATATATATATATATATATATATATATATATATATAAGGGAGGAGATGGAACAAGTTGAGATATGATTTGTTTCATGTGATACACCACCATGGTTGGCCTTTTTTTTATTGTCCCTAAGTGATAACCTAGGACTGTGACACCTCATGGAATAAAAGGTGGTGTAATCTATGTGTTAGAATTGGTTGACACCCAAGAGTAGGACAAATTAGGTGTAAGATAAAAACCTTTAAAAATATTTATGCATCTCGAGAAAAGCAATAAATAACATTGATTATAAAGATAACGAATTTGAAATGCATAATCATATATCTAAGTCATTTATGCTGGAAACATAAAAGATAATGAAAGAGAATATGCAAACTGTAATTTATACTAGTTTAGTTCAGTCCTTGATAACCTACATACAGTCACCAAGCTCCTCCTAAGATTTCAATCCGCTATCTTCTTATTTAATACAGGCACAAGAAAAGTCTTTACAGTCTCACAAGTTTAATCGGGAACTTGTGAAGCCTTTACAATTCTTACACCGAGATAAGAACTCCCCCTACACATTGTAGGGATACCATTTGTTTCCCACTCAAGATCCCCAATCTTGAGTAACTCTCAAAAAATAGAATGGTTACAAAGAAAGCATACTTTTTTCTCTATGAAGTAAATTGAGTTGAACACTAAAGTACAAGAAGGGAGTGTAATTTCAAAGCTTTGACTATGTGTAAGAATTAGAGTTTTGGAATTTTATGATTGTATGCATAGGCTATCTTTTGCTTCTATTTTGAATGATCTTCTATTCATAGTTGATGAAAGCAAGTGACCGTTAAACTCATCCTTCCCGTTGAGCTTCTCAGAATATGACAGTTGGAAGTTTTTGACAAACATTAGCTTTTTGGTCATTGAGATCTAATCCAATTTTAATTACCTATAATTTCATATAAACTTGATTAGCGATGATTAGGAATTATTAGGAACAATATAATCAAGTCTTATATGAGTTTGGAAAAGAATTGTGAAATCTGAGACGGTGATTAAAATTGTGAAGACTCATCATTGAAAGTGATGTGCATAACTTTCATACCATTAGAGCGATCTAGCTAGTGATAGGTTATCACTCGAGTTCACACTCAAGTCATTTCTCAGAATTTTTCATAGGAATAGTGCATCACTAGAAGTGGCACTGAAAGTGATACACATAACTGTCATATCATTGGAGATTTTTTTGTAATATCCTAAATTTTGCCTTGACAAATTCTTTGTATGATGTATGTGTATCTGGTGAAATGAAATTTTGACTAAAAGTTCAATCTTATCCTAAATACTCGATTTTTCTGAAACTAAAAATCTTGAGACATATGTTGGCACAAATAGGACATATGGAATTAACACCTCTTTGTTCCATTTTAGCTCATTAAATTTGACTAAAGGAATGAGAAGGAGGTTGCATGAATTTTATTAGTGATCATGAGGAAAATTAAAGAATAGTTAAAAATTGCCTCTCGTATGAAATTGTGTCACATGTCCCATATTTATATGAAATTTATGAACAGATGAGCATGTGATACAAGTCAACAAAATAGGCCAAAGAGTCTCCTAAGCATGATTAAAATTCGGCCAAGTGTCTACAAGAGAGAAGGAGCACATGGGGTTCATCATTAGAGCACAGCTGATGGAAAATTTTGAAAAAAAGAAAAAAAGAAGGGATGCATTTCAGTTTTAAGTGGATTTTTTGGGACCCACATTAGTGTTCTTTAATTAGATATAAGAACACAATAATCATCCCCTCTAGTCCCCAAAAATTGGTTGAGGTTGAACCAAGGAAAGTTGGATTGTAACCAAACTTGTAACAAAAGGCAAATAGGTAAATAAGTGAAAGCTGAAGGGCAATTTGGTAATCATTCAAAATCGTCGGACACACATACACACTCACACCCAAGAAGCTTGGCCAAAAGTTGGAGAAGAAGAAGAAGAGAAAGACTTGTGGAACCAAGGTAAGATCTTATTTTCCCTAGCTCTTCCCTCCTCCTACTTCTTAAGCTCATGAAACATCTTTGTAGGATGGTCTAGTGTGCTGGGCAAAATCCCTAAAGAACCAAGAAGGAAGGAGTTCTAGAAAGAAACACCAAACAAAGCCAAGGTAAGTGACTTTCTAGTTGTCTTGTGGTCTCTTAGAACTTGTTGGTGGTTTTGCTTGTCTTTCTTGAAATTTGGTTGCTGGAACCCTAATGGGGAGGTGCTATCCAACTGACCAAAATGAGCTAAAGTGTGTACATTGCCTAAATAATAAGATAGGAAGTGGTTATAACCCAATAATTAATATGATGTTTTTGAAGTGAAATTGCAAAAACAATTTTGGCCACAATGAACCCTAGTTTCGGCCAGAACCAGCGTAGCTAGAGGAGTAAGAATTTGGTTGTTTTGATGGTTCCAATGTGTTTAAAATGAAAAATAGTGTAGGTTAGGGTTTGATAGTGATTTTGGAAGCTTTGGGATTGAATTAGCCAAAACCTTAAAATTTCCTTTGAAATTTCCTGCGTGGTAGTAAAATTGCAACAAGTGCTTTGGCTTGCAAATGTTATCCAATGGTTATGAAATTTATCAAGATTAAAGTAGATATAATGAGCTTTAATTTGATAAGTCAATTATCAAATTTGGATTTATGTACATTGAGTTGTGAATTTTTGAAAATGATCTAAGATTCTGGAATGCTAACTAGGTAGTAGTCACTATTTGATTTAACCTAGATTGGTATGTGTATGACTAGCTACTGAAAGCATTTTTCCTTTTCCCAAGAGTTGATGGGCTTATTATTTAACCAGGTTGAAGATTTGACGCTATAAAGTCCCTTGCAGCTCTTAGCCATGGGTGGTTATTGAATCTGATGAGTTTTGTGTGTTTTTCTTTCGTCTCCCTCTATAGATGCATTTATTACAGTATATAGATAAAATCTAATTTGATTTGATCTTTGAATGGATATATTGATATTTTAATATGTGGAAAAGTGGTGGATTTAACACAGGTAAAATCTGGATTGGGTTTCTCTCCTAATCCTTTTCTCATTATCTCTCATCATCTCTAAATCATATCCATCCAATCAATTACAATACTACTTTAACCTCTCTCTTCTCTTCTAAAACAATGGCCCAGATAGGCTAATGAGGGAAAATGAGAAAAAAAAATGAGGAGAAGATCCTCTCCCGTAAAATCTTAAGACGAGAGCATCCCTGAGAGATAAGAGAATGTAGATAAAGGCTCAATTATCAATCCCTAAAATTTACGATAGAGGGCTTTTAAATGGATTCATCATCCTATCAGGATTAAAAGAATTAAATAACTTACTAAATTTAAAGGATTCCCACTGGTGCAACTCTAATCGTTGGATCAATCTCCAACGATCTCCTAGACTCCTCAAAGTGGAGTTGTCTTTCTTTCTATTGGCATAATTGACTTGTTGCGTCCAAGCTGACCGATTTTGCCTACACATGAAAATAATCAAATATCATATCATATATTGGGAGAATAAAATTATTTAATTGAACAATACTAAAATATGACAGTTAAGCACAAAAATCCCAAATATAACCTTATGTTGGATCAGCTGACACCCAAGAAAGGGGTCACCAGGAAAACTTGAAGACTTTTTTGCATTATAGTGAAAGCCTACATTGAGTAAAGACAATGAACAAGAAATGCACAACGATAGATGTAAATTAGTTATAGTAAGAGAAGAGAATATATAAGCTATGATTTATCATTGTTCAGTCCAATCTACAATGACCTTTGTCCAAACCCAAGGAACCTCTTGAGATTTCAATCAACCATCTCCCTTAAGTTTAAACCATATAATTGAAAACCCTTACAATCTCACAAGTTTGATCTGGACACTTGTGAAATCACCTACAGTCCCTCAAATTTAATTGGGTACTTGAAAACCTTAACTCTCCCTCAAGTTTAAAATAGGTAGTCAGAGAATCGCTGCCCCTTGAAACTTGTGAACCAATAATGTATCTCCCCTCAAGATCCTATCTTAAGTAACCCTCAAATGATAATGGAGTACAATGAACATACTTCTCTCTCTCACTTATTTAAAATGTAATATGATTGAATCATGGCTTAGGCTCATTATTCTTCATCGTATTCGTTCAGCTCTTTGCTCCATCTTGAATGCATCTCCATTTATATGTGAAGTTAACTTGATAGCCATTAGACACAATCTTTTTCCCATTGAGGTTTCATCATTTTACAGTTGAAGGTTTCCACACAAAGCAACCATGGCGTAATATAGTCATTGTATCTTAATTCATAGCTTAATTATTTGAAAAGTGTGTTGTAACAGGTTTTCATATGTCATAATATGTTTCAACAAACTTGAGAAAGTTTTGGAACAACTTTCTGTTGGATTTTTAGGAGAAAATCCCATGGGTCATGAATAAGAAGAAGGATGGAAAAGAAGAGGAAAAAGGAAGAAGAAATGTGTGTGAGAGAATAGTCCTACATTGCTTAGTTGGAGAGAAGTTGGAGGGTATATAAGCCTCAACTTGGCTCCTACTAATTGGGCCCTTGGGCCAACCCACTTTTGTGGAGGGGTGAGGACTTAGGTGACCCTTGGTCCACCACACACACACACGTGCGCCGCCGTCGCCGTTCGTCTGGCCGGTTCGGTCGGTCGCGCGCGCCGCCTGACCGGTCCAGTCCGCGCGTGTTAAATAAAATATTAATTTTTTATTAAATTATTTTTCGGATTAAAAATAATTTTTTATTAAATTAATTTTTGAATTTTCGAACGTTTAGATATTACCGTTGTGATCCGTTAAGATCGTTCGCCGTGAATGACGTCGTGTCGCCTCTGTTCGCTCTATTCTGGCGCGTCTGTTCGTGTGACACACCAGTTCGCCTTGAACAGATGTGAGTCGCCTCTGTTCGTTCTGTTCTGGTGCGTCTGTCCGCACAACGCATCAGTTTGCAGCAGTAGACAAGTCCATCTGATCGTGTTTTTTCAGAGTCTATAAATAGGGCGCCCTAGTCACAGATTAGTCTACGTTTTTTTTGCACACACTCTCTCTCTCGCATTCCGCATATACATACTGTGTGTTCCGAAAGCAAACTCGTTGGATTCGCTTGGGCTTCAAACAGACAGAGCCATCTTTCTGGAGACGATTAATCCGCTCTATCCTGGGAGACAATTGCTCAAACAACCTTCGGCATCCGTATTGAGGGAGCAAAATTGTCTTAAGGACACAACGAAAGTTGGGCCCGGATTTCTGCATTGTGTATACACTGTGATAGTCAAGCAGCTATTGGTAGAGCCAAGAATGTCATGTACAACGGCAAGTCTAGACATATACGTCGTAGCCATGATACCGTTAGACAACTACTTTTGAATGGAATCATCTCAATTGATTATGTGAAATCAAAAGAGAATATAGAGGATCCATTGACTAAAGGGATTCCTAGAAAGATAGTTAGAAAATTGTCCAAAGGAATGGGTTTAAGGCCGATCCATTGTTGATTATTGCGGTAACTCTACCTAGAAGAGTGGAGATCCCACGAACTAGGTTCAAAGAGACAACTAAGTGATGATCGACTATTAACACTGTGGAGTTTTTAACTCATACTCATTCCTAGACAAGACAGTGCATATATATAAGGGTAAGCTTTTAATGGTTTCTTAATCTGATGTGTTCAGATCATGTATGTTGACTTCCATCACAAGGAATCACCTATGTGAGTGTGAAGTGCAGGCCGCTTCTATGAGAATTTAAAACGGTCGATTCTCTAGAACACTAACAGAACCAGGTGGTGTCCAGGGCCAAAATGGACACAGCGTGAGAACCAACGATGCTAGAGGAGCAACTGTGTAAATCCTATTGTCTTGGTATACACTAAAGGTCAACGGTTCAAGACACGCGTCACTTGACCGGTATATCGATAGGTTTTTACTAGAGAAGGTTCAAAGGAAACCCCTACCTTTCTCGATGCAGTTGTTTCTCGTAGAGGAACTGCACTTTGCATACATGATCATTTGCATTTGGTCATGATGGACTAACTTCTTATCCATGTGGGGGATTGTTGGATTTTTAGGAGAAAATCCCATGGGTTATGAATAAGAAGAAGGATGGAAAAGAAGAGGAAAAAGGAAGAAGAAATGTGTGTGAGAGAATAGTCTCACATTGCTTAGTTGGAGAGAAGTTGGAGGGTATATAAGCCTCAACTTGGCTCCTACTAATTGGGCCCTTGGGCCAACCCACTTTTTGTGGAGGGGTGAGGACTTAGGTGACCCTTGGTCCACCACACACACACACGCGCGTGCCGCCCGTCCGGTCCGGTCCGGTCCGCGCGTGTGAAATAAAATATTAATTTTTTATTAAATTATTTTTCGGATTAAAAAATAATTCTTTATTAAATTAATTTTTGAATTTCCGAACGTTTAGATATTCCCGTTGTGCCTCTCCGACTTTTCCAACTAGTGGCTGCATTTTGCGATCTGTTCGGATCGTTCACCGTGAACAGACGCGAGTCGCCTCTGTTCGCTCCGTTCGTGCGTCTGTTCGTGAGACACACCAGTTTGCCTTGAACAGACGTGGGTCACCTCTGTTCGTTCCGTTCTGGTGCGTCTGTCCGCACAACGCATCAATTCACAGCAGCAGACAAGTCATCTGATCGTATTTTTTCAGAGTCTATAAATAGGGCGCCTAGTCACGATTAGTCTACGTTTTCCCGTACACACTCTCTCTCGCATTCGCATATACATACTCGTGCGTTCGAAAGCGCACTCGTTGGATTCGCTTGGGCTTCGCATGACAAAGCCATCTTTCGGAGACGATTAATCCGCTCTATCCCGGGAGACAATTGCTCAGACAACCTTCGGCATCCGTATTGAGGGAGCAAAATTGTCTTAAGGACACAACGAAAGTTGGGCCCAGATTTCTGCATTGTTCATTCGAAAATTGGCAGTCTTGTGAGTTCATTTACAGCTTTTCTATGTTATACAGATTTCTTGTATGCTCACTGTATGTGCTAGTTTTATAATACAGATTCTTCTTTTACTATTCTGTCTATTTTAAATTCAAATCTCTACCTACTCAATACATTAGAAACAACACTTTCGGTGAGATTGGATAATATTGGAAATTTCCTAAGCATATGTTCAGAGACGACAAGTGTTCTGACTTTGGTTTAGCATCTTTAACTTGAGGTCAGGCTTTACCCAATCACTTCATACTTGATTATTTCAAAGAGCCTAGCTTGAGATAGAATGAAAAAGAATATTTTAGATGGCATATATCAAGTTTGGGATGATAATACTAGAGAATTCTCTAGGAGAACTCAATGAAGTTTATTTAGGATTTCATGAAGCTGACTTCCAGTTAAGATTATATGACTTAGGTTGTGTATGAATAATATCACATATTAAGCTTGCAACTCAGGTTGACCTCGGATAACTTGAGGTTGGACAAATTCTAAGTGTAAACCAAGGTAGTCTGATTTGGGTTGAGATAATCTATCTTCCAGTTGGCTTGAGATCATAGTAGGAACTTGAAGTTTTAAAGAACACAACTAGAGATTTTGAATGAGGATAGTTCAGAAAATATTGAGACTACAAAAGAATACGAGATTGATTGAGACAGAACAAAGGTCAACTTTGAGCGAACATAACTCCTAATTTAATCCAAATTTTAATAATGACCTATCAATGAAAAACTCTTAGCCTAGTTTCTAACGTACCGTGATGCACTCCAAAATTCCTTATATTTTGAAAGATATAATCGAACTGGTAAATTAAGGTGAAAAAAAAAAAAAAAAAGTTTTATGTAGTGTGTGCAATCGAAGCACCAGTTTTTGAAAATCATATCTCCTTCATAGTTAAATAGTTGAGATTAAGATAGGAGTCATCAAACCTTATTTTGAGTTAGTTTTTCATGAAACAAGTTTCACATAAAAAAGAAGGTGTGGCTTGGGAGATATAGTAGAAACACTACACATAGTTCAAAACGAATAAAGAATAGAGCATAGAAGAGTATATTGAGTTTGAGTGGGTAACTCTAGTTATAAGCAAATGAACTTGAGTTAAACATGTGAAAACCGTAATCGAAGATGTAACGAAAGTTTCAACTCGATCTTAGATAATAAACTCAAGTTATGATGATATAACTTCCAGTTAGCCACACCATCTTCCAGTTGCGTTATCCCAATAATCGTTGAATTATTTTGTTTTAAATCAAACAATGATTACACACACAAACCCTTTCATATATTGTGATATATATTTATGCTTGGGTTTTCTGTCTCCAAGTATTTACACGCACACTACTTCTCACTCACGCAGACACACTAAGGCTGTGCATGGCAACCATTCTCCTCCCGAGCATTGTTTCTGAGATGAAACAATTTTTTCTGTTTCTTTGCTTTGGAAGAGTTTTGAGAATCGAATGGCGTTTGTTAACTCATTTTATTTTTACTCCGAGAATCGAAATACGTTTGGTAACAACATCTTTTTTTCATTCTAGAGAATCAGAATTTCATTTGTTAATATATTTTTATTTTTATTCCGAGAATTAGAATTACACAATACAAATCTATTTCTTTATTTTTTATTTACAGGTTTCATCAACAGTATAAAATAATAAATTGGGGTAAATTTTAACTAAAATGCCAACATTTCATGTCTAAAAAAATAATCTATTTATTTACGTTTGCTCTCATTTTTTAATACCATATTGTTATCTTAGTATTAATTATACAAATGAACAAATAAATAAATATATCCACATTAGTCACATGACTCAACTAAATTTTCATGCTACCACAATAATTTAAAACAAAAATAAATGATTATTTTTTTGAACAAAAAATATGAGAAGTCTCCAATGTACTTCGAATATGTCTTTTAATCTATCAACATCATATTGGGGGCAACGATTGTCTCTAGCTAATTGGTTTGCAATATTTTTCTTAATAATGTTTATTTCGGTCACTTGATCTCGAAGGGCTTTCATCATCTATAGCTACGGATGTATGAGTTCTTCAGCCGTCATGTTGGGATTTGCATAATGTGCTAGATTTTTGTCTGCTATCTGATGATCCCTAATAAAGTTATGTACTGCATAACATGCAATCACAATGAGAGCTTGCTTCCGAAATGCAAATGGAGGCATTTTACGTAAAATTGAATGTCATCCACCATTGAAATTACAAAATCTCAATCACTACTTTTACATACCCTCTTACACCTGAAATTCAATCTTTTATGGGTCATTTCCCCCTCAATCTTTTCCTGGGGAATGCTAATGTAAACTGTATTTTAACAAAATCTCAAAGCTTCCTCAGGAACCATGTTTGGACGAAGTACCATTAAATTTCAAAAACTTTTATTTTGACTTTAGCGAGCTTATTCTATATAAAATTTGACAGCATTTACCCTCCGGAAAATGAATTCCCAAATTTACATAATCTCATGAAAACCAAACTTTCATCGACAAGAATCATGTATCAAGCTTTTAAGGTCAAAATTTAACTCAAACCATCAAACTAATTCTTTGAAAAGAGTTTTCCAGATCGAACATCATCACATATATGGATCTAATTAATGAAGTTTCATATAATTTGAGACAAAAGCACAAGATGAATTGATAAATCCAAGCTTAAAGACTCTGTCCTTCGGAAATTTCCATATAATTTGACACAAAAGCACAGCATCCTCAATTAAATATTTCCAAAATATGTTATCACAACAATTTTGAAATATCCAACAAGCATACCATCAAATGTGAAAGCCAAGAATCCCGAGAGGTGTGTTTGTTCGAGATTCATGGTGTGTTTGTTCGAGATTCACAAAGAAATATCTACTTATTTTAGTTAATCATAAACTGAAAAAAAAAAAAAAAAAAAAAAAAAAAAAGAACAGGCCAAAGTCTGGATAATTACTTCTATCTATGATTGCTCCTATTAATACAAAAGTCCGAGATTAATTGAAATTCAAAAACACCCAACATTAAGCTATGATCGAAACCCTAGTGATCAAAATTGGGGATAACAAAGACCCGAAATTTTAGTTTCGACACAAATCACTAAGATTGAATTAAGCATGTGTTCTGAAAATTAAACAAACATGGGGCCTTCTTCCTTACCCTGAGAGCCTGAGACGAAGCCGATAGCCTGAGACTGGACGAGAATCTGAGAGCTTGAGACGGAGGAGACGATTGACGAGACTGAGGTTTGAGGAGAAGCCGAGATTGGAGGCGGGAACGGACGCCGCGAGAGAAGTAGGAATCGCCACGAGAGAGCGGCGAGAGACCCAGGAAGACGGAAGGCAACACTGATGAGACTGAGAGATGGTTTTGCTCGTGAGAGAGGAGAGCCGAGGGTTTTGTCGAGGGAGTAGGGAAAAATAGGTTTCTATTCTCTGCCCGGGAAGAAAAAGCGGAAATTTTCTCCTTTTTTTTTTTTAACTCCTCAGCATAAAAAATAGACCGGTTCATCCCGGGAGCCAAAAAAAAAAACCAGATTTACCAAACACAATTCCTATCCATTTTGGTTCCCGGGAACAGAAATTTGAAAAAAAGCCATTCTTGGAGTGTTACCATGCACACCCTAAGAATAATGGATAAATAGAGGCTAGCATTACAAATTGGCTCTACCTTGCCATTTATTTTATCTTGACATTAATAATGGATGCAATAGTTGCTAGTGAGGACCAACTAACAAATATATATATTTGTCGTTAAGGATTCCAAGTTTACTTTATTGATATTTATGCGACGAAATGTTTATATTTTCCTTATTTTTACGACTAATATTTTATGGTTCACTAGTATTCCACAAAACTTAAAATATTTGGATCCTAAAAAAGTTTACAATTGATCTTATTTATTACAAGAAGCCTTCCGTGATTTCAAAGGGTATAAATGTTTTAAATTTTGCATAAATAATCTTATAAATCATATAGGAATAGTTGTAAAGTAAACCTTTTGTAAACTATCCATACCCGTAAATTTCGAAAACCAATTGATTGTGTTAAATAAGTTGTAATTTTATGAAGTGTGTTAGCTATGATCAGCTGATAAAAAAAACATTAATAGTAACTTATTATTTTATTTTACGTTTTCATCATTGATGTATCTCACTGTCCCATCATAATCTCTTCACTTGAGTTGCTTCATAGAGAAAGCAACCAATGACTTTTGCTTCCCATGCTTGTCACTAAGTCAAACCCAACAACACAGATATTAATTGGTTAATAATTTGATTAGGCTGAGTTTCATTATATATATATATACACACACACATATGAGAAATGAAAACAAGAATTTGATTGGTTCCCCATAAAAACACTTTTGAGTTTGCCCTAGCTGATCATAACGAACGTTTCCACAGTTTTTTGGGATCCAATCATATCTCTGCTTTTAAGCACTAATTATTTGATAGGCCTAATTCTAATAAGCATTTAGTTCATTTATATTTATTTTTTATGGAATCAGATCGTATCTTTATTAATTTATTACTTCTGTGTTGATGATCAAGAAGTCAATTATAAATGTGTTTGGTCAACAATGACAATCGATGCTAAGCCTGATTTCAAATCGAAGAAATTAGAGCCACTTGCTCTCTGCGCATTAACCAAATATTTCAAACACTTACTTTAGTAGTTCATAGAACAGAATTAGACAAATAATTCCCATTATTTGACAAAATACTGATATGTACTTTTTTAAAGTTAAGATTTTTGGTTGGATTATTAATTATTATATATAGCTAGCAAAAAAGTTTTATGATGAAACTTATCTTTTATTTAAAGTCTAATAATACTCAAAAAATAATTTAATTTATTTTTGATATTAAATATTATTGGAATCTACCAACAAGTTGTTAGTTGAAGTGGCAAAAGATCGAGGTCTTACCCCCGTAAGGAAGATAACACAAGTTCAATCTTAGGAAGCATACTTGTTGGGAGACATGAGAACTTTTTGCCTTCTAAGCCAAAAGGGGAAACCCTTGATGTAATTATAAAAAAATCAAAAAAAAAAAATCATTGGAATCTAGAATTGAAGGACATTCCAATGGAACTTATTATTATTATATATTAAATATTAATAAATCCAGATATTTTTTTTCTTTATCATATGCCTAATACGTCATCATGAACTTGTCCAACAATGTATTAGTATTAGGGGGAAATAAATTCCACTTCAAATTTTCTAGAATATTTGAATCTTCCTACAGTTTTTAGTTATATAATGAATATGTATGTGTTTCTAATCCCCCAATAAAATTTTAAAATGAGAGCAAAAATATCAATTCCGCCGGGGATGTATGTATTTCAAACTCCTTTTAACCGTGCATGTTGTTTAAGGGTCAAGTAAAAAAGTTATATGGGTTAAGGTGCAAAAATATCCTGAGCTTTTACTCAAAGTGCATCTAATACCATATGTTTTTCGGAGGTGTAAAAGTACCAATAAACTTTTAAATGAGACCTTATTTTTTAGAATTCCATCATAATTGCCTTAAAATATCAATTCCGTTAATTCATGAACGTTGATTAGGGGGAGAGATTTTGACTCAAAATATTGATATAGATGCTGATGTGGCCATAATAATATTACAGCCGGTAGTTGAGTAAAATATATAAATAAATAAATAAATAAATAAGCCACATATCTGCCTAGTAATAATCTTAATTTATTTTTTTTAAAAAAATATTAAAAATATTAAAAATTATTAATTTTCTTTACTGCCCTTCTTCACACTCTCTCCCTCCTTCAATCCCTCTCCGTTCTTCCCTTGTTCACTCATCAGAAAGCCATTGGAGCATTGAAGGCCAGTAACCAACTCATCTAAACTAGATCCAAGTTCTCTCCTGCCGTTGAAGCATCGAAGGCCGGTAACCAGGTCGTTTGAACTAGATCCAAGTTCTCTCTTGGATGCTTCACTGAGGAATGAAGCGCGTGGAGGTGGAGAATTACCTCAAGCTGGTAATGGTAACAAACCAAACTCAAGTTTTTTTAATTGACAATCAGTCTATATGCATTTATTCATTTTTATCATTTGTTTTTGATGTATGGTGCCCTATGCAATCAGGGAAACTGAGTGTAGATACTATGTTTTACTTTATATAAATAACATCATTGTTAGTGGACTTACTTCAAATTTTGAATAAGTGATCATTTCTTGATTCTTAAATGATTTTCATTTTTTTTTTCTTGTAATTGAATTGTTATTTATTTCATTAAATCGATTGATTTATATTAACTTATCCTTCAATTTGCACGCAGATTTTTGGTATTGAGGATTCCTTCACAATCAAATATGCTAATTTGATTTGAGACTTTTTGGCAGGACATCTTCTACAACAGATAGATGATGTGTAACCATGTTTAGTTTTGGAGCATACACTTGATTATAGAAATGAAATTGTGGACATTAATTTGATTTATATTCTCTATTCTAAGACTTGGTTGTTTTTTACTCAATTTTCTTTATTCTCTGTTCTGGCTTGTTTTATAAAGGCTACAGGTAGAATATGCAAATCACATTTTGTTAATTGAAAAAAAATTGACTTTTAACAACTATTTTCTATAAAACAATCATTGTAAAAAGCCTACAACCACTGTTTCGAAAAGAATAAGAAAAAACAGTTGTTGTAGGTGACTTACAACAGCTGTTTTGAAACAACAGTGGTTGTAAGTCTGCTACATACAACGTCAGTTTTTGGTAAAATCGTAATTGTAAGTTACTTATATCTATAGTTTAACTTGAGTGAAGCACTTCTTAATACGCTTCCAATGAAATTAAGGAGGAGGTATCACTTAAGAATCATGGCTAATACATCATTTGAATAGATCTGCTAGAATCAAGGGTAATGCATCATTAAGCAATGTTGTTTGTCACAAAATGACGTCGCTTTTTTACCCGTGAGGTTGTTTCTCGCCCTTTTTTCACCACTTTTTGACTAGGTAGCACTAACTTACAATGTCACAATTTACAAAAAAAAAATGACATTAAATGGTTTCAAAATATTATAAAAATGTCACTACCTTTTACATCATTTTCTTACAAATAATTAGAGTCGAGAAATCGGGTTGAGCCCATTGCTTCGACTCGTTTAAGCCCTAGCGCACTCTTCAAGGGGGCCGAGCCTAAAAATTGGAATTGATAAATGAAGTTGGACTTGCAAGACCAGTCCTGTTAGATCGAGGGTTTAAAAGGGATGGCTTGTAGGGTCAAGGACTGACCCTTTAGGCCCTTTAATTTTTTTTCTTTTTTTTTTTTTAATTGACTTGACTGAGACTAAGAGTGTTAAGGGGTGAATGAACCCTAAAAATTCAATCACAATTTTCCTCGTCATCTCCAACTCTCCTATCACACTCTATCAATGTCTCAACTCTCAATCTTAGTCCCTCACTCACTCACGAATCAGTATCACAACTCATGCTTTGAAAGCAAGGCCGACTGACACTTGTTTTCTAACTATGTTTGTTTGTTACATAATACGTGTTGTTTGGATATTAATGTTAACAACATTTTATTTGATAAATTAGAACTTTAATTGTTGTAATTTACTAATTATATTTCTTTAAAAAATAGAAAATAAATAGTTAAAATTTGGAATAATAACTTCCTACCCTATAAGGGTCAGCCCCCGTGCTCTCAAGTCGGGCTTTAGAAAAAAAAAATAAATAAATCTTACCACAGGCCTAAAAGTGCTGACCTGATGATTCTCAACTCTACAAATAACCGAGGTTAAAAACTGAAACATAGTAGTGAATTTGGTTTGAAAGAACAACTCAAAGCTAGGTCTCATCCGTGTGACAAACCCAATCTGGTTTGATTTTTTTTATCAGATTTTTTTTTTTTAAGACGAGATTGGGTCGCGTCTAATTGACCAGACTGACCAAGTTTGCAGTCTTATTGCATATAGCCCCACTTTTATCCACTTCAATTGTCCTCGAAGGTGGATATTAGATTTGTAGTGAATGGTTTAAATTTAATGTTTCATAAAAATCTTGAAACATGAAAACGAATACTTAAATAGAACTATTTACTATAAATTTAATAATTTATCTCTGCGATAAAGGTGAAGTGAAGAAAAAGCGCAGTCAAGAGAACTGCGTGGCTACGATTTGCCTACTAATCAACAATTTGTTTATTGTCCTTAATTTCTTTGTAAAACTAGTCCTACGCACTCGTATTTTTATTTTAATTTATTTTTCAAATTTTATTTGACGTGATTTTTTCGGCATCTTATTCATATTTAATTTTAAAGGAGACCCAATATGCAAATGTGATTGATTAAGAGGAGAGCCGCCACATAAAAACAAAATGTCTTGTAGTCTTAATTTATTGGACCACAAAGTTTGAGCATAAAAGTTAAAAGTAAAGCAAAGTGCAAATTCTTTGAACAAGACGGTCACTGTCTTATTCAGTT
Source organism: Acacia acuminata (assembly GCA_019022655.1). NCBI lineage: Eukaryota > Viridiplantae > Streptophyta > Magnoliopsida > Fabales > Fabaceae > Acacia > Acacia acuminata. Next base: position 388,810 of record JAFJYI010000153.1, on the reverse strand, counting down.
GTCTAATATAACATAAAGTAAGAAAAAAAAATTTACTAAAGCCACGACTTTTTTTTCTTTAATTGGGATTCTCTTTAAATCGCCCAATCAATTTCTAGACAAAGAAAGAAAAAAGGGAAAACATACAAAAGAAAGTTATTACTTTGAACTGGGATCGTTGAGGCACAAGGAGAAAATTAATTAATAATCAATGTCATTATTCAAATATTCTCAAATATATTTAGGTTAAAATTAAACTGATTTTTCAATATTACACGAATTTCAGCGATCAAGTCATATTACTTATTGCTGGTGAATATAATACATGTATAAGTATATGCGCATGATAAAGATGATATAGATATTTGATTGATTATAAAGATATAAAAGTCTATCAAGAAACCAAAAAAAAAAGGTCTCGTATAAAAAGTATGTATGACGCTAGCTTTTTGCTTTGTTTCTTCTTCAGGCGGAATTCCAATTTGATTGTTGTCACGCTTGCTTACACTGTTTTCTCCTTTTAAAAACAAAAGAATTGATTGATGCGTTGGTGATAAGAAAGCATGAAAAAGATCGAGTTGTTACTTTGTGTCAATATGGGTCAATAGGTCATATGTGATATATTGAAATTTAGAAAACAAGAAATGAATGCCTCAGGAAACTAATACTCCTCATGTTTTCTATGTAAGACATAATTGGGAAACCAAAACGAAATCGTAACTAGGACCTAAGGAACCCAAATGAAATCATGAACTCACAGTCAACAAATGGGACGCCACAGTTAGAAGTTAAGTGAGATAGGAAGAGTTAACAAATAAAATGCAATCACCATTAAACACTAACCAGATTTAACAAATAAGAAAAAAATCAAACCAAATCTAAATCAAACCCATCATCCATTGAAGATAAAATTTGTAAAGGAGCCACAGTTAGAAATTATTGTTCACCGTCTCAAATCTTGTCGTTGTTGCCATCATGTTCTATCATCGATTTCATCATCTTAGATCTCTGCCCCTGTTGCCTTTTTGTTTTTCCATGATAGACAAAAGGAGAAGATCAACCTCTTTGTAGCCATAAAAACATGATAAATGAGTGAAGCACAATCCTCCTCATTGTCGCTTTCCTCCACCGGCATCCTTCTATTCCATTTGTCTTTGACACAGATCTGAGGACCTAGAGGCGCAGATCTAAGGAAAAAAGAACACTGGGGAGCGAAGGAGGCTCAGATGACAGAGGTTGGTGGTGGCTGAAAAAAGGGGAAAGGGAAAAGTTGAGGAACCATGGAGATCGTTGGAGCCTTGCCATCCTTCATTGTCATTGATGGCTCACCGTCCTTCATCTATGCTGGTGTTTCGCCATCACCGTAAGGGATGTAGAGGGAGGCCATTGGGTGAGCGTGGAGAGAGACGAAGGTGTGCAAGAGGGCAAGCTAAGTCAGTTTTGAATTTAGGCGTACAAGAGGGTGACAGTAGAAAGACGAAGGTGTGGGGAGGGTTAGAGTGGAGAGAGAGAAGGTTACAAGAGGAGTGACTTTAGGTGTTCCAATTTTGAATTGTGGATCCAAAAAGACCACTTTCGGTGTCCCAATCTAAATAGGACGCCAAAAGTAGTACTCTTGGCCCCAAAAGCTCTACTTTTGGCATCCTTTTTAGAGTTAGGACGCCAAAAGTCCCAGCTTTTAAGGGACATCCAATATATCAAAATAAGATTTTTGGCATCTATTTTTGTTAAAGGGAGGCCCATTATGTCAAAATTCCCGCACATAATTACAAAAATATCATCGTCTTTATTTTTTACTTGTCTTTTTGAAAAACAGACATTTTTTTAGAAAAGTAAAATCAATTTCTTCAAGTAGTGGAGTCTACTGAGTTAACTTTCCTCCAAATTAATTGATGAACTCTTGAGCCCTTAACACATATCTGAGAATTATAGCCTTTATCATTTTGTTTCCCTTTCATCTTATGATGTATGAAGATCCAATCCTTGGTGGTGAATTCCCCTTCATCTAACATCACACACACACACACACAAACAGTTTTCCAATGGAATTTCCCATGAATTTGTGACTGTGACAATGGCAAACGATTTTTGAAATTCCATCACAAATTTCAGACGAAATTCCATCGAAAATTTGAATTATGTCACTAATTCTTTTTTATATTTTACTTGTTTAATTTTCAAATGCCACATGGACATTTTCAAGAGAAGCCATGTGTCACGTCTATAGGAGGCCACTCACCAGCGACGTCGAGTGTCTGCTCCGGCAGCTGCCACCTCATCACTAGCGACAACCATGTGTCCCTTACTTGAGCTGCCAGGTGTCCCCTACTCAAGCTACCACATGTCCGCTCCTCATTATTCTTCAAAATGTGCTTCTCCCCATTCAAACTCACAACCTCAAGCTCCTAAAGCCTTGCGCACGCCTTTGCCAGTTGTGCCAAAATAAACCGACATTACATTAGTATATAATGTTATATATATAATATTATCTTAAATAATTAATTATATCTGAATATATATTTTGTAAATATAATATTATTAAAACTAATAATAAATTAAATCATATTTATATATTTATGATAAATTAATTTCAAATTTTTTAAATAATAAATCTTTTTATATTTCAGGTCAAAAAAATAAATCTTCTTATAAATAAATTTTCTTCGCAATTACATTCAAAGAGCAGTCATCCAACACATTAAGATGATGCTTCCATGAAATTTCAAATGTCGTAATAGCATTATGTAACAGTTTCCAAATGAACAAGTGTTTGAAATAAAAATGGGGTGTGGCCAAGTGGTAAGGCGATGGGTTTTGGTCCCACTATTGAGCGGTTCGAATCCTTCCATCCCAAAACCTATCCATTTATGATAATTATATATCATAATCAAGATTTCCCAGGAAGAGAAATGGTCTAGAGAAATTTCCAAGAGGGATTATAAAGAGGGCCATTTGAGTTCCAAGTTGAAGCATAGTGAAATCTATCCAACTTTATAGCTTCCAAGTGAATTACCATTCCATAATAAGTTTTAATTAATCTCTCAAAAAAAAAAAATACGATCTTAAAATTAAGACCGGAGGTAGTAACTTATTAAAGTGAATTGTGACAAAGAAAGGTAGGCAAGAAATTAACGGTACTGGCAGCAGGAGAGGGATATATAATCCATACAGCAAAAGGAATAATTCCATTGGACTGGATGTAATTAAAGAATTTGGAGCATGCATTAAAATGTCTAGAACCTATTAATGCTATAAGGGTTAAAAGTGGGCCACCATATTGGTTGGTTTATAGAAATAGTAGTTATATTGCCTACTTTACTTTTCAATCTACTTATTACTTCCTCCTGATTTAATTGTAAGACCATTTTTATAATATAATTTACACTATAAAAATAATCATATAATTGTTTTTTTTTTTTTTTTTTTGATAAGATTTTTGGATTCGACATATAATTTAAGGCACGGCCCGGCTCCAAAATGAAGACTTACCTTAAACTAATTAGGTCCGGATCCCTTACCATCTACGCCAACTCAAAAAAATAATCATATAATTAGAACCGAAGATAGTACCATATTAGCACATTCGTGTCAACCTTTCCATATACATAACAAATTATAAGGTCATTTAACTGAAATGTAACCTAATATTCAAAACTTCCATTTGGCAACCGATTTCAAGCTTCATATATTCACTGTCAGAGCATTCTTGTAAGCAAAGTTTAAAACTTGAATTTACTTAATTACATACTTATACTTACTTTTACCGAGAAAAAACAATTACAAAGATCTGAAAAACTTTTAAAACATCCAATATTGGTTTTAGTTGCTGCTGCGACTTCTAACAAAAATATTTCTATTACAGTTTCTAAAACATTTCACCTCTCTGGGGACGATCCTACCTAACCATTTTCTGAAATATAAAATATAAATCAGATGTATCGAATTTTAAAAATTAAATTAAAATATCAGCATATATCACTACTTAGTAGATTGACGGTTCCGCGTTGGTTCCACTTTGCTTTGCAAGTAGGAATACTGATATATGATTAGGTATGAATGTGCTAAAAAGTTCATATCATTCTTTTTTTTAAAAAAAAAAACAGAATTAAATAAAAAATTGACTCACTTTAATTTCCATCCTGCATATTAAGTATAGTTATGATAATATCTTAATAAGAATAAACAAAAATTTACGTTATATTTGACTATATATCTAGAACCTTCACTTATCTAGAACCTGTAATTTAGATCTAACCTACCATTTGAACTTAATTAATGTTGCCCATGCAATGCCCGGTTAGAAATTCTACGATAAGCATTATCATCATTTATAATATTCCTCGAACATTATTCTAAAGCAAAGTTGCACACAGAACTCTGTATGAAACTTTATAAATGGAAAATAAAAAGGGAAAATCTCAAGAAAATACCCTTGTTCTTCAAAATCCAAATTGAACTTAATTCAAAACGCCCATGCAATGCCCGGTTAGAATCTCATTCTTATTGTCATAAGCATTGTCATTATTTTTAATATTTTCCTCAAAAAAAAAAAAAAAAAAAACATTTCTGAAAAAAAAATTCTTCAAATAAGGCATAAGATATAGGATAATATATAGGTAGAACTCTGTGTGAAACTTTATGAATGGAAAATAAAAGGGAAAATCTCAAGAAAATACTTTGTTCTTTAAAATCCTAAATATGTTATTTTTCAATAAAATAAAAATTCAAATCAATTGTTTTAATATTTAAATATAAGTCTACAACTTAAGTTTTGAAATTAAAAAGACAATCATATTTCTTATTATATTTTATGTAAAAAAATAATACCATCCTATAAAATATATATATATATATATATATATATATTTTTATTCATTCTATTAAAAAAATAAAAATAAATAATATATAAATGGGTTAAAAAATGCCTTGCCCGGGCTTGTGCCCAACCCAGTTTGGGCTACTTTTCCTTAGCAAAACTCACCCCTATATAGGGTTAAAGTGCGAATTTGCCTCGCAAAACTCAATATCACACTGAAATTTTTTTAGTTTTAATGTTGCCTTGAAAATTTTAAAACATAGAAATATTGCTCCCAAGTTAACAATAGAAATAGTCAACAATCCCAGTCACTTTTTTTCCAAAATCAAATTTCCAAGTCATATTCATAAGTTAAAAAGGGTAAAGATGCATAAATGCACATGGGCTTTGCCCTCAGGAGCGCCCAAGACCAAGTGTTTTTTTAGATGCAAAAATACACATGTGGTTATAAAATAAGTGCAAAAGTCAAAGTTGTTGTTAAATGCAAAACGTTGACCGTTAGTTTGACTCAAAATTGTTGACATGGAAGCTGAGTTGGTTAGAACATTCCACTTAAGCCACAAATATTAATTCATTATTTTAAAAAAAAATAAAAAATCCCAACCTAATCCAATCCATCTTTAGATTCGCTCATCATTCACACATCATCACCTTTCGCCACAACCTTACCTCCAGTCCTCCTTCCTGTCATCCGCCATCGCATCCCCCGATGTGCCTCATCTCTTCCCCCACTTCCTTTGTCGGCCTTTGATTCTTCCCTCTTTCTCAATGCCTCTCCCTTCCTCCTTTTGTGTCGTCGTTTTCCTCTCAAATCTCATATCTTCTTCTGCCTCTCTCTCCCTCACTCTTCATCTTTCACAGCTATTGGATTTCCTCACCTCAGATTCACCGACCTAGGGTCATGCTTGATTTGCTTTTACCTTAGTTGGCTTCTTCGACGCTAGGGTCATGTCGTATTTGCACAACTCTAGGCTTGCCCCCTGTTCTTGGCTTCTTCGACGCTTGGACCTAAAAGCTCGGATTTGTTTTTCCCATAGTTAGCCTTGTCTTCTATATTCCCCAGCGGCACTAGTTTTGGTGTCAGCGAATGTGGTTTGGGTTGGGGAGCTGTTCAATGGTGGTGGGTCTCCAAGCAAGATAGAGATGATCGAGCAATGCCATGAGCCCGTCAAATCTATGAGTGTTCAGTAAAAACAGAGATTGGTTGATTATTCTTTCCGAGATTCTTCATAGTGTATGAATTTTCTACTACAACCTGCAAATTTAGTAGTTTCTTAATCATGCATTTTAAACTTATTAGCTTCTTCTTGTTCATTGGTTTCTTGCATAGCCGCTACTATTGCACTCATGATGAACAACGATTTGCACTTATGACTTGATTCCTTTCCGTCTTCCTTAATTGATGATTCTTGTTTGGATTTGTCTTTTTTATTTTGATTTCTAAGTTTATTGATGTGTTCTATGAAGCTTTTACGTTTTGATTTCTCCAATAATGTGGTTGATAAACTTGGTGTTTGATTTCTCCAATATGTTAATGTGGTTGATAACCATGGTCTTAGGCCGTGGCTCCTTTGTTTTGTTTTGCTTCATCATTCAACATTTATTTCTTAGTCCGCACTTTAATCTACCATGTCAGCAATTTTGGGTCAAACTAACAGTCAACGTTTTGCATTTAACAGCAACTGTGACTTTTACACCTATTTTATAACTACATTGATATTTTTGCACCTAAAAAAAATATTTGGTTTTGGTCACTCCTTAAGAGAAAGCATATATGCATTTTTTCACCTTTACCCTAAAAAAAAGTACCGCTGGTCTTCTCCTTCCCTCCCCAACACCGCCGATAACACGGCATCTTTCAAGTTCCAACAATCACCATCCCTCATCTCCTTCTCCCATCAAATACGAGTAAGAAGGAATATATTCCGACAAAGTGCATTCCCTCTGCCTTAGTAAACGGAGAAAACACCAATCAAGGAAAAACTGGAAAGATCCCATAGTTTTGCAGAATTTTTAAATTATGAGTCTGACTACATCAATCTATTTCGGTTTTGTTTTAGCATTGAATCCAAACGATGTTTCCCATTCAAAGAAGCGACCATTACCAGAAGGGAGAGGATTTTCTCATAATCTTATTTCTCCTTTTCTTTCAGTGGCCCCATCTGAGCCGTTGCTTGAGAAGAGGAGAGAGAGATTAAGGTAGTATTATGATGGGTTAAGGTGCATTCTTGCCCTTAAAGTATACACCCAGGAGCAATTTTGCCCCTGAAGTTTTTGGCATAGCAATGTTGCCCCTGAAGTTTAAAAACGAAGCAATGTTGCCCCTTCGTTAAAAACCCTAACGGTCAACTAACGATCAACGTTAGGGTTTTTAACGAAGGGACAACATTGCTCCGTTTTAAACTTCGAGGGCAACATTGCTCCCAAAAAGTAGCAATTTTGCCCACGAAGTTTAAAAAACGGAGCAATGTTGTCCCTTCGTTAAAAACCGTTAGTTGACCGTTAGGGTTTTTAATGGAGGGGCAACATTGCTCCGGAAACATTGCTACGCCGAAAACTTCAGGGGCAAAATTGCTTCTGGGTGCATACTTTAAGGGCAAAAATGCACCTTAACCCTATTATGATTGATTGGATGGATATGATTTAAAGATGATGAGGGATAATGAGAAAAACATGGGGAGAGAAACCCAACCCTACCCAGAAGGCCAGAACCTTAGCTCTAGCGCATACCCTCTAGCTCTCCTATGAATTGGACTCAACGCCTTTTGGATAATGAAACCCTTCCCCTAAATTTCCAAGCATTTGTTTTAAAATACAAAACCAAATACCTCGTACCTCATATTTTCAGATTACAGATTTCTTGGACAGTGGATATCAACTTAGGTCATACATTTCCAAGATTTAATTTTAATTTACAATACATATGGATGTAGGAGGGTGATGATATGGATGAAACCATAGCCAGAGAAAATAGACTTGAACAAGCTTGGGGACGAGGTGGCCACTAACATGGAGGGCAAGGAGGGACTCCAAGCCACCAATGCAAGTTCCGCCGATGAAGAAGGAGGGGGCGTGATTATTGGGGAGGGCTGGGCTGTCATGGTTGCCGTCGGAAAGCAGTAGAGCAGCGATCTCATGGTCATCGAGTTTAATGAGGGAAGGCTGGGCGCCAACGGGAGAAGGAAATGAGAGACGGGGAAGCTATTGTTGGAGCTTAAAAGAAACAGGTGTGTTCGGCGGCGTTGGGGAGGAAGGAGAAGACCGGCGGTTTTTTTTTTTTTTTTTTTTTTAAACTTGTGAATATGATTTGGAAATCTGATTTTTTTTTTTAAAAAAAAAAAATTGATGTTGATGGTATATCCACATCTGCATAATAAGATCAACTAACATTTGATGGTTATGATTGTTAATTTGAGGGCACCTTTTAAACTTCTATGGTAATATTGAGAACCAAAAAAAAACTTATAGGGTGACATTGAAATTTCACATAGATTTTCAAAGCAAATTTGTATCTTAACTCTGATGTATATCCTATAAGAAATTTACTGTGATTCTAAATGTAAGAGCTAGAAGGATTTGTGTTGGTTCTAAATATAGTTTTTTAGACTATTATTTTTTATTTTAGATATTAAAAGTGTTTTTTTATAAAATCAATATTAAAAATTTTTTTTTATATAAAATGAATAGTTTTCAATACAAATGATTGTATGGGTATTTTAAGAGCTCTACATATTTTTCACAAGTAACTAACTAATATAATTTTTTAGATATTCGCAAACTAGTTATATAATTTATATTTAATATCAGATGGAGAAAAATCTATATACAATTCCTAAAATTTTGTAATGATGCATATATAATTTTGGGTAAAGGATTTCTCGATCCAACGGAGATAGAGTTATCTCCGAGTCACCCCAAAACTACGTCGTTTTGGATTAATGAAGGGTGTTTCTGTAATTTTGTTTATTTTTTAATTATATAAATTTTACTGAAACACCCTTCATTAATTCACCTAATATTACTAACAAACCCTTCATTAATTCAAAACTACGTAGTTTGGGGTCACGGGATAACTCTATCTCGAAACCGGAGAAATACTTTTCCCTATAATTTTATGTAAACCTTGAGGCTATAAGGTGTCTAACGCCTTTGCTAAATCCTTTATTAAGTAGATGAGCAACTAACTAATCTAGATTGAGACTTTATAATCATGATACTATTCAATTTACAAAGAGATGAAAAAGAAAAACTAAACATAAGAAGCAATTCAAGGCGGTGCGCTACAGAGTTTTGACTTGAATGAAACGTGAATGTCATTCTTTTACAAGTGGAGGAGTAACTGTTGTTTACCAATATTTATAGTGCTAGCTGCCATGCGTGACGTTCAACGTAGTACACGCATTGTATAAGATCTATACAAGGTGTGTGTAGAAGGCCAAGAAAAGAAAAAAAAAGTTGCATGTCCATAAATAGGTATGCCTTACATATTTATAAAGAAACAGTTAAAAAAGTACACCTATATTTTCTAATATATGACATATTTATCAAATTTAATTATAGTAAAAAAAAAAGTGAGTTAAAGTAGTTAATACAAGATATTTTTTCTAAAACACTCTAACCTTATCGCTTAATTCCCTTAATCTATATTTTTTTTTTATAATTGCAGGAACACAATAGAGGTAAAGTGGGAAAAATTTTATATATATATGAGAAATAAGGCTGATATAGATCAAGAACAACTACAGTTAGTCCTTTTTTTAATAACATATTAATACAGAAAAAACAATAAAAATTCCAGGTACCATAGCTCATACATGAAAACTTTCAAAATAGAATTAAACCTTAACCCTGTATATTTGTAAAGGGATAAGTTGTACTACTATTAGTTACTATTTATAGATCATGGGATTTGTAATACTCTTATTGTTTTCAGTTAAAAAATATATATGTTTTATATTGATGGTTAAAGAGGGAGAGGCATCAAACCATTTGGATTATAATATTTAGGTCTATAGGTCAAATCTGCCTTCTTTTAGATTTTGTTTCGGATTTGATTCTCCCAACATTATTCCATTTAATTAAACCTCATCTCTAGATAAATTTTAGAAACACTAATAATTATAATTGATAAAAAAAAAAAAAAATTGTCACTCAAATTTAGTATATGCATGTATTTGAATCCTGTTACTGTTACTTATATATGAAGATTTCTCATTGGTGGATAATTTATAAATATAAATCTATTAGAAACTTTTAAATTATAAAGCTTACCATAACTTTAAGTTATTTTCTGCAACTTGACTCATTTAATTTTTAAAAAAAAATGATAAAAAATATTTTCAAATATTTTTAGTTTTCCTTTTTCTACATATGACATTTCCCTGTTGGGACATACATTAATCATGATAATATTTTTTAAAAAGAAACATTAAATTTTTTGGAAAATACCATTTAAAATTCAAAATACTAAATAAATGATTTCACAACCAAATAAATCAATTGCTTTACTATTCTTATTAATTCCATTACTATTATTATAATTAAGATTTTAAAATTCAAGTGATATTTTTCTAACATTCTCCTGAATTATTCCCGTGAATAACGTGGATGAAGTTATAAGTATGGTATTGATGAAATGATACCATGATGATATTCCACAATCCATTGGTCGTTTTATTATACATAAACAAGTCGTAATTTGTGAGAAAAGATTAAAAGTCATTTTCTTAAAGATGTGAGAATCTAGACCTTTCTGCCCAACTTGGACCTTCCTTTCTCTTTCCCCACTGTCTTTAAAGCTTCCTCACAGTCTTCTCCATTTTCGTCCCTAAGCGATCTTTCTATCTCTCTCTGTGAGTCACGCACAGTCACACAGGCAGCATATAAAGCTCCTCCAAAACATTCAAAAATCAAGAGGAAGAAGACAGATCTGAGCTAACTCTCTATCTAGTCATGGTCTGCTACTTAATTTCTTTAATATTTCCCTCTTCTCGTTTCTTCTCTCTCTCTCTCTCTATATCTGTCTATCACACATAAGCATTGAAAATATTACTGAATTGAATGCATTATTGGTTTGATGGATCTGCAGGAAGTAGAAGAGCACCAATCAAACATATGGGAAGGCTATGTGGATTGGAGAAACAAACCTGCTCTCAGAAACCGCCATGGCGGCATGCTCGCCGCGTCCTTCATTCTCGGTCTCTTTTTCTCTTTCTCTTTCATATAATTTCACAGTTTTATGTTTCAACTTTAAGCTTAACCTCAAGAACTTCATACTAATCTGAGTTCTAAAGTGAAGTTCACTTTCACATAATCTTTCCTCTCACACTATACTATTTATGCGTGAGTAAACTGTGCTACTGCTTCCAATAACTTACATATATTACATCGATAGATACTATATACAGAGTGTGTGTGTGTGTGTGTATAAAGTTGTGCAGTAGCCTTTAAGAGAGATATTGTGTTGTAGTGTCATCAATATATATATGTGTGTCTATATAATATATATATATATATATATGTATGTATGTATAGCTGGGATTACAAGCAAATCAAACCCACAATTTCCCATTTCTATTAGAGCTTTAATTTCAGGTCACTAGCTAGCTCGCAAGGTCATTAGCTGAGACTGGGTTTTTGGTTATTGTATGTGTGTGTGTGTGTGAATATAGAAGGATATTGATGATAGATGAGGAAGAATGAAACTATATATATATATATATATATATAATTTGCAGGAGTGGAGATATTGGAGAATCTGGCATATCTAGCGAATGCGAGCAACTTGGTTTTGTACATGAGGCACTACATGCACTTCTCTCCCTCACAATCAGCCAACAATGTCACCAACTTCATGGGAACTGCCTTCCTTCTTGCTCTCCTCGGAGGTTTCTTGTCTGATGCTTTCTTCACGTCTTATCACATCTTCCTCACCAGCGCCGTTCTCGAGTTCCTCGTAAGCTTCCCTGCTCTCTCCCCTCCCCAAATATATTTATACATATACTCTTGTGTTCCTTCCATGGATCCAAATTATCAGTATATTAGAATACATCAAAAGAATCTCACATCGATCAATTGGACATTGAATTGATGGTATATAAAACTTAAGTATATGTTATCAGTTGAATAAAGTCATTTTTATAGAAAAACTACAACCACATCCTATAACTAAAATTCGACACTCTATATATCATAGAGTAGTTAACAGTGTGTGATTATCAGTTTCGTGATCTAGTTATTTATACTTGAGGGTTATAAATATAAATATAAATATATATATATATATATATATATATATATATATAGGTAAAGGATTTCTCCAAACGAAATGACCCTAAAAAACTATGTCGTTTTGAATTAATGAATGGTGTGTTTGTAATTTTAGGTGAATTAATGAAAGTGTAAAATTACGGAAACACCATTCATTAATTCTACTAAAATTACAAACACACCTTTCATTAATTCAAAACGACAATTTTTTTTAAGGTCACTGGAGATAACTCTATCTCCAAATGATGGTGGAAAAATATTTTTCCACATATATATATATATATATATATATATTGTTTTCTTCCTTCCTTCCATGGATTCAATATATATATATATATATATGGAGTGCACTAATTATTGGATTTGTTCTTCTGGTGCTTTATATATATTCACTGCCGCTAGCTTTAGCACTTATTGTGTTTCCCTTGTTAAGAGGAAGAGAGAAAATTAAGGTTTTAATTTAGTGTGTGTGTGTATATATGGGGTTTATAGTATTATATAGAGTATCTTAGAAGAAGCACGTACGTGTGTCTTGCAAAAGCATGATGTGATATAAAATTATGATTAACTTAGGAAACTTAGCTATTAATCAACTTGTGGGTCTATAGATCGAAAGTGAACAATACCTATCATAGAATTTAAAAATGTAGGCCCCAGCTCAAGTGAGCTTTATGTAATTTAATTACTAAAATGAAACATTTCTTTAGAAAAATATAAAACTATTAATACATTTAGACAAGTGTGTGTATATATTTGAATTTAGGAAGAATGCCATGGAGGGCTCCACATTCCACAAGAAAAATAATAGTACTCTGGACTCGTATCATTTTGAAATTATTTTGGAGGAGGGTCGTAGGACAGAATTAAAAATATTTCCTGCATGTAAAAAGTTTAAAATGCCCCAGATGCAAATAGAAAATACTTTATTTACAACTTACAACTAGGCACCAATTAAGATATAGATAATAAGGTGTTTGAGTTTTAATAAATAACTTTCTTCTAGGTCGTTGATTAACACTTGAATAGATTGAACATCATGAGACAAAATTTAGATCAAAATAATTCGATAATTCTTTATTGTTCTACCAAATTAAAAGTCATATACACATTGATATTTATATTTATATTTATAATACACACAAATAGAGGTGGAGCCAAAAATGTAATAAAGGGGGAGTGAAAATTACAGAATAGAATCCATATTTTTATGAAAGTACATTTCATCTATATAAAAATTTCAATATTTTCATTTTAGTCTCTCCACGAAACTTTTTAATGGGAACTAAAGTGAGAGTATTGAAATTTTTATAAGGGTGAAATGTAATTTCTAAAAAATTTGGGTTCAATTCTATAATTTTAGGGGAGCCGGGGCCACCCTTAACCCCTAGTTCCGCATCTGCACACGCGCACACACACATTATATACACACAAAATTATCATCATCGGAATAGTTTAATTAAGTTGGAAGAATTAGAACTAGAGTAGATCAATATTTAATGTTTAGTAAATGTTTGCGTGGGAACATGTTTATCACAAACTTGATTCCTATGGGGTCAGCTATTACAAATGGCCGCAAGGGAAGATAAAATAGTTGTGATAGAGAAAAAGTGGGATATGCATTTTCCTTCACTCATGCTAAGCCACATAATGTGCTTGTCTCTATTTATATATCTAGTTACTATTACTATTTTATCATGAAAACTATAAATACTAATTAAGTTGAGTGGTAATATACTTAATTAATCTCCCCCAAAACAAAACATTGAGTAAGATGCTAGCTAAGTCTTGTAAATAGAAAAAGTTGTATTAAGAGAATCTTATCCACTAGGACCTATTCAATTTAAATTTAGCTTGAAGTCCCACCAGTAAGTGGAGTTATTTGTTCTAACCCTTAATCAATATTATCTCTCAAATTTATATTTTTTTCTTAAATTATATATTCTTATTGATTGAATATATAAAAATATTTACATAAAATAAAAGCAATTTCAGATGAAAATAATAGAAGAGGATATTTTAGGGAAACCAATATAATTTTTTTACAAATAACTAGCTTTAATATATATATATATATTTTAAAATTTTGTAAAGTAATTATCTAACATCCTTTAATTAAAACCGGAGACAGTAATACCCAATATCGATTATGGTGGGTAGTTGAGGTTTGATTGATTTATGTTTATGGTTCATGTAACGTAATTAATTATTATTTTGTTGAGACTTGAGAGTTGTAGTGCATGCTGATACCACAAATAGAAACTTCATTAAGCCTATAAATTTCATTTTCTTTGGGCCAAATTTAAATATGCCATTTGAGAAGTTGTCTTTCTTTCCCTCTTTTCAATAATAATCGTTGTGCCCATCAAATCTCATCCCTTGTTGCATTGCACGTCATCACAAAACCACGTCTAAAACACTACTTATCTTAATCATCTTTCAGATTAATTTTAGTTTATATTTAACTTTTAATAGATATGATATAAGATAGTAGTTATTACTATAAGTAATTTTCTTATTTATGAATTTTTATAATTAATTTGATGATGTTACTTGTATAATATATTTCAAAAAGAAAATTATTTATATAACAATATTTCAAATTAATGCTTAATTCTTAAATCAATAAGAGTACAGGTGCCTTTATATAGGCAAAGCATAACTTAAACTAATCCCAGAATCTTATCTAAATAAGTCTAGACAAACATTAAATCTAATAATACACTTCTAAGATATATCAAATATCAATAAAGGATACATCAAATATTAATATAAGATATAATAATATTTTAACAAAGCTAACCATTTGAAGTTGCATGTGTGTGTGTATTTCCAATGAGCAAATGACAGTAAGCTTTCATGATCTATTGATCCTATTGACCTATTTATAGATAGAGAGTTTTTTTTTTTTACTTATAGGTCACATTTTTCATTAAGATTTTTATATGAATGTACAAATTTTACTTATGGGTATAATATATATTAAATATGGATAAAATTGAAAAATTATTAAACTTTAATACATAGTTAAAGAAGCTAAAGGTTTCTTTTGTTCTAGTGAAACATATTGAAAGTGACTTATAAATAGAATCAGAAATGTATATTTAAATAAGAAAACGAAAATTAAATAGAAGAAACATGTTACATTATAGAGGTAGGTGCTGATGATGAAAACAGAAACCTAATTATCTTAGGCAAATTCGCATCAGCTTCCGCAGATAATGGAGGCAACGACAAGGAGGTCGATGAACCACGTGGAATATGTGGTTGTCGTTTTGATGGAGCATGTACACGTCTACCTTGTGCTTGGGACACCCACTACCATAAACGCCAACATCTCACAGTGACGTTTCATGACTAGCTAGCTGGTCGATGTGGTCACTGATTGGGATAAATTATATAGGCTCATATTCACCTGTGTCACGCCCAGTGGGGCTTGTGGGATCCATTTTTTGTGTGAATCATTCCATTGAACCTCTAATTGATTCAGAAAAGATTGAATGTTGAGATATTAAGATTTATAATAATAATAAAAATTAAAAAATATAAAAATGTATATCTCTATTTTCACCTTATTTTTATAATCAGGTTCCTTTTTTTTTTTTTTTTTTTCTTTTTTTTTTTTTTACCTTTTTACCATGTCCTTATATTGTCACATAATTTTTAATCATGTTCCTATAGTTTTTCTTATCAAGTTCTTATATAGTTTTACCTCATTTTTAATTATTTTTTTCAGTCACATGAAAATATGAGAACCTAATTAAAAATCAAGTAAAATTATAAGAACCTAATAAAAAAATCATAGGGAACACATAATTAAAAAATCATTTGAAATTATATGAACTTACATGTTAATTTTCTCTTTTTTTTTATGTTTTATTTGAAAATCATGACAATTCCACAAATTGTTTTATTTGGCTTCTTCTAGCTAGATCATTATTAGTACTCTCTTGTACATAAATCATTGTCATTATCATGCAGCCGTATGAGTTATTGAATTAGCTAGAATTTTCTCCATTATACATTTTGCTAAAAAGAACAACATAACTATCTATAAATCTACATGTAATGTAAAGACTATGACAAGTTGTACTATTCATGACTCATGAATAAATGACTCACTTCTCAGACACTGTATGTAATGACTAATGACACATGCAGGGACTGAATATACTCACCATACAAGCTCGCTCGCCGACGCTGAAGCCACCGGAATGTGATCACCAAGTCAACTCGACATGCCAACAAGTAGAAGGAGGAAAAGCAGCCATACTGTTCACAGGGCTCTATCTGGTGGCACTTGGAGTAGGAGGGATAAAAGGGTCATTGCCCTCACATGGTGCTGAGCAGTTCGATGCGAGCACTCCACGTGGCAGGAAGCAGATATCAACCTTCTTCAACTACTATGTGTTCTGCTTGGCTTGTGGAGCCCTAATTGCAGTAACTTTTGTGGTATGGGTTGAAGACAACAAAGGCTGGGAATGGGGTTTTGCTATCTCCACCATTAGCATCTTTGTGTCCATACCTGTCTTCTTGGCTGGCTCTTCTTCTTATCGCATGAAGATCCCTTCTGAAAGTCCACTTACCACCATTTTTAAGGTACATAATAATGACCCATCAAAATTTATTAAGTTGGTTTGGTTTATATTATTGTGAAGAATCACTGAATCAAGCTAATTATGAGTATTCAATGAATATGACCAACATGAAAACTTAAAGAAGTAGATAGGAGTTTATGGGGCTGCTTTGGATTTAGTAAAAGAAGGATTCAATAGGAGGTGGTAAGAGTAATATAACAAAATTTTGAATTGCCCAAATCAAAACACATTATTTTATTACTCTCTCTTGTCCTAAAATGTCAGAGCTAATTAGGGAGGAGTTTGCTTTGATCTTAAAGGTAATACCTTAATCCATTGTGTTACCCAAATTTATAAATATTCGATGCACTATCCTTATTGATTGTTATGCATAGTAAGGGACTTTCATGAAGAGTCATTTCAATGCAAATGATAATTAAAGAGGGTATTTCAGGAAAATCAATGCATTTTTTTTATTACATATAATAACTAACTTAATTTATTTTCTTAATTTCTATAAATTAGTCATCTAGCTTTTATATCAAGGATCAGAGAAAATTTGACTAAAGTTAGTAAATCCATATTAGTCTCGTCTCATTTGTTTACTATACACATCTCAATGTTTCTCTTTACCTCTTTTCTATGGAACTATATGTGTAGTACTACCGTTGATCTTTTTATATAAGATCTTGCTTATGATGTAAATTGCACTAAAAACCAGATCTTATGTTAAGGACCAAAGCTAGTATTTAATTATTTACTACTTAGCTCTGGACTTCATTATATTGGATCTGGTTTCATGAGCATTATCTTGTCTTCATAGATGATTCAATTTGGAGTGCTACTTACATGTATGACCCTCTTCCTCACTCCCAAGAGCAATTTGATTTGTTTTTCCCCTTTACAATTCTTGTCTGTTTTGAATGAGCAGGTTGTGGTTGCTGCTTTACTAAACAGCTGCATCCACAGAAATCCAAGCGGTGCAGTGGTGAACATGGTTCCAAGCCCTCCTTCGAATCCAAACACAACAAGTAGAGAAGAAGAAGCAGCAGAGGAAGAAATAAAAGCAGTAATAGAAACAGAAACACCATCAGAATCCCTCAAATCCCTCAACAATGCACTAACAAACAAACCAATCCATCCATCACTAGAATGCACAGTGCAACAAGTAGAAGATGTCAAAATAGTTGTAAAAATGCTACCCATATTTGCTTGCACCATCATGCTCAATTGTTGCCTTGCTCAGCTCTCAACTTTCTCAGTCCAACAAGCAGCAACCATGAACACAAAACTTGGTTCCCTCAAGTTTCCTCCAGCTTCATTACCATTTTTCCCAGTTCTCTGTATCATGATCCTGGCCCCTATCTATGACCATATTATAATTCCATTTGCTAGGAAAGCAACAAGAACTGAGATGGGTATTTCTCATCTTCAAAGAATTGGAATTGGGTTGGTTCTCTCTACAATTGCCATGGCTGTGGCTGCTCTTGTTGAAGTGAAGAGGAAAAGGGTAGCAATAGAATCAGGGCTTTTCAATGAAACAAGTAATAATAAGCCACTTCCAATCACATTCTTTTGGATTGCATTGCAGTATTTGTTTCTGGGTTCTGCAGATCTCTTCTCTTTGGCTGGGTTGTTAGAATTTTTCTTCACAGAAGCACCAATAAAGATGAGATCTTTGTCCACTTCTCTTTCTTGGGCTTCTTTGGCTATGGGATATTATCTTAGTTCAGTGATTGTTTCAGTAGTGAATAGTGTCACAGGGAGCTCAACCCATAATTCATGGCTTTCTGGGGGCAACCTTAATCACCACCACCTTGAAAGTTTCTATTGGCTCATGTGTGTACTAAATGGGTTGAACTTTGTGATTTACCTCTTTTGGGCTTCAAGGTACAAATACAGAGCAAGTGGAAGAAGCAGTGAATGAAGAAATATAGTGGTCTATGACTACTTTGCTTTATGAGGCTATTTGATCAAACAGTTTCAAAGCATGCTGGGACTGTGAATTACTGCAACTGGGTTCATTGGCCTTTCCCTTGCAATAAAATGTGTAAAGATATTCTGAATAAGTAGAGAAATAACAGATGAAAAAAAAAAAAAAAAAAACAAAATTGCTTTCATTGTAATCGAATTATCGAAATAGCAGTGTGATATTGATATTAATAGAGAATGGTTTTCAAGTTTCATGTTCAAATTACGACATTTCTTACTTGCAATTATGAAAAAACTAGATTGTATCATATGTTCAATTATATAATGTTTAATTTCTGCTTACAAATGTGGGGATGTAGCTCAGATGGTAGAGCGCTCGCTTAGCATGCGAGAGGTACGGGGATCGATACCCCGCATCTCCAATATTCGCTTGTTGTTTTTATTTTCTTCCCAATTTTTAAAATGGGCCGTTTTTAATGTTAAGCCCAAAACTTTCCCCCGTCTCTTTAAATTGAGCTACTTTTTTTGCAATAGCCCATATTTTGAGCCACATATGTAATAGTCCTCTCCTCTGTAGCACATTTTGTCATCACAGAGGTGGAATTCGTTCCCTTCTTTTTGTCTTAATTTATTTTTTTGAGAAAATTTTTATTTATTTTTCTTAAGGGAGATCTTCATTGGTATTTGTTATACGTTTTCTCTCCTTGGAAGTAATTACTTCAAGATAGTTGAATGAGACTATTCTGGTTAGCGCAAATGCCATGATGGACTGCATGAACTCTACAAATGTTCAACTTGCTGGACAAAAATTCCAAGGTGTTACCTTGGCTCCTGCTCGGGAAAGTTGGCGGCCGCTAGAGGAAGGATGGGTGAAGGAGTGGAGCATATGCTAGAATAGCTAACAAGAGTGCTTGTGGAGGTCTTATTCGAAACTCAGCTGGGAAATTCTCAAGGGTTTCATGCACCCAATCGATGTTGGGGATGAGCTAACGGAAGAACTTTGGGCGTGCCTTCTAGGTCTTAAGATGGCATGGTCTTTGGGGGTGAGGCAAGTGTGGCTGGAGACAGATTCTACAGAATGTCAAAATCTATTGCTCCTCGATGGTGGTGGGCATCATAGGGATGCATGTGTCATTAAGGAAGTTCAACAGCTGTTTCAAATGGATTGGAGGACGAAGTTTACATATATTCCTCGATCGAGTAATTCTGCGGTAGATTTTCTAGCAAAGGAGGGTCTTTCGGCGGGACCAGGACATTATGAGATTTATCAACCATCTACGGAGCTGAAGACTATTTTATGTCAAGATTGTAATGGGACTTGTCCCATAGGTCATAACTGAGGTGTCTCTTTTGTATTAAGGAAGAAAAAAAAGTTTCAAGATTTACAACTCACTACATCACGTTCTGAATAGTACGCATCAAATCTTGAATGAAGACTTAGTTGGAAATTTAACAATCACGAAGGGCTTGGATTGGACTTAGTTTAAATTTTATAAATATAAATGTAATTTTCTTCTACCTTTGATCCTTTTTTTATAAGTTTGGATTGCAATCTTTCTTCCAATGCATTTTAAAAAACGTCAAAAAGTATTATCATAAAATAAATTATTTTTCAACATAGAAATAAAATTTTTTATAATTTTTTAGTTTATAAATAATTATTCAAATAATACACTAAAAATAGTTAAATTATTTATAAAAAAAAAAAATAGTTCATATGCTTTTACATGTGGCTTGAATTTTCAACCTTGCATGTTTGTAATTGAATCAATTTAATTGTGTTAAATTTCAATCAAGAAAAAAGTTGAATAAAAATGAGTAATATTATATTAGATAAATGGAAAATATTATATAAAAATGGTTGAATTATCTAAATTCAAATTTAGGTTACTAAACTTAACAAATTATATATCAAGTTATGTATCATAATTAGGATTTTAAAATTTAGGTCAAATTATTTCCATATCCTTTAAGTATTGATATATTAGTCTTGTAAATGCCTATATTTGACTTGTAAAAAATTTTAACTTTTAGATTCTTTTAAATTCATTTATTTGTCTAGTGAATCCTCTTATTTCTCTTATAGATGGCCAAAATATTCCTGTTAACTCCTTATTTTTTTTTTGAAACTTGGCCCAATTCAGGCTAAAATTGGGCCAAAATTCAATACGAGGAAAAATGTTTTAAAAAAATTTAAAAAAAAGTTTGGAAAATTCATGTCCCCGTCCTAGGATCGGGATGGGAAATTTCCAAGTCAAGATCATGACAGAAATTCTGTGCCGACCCACCCTATTCCCATTCCCATCTTGTGAACATCCCCTTTTGAAGCCTTGTAGTATTAGACTTGGCCATGATCCTCCCCTCTTACCGTTATCTTCTCCTTTTTCCCTTCACTATTTATCTCAATCTATTGCAATTTTAATATTTTGTAAAAAAATATTTCTATTGCAATTTTAAATTATTATAACTAAAATTTAGCAATTTTTGAATTTATTTATTTAATTTTTAATGATTTGATATTTTAATAATTTTTGTATAAACTTGCTTGAAAGGTACCTACAACCCGACAGGCCTACCCACATCTGTAAAAATTGGTGTGTGTAGAGCCCACCTAGAAAAGAGGCCCATAATGTGCCTTCCCATTTAAGAGTTAAAAAAACATAATAATAAACTTTTAATTCCCTAATTCTTAATTACTCAAATTTACTAAGGAGGAAATAAAATAAAATAAACTTCATTTAAACCTAATTATTTTCCTTCTTTAAAAAAAATACTATTCAAGATTTACCAAATTAATTTTCATAAATATAAAATGCCTAATGAAATAAAATATGATATATTAAATTTTATTATTTTTGGATTAAATTCTATTATTTTTATATGGCCGATCTGACCCCAAGTTGACCTAATAACCCTTGAACCACTATCTCAACCGGTTCAATATCCGATATAGGTTTTTATTCCTTGACCATTCACTACCCAAAAAAAAAAAAAAAAAAAAAAAAAAAAAACTGATGTTTTGTAGCGATTATGTATTTTTAGCGTTTTTAACCGCTACAAATGACAAGTAATAGTCATTCAAAGAGCCACTACAAAATTGCAATGTGTTTTGTAACGGTTTTTAAAAACCTCTATTCATGTAATAAAACTGCTATTGTATTGGTAGTGATTTTACGTCAACTTTGCTACAAAATGAGATCGAGATGACAGATTGTGTGAAAATCTTAAAGTGGTTATAAAACCGCTACAAATTACGACGCAAAAATTTAAGTGGCGGGAATAAAAAAATTAAGAAATTGGCGCCAACATTGTAGTAGTTACAAAACTGATACTAAGTACATCCATGAAGTTAAAAAATTGGCACAAAACTAAAACCGCTACAAAAATTGGATGAAATTCAAAAATTGCGCCAAATTTTTAAGGCAAATTTGAATTAAAATTTGTAGTGATTCTAAAATTTTGCAACCGCTATAAATATTGGATAAAATTTCAAAAAGTATGCCACATTTTGAAGGAGAATTTGAATTAAAATTTGTAGCGGTTGAAAAACCACTATAAAATATTGTATTTTTTTAATTAAAAAAAACATAATTTGAGTCCATGATTACAATATTTTATTATTTAACTAACAATTAAAATGATAATAGTTCATATTTTAAAAAATGATTAACTTAAGTTAAATAAATATAAATATTATATAGGTATAATACTTGTTGGTTCTCGAAGAGATTTTGATGATTACCAACAATTGGAAACAAAGAATGAGGATTTGCTCTCGGATGTTGGAAAACCCCGAGTGAGAGCAAACCTCGAGGTTTGGGAAAACCTCGAGGTTTGGTCTTATGAGGAAGTGTCAAGGTTGTGCATTCTAACTTAAGAAAACCTGGTTTCACAAATATATGTGAAACCTCGAGGTTTATTGAGAAACCTCGAGGTTTATTGAGAAACCTCGAGGTTTTGATCTTCCAGAGAAAACCTAGTTTCACACCAAGTTGTGAAACCTCGAGGTTTACTTCCAAACCTCGAGGTTATGCCTTGGCGCCAAACTAAGGATTTTAAAATCATATGTGAAACCTCGAGTATTATCGAAACCTCCGGGTTTACGGCTTCCCGAGAGCTAATATTTTCCGGCGAGTTGAAAACCTCGAGGTTTCCATAGAAACCTCCGGGTTTGTGTTTTTGGGTCAAAACATACAACCTTGTCATTTAGCCAAAACCTCGAGTATTTCCTAAAACCTCGAGTATTGTGGCAACCCGAGAGCAAATGAACCTACACTCATTTGAAAACCTCGAGGTTCCTTGAGAAACCTCCAGGTTTGATTTCATCGCATCTTTGCTGGGTTTCACACATAACGTGAAACCTCGAGGTTCCTAGACAAACCTCGAGGTTTGAGGTAAACCCAAGGATCCTTCGTGATTGGAACATTATAAACCTCCAGGTTTAATTATAAACCTCCGGTTTGTGGTTTTTGATGTAAAAACATGTTCAAGCTTAAATGAGCAAACCTCGAGGTTTGTGAACAAACCTCCGGTTTTACGGTCGCTTGTTTGAAATTTGAACTTAATGATTCTGCTATACCTTCATGTTTGATCTCAATGCTTTCCATGAATATTCCTTATTGGTACTGGATATATTTAATCATCTTTTTAGTGAGTTTCGATGGATCAAGTAAGTTTTACGAAGGTTTAAAGTAAAAGCAAAAGTGATGTCGAACATTAAATGCTCAACCCGAGAAACTTGCACCCTTCGGTTAATCCATCTGTACACGGTTGCAAAGCATTAAAGAATGATTTCTTCATTAAGCAACATCCTCTCCAACGGATTAATTTGCGAGAGAGTCAACTCTGACCATCCAACCAGATGGACTAAGTGAGTTTCAGAAAGAGAAGAAGACCTAAGTAGCTCACAACTTCTGTGGATCATCTCCAACGGTCTGATTATCAATGCAACGGTCTATTAATGCTGTCTAGCTATAAATAGAGCTGCATTCAATTCTTCTCAACAACTACAACAACTGAAAACGCACAAGCATTCAAGTTTCTTAACTACCTTTCAGTTTTCACTTGTATTCTGTCTTTTGACATTATAAGCTTCAGTGTTTATTATCATCTACTCTTAGAGAGAGTTTTTATCTCGTAAATCATTTATTGAAAAGAATCACAAGTCAAGGGGACTTGGTGATTTGGGAGTTCATTGGTTACAACTTGTAAGGGGAGTGAGTTCTAGAGAGAGAACTACTCTTTGAGTACGAGTGTGTAATCTTTGTGATAGTGAAAAACCCGGAGAATCTGGGACCGGACGTAGGTCAAGTTGTTAAGACCGAACCGTATAAATTCTCTCAGTGTCCAGCTATTCTTCTTTCTACTCTGTTCATCTCTGTTTTTGTTATCTAAAACGAACAGATTTCGAAGTTTTAAAATACCCAATTCACCCCCTCTTGGGTATATAGCTCCACTTTCAAATACTAAGAATGTGTAGATAATATGAACAAATTTTGCGCCATAAGACGCCTAGCTAGCACCATGTTTCTAGCAGTTTGTGTTCATAAACCACTACAAATTAACCGCAATCAAATTGGCGTCAACTTGGTGCCATTATTTGTAGCATTATTTTATAATAACCGCTACAAATTTCATTATCCAACCAGCATGCCACTTGGTGGGACTCATACTGTAATACTTAAAAAATATTATTATTTTAAAAAACTCAAAAAAAAAAAAAAATGAATATGTATCTTGTGGCAGGTATGCTGCCACTGATCTGGGTAAGTGGCAGCATCCTGCCATTGTACGTGGTAGAGAGGGGAATTATTATAAAAAATATAAATATATATCATTCCTAATCCACCGCCTCACCTCATATATATATATGTGTGTGTGTGTGTGTATGTGCAATGTTTATGTGTGTACTAGTATTTGTGTGTGTGTAATTAGAGAGTGAGATCGAAACAGAGTTCTGGAAAATGTGAGAGAGAGAGAGAGAGAGAGAGAGAGAGAGAGAGGACGACGACGACGAGAAGGGGGAAAAAAGAGAAGAAATGGAGCTTATTTGAGTTTTTAAGGTAAGTTATTTATTTTATAAGATCATTTAGGTAGTTAAATTAAATTTTTTTCAATAAACTTTCTTCACAAAAGTTATTCTACATATTTTTTTCTTTCTAATAAAAGTAATATAATATTGATTATTGAAAATTTTGGGATTTGAATATTGGTAAAGTTTTGAGTTTTTATAATAGATGATTGTATATATGAAGAGCATGATTAATAAATAACTTTAATCGGTTTAGATTTATTAGTTAGTTGCTTTGTGGGAGTTTAAAGTTATTTTCTATTTAAAATAATTTAGGATATATAGTATATTTTTACTAATTAAATGAGGATTTAAACATTTAGTTGGATTACTAGAGGTATTATTAATGGTTTAATCGGTTAGTTTTGCTAAATCTTGAACTATATGAAATTATGAATTGGGAGTTGTGATTTTAAATTAGAGTTGATATGATTTTGATTATTTGGAAATTTGAAGATTGTTTAATAAATTGGGTTATACTTATAAAAGTTAGTATCAAGTTAAAAATTGAGGAATAGATAAATTGTCATTTTTCTAGGAAAATTTACAGTGAGATAATAGTTTAATTAATTATCTACTATTATATTAGTGGTTATTTTTGTTAATTCTATTAACGTATACTTATTTATTTATTTTTAGAGTGGACTTGATTTCTCTTGCACTAGGTTTTTGTGTCAAGAACTTAAGGTAACTATTTTCCAATTTATCTTGTATACTAGTTGAGGTGATTATAAGCATATTGTCACTCATTGTAAGGAATGCAAGATATTTTGCGCTCAAGACACTCTTAAGGAGGTTTCTAGATCATTCAAGATTGTTGTAGATATGTGTACATAGAGCTAGAATTGCGTGGAGAATTCTAGAGTCTCCTTTGTAAATATAAATATCTAGATATTTTGGGAGAAGGTTCTGGAGAACCAATCTCCACCGTTGGATGTATTGAATCTTAGCCTTTCATTAAGAAGGTGGATGCCTATAAATAGGAGGTGCCACCCTCATTTGTAACGATCTAAGCAATACAAGTCATTTGTATTCCAAAGCTTCTCTCTCTAAGTGTTTACTTCTCTCTCTAAAAGTTCTCTTTGTTTTTGTGCTCTTTGCTTACTATGACGGTTCGGCTGACTTAGCCAAGATCAAGGGAGTGATCAAGCTAAGGCTGGCATGGTTTTGGGTGGACTTTGTCTAAGACCGTGACAACGTAGTATCAAAGCTTTAGTTTGAAGCTTTGAATGTGATTCGTGGGAGCCATTGTGTAGGCAAGGATGTCAGGAACTACTGAGGACATTGTGATGGCTGGAGAAGAGAGAGGTAGGGAGACTCAACCTTCTCACCAACCAAAGAAGGTTTGGGGAACAAGTAAGTCTTGCCAAGCCGTGGATGTTGCCACCTTGACGGTAAAGGTTGAGGCTTTGGAGGAGGCCTTGCAAGAGATGGTTACTAAGGTAGACAAAGTGGAAAGTGACTTTGCCACTCTTGAAAGTCACACCCTAGAGCAATTGGACAATGTGAGGTCGGATCTTGATTCGGACCTCAATGTCGAAGAGGAATGAGCCGAGTCTATGAGGCGACTCGAGGCTAAGGTGATGGATGCCATTACCGCCATGCAGGATCAGCTTAATTCTCTTAAGTCTTCTTTGGAGAGTCAAGCCAGGACTCCGTTGGTAGCTGGGACCAGTGGAGCAAGGGAGGTAGGTTGGACCTCCCTAAGTCGAAAGAATACAAAGGTGTCTGTGATGCCAAAGAGGTCGAGAACTTCTTGTGGCAAATGGAGCGATATGCTGAGAGCATGAACTTGGCCAATGACACAGACAAGGTACGCACTGCTTCCTTATTCCTTACTGATAATGCCATGTTATGGTGGCATAGGAAGCATGCAGATATGGAAAAAGGAATTTGCACCATTACAACATAGGAAGATTTCAAGAAAGAGTTGAAGAAGCAATTCTACCCCGAGAATGTGGTCTATGAGGCTCGAAAGAAGTTGAGGGAACTTAAACACAAGACCACGATTACCGACTATGTAAGGGATTTCACTACCCTCATATTGCAAATCCCCAACCTGACTGGTGAAGAAACATTGTTCTACTTTATAGACGGCCTTTAGAACTGGGCTAAACATGAGCTTCAATGGCATGGTGTGACGAATGTGGATGAAGCCATTGCCATTGCCGAAAGCCTTACCAAGTATCAAAGGGGAGAGAAAGGTGAGTCTTCCAAGCCTACGTCTTCCAAACCTAATCAAGGAAAAGGTGTGGGAGACAAAGGCAAGGGGACCGCCAAGGGAGGAGCTGGCAAGTCCTTCAATAAGAATCAATATGAGGAAAAGAAGAAGAAGAAGAACTATACGATAAGCTTCTTCGTGTGCAAAAGGCCACATCGCATGAGTAATTACCCTAAGCTTGGTACCTTGTCAGCCATTGTTGAAGGGTAAGATGCACCTAGTGAGGAAGGGCCTAGTTCACAAATAGGGTCTCTCAGACTCTTGAAGGCTAAATTGGCGCAACTTGCTCCAAAAAGTAACGAACTTATGTATGTGGAGGCCAAATTGAACAGGAAGCCCGTAAAGGTGATGGTGGATACCGATGATTGAATATTATTACACTTATTTGTATCTCTTGGTGAATAAATTTAGGATTGTTTAGTTAATAAATAATGGATTTTATTACTTAATTGGGCTTTGAGCTTTTAATTGGATTTGATTCATTCTTTATGATTAAATTCCAGATTTACAGTGATTTAGTATTTTCGCCATAACTTTTGATCTAGATATCCGATTAGCCTGATTCTTCTTTCCTTTTTTAGATGATTCAGAGAGCTACAATTGTTATGAAGACTTGGAAGGCTTATTTGGACAAGAAGATGGACGAAATTGGATCTAAAGACAGACCCATTTTTTCTGGATTTTTATTTTGCTCGAATTTTGTAATAAAAGACCATTTATTAGAAATTTCCTATTCTTAGAGGTTTCCTATTTTTGGGCCAATCTTGTAGCCCTAGTGTTTCCTATTTATAGGTTAGATTAGATGGCTAAAAACATATTCTCAATTACGTTGAATAGGATTTCTTTTTGGTTTTCTTATTCATCTTTTCTTTCGTGTTTTGCTTAGCCATGCTTGGCTAAGCTTCGTGGTTAACCCAATGTGAGGATTCCATGATTCATCCAGAGAACTTGTGCTTTATCGGTGATTTAACTCGTTTCTATTTTCATCTTATCGGATCCGATTTAAAATAGTTCGAATATTAGATTTAATATTCGGTTTGGTTTATCCCAAGGACCGAGTTCGAACTAGGTTTTAAGTTTTGCTCTTTGTGCGATCGCACGGTGGACGCCGCTTTGTTTGGACATATTCTAGGCGATCGTCTAGTCGAGGGATTTTCTCGGCGAATGCGAGAGATCTCGGTTCGTCCGAGCCAAACGTGGGTTATTTATATTTTGTTTAATGATGGAAGTCTCGAATCCAAATGTTGGGTTGATCGATTTTAATCGCTTCTTCTCATTTTCTCGCTTCATTAAATTGTATTTCTATTTTAGTTTATTAATTTAAAAATCCAAAACCCAATCCCCCTTGTTTTCATTGCATTTGCATGACATTTAGATTACTTAGGATTCAATAAAAGGCTCCTCGAGAAGAGAGAATGATCCTAGGTTTGCCTATACGCAATCCTTGGTTAATTGTTGATTGTGGACCCCAAGGCTAATGACAAAAGGTCTTCATCAAATGGCGCCGTTGCCGGGGAGCTAAGTAATTGGCTCCCTAGGTGATTTAATTGTCAAATTCACTTTTGACAAGGGGTTTCTCTTGTGAAGCTTGTTAGTTTTGCATTTTTTATTTTTCATTGCATATAGTTTAGGATTTTTGCATTTAAGTAGCTTGCATAGCACTCATTGCATTGTCTTGACTTGGTAGCTTCTGTGTGGTGTGTTTGTATAAAATTCGATATGATTTTGAGCTTATTTGTTTGATTTCACCATGTCTCCAAGTTAATTCATAGCATACTTGCATATTTCATCATTTTTGAAAAAAAAAATTAAAAACAAAAAAAATCTTCTTTTCTTTTTCACTTGCATTTGTATTTTATTATATTCCTTTTCTTAATTTTTATAGTTAGGTAGCTTTCTTGTAATTCCTTGGGAATTAATTGTATTGAAATTTCATGGCTTGGTTTTATGGCAATCATAATCTACCTTTCAGTTCTCACTCTTTTGTAGGCAATCAAGAATGTCATGGTCCTTTCCATCACCCATTATATGAACCATACCACCAACCTCCATTTCAACAATATCATCAACCCTCTCACTTACCATACCATCCTTCATTCCATCCCACTTTAGGACCATGCCATCCATTTCATGAATCCCAATACCCATTTGACCCACCTTATGAACCTCATTCTCAACCATGTATGCCCAACCAAGATCCTTCATTTTGTGAAGTCATTGGAGATTTCCAAAATCAAACGGCTTGGGCTGTAAATGAGGAGTGGTCACTTAAGGACAACTTTCATCAACTAATGGACTCTCATTTTAGAATGATAGAACAACAAGCAAAATCGCATGAGAGATTAGGAAAGGAAATTGAGCAGCAAGCACAAATGTTGAAAATGAAATATCCTTCTATCATGGGCACACATGCACAAGAAGTGAAACAAGTACAAAAGCGCATTGACGAGTCCTCTCTCCCATTTGGTAATGATTCTATCCTTATCGAAGTAGACTCTCCTACTACTTTGGCTAATAAAGCAATTCATGATTTGAGTGATAATGAGGTGGACGAGGAAATCATTGTTGAATCCTCTCAATTGTTTGGAAATGTAATTGCTCAACCAATTGGCTTTAGTAGTAGTGATTCGACTGTATTTGTTGATGAGTGTGTTCCTATTTCTTTATGTGATGCTTTAACTGATGAAAATGCTTCTCTTCATAGTATTAGTGTTGATTGTGATAAATTGAATGACATATTTTCATGCTGTTGTGAAGAATATCAAATATGTGTAGATTGTTATCATGAAAAATGTCATTTACTTATTGAGCTTCAAAAGAAAGCATTCAGTGAAGTGGTTGATTCTACCATTGATCAAAATGCACCCTCTTGTACTATTGATGATAGTAAGCATGTCAATTTTGAAAAGATTGAATCAAGCATGGATGCCAATGTTGTTGATGATGTTCTTGCTCAATGGTATGTTGATTATCCCGATTTTGCATGTACGAGTGATTCGCCAATTGTGCATGTGCTCGATAATGAATGGTGCCCTATTTGCACCGAGATTAATGCTGCATTATTTGGTGATTCTGACTTGCTTAGTGATTCGCCTTACTTGTGGATTCTGTTGTTGATGTGAGTGAGAAAGATCATAGCCTAGAATACCAAATGCATAAAATTCCCATTGGATTACCTCCCTGTAGTCTTGTTGGTGACAAAGATTCTGAAATTTTGATTGATAAAATCCTGCATGTTGATGAATCTTTCCAACAAGTACTTTCTTGTGATTTGCCACCTGATTTAGAAAAACAAGATAATTTTTTTGAATCTTTACACATTCCAGGTGGGGATGATTTGAAAAATTCGCTTCATTCTTCCACTCTTTTCCCTTCCATCTCTTTTGATTGCAACGATGATGTGGTGTACTCCAACAATAAGTTGGATTCCCCACCTTCCATTTTGCAAGCACAAGAGAATGTTCTAATATGATTGGTTGCTTGACTCCTACCGATGGGAGTATTATTGATTTCCTTGGATGTGATACTTACTTGGAGAGTTTGGAACTTAACATGCCCTTAATTTACTCAAAATCTCTCCATGTCTCTATTTTTGGATGGGATACTTTATTTGCTTGTCTTATTTGCGGGAACATTCTTGGAAAGGTTGTCGATGGAACCAACATCCACCGTACATTCTTGGACCTCTTCCAACAGATCCTGAGCCACCTCCATCAAGGAAATTCAATGTGGGAGAAGATGTTTCAAGGGAAAAATTCATGATTCTCATCAAAGATGAGAACTTCTCCTTCAAGCTACTCAAGATACTCTAACAAAGGTTGTCTCTTTCCTTACTTATTTTCTTCCTAATTCATATGATTACTTGGGCTTAATTGTTGTATGAGGAAGATAAGTGTGGGGGAGGGACCCAATTCAGTAGAAAAAGTAGAAATAATGTAGTTTAGTAGGTAAAAAAAAAAAAGAGTTTTTATGAATAAAACACTCTCTTTCTATGATTGCTCTATCTCTTGTGAACTTTGACATCTTGGTTTTGATGGATCTTTCTATTTGAGGCTGAATTTCTGGACTCTTGGATTATATTTCTTGGTAGTTAATTTTGGGATGCTGGTTGCATGATTTGGTATTGACCTTTGTGAGATTTTGGGCCTGCATGAATGGAATTCATCTTTTACCATTCTTTCTTTCATGTGTGCATCTACTCATGATTTGTGTTCTCTAGAACTTGCTCCTTTTCTTTTTGAAGCTCAATTTTTCACTTACGTGCATAAGTATGATGGAAGCTTGTTTTCTTTCTTTCATTTTCCCACTTTGGCCAAATAGCCTGCCCCTTACATTAGATTTCCTTTGCTAGCCCCTTTGTGCCTTCTTGACTCATTCTTTTCTAAGCCACATTACAAGCCTAAGCGTAAAACCATTTTATTCCGCACCTTGAAAATTTATTGAGCATTGGTTTCACCTTAGTTTTGTGTTTCAGTGTGGGGGTTGCCCAGGTGTGCAACATTTTAAGTGGGGGAGTATTTGATTTTGATTTTGTGACATTCATCATTTGGCATTAATGTTGGTCATTGTGATTCTATACCCAAAAAAAAAAAAGGTACAAAAAAAAAAGAAAAAGGAAAAAAGTACAAAAAAAGAAAGAAAAAAGAAAGGAAAAAAAAAAAGAAAAGAAAAGAAAGAAAGAAGGGAGGAAGCAATGTAAAGAAGGAGAAATAAAAAGAAATGATATTGAGGTGATTTGCTATTATTAACGATGTTCTTTGAATTTCTTGGGTGCTTAGCCTATCATATCCATACTTATTCACACCTATACCTTAGCCTCATTACAACCTTCAATAACAAGCTCTCTTGATTTTTGCATGCATGTGTTATAAGTAGAGGAGAAGTAGAAGTTGAGCAAGCTTATGGTAGAACAATTTCCTTGAGTAGAATTTGAGCGATACACTTATTGACCCTATACACTTGAGAGATCGATTGAGGGCATCCCTTGAGAGACCATCTTGTGTGATTTGCATCATTGATTGAGATTGCCAGGATTTGTAATTGGAGATGAAAGGATTTTGGTCTTGATTGATTGGTCTTTTGAAGCTTTGTGTCCATTGCTAAATTTTTGCATTGTTAGAAAGGAAGAGTTTTTCATTTTAGTTTTTTTTTCTTTGAATTTTGCTCGGGAGTGCAAAAAGATAAGTGTGCGGGAATTTGATGATTGAATATTATTACACTTATTTGTATCTCTTGGTAAATAAATTTAGGATTTTTTAGTTAATAAATAATGGATTTTATTACTTAATTGGGCTTTGAGCTTTTAATTGGATTTGATTCATTCTTTATGATTAAATTCCAGATTTACAGTGATTTAGTATTTTTGCCATAACTTTTGATCTAAATATCTGATTAGCCTGATTCTTCTTTCCTTTTTTTAGATGATTCAGAGAGCTACAATTGTTATGAAGACTTGGAAGGCTGATTTGGACAAGAAGATGGACGAAATTGGAGCTAAAGACAGACCCATTTTTCTGGATTTTTATTTTGCTCGAATTTTGTAATAAAAGACCATTTATTAGAGGTTTCCTATTCTTAGAGGTTTCCTATTTTTGGGCCAATCTTGTAGCCCTAGTGTTTCCTATTTATAGGTTAGATTAGATGGCTAAAAACATATTCTCAATTACGTTGAATAAGATTTCTTTTTGGTTTTCTTATTCATCTTTTCTTCTGTGTTTTGCTTAGCCATGCTTGGCTAAGCTTCTGTGGTTAACCCAATGTGAGGATTCCATGATTCATCCAGAGAACTTGTGCTTTATCGGTGATTTAACTCGTTTCTATTTTCATCTTATCGGATCCGATTTCTGGAAATAGTTCGAATATTAGATTTAATATTCGGTTTGGTTTATCCCAAGGACCGAGTTTGAACTAGGTTTTAAGTTTTGCTACTTGTGCGATCGCACAATGGACGCCGCTTTTTGGACATATTCTAGGCGATCGTCTAGTCGAGGGATTTTTGGGCGAATGCGAGAGATCTCGGTTCGTCGAGCCAAACGTGGGTTATTTATATTTTGTTTAATGATGGAAGTCTCGGAATCCGAATGTTGGGTTGATCGATTTTTTCTCGCTTCTTCTCATTTTACGCTTCATTAAATTGTATTTCTATTTTAGTTTATTAATTTAAAAATCCAAAACCCAATCCCCCTTGTTTTTATTGCATTTGCATGACATTTAGATTACTTAGGATTCAATAAAAGGCTCCTTGAGAAGAGAGAACGATCCTAGGTTTGCCTATACGCAATCCTTGGTTAATTGTTGATTGTGAACCCCAAGGCTAATGACAAAAGGTCTTCATCAGATACCAAGGTAACCCATAATATCATTACTCTAAGGGAGGCTGAGAGAGTCGGCTTCTCGGTTACTCAACCACGAGGAGGATGGTTGAAGACTGTGAACGCCCCTGCCAAACCCCTTAATGGTATAGCAAGTGGAGTGGAGCTATCCCTTGGTACGTGGAAGGGGACCGTGGATCTGTCAGTAGCCCCTATGGATGATTTTGATGTGGTATTTGGGATGGACTTTTTGTGCAAAGCAAAAGCATTCCTCATGCCATGTTACAACTCAATGTGTATCATGGAAAAGGGGCTCGCCTGCACAATACCTGCAACAAGCAATAATCAAGTTG
Organism: Acacia acuminata; assembly: GCA_019022655.1. Taxonomy (NCBI): domain Eukaryota; kingdom Viridiplantae; phylum Streptophyta; class Magnoliopsida; order Fabales; family Fabaceae; genus Acacia; species Acacia acuminata. The sequence continues at coordinate 355,285 of JAFJYI010000153.1, read as the reverse complement.
CTCACTTGTCAGCCATGCAAGTAGAGAAGGGACTTAGAAAAGAGGAAGTCACCTACCTTGCAGCATTAAAGGAGGTGAACTTTAATGAAAAGCATAGTGAAAGTCTTCCACCTATCATTTAGAACGTCCTCAAGGAGAATGAGGACATTATGCCGCCCGAACTTCCTAAGAGGTTGCCACTTAGACGGGAGGTGGACCATAAGATCGAGTTGGAACCAGGAGCACATCCACCCGCTATGGCACCTTATCGCATGGCACCGCCTAAGTTGGAAGAGCTAAGGAGACAATTGAAGGAGTTGCTTGATGCTGGGCATATACGGCCTTCCAAAGCACCTTATGGGGCACTTGTCTTGTTCCAACGCAAGCACGATGGATCGCTACGATTTTGCATTAACTATCGAGCCCTTAATAAGGTAACTATTAAGAACAAGTATCATATTCCTTTGATAGCAGACTTATTTGATAGGCTAGGCAAAGCGAAGTACTTCTCCAAGTTAGACTTGAGGTCTGGGTACCATCAAATTCGCATCGCTGAAGGAGATGAACCCAAGACCGCTTGTGTAACAAGGTACGGGTCCTTCGAGTGGTTGGTGATGCCTTTTGGACTAAGCAACGTGCCGGCGACATTTTGCACATTAATGAATGAGATCTTTCATCCTTTTCTCGACCGGTTCGTAGTGGTTTACTTGGATGATAGAGTCATTTATAGTGATACCTTGGAAACCCATGTAGAACACCTACGGGCCGTGTTCCAGACTTTGCGTAAGAACAAGCTATATGTTAAGAAGGAGAAATGTTCTTTTGCCAAGGAGGAGGTGCACTTCCTTGGACATATAATTCGCCACGGGATCGTTATGATGGATAAGGAGAAGATTCATGCTATTTAGGAATGGAAGCCACCCACCCGAGTATCTGAGTTATGATCTTTTCTTGGGTTGGTGAATTACTACAAGCGGTTTATCAAGGGCTACTCTACTAGGGCAGCCCCTTTGATAGACTTGCTAAAGAAAAACAAGCCATGGGAATGGATGATGAGCACAATTATGCCATGTTTTCCCTGTATTTTATGATTGAATTGTATGGTAAATACAAGCTTAACTGCAATCAATCTAAACAAAAAGGCATTAATTCATGATATAGGGAACTAAAGGATAAAAATCATTTACATCCTAAACATGTGCTAAGAAAGGAGCAAGTTACAAGGTTTTATGAGAAAAATGTATAGCAAAGCTGATACTATGCTATAGCATTTTGACAGCATAGCGAAGTGCAATACAAGGCATCTCTGAAGCTATAGCAAATTAAAGGACGCAATGCTATGCGGCATGTGTTCTAATCTTTTGTCAAGATTATTTCAGGAAATAATGTGAAGGTCGAGAATGACAGGTAGATTGCTAACGTAATGGAATAGAAGATGCGGAAGATCGAAACTGAAATATTTGAAGAATCCCGCAGGATTAGCAAAATCAATCTACTAAGATTGGAAAGAGAGATACGAAAGGATCTCGATAGATTAGGAAAGGCCCAGCTCCTAGAACTTACGCCGCAAGAAAAGCCTTATTATATAAGGAAACAACAAGCTAACTCTAAAGAGGTCGAGTCTCTGAGAGTCTATTCCTATTCGTACAGCCAGACTCGAGAAGAGAGAGAAAATTCACAAGGCACGAGAAACTCTAGGAGAACCCAACATCCTTCCTTGCAGTAAGGCGAAGAGAAGAAGACGTGGAGTGGTGACATGACAGGGCTTCTTCTACGCCGTCGAAACTCCGTCAAGCTTTCTGTTTTTCTTTCATTTTAATCTTTTGATCATGGGTCATTCTGTTGTTATCTATTTTGCGTTTCCCTCGTCAGTCATGAACTAAATTTCCTATGGCTGAGTGAGGATGATTTCTTAAGTTTGGAATGAACTCATTTGCTAGTTCTTAATTCAATAAATTCAGTTTTCTTATCAGTGATTTAATTACCTTGTCGATTAGCGGAAGCTAAGGGTGAGATTTGTGGCCTCGGCTTACTGGCAAGGAGTCGAGGTTAGACCTCTGAGAAACAGTGATTGCTAGGCAAGCTGGTGCAAGGCTTGACCTATTATTGTAAGCTTTAGGAATGGGTCTACCGCTCATAACCATAACACCTTGTTTTGTAATGCAGATCATTGCCATAGGCATATGGAAGGAGGAAAGTTAGTATTATATGTATCGGACGTGAAAGCTTCGATAGATTATAGTGGTGGGTTAACTAAATAGCGTTGTAACTAGTAGCTATGTTGTACCATTATGGAAGCTGTGCAGTATAGATGCTATAGCAATGTGCGAAGCAACTGGGGGATTGATATGCTTAAGAATGTTTCCAAACTCAACCTACTTTCTACTGATATCTTCTTTGACTACGACGCTCTGTTTATTCTCTTATTTATTAGTATAGCCATAAAACTCCCAATCAAATCAAACTTATTCTCTTCTTAAACACAACTGTTCTGCAACTCGGTGTCCTCATTTGGTATTCAGTCTCTGTAGGACGATACTCTACTTACTCTTTATTACTTGTTCGACTGGTTCACTTGCCATCAAGGAAATCGACTAACAATGGACTAAAGAGTGCCATGATGCCTTTGGAGACTTGAAGGCAACAGTAATGGAGAAACCTGTACGACCTCTCCTAGATTTCTCCAAGACTTTCAAAGTTCACATAGATGCTTCCAACTTTGCTATTAGAGTGATACTAATGCAAGAGAGGCATCCAATAGCATTTGAGAGTCACAAGCTCAATGATGCCGAGCGGCGTTATAAGTCCAAGAGAAGGAGATGACGGCCATAGTGCATTGCTTGCACACTTGGAGGCATTATCTGCTAAGATCCAGGTTTGTGATCAAGATCGATAATATGGCTACTCGCTATTTCCAAACTCAAAAGAAGTTTAACGCCTAAGCAATCCTGTTGGCAAGACTTTCTAGCTAAGTTTGACTATGTGATGGAGTACAAACCCGGCACGGATAATGTAGTGGCGGATGCATTAAGCCAAAAACCAGAATTAGCATCAATGAGTCAAGCCAAAGGCGACTTGATCACAAAAATCATTGAAGGTATAAACCATGATCCTGTTGCTCGGCAATTGGTAGAGATTGCCAAGGAAGGGAAAACCAATAGATTTTGGTTAGAGGATGGCCTTCTCTATACTGTTGGGAGACGAGTCTTTGTTCCGAAATGGGAGAACTTATGAAAAGAGCTCATTAAGGAGTGCCATGACTCCAAGTGGGTCGGTCATCCAAGACAAAGACGCACACTTGCTTTATTGGAAGCAGCTTACTACTGGCCGCAGATGAGGGACGAGGTGGAACTTTATGTGAAGACTTGTCTTGTATGCTAACAAGACAAAATAGTCAACCAACAACCTGCTGGACTGTTGGAGCCTCTCCCAATACCAGGACAACCATGGGAAAGTGTTTCCATGGGCTTCATTTCAGCTTTACCAAAGTCCGAAGGGTGCGGCTCTATCATGGTGGTGGTAGACCGATTTTCTGAATATGCAACATTTATAGCTGCCCCTACAGATTATACAGTAGAAGAGGCAGCCAGGCTATTCTTCAAGAATGTGGTGAAGTATTAGGGGCTACCTAAGACAATCATCAGTGACAGAGACCCCCACTTTAACTGGAAAATTGTGGACTGAGTTGTTCAAGCTCCTGGGCACTGAGCTACACTTCTCCACAAGTTTTCACCCACAGATCGATGGACAAACAGAAAGGGTGAATTCTTTGTTGGAATGCTACTTACAGCACTTTGTGAGTGCCAACCAAAAGGATTGGGCCAAGCTCCTCAATGTGGCTCAATTCTCTTATAACTTGCAAAAGAGTGAGGCAATCGGAAGGAGTTCCTTTGAAGTGGTGATGGGACAACAACTACTCACTCCTCATGCCCTTGCCACCACCTACAAGGGCAAGAGTCCAGGGGCCTACCACATGGCCAAATCTTGGCAAGAACAAGCTGAAGTAACAAGATCATTCCTTGTCAAGGTAGCCAAGCGAATGAAAAATTTTGCAGATAGGAAGAGGTGAGCTTCTGAGTACCAAGTATGAGACATGGTTATGGTGAAGCTTCTTCCTCAATAATTCAAGGTGTTCCGAAAGGTACACAAGGGCCTCATTCGCAAATATGATGGCCCGTACAAGATCGTGGGGAAGGTAGGAAAGGTTTCCTACAAGCTGGATCTACCCCCAAGTTGAAGATTCATCCCGTCTTCCACGTTAGTGTGGTCAAGCCGTTCCATAAAGATGTGGATGATCCTGATCGAGCCATCTCTGTTATTTCTCTCTGTGTTTTGATGATAACTGACAATTGTAAACGAAATGTGAAGTTTTTCTTTGGTAAGTTGAAAAACTTACTTTCAAAGGAAAACTTGAGTTTTGATTTCAAAACTCAAGTTTTGACCATACAGAGAGAAGCTCAATTTTACTGAACTAAGAAAAACCGTCGGTTTTCAGAGAAAACTCCAGTTTTCACCATACAGAGACTTCTCAATATTTTGGAAAAGACAAAACTCTAGTTTTCATTTGGAAACTCGAGTTTTGGTCATACGAAGAGTCTCCAACATTTTAAGCTTGTGAAAACTCCGGTTTTTGATATGAAACTCGCCATTTTTCAGTTTGCCATGAGTTTTCTATGTTTTCCTAAGTTTTGTGAAAACTCGAGTTTTGGTTTGGAAACTCGAGTTTCGACTGGAGGAGTTTTCAAGTTTTACCCGGTTTTTGAAAACTCCGGTTTTGACTTGGCATAGATTTCTCAATGTTTTCATATTTAAATGGAAGCTCAAGTTTTGGCCAAGCGAGAGCTTTGCTCTTTTCAAGGTTTTCTCAAAGTTTTCATACATAAATGGAAACTCGAGTTTTGTTTTGGAAACTCAAGTTTTGACCAAGTCGAGAGCTTTGGTCTTTTTCAATGTTTTTAAAACCTCCAGTTTTGGATGAAAACTCTAGTTTTGATGTTTTGGACTAAAATTCATATTTCATGTTAAAAGTCCAAAACTCGAGTTTTGGAAATGGAAACTCGAGTTTTGAGTTCTATTCAAAACTATGGTTCAAAGCTCAAAATGCAATGTTCCTCTCTCGGAAGAAGGAAACTCGAGTTTAGTTTTGGAAACTCGAGTTTTGCTATAAGTACACAAGTTGAAAACTTGAGTTCGAAGAACAAACTCAAGTTTGTGTCAATCAAATCGGCGAATTTGTGAAACCTTCTTGTTTGATCTTAATACTTGCTATTATCATTCATTAATATTCCTACCTGTGTTTAACCACTTTGTTAGTGAGTTTCAGATCATTTAAAGGATATTAAATGAAGATTTGAACAAAAGCAAAAAGTGATGTCAGCACATTAAATGCAAAGTTCAGAAAACTTGTATTCTTTTGGACAATCATTCTACAAACATTGCAAAGGGATTAATGTTTCCTTTCCACAACCAGTAGTTGCTCTTCCAACGGATTAAAAGTCAAGAAGTCAAGCACAAACATCTGTGAAACTGGATTAAGCAAAGTGTAGTGAGAGAAGAAGACCAAAGTTTAATCTAATCCTTGTCTAATGAAGGCAACGGTTATATTGAAGATTACAATGGTAATTTAATGCTATCTTAGTATAAATAGAGTTGCATTCAATTCTTCTTAACAACCAATCTGCTGAAAACGTTCAAGTTTACCAACTACTCTTTCAGTTTTCACTTGTAAAGTATCTTTTGATACATTGATCTTCAATGTGTTCTTATCTACTCTTAGAGAGAGTTTCTTCATTGTAAATCATTTATTGAGAGTGTCTCAAGTCTGGGACTTGGAGATTGAGTTATTGATTGCAACTTGTAAGGGGGAGTAAGTTTTAGTGAGAGAATTACTCTTGAGTTACAGAGTGTGTAATCAATTGAGATAGTGAAAAATCCCAGAGTATCTGGGGACTGGACGTAGGTCAGAGGTTGGACCGAACCAGTATAAATCCTCGTGTCTTGCTCTTCTTCCCTATACTCTGTTTTAGTATTCAAAAAAAGAGCAGCTTGAAAAGTTTTTAAAATCCCCAATTCACCCCCTCTTGGTGATTAAGCTCCACTTTCAATCTCGACGAGAGTGCCTCCGACCATGATAAAGTCATTCGATTGAAAGGTAGAGGAGGTGCTAGTTGATCGAGTAGTGCGGCGACGAGGGGTACCACCAAGTACCAAATACTTAATCAAATGGAAATGATTGCCAGAGAGCGAAGCCACATGGGAACCTCAGGAGGATCTTTGGCAATTCGAAGACCACCTATACCGTGTTAGTTCTCAATATGTTTTGATGATTAACAACAAATGTAAAACATGTTTTGAAGTTTGCAAAGTCAATTAAAAACATTTTGATAGTTGCATACTCGAGTATAGGTTTGCTTACTCGAGTATAGGACTATTAAAAGATTGCTCAATTGCATTTTACAAGTGCATACTCGAGTAAAGGTATGTATACTCGAGTAAAGGCCATCCGAGAGCAACCAAGTTTTTCAAACTAAGTCAATACTTTAGCGTATGGGTAGCCATACTCGAGTATTGGACTTCCAAGAGCAAAAGGATTTTTCAAACAAAGTTGCTTACTCGAGTAAAGGAGTGCATACTCGAGTATAGAGTGTTACGAGAGCTCCAAACATTTTATAACTAATGCATACTCGAGTAAGGGTTTGCATACTCGAGTATTGAGCTCTTAAATTGTTTTTCAACATGGCACTTGTTCTTGTGTACTCAAGTATACCAATGGATACTCCAAGTATAGAGGCATTTTGAACTTAGAATTTTTCACACAAATAGTGTCATACTCGAGTAAGCCACTAACATACTCGAGTATAGGTTTTGTCTTTCAAACACAAGACACGTTGGTTTGCCTCACGAAAGGTGCATACTCGAGTATCCCATTGGATACTTGCGGTATGGACACTTGTATACGATGCCATACTCGAGTAAGCATGAACATACTCGAGTATACAACGGTAAAAACTGATTTTTGAATTATACGAATTTGTAAATCATTGTTGTTTGATCTTATTGCTTCCATAATTCATTCAATCATATTCCTAGCTATGCTTAACAAGTTTGTTGAGTGAATTTCATTAAGATCAGATGAAGATTATTGAAGGTCAAAGCCATAAAGCAAAAAGTGTACGGTCATTTAATGCACCTCGCAAATCAACCTACTTTCGGCTAATTCATCCGAGCACGCCTTCGAACGTTAAAGAATGCTTACTACAACAAGCAAAGTAATCCCCAACGGGCAAATTCTCGAGAATCACACCAGATCAAATTAACACCTGGATTAGCGAAGTTTAGAGAGAGAAGATGACCGGACCTTAAGCTAATCACCTACAACGGTTGGATTCATCAAGCAACGGTCATTTAATGTTCTCTACCTATAAATAGAGTGCATTAACTTCTTCTCAATCGATACACCTACGAGAGCGAAAATTTATTAAGTATCATTTATTGTGTTTAGCTTCTTTCGTATTGTATCAATTTGATACTTGTACTTCGGTGTTCATCTTATCTCGCTCCGTAAGAGAGTTATTTACGTAAATCATTCATTGATTGAGATAACCACAAGTCGGGGGACTTGGTGGTTGGGTGTATTGATTGCAACTTGTAAGGGGGAGTGAGTTCTAGTGAGAGAACTACTCTGAGTACAGAGTTTGTAATCAATTGTTGAGTTTTATATTGAAAATCTCAAGTGTGGCTTGGGGACTGGATGTAGGTCAAGGATAAGACCGAACCAGGATAATTTCTCTTGTGCAAGCTTTCCTTACCCTTCTCCTCTGATATACTCTGTTTTCACTTGTCCAAAACAGACCTAGTTCTTAAAATTTTAAGAATACCCAATTCACCCCCCTCTTGGGTATTTAGGCTCCATTTTCATTTGGTATTAGTGCAAGGTCTTCTCTAAGAGCTTAACATCTCGAGAAGGATCAACATGGATGGTATTCTACCTGATGGAGCTTCTATCAATAGGCCACTCGGTTTCAATGGTGAACACTACTCATTCTGGAAAGCTAAATTCAAGGTGTTCGTCAATGCTACTGAGTATGGTCTTTGGAGAGTGTTCGAAAGAGGTGATTACATGCGAACCGTACTTGAAGATGGTGTGAGGGTCATGAAGCTAGAAGAAGACTATGATGACAATGATAGAAGAAACGTCACCCTCAACGACAAGGCGGTTACTTTCTCCAAAGTGCACCGAGTCAACAAGAATATTTTCGTATTTGCACTTTGCCTTCGCTAAACACATATGGGATGCTCTAGAGATCGCTCACGAAGGCACAGTGGAGTCAAGCAAAATCGAGTAAATACTCTTATGACAGTATGACCTTCTTCGAATGAAACCTGGTGAATCCATTGGAGAATTTCAGCTTTGTTTCACTCATCTCATCAATCAACTCGCGGCTCTTGGGAAGGAATACGACCCGGACGGTCCAAGTGAGAAAGATTCTAAACATTCGAATAAGGAATGGGAGGCCAAGGTCACAACAATAGAAGAAGCGAGGAAAATCAATGACGCGTCGTAGCTGCCCTCTTTGGAAGCTTGTCGAGTATGAAGCCAGGCTAAAATTCAAGAAGGGTCTGGATGAAGTGCATGCAAGGAACAAAGGAATAGCCCTCAAGACTACCAAAGAAAGCAAAGAGTCAGAAGACGAAGAATAAGATGAGGATGAGGAAATAGGCATGATGGTTCGTAGATTCAAGAAATTCTACAAGAGGGACCAAGGTTTCAAGAAATTTCACAAAGCTATCTCCGGTATGAGGCAAAGAAACCAGTCATCTGCTATGAGTGCCAAAAGCTGGCCACATCAAGGTGAGTGCCCTCGGTGAACAACAAAGACAAAGAAAAGAAGAAGTTCAGCAAATATAAGAAGAAAGCCTATGTCTCGGGCATATGGGGTGATAGCTCATCGATGAAGATGATGAGGATGAGGAAGAGAAAGCAAACATATGCTTAGTTCTTTGAAGAAGAAGAGCAACGAACTAATCTTGATGAGGTATATGATTGCAAACCACCTTATGATGAATTATTTGCTTGAGTATATGGTAGTGCAATCGAATTTGAAAAACTTCTTGACAAATATTTCAAGTTGAAAAATAAAAATATCTCCCTTGAATTGCAAGTTGAAAAACTTTCTTCTTTAGAAAATCTTGCTTGTGAAGAATGTCCGATTTGAAGAAAAAGAATTTACATCTTACAAAGGCACTCGAAAAATTCACTAAGGGAAGTGAAATGCTTGATGTGATTTTGAAACAACAACGATTTATAAATGATAGATCGGGCATTGGCTACTGAGATTTTTTTTGATAAGAAGAAAGGCAAGAAGAAGAGTGGTCAAAAAACGTACATGAACTATTTCACAAAATCAGTTCATTCTTCAAATCCCTTTGCACATTGTAATTATTGTAATAAGAAGGGTCATTCTACTTCATCTTGCTTTCATAGAAATGAAAGAAAAATTAAGCCTATGGGAAATTATCAATGGGTACCGAAAGGAACTTATGTTCCTAAGGTCAAAACTAACTCCAAAGGACCCAAGAAAAGATGGGTACCTAAGGCTTGATCCCTTGTGAATTGCAAGTTTGTCTTAGAGCATTAAGACCCAACAAGTGGTACATTGATAGTGGGTGCTCAAGACACATGACTGGAGATGAATCCAAATTCCTTTCAATCAAACCAAAGGATGGTGGTAGAGTCACATTTGGAGGAGACCAATCGTGAAAAATTGCTGGGATTGGTGAGATAGGAAACAATGAAGGTCCTCTCATCAAGAATGTCTATCTGGTAGAAGGATTGTGTCACAACCTCCTAAGTGTGAGCCAAAGCACCGACAAGGGTAACCTAGTTATCTTTGACTCAAACGAATGCTTGATTGTTAGAAAGGATTTAGTCTCTATTGATGATTTGAAAACTAAAGCTTTATTTAGAGCACCTAGAGAAGGAAATTGTTATACTCTTAACTTATCTAGCAATGCTTCAGTTTCAAAACTGTTTTGTTAGTAACTTGAATGAGAGTTGGCTATGGCATAAGCGATTAGCTCATGTTAATATGTTTCAACTTGACAAGTTACTTGAAAAAGGATTTGGTCATTGGTATTCCAAAATTGAATTTCAAAAATGATATGGTGCGTGATGCATGTCAAAAAGGAAAACAAACCAAATCCTCTTTTAAAGCAAAAAATGAGATTTCAACTAATAAACCTCTTCAATTACTCCATATGGATCTAGTTGGACCAGCTAGAGTAAAAAGTCTTGGTGGAAATCTTTATACTTTGGTCATAGTTGATGATTACTTTAGATTTACTTGGACAATATTTTTATCATCTAAAGATGAAATGTTTGATCAGTTTGTTACCTTTGCCAAGAAGGTCCAGAATGAGAAAGGTTTCTCAATTTCGGTATAAGGATCGATCATGGTGGCGAATCGAAAACAACGCCTTCGGCGAGTTCGTGACAATATGGGGATTGATCACAACTTTTCGGCTCCAAGGACCCCTCAACAAAACGGTGTTGTTGAGAGGAAGAATAGAGTTCTCACCGAGATGGCAAGGGCAATGCTTGAATGAGAACAACACTTCTCAAGTGTTTTGGGCTGACGTGATGAGTACGGCTTGCTATGTCTCCAACCGAGCCTATCTGAGGAAGAAGCTGAACAAGACCCCATATGAACTCTACAAGGGAAGGAAGCCAAATCACAGCCACCTATACGTTTTTGGATGCAAGTGCTATGTGCACAATAATGGTAAAGAGAATCTTGGTAAATTCGATCCCAAAGTTGATACAGGCATCTTTATTGGTTATTCGAATAGGAGTAAAGCTTATAGAGTTTTTAACACTAGAACTAAGGTTGTAGAAGAGTCCATACATGTTGTGTTCTGTGAAAATGACTCTGATAAACTCTTGGATGATGAGGAAGAGACTATTTTCAAAGATCAATTCTTTTCAAAAACTACTCCTTCCTCCTCCGAAGTGTCTGAAAATGTTTTTGAGGCTGATCCTGAAAATAATTTGGAAAATCCTGATCAGTCTCAACTTAGAGCTTGGAGATTCATAAGAAATCATCCTTTGGACCAAGTGATAGGTGATGTAAACCAAGGAGTAAGAACTAGAAGGAGTACTTTGAATGAAGTAACCTTTTCTGCATTCATTTCACATATTGAACCCTCTAAAATAGAAGAAGCCCTTTCAGACAATGATTGGGTGATAGCTATGCAAGAAGAGTTACATCAATTTGACCAATCAGGTTTGGGACTTAGTACCTAGACCCAAGGACCATCCGGTTATTGGGACAAAATGGGTATTTAAGAACAAACGTGATGAGTCTGCAATCATTGTCCGTAACAAGGCTAGATTGGTTGCAAAAGGTTACAACCAAGAGGAAGGCATAGACTATGAAGAGACTTATGCTCCAAAGAGTAGCAAGATTGGAAGCCATAAGAGTTCTTCTAGCCTTTGCATGCACTAAAGGTTTTTAACTTTTTCAAATGGATGTGAAAAGTGCATTTTTAAATGGTTTTATACAAGAAGAGGTGTATGTTGAACGACCTCCCAGGTTTTGAAAATGATCGATTTCCGATCATGTTTTTAAACTAAAGAAAGCCTTGTATGGTCTTAAGGAAGCTCCTAGAGCTTGGTATGAAAGATTGAGTCAATTTTTACTCAATCGGGGATTTATTAGAGGAAAAGCGACACAACATTATTTATCAAGAAAAATAAATTGAATGAGATTTTAATTGTTCAGATTTATGTAGATGATATTATATTCGGTGCTACTAATGACTCCTGTGTGAGGAATTTTCCAAGACTATGCGGGGTGAATTTGAGATGTCAATGATGGGAGAGCTCAACTACTTTCTTGGGCTGCAAATCAAGCAACGCAAAGATGGGATATTTATATCTCAAACCAAGTATTTGAATGATTTGCTTGAGAAAGTTTGGGATGGACAAGTGCAATGGGCCGACACACCAATGAGCACAACCACTTCCTTGGATGCTTGATGAAGAGGGCAAGGATTTCAATATCACCAAGTATAGAGGGATGATTGGATCAACTTTGCTCTATCTCACCGCAAGCCGCCCGGACATCCAATTCGGTGTGGGAATGTGTGCCGATTTCAATCGCTCCTAAAGAGTCACATGCGAGAACATGTAAAAGGATATTCAGATATCTCTCGATACGAAGACTCTTGGACTATGGTTTCCCAAAGGTCAGCCGGAGGTTTTGGTGGCATATTCGGATTCGGACCATGCTGGCTATAAGACGGATAGAAAGAGCACAAGTGGCCAATGCGAGTTCTTTGGTAACTCACTTGTGTCTTGGTTTAGCAAGAAGCAAACAACCGTGGCCGTATCATCAACCGAAGCTGAATATGTAGCCGCCTCAAGTTCTTTGTGCTCAAGTGCTTGTGGTTGAAGCAACAACTTGCTGATTTGGGTGTGCACTTGAAAGAGATTCCGATTTTATGTGACAACACAAGCACAATAAGCTTGGCCAAGAATCCGGTGCAACATACAAGAACCAAGCATATTGATGTGAGGCATCACTTCATTCGGGATCATGTTCAAAAGCGAGATGTCAAAGTGATGTTCATTCCAACCCATCTCCAATTGGTGACATCTTCACCAAGCCTATAGCCAAGGAACAATTCACATTCATAAGGAGAGAATTGGGAATGGTAAATCCCAATGAATTGTAAGCATTTCTCCTTCAATTTAATGTTAGTTATGCTTTTGATGATTAATCTTTACTAACTTGGGCATCGGAGTGTTTAGTCATGTTTTTGCAGGGTATTTTGATGTTTCAGAAGTTGCATACTCGAGTATAGGAGGGCTTACTCGAGTATGGATGTTGAAGAAAGACAACTCTGGTGTTCAGAAGGGCTATATTCGAGTATGAAATGGCTTACTCGAGTATACAAGAGGCAGAGAGCACACAACCTAGAAGAGTGACTGCATACTCGAGTATGCAATGGCTTACTCAAGTATCCAAGAGGCAAAGAGCACACAACTGAGAAAAGTGATTGTATACTCGAATATGGGGTACTATACTCGAGTATAGGACCAGACAGAGGCCAAACCTGAAATCTTGCAATAGGCATCTTTAGGTATGTAAGTGACATACTCGAGTATGGTCATCGCGGGTTCAAAAATTCACACCACATTTTTGAAGTCCAGGTTAGTATACTTCCACCTTTACTCGAGTATGTAAGTGAAAGTATGCTATACTCAAGTAAGCAAGAGCTATACTCGAGTATAAGGGTCTGTCTATATATGCGAATAGTCGTGTTCTTCCATACTCGCGTCCTTACTCCAAGTAAACCCTAGAGTTGCGACTTTCTCTCTTCTTCTCTCCTTGAAACCGTCACAACCCCTCCTTAAATTCCCATAAATCCTCATCAAATCACCCTCAATCTCTTCCCAATCACTCTCTCGACGAAACCCTAACCTCAGGATGTCGAAAGATCAATCTCTGTCCGATCAACCGGTTTCTTCTCAAATTCCCAGAGCACCAAGAATGAAGTCGATTCCCAAGAAGTTACAAACGAGGATTGATACAAGAATCCCGGAGTTGGTGTTACGATTGCGAGATAAGCCACCTTCGAACCCCAAGAAGAGGGATTTGTCGTCAAAGGACCCGGTTCCTTCATCGGCCACAAAGAAGAAGAAGACGGCCGAGCCAAGCAAGGCAAAGGGGAAGAGGACCGTTGTTCACAAAAAAACAAGGACCAAGAGTGCCACCCCTGCTTCTGGCTCTCTCTCTACTGTAGAGGTTACCGGCTCCGTGTCAGACTCTGAGACTGAAGAGGATGAGCACGAAGAAGTCTCACCATTCATCGACAATGTAGTGGAGGAGATTAGACTTCACAAGTCTTCACCTACGGGATTCAAAGTCGCCCCGGTTCCACTTCCTCCTGGTCTCAATGCCAAGTTCAAGGACCAGTATTCGACTCGTGGCTTCTGCGCGGTTGTTTCAGTTGACCTGGAACAAATTCATCGAGAGTGCAATGTGGATCTCTCACCATGGTTCGGGCCCTATCAGTCATTCGTCTCCATCGAGGCCACTTACTACCCGGAGTTGGTCAAGATGTTCTACTTCAACATGGCGACCAATCACATCTTGGACTCAGAAGGGAGTGCGATTGAGGAGAGGATCACCACATGTGTCAGGGGGGTCCAATTCACTTTGTCTGCCGCCATCATCAACAAGATCCTCAAGATTACTCATCCTCCAGCACGTCCACACCAAAATACACCAATAATGAGGTGTATAGGACTCTAATGCTTGTTCAAGACGTCTTAGGATGATCGAGCGCTTATCATCTTTCAAGCCCGCGAGACATGCCACCCCTGCACCGAGTAATTTGGTATATCTACGCTCGCAATTTTGTGCAGAAAGGAGGGAGCTATACTCACTTTACATAGAAGGATTACAGATTCTTCACGGCATTCATCAAGCAGCATCCCCTCAACATTGGGCAGTGGCTCTTCAAGGAAATCAGCTATTTCAAGTTTACATCCCGAAAGGGATCATATATGCCATTTGCCTCACCGGCGTCCCTTATTATGTTCTATCACAAAATATGGTATGTGGGACCACCTGAGCAGATGAAGTTCATCTCATCCTTCAAGACACAATTGAACTTCATGAAGATTTCATTCGAGCCGGAAGGATCAGGCCAGTCGAGGGCTCCTCCGAGGTCACAAGCCCGTGCATCACGGTCATATGCGCACGAGGCTCGCCGCATCCTCCTCCATCATTGGGATTCGAAGAAAGGATGAGAGAGATGATCGATGCTTGCCCTTACATCCCATAGGCGATCATGAAGGCCGAGTTGGACATGCTACGTGCGAGTTCAAGATGGGTCTCCCGGATGTGAAGGCCGACTTGGGCAAGGCGAAGGATGCCACGACAAGAAGCGAGTGAGATTTTTGATCGGGCATTGATCTAGACTCCCGGCTATCCATGACATATGAGCTTGCATCAGAAGCCCGGGATAAGATTGATCGTCTGATCGACCATTTTGGCGTTGGTGCTTCTTCATCATCCACATTTGGGTTCACGACCGGTCCATCCTCATCCTCTCCCATTCCCAGGTCCAGCCATCCATACCGGAGACCCAGCCACCGAGAGACTCACTTTTCCCCACCTTCCTCACCTACCTTCTCCTTTCCCGATCCACCTCACACCACTTCATCCCCAGCCTCCACTTCCACTCCTACCCTTGTGATTCCATCTTCTCCTATCACTCCTTTCACGGATTTCTACGACCAACCTCCATCTCCACCTACTCCGCCCATGGAGATTCTCCCTTCATCTTCTCCATTTTCCATACCTTTTGATCCAAAACCTTTGGCCATGGTGATCTACACCCCTCCCATCTTTGTCCTCGACCCGGAGTATGATGATGACAAAGGGGGAGAAGGAGAGAAAGATGTAGATGTATAGGGTTTTATTGGTTCTAGGTAGTTTGTTGTCCTAGGTAGTTTGATTTTGTCATTTGTACTTCATTGTGTAGCTATCTTTTTGATGTTTCTGAACTTGTTTTGATTATCGTAGTGATATCGTAGTTATCGAGTGTCTATCCTTTCGATATCGTTCTTGATTGTATGAAGAATGCTTAAATGAATATAGTTCAGCTTGTTTACACTTTTGAATTCCACTTTGCTGCCATTCTCTGAACTTTAAGTGTTGAAATGCAAAATTGGATGATTTTCTGATAACTCAACTTTGAACTTTGAAAACTTCATTTCAAAACAAATTACATCTTTCAAATTCTTTGCAAAAGTAGTTTACAAGTGTTGTCATCATCAAAAAGGGGGAGAATGTTAGTTCTCAATATGTTTTGATGATTAACAACAAATGTAAAACATGTTTTGAAGTTTGCAAAGTCAATTAAAAACATTCTGATAGTTGCATACTTGAGTATAGGTTTGCTTACTCGAGTATAGGACTATTAAAAGATTGCTCAATTGCATTTTACAAGTGCATACTCGAGTAAAGGTATGTATACTCGAGTAAAGGCCATCCAAAGAGCAACCAAGTTTTTCAAACTAAGTCAATACTGCAGTATGGGTAGCCATACTCGAGTATTGGACTTCCAGAGAGCAAAAGGATTTTTCAAACAAAGTTGCTTACTCGAGTAAAGGAGTGCATACTCGAGTATAGAGTGTTACGAGAGCTCCAAACATTTTATAACTAATGCATACTCGAGTAAGGGTTTGCATACTCGAGTATTGAGCTCTTAAATTGTTTTCCAACTTGGCACTTGTTCTTGTGTACTCAAGTATACCAATGGATACTCCAAGATAGAGGCATTTTGAACTTAGAATTTTTCACACAAATAGTGTCATACTCGAGTAAGCCACTAACATACTCGAGTATAGGTTTTGTCTTTCAAACACAAGACACGTTGGTTTGCCTCTGAAAAGGTGCATACTCGAGTATCCCATTGGATACTGCAAGTATGGACACTTGTATACTGATGCCATACTCGAGTAAGCATGAACATACTCGAGTATACAACGGTAAAAACTGATTTTTGAATTATACGAATTTGCAAATCATTGTTGTTTGATCTTATTGCTTCCATAATTCATTCAATCATATTCCTAGCTATGCTTAACAAGTTTGTTGAGTGAATTTCATTAAGATCGATGAAGATTATTGAAGGTCAAAGCCATAAAGCAAAAAGTGTACGGTGCATTTAATGCACCTCGCAAATCAACCTACTTTCGCTAATTCATCGAGCACGCCTTCCGAACGTTAAAGAATGCTTACTACAACAAGCAAAGTAATCCCCAACGGCAAATTCTCGAGAAATCACACCGATCAAATTAACACCTGGATTAGCGAAGTTTAGAGAGAGAAGATGACCGACCTTAAGCTAATCACCTACAACGGTTGGATTCATCAAGCAACGGTCATTTAATGTTCTCTACCTATAAATAGAGTGCATTAACTTCTTCTCAATCTGATACACCTACTGAGAGCGAAAATCTATTAAGTATCATTTATTGTGTTTAGCTTCTTTTTCGTATTGTATCAATTTGATACTTGTACTTCAGTGTTCATCTTATCTCGCTCGTAAGAGAGTTATTTACGTAAATCATTCATTGATTGAGATAACCACAAGTCGGGGGACTTGGTGGTTGGGTGTATTGATTGCAACTTGTAAGGGGGAGTGAGTTCTAGTGAGAGAACTACTCGAGTACGAGTTTGTAATCAATTGTTGAGTTTTAGTGGATTGAAAATCTCAAGTGTGGCTTGGGGACCTGGATGTAGGTCAAGGATAAGACCGAACCAGGATAATTTCTCTTGTGCAAGTTTTCCTTACCCTTCTCCTCTCGATATACTCTGTTTTCACTTGTCCAAAACAGACCTAGTTCTTAAAATTTTAAGAATACCCAATTCACCCCCCCTCTTGGGTATTTAGGCTCCATTTTCATAATGGTACAGAGACAAGTCAGTGGCGAGGACGTCACCAGATTAGGTGAGGGAGAGTGTCACGCATTGTAGGGAGCGCAAGATATTTTGTGCTCAAGACACTCCTAAGGAGGTTTCTAGATCATTCAAGATTATTGTAGATATGTGTACATAGAGCTAGAATTGTGTGGAGAATTCTAGAGACTCCTTTATAAATATAAATATCTAGATATTTTGGGAGAAGGTTTTGGAGAACCAATCTCCACCGTTGGATGTATTGAATCTTAGCCATTCATTAAGAAGGTGGATGCCTATAAATAGAAGGTGCCACCCTCATTTGTAATGATCCAAGCAATACAAGTCATTTGTATTCCAGAGCTTCTCTCTCTAAGTGTTTAACTCTCTCTCTAAAAGTTCTCTTTGTCTTTGTGCTCTTTGCCTACTTGTGAGGGTTCGGCTGACTTAGCCAAGATTAAGAGAGTGATCAAGCTAAGGCCGGCACGATTTTGGGTGGACTTTGTCTAAGATCGTGACAATATGCTCATATATGTAGGTGATATATATATATATATATATATATATTATAGTTTGTTACCTATGAAAATGTATATATGTGTGAGATATTTGTTTGAGGGTAAACTTTTAGTTAAGTGGGCATAAATTTCTTATATTGTTATGATTAAATTGTTTATATCATAATTATGAAAGTTTATGCATGGTGTTGAATATTGAATATAAGTATAAATTGTTGATGTTGAATTGTGATATTTCATTGTATATTGGTGTACTGGATTGAGATGAGATGTGACGGTAAGAGATTGATTTTATACCACGTGGTATAGCCACCACTGAGCGCGCAGTGGATGACTATAACATTTTCAAGGACCTTGGTATCATGCTTATCCTTTGGCCAGGATTAGGATCAGCCCTTGGGACAGTGACACCTTTCTCTATCTAAAAGAAAGAGAACCCATGGTTCTATATAAGTTCTATAGCCTATGGCCGGGCTACACCTTATCATTGGTGAGCTTGGTGCAATATCATCAAAGAGATTAAACCTATTATATTATAGCTCATGGGTTCTGTCAGCGGTTATAAGGATGGTTTAGGGAGTTATATGCATATTGAATAATTTTGAACTATTAAATGGTTTGGTAAACTACTTAGACTTATTGATAAACGAAGGCATAATTGGCCCGCTTTACTATCTTGTAATCATTTTATGTATACTTGTTAAATTGGATATATGGTTACTGAGTCTTCGTGACTCACCCCGTCATTATTTATTTTTCAGAGGAGAATTCAAGCCCTGATACTAAGGGGAAGAGCCTTCCGAGACTTGATTTGAGTTATCAATCTTGTATGTCTTTTTCTGTTACATAAGCATAGTCTAATGTATATTACTAGACTTTGGGGCCTTTTTGGTACATTGCATAATTTGAGTATTTCGCTGCAAACTAAAACTTATAATTATCAACAAAGCCTGTTGATATGATGTTTAACGTGAAATAATTTATTTTAGCCGGACTTAAATATGTTTAGGTATAAAAAATTTATTTAAATGGTCATTATGGAAGGATGTTACACATACCATTGCAAATTTGTAGTGGTGTAAGTATATACAGCTACAAATTCTCATATTTGTAGCAGTTAAAATTAACCACTATGAATTGATATTTTTTTGTAGTGATTGCTCAACCCTACTCTTAACTTTTCATCATTATCTTTCTCAACTTCCCTTATTGCCTTCCTAAGCCTCTATTTTATCATATTCATAATGTCTGTGTTAACATATATGGACTATGGTTTTGCACAAATGCATGCAAAAGAAATAAAGATAATTTATGCCATATTCTTCTTCGTCAAAATGGTCACTTGTTATGCCATTTTCATTAAAAAAGAAGTTTAGATCCACCCATTCTTTTGCACTATTATGCTTCCGGCAAGCCTTTGCTTAAAACAGATGTTTTATCATATAATTTTTTTTTTATAGGGTGAAGGTGCAGTTGTGTAAATTATGCATCAAACACAATTAATTTTGTTGGGTCTAAAAATAGCATAATCAACTTTTTAGGTATTAGATAACAGATATAGTAAAGGCATCAACCCTGTTAACTTCCGTTACTTTTTGTATAGTAAGTCCTACCAGTCTTCTCATCATCTATCATTTTAATATACTTTTAGAAATATGTGTATTTTCATGGAAAAATATCACTTAGATCTCATTAAAGCAATTTTATTTTAGTCAACTCCAAAAGATTATGAAATTTCATTGCACCTCTTAGAGGTCAAAATAAAATTAAAATTTTCCGGTGAAAAGATAATAGTGCCCTTACTTTATTTTTTTTATAAGAGAATTTACAAGACAAATAAAGACATTTACAAAGCAAATAAATGGAATAAAAAAGGGAGAATCCCACATAAAGATAGTTGAAATAGGAAAATCCTATATAAGGCTAGTAAACTCAACAAATCTTAAATTGGGTCAATGACCCAATTTAGAATATTTAAATGTTAGTTATTTTCCAATAATATCGCTAACCATGATTCAAAGAAAAGAGGAAGATGTCGCACTCGTTACCATCATCACTCTCTCTCTCACGTGCCATGTGCAATATGAACTCCTGCCCAACTGAAAAGTTCTACTGAAGGCATTGCCTATAATTTCTCCCACCAATGACTTGTCAAACACTCCCTATAGTCTGTAAGATCGTAAAACTTCTATATGTTCCAACAACAGCAAAATTCACTCCCTTCTCTTTGGTCCAATTTCTTATTTCAACATTAGGGTTTCACCAATGGAATGCCTAAGGACTCGACTGCACAACAACAACAATTTCATACAGAAATATGAGCGTATATTGTGTGTCCCTTCTCTATTTGGGGATATAAACAGATAGAATGATCAAGTCCAAGATCTGCATGTTAAGGATGAAAAGTGATAAGACGGCCATTGGATTACCTTCTGTTGGGATATGAATACACTTGTCGGTTTGCCGTAGGAACGGTGGAACCGAGGAAGCATATGTGAGGCGGTGGTTGGGAACTGAAATACAAGTTTTCAGGATCGGGATCAACAACGGCTGGATCTATAAAAAAATTTAAATATTGGTGAATATATGAAAATAGTCCGTAAACAACCTGTCTCAAATTTTTGCTTCCTTTGCTTCTTTTTTTTTTTAATAATTAAGTGATATAAAGGTAATTTTGCCTAAATTATAAATCATTAATTGTGTTACATAAACTAATTGATAATTTGTTAGGTTTAGTAACCCAAATTAGAATTTGGGTATTTCAACCGTCTTTATATGGGATTCTCCCAATAAAAAAAGCCTAGGAGTTAAAAAGAATATTTTGCTCATTCGCAAGAGAAATAAAAGAATTCACAAGACAAATAAAGTTATTCAAAAGACAAATAAATATAATTAGAAGAATCCAAAGAATTAATGGCCTTGCTATATTTGCTACCTAAAAAATTGATTATGTCTACTTTTGGAACCAACAAAAACTAATTGTGTTGGGTGCACATTGGAAAATAATTTATTGTTCAATTTGCACTTTCACTCTTTCTAAAAATATATTAAAATAATAGAAAATGAGAACAATAGTGGAGCCTATAATATAAAAAATAATGGAAGTTAACCAGGTTAATGGCCTTACTATATCTACCTAAAAATTTGATTCGGTCTACTTTTAGACCCAACAAAAGTTAATTTTGTTTGGTCTATGTTGGAAAATAGTTCATTGTTAAAATTGGACATTTATACTTTTTTTTATATAACTTTAAAATATTCTCCTAAAAAAAGCAACAATCATTATATGATTTTTATGAAAAATCAATAATTTATAAGTCGTAGTAGATTTTGATTAGACATGATTGCTTTTGTGTCGTGTCGTGTGCTTTTTTTCCCTTTAAATACTATTAATTACTACTATATTTTATAATGTCAATAGGTCTTGTACTCATGAAATCACAAATAAAAAAAGGGTTAAAGGCCTAATTTGTCACAGAAGTTTTGTTAAGGGAGCCCCTAACATCCAGAAGTTTTTTTTGGTACCCAATTTGCCCCGGAAGTATGAAAAAGGTAGCAAATTTGCCCCAGAAGTATGAAAAATGTAGTATATTTGCCCCTCCGTTAATTTTGACCATTAAGTTTGACTAAGTGTACACGTGGCATGCCACCTCATCAACCCAATAAGAGTTAAGTATCATTTTTGCCCCGGAAGTTTTCACTGAAAGCAAGTTTGCCCTGGAAGTTTTCATTAAGGAGCAATTTTACCCTGGAAGTTTACAAAACGTATCAATTTTGCCCTTCTTTCCCACATATTAAATTTGACTATTAAGTCAGTCAAAGACCACACATGTCATGCCTTGAAAAGGTCGAACTTGGAGTCAGAGAAGGAGATCCTTGAGATGTTGAGCTCAAGGCGACCCGAATTTGTGAAGTCGAATTGGTCACGGGAAGCATCACTTATGATCTAAGCAAATGATCATCGTACAAACGTAAATATTATCACTATTGATTTGTTTTACTGAACCAATTTTTGGAACAATTCATTTCTTGTTTTGCGTTTCATTTGCTTAGATCATAAGTGATACTTCCTCTGGGTTTTGTGACAGACCTTTCAGTCTTTGTGACTAGTTCGGCTTCACAAATTCTGGCTGTCTTGAGCTCAACATCTTAAGGATCTCCTTCTCTGACTCTAAGTTCGACCTTTTCAAGGCATGACATGTGTGGTCTTTGACTAATTTAATAGTCAAATTTAATATTGGGGGACATAAGGGCAAAATTGCCACGTTTTGTAAACTTTTGGAGCAAAATTGCTCCTTAGTGAAAACTTCCAGGAAAAATTGATCCTAAATGAAAAATTCCAGGGCAAAAATGATACTTTTGATTGATAAGGTGGCATGCCACGCGTGATGAGGTGGCAAGCTACGTGTGTACTCAGTTAAACTTAACAGTCAAAATTAACGGAGGAGCAAATTTGCTACCTTTTTTCATACTTCTGGGGCAAATTTGATACCAAAAAATTTTCGTCTTGACTCACTCCCTTAAAAACTTCCATGATAAATTAGGCCTTTAACCCAATAAAAGAAAGCACCTGGGCAGCTCATAAGCCAACTGTTCCCATTTTAATTGATCCATCATACAAACATGTAAAAAAATTGAACATTAACACTGGGATGATAATTGTATATCCAAATAAAAAAATTTAAATATAAATAAGTATCAAATTTCATTTGATAAATAATAGGTTTGAAGAGATTTAATATTTATAAGTTTAATTTATAAATGATGCAACTTTGACTTGTAAATATTGAAGCTTTTAATCTTAATTGAAATTTGGGATCTATTTATATTTAAATTTTTCTTAATTAACATGAGTAATTTGGCCAAAAAAACATGTTCATGATGTTTTTTGACCTGAAACATAAATAATAATAATAAAAACCAAAACGGCGCGCAAGACTCCTTCAATTATGAATAGAGTTTTTTTTCTCTCATCTGTTTTTGGCCAATTTTTCTGTAGTTTGATGAAGAATTTGGGTTGCATCGTGCTTGTGCGTTTGAAGGCATCAGAATCAGATCGAGATGCAATACGAGCGAGAGGCTTTTCACTCGCAATTCCAACATTGAATCTTCTGACTCCTCCTGATTCTCTTTCTCCTCAATTCTGCTTCATCCTTCTTCCGGGGAAATTTCATTTCCCTAAGCTCTCTTATCTTGTAAATATCAGTGTTTTTGCTATTTACATTTCTTTGTTCCATGCCTGCATTAATCTTTTCTCAGTTTTCAATTTTTTTTGTTGTTTCTATTTTCGAATCTGTTTTTATTTGTGGCATGTCGAAATAAACTACTTTTGTGTTTATATCATTACAATAAAATTTTCCATATTCAATATCATTTGCTGCCTATTAGTGAAGTTGTGTTGATAATCGTTGTCATGATTGAGAAGAACTTATTGCAACTTTTCAAAAAAAAAAAAAAAATATATTCTCTTCCTTTTTAGTTCTAGTCATTTGTTCAATCATCCTTAATCTTCTATGTTTGTTTCCTTTTGAATGAATTATCCTTAATCTTCAAACGAATATGGGGCCATTGTGTAGGAGCAAACAGCTCATGCTCATCAACATGAAGTATTTAAGGCTTTAGTTCAATCTCAGTGAGAGTATTTGCTGGTGCATTTCATTGATATTTATAAAAAAAAAAAAAATTACCGACTATATAATGCAGGCACCAATCTATATGTATGGATTTTCACTCTTTTGTAACTTGTATTTTAGTGGCCCTATAACCACAAGTTACAAGGACATGAATGAAGAGCAATCAATATTAACTATTTTAACAATTTATCAGGCAATAGTTTCAAGATGGTTATGCTATAATTGATTAAATGAGCTGCAAACATGCGAAGAAAGATTTGCCATATTAGTAAAGTGTAGATAAATTCATCAATATCATCTTACCTGTTCGTCCGATGCACATTATTTTATTCTATCTAATTCAGACTGTTGAGACTTCTCAAATAAATTTTGCAGGTGTTTTTACCGGCATAATGAATTTTTTGATGCGATCTTCTGCGCATGTAGCTGTAGAACGGGCAAATATTCCCCCCATCCCCGAATCACAAACAGATATATATAGTAGATCAACAAGTGGAGCAAGTTTGGAATCTTTTTTATCTGAAGATCCATATCCACGGTATTCTAAAACTGAAGAGTATGATGGAGAGACTAGTGGAGTTGGAAGCAGAAGTAGCTGCAAGACTGGTCAAAATTCAGAAGATGAGTTATTTAAGCACTCTGATGTTTCAGAGGAAGAAGGATGGATCACAATTCCATATAGTATGTAATCTGTTGTTTTCTGTTCTGGGCTGAGAACTGAGATTTGGATGTTATTACAAAGACTTGATTTATAAATTACATCCAAGCCTAGAATTTTTGGTCCATTGAACTTGATAAGTTTAAGTTGCTCTTATGTGTTCTATAGATTAACATCAGTTCTGATAATTATTTTTTATAAAATTTCAATCCTTTTAAAACACACACTCTGTTATGGAATATAGGTGAATGTAGATAGGGACCTCTGTATAAAGTAGGAATAAGGACCTATATGTAAAATAGGTATTTGAATGTTGATCCTCAAACGATCATTAGGGTGTTAGGCACTAGAGAGGGATCTAAGTGAGGTTATGACATTATAAATAGCTCACCATCCCTATTGAGAACTAGTCTGTCAAGTTTGTGACTCAATAGAGCATTGCAAGAGGATTATTCAGAATCCATTCCTTCTTCTTCTCTCTACTTCTGTTTCATTTTCTCAAATCCTCTCTTCTCTCATTTTCATTTGAATACCATAACACACACAGAAGGAAGCAGCCATAGTGATTTGGAGAAGATTCTCATTTTCTTTTGTTTTTTTTAATGACAGAAGATTCTCATTTTCTGCTGCCTCTCATTGATGTTGAAATGGCTTCGTTTGGCTTTGGGATTGGTTCTTAAATCATTAATTTTTAATGCCAGAATATGTTTATGTGAAGTATTTGATTAAACTACCAAGTTAATCCCCATATTTGTATAGTGGTAAACTGGTAATTCTGGTACTTGAGTAGAAGTTGATAACTGGGCGGAGAAGTTGTGTTTCTCCTTAATAATTGCATAAATTGAAATTATTGCAATGTTCCCTTCAATGCCTTTAATGCGTTAAATCTTTATTTGTTGTGTTCATAACTGACTTGTCACATGAATTTAACTATAACTTGAGTAGAGTTTTTGTTGTTATAATCACATTATATCCATCATTTCTAGATACTTTTATTAAAATATTGAAAAGTACTTTCTTTTTAAGTTATTTCTCTTATACATGATCTTATGAGTGAGATTGGTTTGCATATTTTTTGTGATGCATCTAACTTTCTATATTCTTTTTATAGAGGAAATCCCTGAGAATTGGAATCATATATCAGATATAGAATCCCTACGCTCTCTTGACCGTTCCTTTCTTTTCCCTGGTAATAGATTCTTTCCTTCCTTAAATATATGAATATGAATATCGTTTTTAGAGTGCTTGGGTTGGTCTCTCAGCTCCCATGAAAAGTTGACTAGACCTAAGTTATACCTATAATTCAGGTGAACAAATTCATATCCTAGCATGCTTGTCTGCATGTAACCAGGATAATGAGATTATAACACCATTCAAAATCGCTGCTGTGATGAGTAAGAATGGCATGGGCCACAACTCTGATGGAGAGCATGAAAGTGTCGAACATGGAAATAATTTAATGCCAGAAGAAGTGGAAATTAGTCCTAGTAGTCAAGAGACAAACTGTGAATCTCATCTTAGGATGGAGGAGCACAAAAGACGAACTGAGTCGTTGTTGCAAAAATTTGAGAATTCTCATTTCTTTGTGAGGATTGCTGAATCTCACGAGCCACTTTGGTCCAAAAGAAAGCTTTCAGAAAAAGTTTCCAACTTAGCTGAAACATCCACTCAAAATACGTCAACAATTGGAATGAAAGCAGCAGCTTCAGAAAAGATGCCTTCTATCAGTACAATTATTGATAGAGGCAAGTTTGATGCTACCATATCTAGTGGAATGGCTAGAAATTCTGCTAAATGTTTCGCTCTTCCTAATGGTGACATAGTGGTATGTGCTATAAAACTTATGAAACTATGATAATTCATTTTTTGTTCTGAGATTTCTAGTTATTACATTCATGAATAAAAATCATGACAAGTGCGATACTTTGTTTGCCAGTCCTTCTTTGGCTAAGAATCACAAGCTGTTTGGCCCTATTAGTTGTAGGTCCAGGAGCTAAATTAATGTTGTAGTAGAGTCTCATTAAATTTAGGAATCATATGCCATTCATATAGGGGATGTTTTGTATCACCTTGTTTCTATATCAGAAGATAAATCCACAAAAGTAGGCTGGGTCAATATTTTTATCAGTGGGACCTAAGCCATCGTTTTTTTTAAAAAAAAAAAAAAAAAAAAAAAAAAAAAAATTGGTGAATAAATTTTATTTACTTTCCCTTATTCCTCTATATTATTTTATTGCTATGACCATGTTGGTTTATTTTATTTGTCTACGATCATATTTTGGAGGGAATAATAGTATGTTTTATATGTTTAGGGTATTGTTCTGTAGAGACATTGTTTGTCATTGCTTCTATTATACTTCAGGGAACCAACAATAGGATTTTTCTGTATTTGTTCAACTTGTGAGTGAAACTCATGAAGGATTGTTCTATTAATAATTTCATACTGAATTTGGTTGAATCTAAGCAGTGAATTTTTCTTGTAAGTTTAGCTTTGGTCCATCTTGCAGCAGTATTATGTTGTCGACATTTCAACCTCCACTTTCAAAGTTCTCTTGTTTTTGTGAAATTTGGCTGGGAAACCCTATTTGATAAACAAGTGCTTCTTCTATAACTTGAGAAGTTTTTGTTTCTAATATGCAAGCCTTGTTCATGATTGGTTGACCTTTTTTGCTGATTGCAAATCTGATCTATTTTACTGTTTGGAAGTATGCAGGTTCTTTTACAGGTGAATGTTGTGGTTAATTTTCTTAGAGACCCCTGCATAGAAATTCTCCAATTTGTAAAGTTTGAGGAGAAAATTTTACCTCCTCAGAATCAGGATAATTCATTTTCTACCAAAAAGCAACCATGTGAAGAATTACTAAACTGGCTACTACCTCTAGATAATGCAACTCCTCCTCCTACTCGGTCCTTGTCGCCTCCTTGTTTGAGTTCCAACTCAGGAACCGTTACTACTTCTCAGAGATCTAACTCTTCAACATCTGGCTCTCAGCTATTCTCCTTAACCCATATAAGAAGTCACTCCATGTCATCATTACCTCATAACACAAACTCGCCAGCTGCTCCTGTTAAAGCAGCTAGTTCTAAGCCAAGCTTTGACCTTAATAATTGGGATCCACAGAAGTTCTTAAGGAAGAATAATAAGGTTGAAGAACTTTTATCTTTTCGAGGCTTCTCATTGGAGAGAGAGAGATTTTCTGTTCACTGTGGATTAGAAGGTCTCTATACACCTGGAAGAAGGTGGAGAAGAAAGATCGAAATAATTCAACTTGTGGAAATTCATTCCTTCAACGCCGACTGCAATTCAGAGGATCTTATTTGTGTGCAGATTAAGGTATGAATTATGATTAAAAAAATTGATCTATTTATTTGATGAGCCATGTCATACCCCTTGTAATTACGACATTTACTAGAGTAGTACAACAAATTTTAATGGGTAACACAGGTATAGAATAGTACACTGATTACTAAAAGCATTCTTGGTAATGTACAGGAATACATATAGAATTCTCAAATACAGTGATTCATTACATCACTACTAGAATATACAGTCTCATAAGAAAAGTAGCAAAATAAACTAAAATTCTACAACTCCGACTAATGTCCAAACAGCCGCCTTAGTATTCTGCACTCACCGCCTTTCCTTTGGAACCTTGTCCGCCATTATGACCATTTTTGAATCCTGAGCCCTTGGAAACATCTGTGATTCAATTTGAACCCCAGAGTAACAATTAATCTCATATACAATATCTATACAACGTATGATGGTTAACCACAATCATGAGACTCAGCTATCAGAGATCAATCATCATAAAGCATATGCAGGAACAATAGGTAACACAAGACTCCACACAATATTGTTTACAAACGCAGGACTCAACATGTCCCGAGCATAGTTATATGCATTGTTGACAATGTACGCAGGACTTAACATGTCTCAGGCATGATTACATGCAATATTCATAACGTTTGCATGACTTAACATGTCTCGGGTAGTATTAACTGTGAATCACAGGACTCGACATGTCCTGGGCCTCAGAGCTGGGCAACAACTGGGTAAAAGCCCATAACAACCAAATACATTACAGACTCGCTACTTGAGGACTACCGTCCTCCAGGTCCTATAGCCTAACGCGTGTTCACAACATGGTTTACAATCAGGTTACAAACATGTTAGAATATTATGAGAATAAATTCACATTAAGAGGATTCCTTGATCCTTTCCTTGATTAAAGGATCTGAGATTATGTGCATCTAGTTTTGGAAAGATTATGTCTTTATATTGATTAATTGTATTTCCTATTCCTTCTCTTCTCACTGTAACGGCTTTCCCTCATGAGCCTATATATTGTAAGCTTTCTATCATGAATAAAATATGAAAACAGAGAGTGAATACCTCTGATTTAAACATGGTATCAAAGCCTAACTACATGTTCGAAGGCCCAGAGCTCACGAGTGAGCTCCTCCATGCTCAAGCACAGTGACCGACCACTGTCGGAAGGCCCAGGGTCAAAAATCGAAGGACCCAATGTCGGAAACCTTCATTTCAACACTCACACTGCTGGTCAACCTCCTCTGTCTGGGCAGGAGGTGAAGTCACCGAGAGAGAGAGTGAAAACACAAGAGAAAGAGAGAAATAGAGGAGATCGGACCATTCTTGATCTGCTTGAAGGAGAGAGCATGGAAGGACACCGCCACCACAGACGGTCTCAGCAGGTGCCGATCGGCGATCCCGGAGGAGCAACGGCGAGATCACCGGCGCGTGACCTACACGCGCCACCATAGTGACCACGCGCCGCCGTGTACGGCAATCTCCGGCGACCCTGAAATTTCCAGAAAGATGGATTCATCCCAATTTTCTCCCCTGTTTGGCTCAATTCCAGAAAAATCAACCGGCATAATCCCCTTAGTGTTTATGTCCGTACAAGTTCTCAAACCCAAAGTTTTTCATCTTCTTCATCTTCCTCCACCACCAATACTACAGTGCAAACCAGAACCATGGACCTACCACCAGATTTCTCTAAAAATCATGTTATGGCTATTAGTCATAAGTTTAATAGTAGAAAGTATCTCCAATGGTCACAAAGCGTACTGAGGTATATTCGAGGTAAGAGAAAGGAGAAATACATTAATGGGCTGCCCCTCAACCATCCCCTGATGACCCTAATTTTGACACATGGTTTGTTGAAAACAATAAAGTCATGACGTGGTTGTGTAATTCAATGACCTTAGAGATCAATGAGGGATATCTGCTTGCACACACGGCAAAGGAAATCTGGGATGCCGCTAGGAGAACCTACTCCTCCCTTAAAAACACCGCTACCTTGATTCACTTGAAGAGACAACTTCGGGATTTACGACAAGGTAATATGTCACTAACTGACTATTATAGTGCATTGTTAAAATTGTGGCAACAACAAGACTTATTTGAAGTTCACCCCTTGGAAAGTCTCAAAGATGCACAATTATACAAACGAATTGTCGAAGAAGGGAGGATACATGATTTTCTTTTGGGCCTAGATGATGCTTTCAAAGAGATAAGGGGCAGAATCATGGGGCTAAAGCCACTCCCACAGCTCTTTGATGTGGTTAACTTTGTGCAATTCGAGGAAAGTAGGAAACTCTTAAACCGAAGTGGACAAAGTCACATTGAAAGCTCAGCACTTGCAGTTCAGGGACCACATGGAGAAAGAAAACCTAATAAATGGTGCAATTATTGTAAAAAGAAGGGCCATAATAGGGAAGAATGCTAGAAACTCCATGGAAAACCTTTTGGGGAAAATCGAACTTCCAAAGTCACATAACCACTGTTGAACCAAAGATGGAAAGAGAAGATCGCCTAAGTCAGGAGGAATTACAGATGTTTCGCATAATGCTCGACAAACAAAATAAGGCTAACTCTGTTCTTAGTGTGAACCTTGTACAATTAGGTAACTCTATTGTTGCCCTAAATGCTGTGATGACTAGTGACGATACCTGGATTGTTGACTCCGGAGCCACGGACCATATGACCGGTAACAAAACTCTATTCCACATCCTTAAACACTGTCATGAACACCTCAAAGTTAAGGTAGCTAATGGTGTATTCGCTCGGGTTGAGGGTATTGGTACTATTACATTATCTGATCCCTTGACAATACATAACGTACTGTTTGTACCAGAACTCACTTGTAATCTGATATCTGTGAGCAAGTTAACTAGTGGTCAAGTATGTCGAGTAATTTTTGATGATGGCTTATGTATGTTTCAGGATTTAAGAACAAGGAGGACGATTGAGACTTCTAGAGAATGGGATGGATTGTTCTACCTTAAAGGATCAACCTCGAAGAGTAAAGATACGTGGAAGGCAAGACTAGCGCTGGTTAGCTCAAATTCACAAAATAATGATATATTGTTGTGGCACTATCGGTCAGGCCACCCTAATTTTGATTATATGAAACATGTGTTTCTCAGTTTATTCAATAAAAATTCTGTTCCCTTTCATTGTGAAACTTGCCAATTTGCAAAACAAACACAATCTTCATATCCCAAACAGCCCTATACTCCTTCCTCACCATTTACATTAATTCACAGTGATATTTGGGGCCCGACCCGAGTTACTACTCTCACTCATTCTAGGTGGTTTGTTACTTTCATCGATGATCATACTCGAACCACATGGGTCTATTTAATGAAAAACAAATCCGATGTGACCAGAGTCTTTCAAAATTTCTATACCTTTATACGAACCCAATTCAACACGTCCATTAAGGTACTTCGCAGTGATAATGCCAAGGAATACATGAGCACAGCCTTCAAAGAGTTTCTTGATCACCAGGGAATTCATCATCAAACCTCTTGTCCCTACACCCCTCAACAAAATGGAGTAGCTAAACGGAAAAACCGTCACCTGTTGGAAGTAACCCGTGCCCTTGCTAATGGAGCGGAATGTTCCCACCATCTTTTGGGCTGATGCCATCCTCACAGCAGCTTATCTCATTAACCACATGCCTTCCAAAGTTCTCAATTACGACACTCCAATACAAAAGCTCCTTGGCCTTTTCCCAAATTGCCCTCTCATCAATTCATTACCTCCCAAGGTGTTTGGTTGTGTTGTCTTTGTTCACAAACAGGAGGGAAACAAATTTGGTGCTCGAGCTAACAAATGTATATTCCTTGGCTACTCCTCCACTCAAAAAGGGTACAAGTGCTACTGTCTGTCTTCCAAGAAACTTATTGTCTCCCGGGATACCGTGTTCTCAGAAGACAATGCTTATTATCCTAAATTACTCATTCAGGGGGAGTATTCCGATATTGAATGGCTAATCGTGGAAACATCCAGTTCCAACACTTCAAACTCACTTGATACATCATAAGTGCCACCTAATCTTATAGCCTCTCTTGACACACTTGCTCCCATGAACCAGCCTAAGACATACATTCCACCCCAATCGGAACCCAATGAACCGGGAACACATGTTGAGATCAATTCAGGGATGGATGCAGAATCATGACAAGAGATAGAGTCCAGCTCACAAGCTCAAATTGAACCAGACGCTGGTAGAACTGTCTTTCCCATTCAAAGGAACAACCATGAATCCGATCCTGAATTAAATCCTGAAGAATCGGGTTGGCCTATTGCCTTGAGAAAAGGGGTAAGATCGTGTACTCATCATCCAATTCAACGATTTGTCTCATATGGTAATTTGTCTACAAAAATGCAAAGTTTTGTTGTAAATAGTGGACAAATAACCATTCCAAGCACATTTCAACAAGCTATGGTTGATTCAAATTGGAAGCAAGCTGCAGAAGAGGAATTGAGGGCACTCAAAGAAAATAGAACGTGGGAGATCACGACTCTTCCTAAAGGAAAGAAACCAGTAGGATGCAAGTGGATCTTCACTCCGAAATTCAATCCTAATGGTAGTATCAATAAATACAAGGCGAGACTTGTTGCAAAAGGATATACCCAGACATACGGGATTGACTATTAGGAGACATTTGCTCCAATGGTCAAGTTCAATACCATTCAAGTATTGTTATCACTTGCAGCAAACCTGGATTGGTCTCTATACCAACTGGATGTGAAAAATGCATTCTTGAATGGCAACCTAGAGGAAGAAGTATACATGGAGATTCCAGATGGAGTTTTAGCTCCTAATAACTCTGTGTGTAAGCTAAGAAAGTCATTGTACGGCTTGAAACAATCTCCGAGAGCATGGTTCGGTAGATTCACCAAAGCAGTGAAAGGGCTTGGGTATACTCAGGGACGAGCAGATGACATGTTGTTCACCAAACGTGTTAATGATAAAGTCACCATATTAATTGTTTATGTTGATGACATAATCATTACCGGAAATGATGAAGAATCCATTGCTCAACTAAAAAGGGACTTGTCGACTGAATTCCAAGTGAAAGACCTTGGACAAATGAGGTACTTCTTAGGCATGGAGGTGGCAAGAACTTAGAAATGCATCAATGTATCTCAAATAAGCAAGTATACACTAAACCTCGCTACATGAGACAGGTATGTTGGGCACTCAACCAGAAGGGACACCAATGGAAGAGGGATGTCACTTAGAGATCAAGCCACAAGGTGTTCCAGCTAATGCAGAAAGATACAGAAGACTTGTGGGGAAGTTGATATACTTAACCCACACTCGTCCTGATATTAGCTATGCAGTTGGAACAGTCAGTTAGTTTATGCATCAACCACAAGAAGAGCACATGGAGGCTGTATACAGAATCTTGAGCTATCTAAAGCTTAATCCTGGAAGAGGAATATTCTTTAAGAAATGTACTACCAGAAACATTGAAATCTACACTGATGCAGACCATGCAAAGGATAGAGAGACCAGGAGGTCAACCTCAGGGTACTGTACATGTGTGGGGAAATCTAGTTACGTGGAGAAGTAAGAAACAGACAATGGTGTCAACAAGCAGCACAGAAGCAGAACTGAGAGCTGTTAACAAAAGAGTATGTGAAGGTATCTGGATCATCAGATTACTGGAGGAGTTGGGGGTTCAACATGAAGGACCAATGAAAATCTAGTGCGACAACAA
Source organism: Acacia acuminata (assembly GCA_019022655.1). Classification (NCBI taxonomy): domain Eukaryota; kingdom Viridiplantae; phylum Streptophyta; class Magnoliopsida; order Fabales; family Fabaceae; genus Acacia; species Acacia acuminata. Next base: position 321,978 of record JAFJYI010000153.1, on the reverse strand, counting down.
GGCCAGTATTGAAATGGCCAAAAACCCAGTATATCATGATCGAACAAAGCATGTTGAGATAGACAGACATTTCATTAAAGAAAATATTGAAGCAGGCATTATGACTCTGTCTCACATAAGATCGTCAAAACAAATCGCAGATATATTGACTAAACCACTTGGCAGAATGAAGTTGGAAGGATTTCGAGGCAAGCTGGGAATGATTGACATATACTCTCCAACTTGAGGGGGAGTGTTAGAATATTAGGAGAATAAATTCACATTAAGAGGATTCCTTGATCCTTTCCTTGATTATAGGATCTGAGATTATGTGCATCTAATTTAGGAAAGATTATGTCTCTATGTTGATTAATTGTATTTAATTGTATTTCCTATTCCTTCTCTTCTCACCGTAACGACTTTCCCTCACGAGCCTATATATTGTAAGCTTTCTATCATGAATAAAATATGAAAACAGAGTGAATATCTCTGATTTAAACATGCATACACAATCATACAGAGTATGCGAGATTAAAGTTACTACCTGATTGCTTACTCCGAGACGATATCATGAACACTACTTGTTTTAAGCGATTACGAGTTCCTATGAGAATACATTATGGACAATGGTCAATATTTATTCTAACTCTTGACATTTCAAATGTCATCTAGTACAATGTAACTAATATGGAACTATTAGACCTAAACTATGATCATCAGGTTCCTTGGCTTGCATCATTTTTGCACATTTGAACACTTTTCCAAAATTTGTACCAAAACTTTAAAAAATCATATCTCCTAGTACAAGTGTCCAAATGAGGTGATTTCAAAGCTTATGGACTCATTATTAAGTCTAATTTCAAGGAAAAATGGTTCCAATAGCCATTCACACACATATCAATCCAGAATTTATCAAACAATGACTGTTGTCCAATTTGCATTCCAAAATCATTGGTCATTTTCAAAAATTCATAACTCATTGTACACAAGTCCAAATTCGACCAATGACCCATCAAATTAAAGCTTATTATGTCTACTTTAATCCTGAAAACTTTCATGGAAATTGGTCATCAGTTATTGCCCCAAAAATTTGTCACAATCTGACTACACAGACCAAACTTCTCAAGGCAGTTTTCGGGCTTTGACACAATTCAACCCGGAGCTTCAAAATTCCTACTGAACCACTATCCTACAAAATTTTCCATGTTAAACACAATGGAATTATCAAATTGGCCAAATTCCAACTCCCTTGGTTCGCCCTGCATCTAGCCGAACCTAGGGCTTATTATGGCCGTTAAAAGTTTACAATTCTCACTTCACAAACACCCCAATTTCAGTTCCTAATCACATTTTATCTTGTTATATAGACCATATACTCATGTTAACCTACTTTATCTTTCGGACAGAACCTCCCCATGTCATTTCAACCATCCAAAATTCACAGAAACCAAAGAAATCACCAGTAAACTCCAGTACAGAATCAATAGGCTTTTGTTCAGCAAATTTCGCAGAATTTCTTTCTCCCTTGGCTATTCTAACTTTCAGCAAGTCCACCAAGCACACTGAACATATATGCTTTATGATATTAAGGAGTAGAAAGAGGGAAGAACTGGAGATTATAGGTCCGTAGTATGAGAGATTACCTTGAATCCACGAGTTTTCACTTCTCTTCTTTCTCCTTAGTATTTCAGTGATTTTGGGAGCTAGGGATGTATGTGCTGAAGTGAAAATGGACCATTAGAAGAGAAATATCTGATATAAGGCAGTTTAGACGGGTAAATGACCATTTTGCCCTTCAATCGTACCAAAATTACAAATTGTGCCATTAGTTACAATTTAATTGGATTTCAACCTTTTATTTTGGACCCTTTTTGGTCGAAATTTTGGGCCTCTCTTAGGATGATTTTTATCCATTTTATTAGCTTATAACCCATGTTAATGTGCTCATAAATTTCAAATAATTATGAAACATATTGCACAATTTTGTAGAAGTTGCAAATTTTAACTTTCCTTCAATTTTCTCATAATTTCCAACAAAACTCATGCAACTTCTTCTCATTCCTTTTTAGTTGAATTCAATGCTCTAAAATGGAAAAAAGAAGTGCTAATTCCATGTGTCCCATTTGTGCCAACATGTCTCAATTTTCAGTTTCAGCAAAATCGGGTATTTCGGGTAAAATTGCACTTTGGTCAAAATTTCACTATTTCTTTTCTCCAAATGTACATATATCATAGATGGATTTGTTAGAGCAAATTTAGGATATTACAAGCCATATGTCTTCTTATAAATCAGGCTAGCATGTTGTTCAACTTTTACTTTTACCAATATTTTTAAAGTTGTATGCCAGAATGTTGCTCCAGCACATGCTCCAGATATTGTGATATTTGTAGATGCCATATCACTTGTCTTAGGGGAGGCAACAGATGGGGGACCACCTTCATCATTACCGATTGCATGCATTGAAGCTGGAAACGACCATTCTTTACCCAATCTATCTCTCAGGTTGTATCTTTGGTTTGTATATATCGTTGTTTGTCTTTCTTACTTATCAGATATGATGTTCAATAAAGCAACTTACTTGTAATTGATATCAACATCAGTGAATAAAAACTCAGTTACAGTAAAAGCCTTTGTTATCTCTAGTTTAAATTGGTTTTGTGAAGGAAGCTTATAAGTTTACATACTAGCCATAACTTGCTCTTTCATTAATTTTTTTTTAATTTTTTTTTTTATGGTGAAAATGTAATTTTTAGTTTTAATATCTTAAGAAATATGTAACAATTTGGAAAAAGTTATCTCTACCCAAATTTTAAAATGACAAAATTAAACAAGCTTGATTTTGACACTGGCCATGTATTAGTTTAGGAGGAGCAGGAAACTAGCCAGTTTCCTTTTATAAAAGGCAAAATCATAATAAAAAAGAAAGTAAAATCTAAAAATAGGAGGTTGATATATTTCCTACGAACTAGAGAAACAATGAGCCACAAAGGCTCATAATCACAAAAAACTGTCTGGTACCTTTGAATATCAGTAATAAAGATTCTGTAAAACTAGCAATAAGCAGAGCAACTAAGAAAAGCCATAAACATAAACATGTCCAAAAGAACATGTGAGGAAGAATTTGTCATTATACAGCTCTTGTAGCTCAATGAAATCGTTTTTTAATCTCAAACTTACACAGAACTTCATTAGTATATGTTTGAGAAACTCCTTTTATTATCAGCATTTTGGTTGGACAACAAAGTTGTAGGGCTATGGGATGCAAGAGAACCTGCTTAGTAAATGTGTCAATTGCAATTTGGACAATGGAGATTCATTAGTTGATTTCCTTTATTCTGCAAACAACTATATAAAAAAGCACTATACTACTATAGTGTTAGCGTGTGATTGGCGTATGATTGGCGAAAGGCCAATAAACTTTGCCAGTTGAAAGAGTTTAGTGTGTATTGATCTATAAAAATAAGGCCAAAAAAAAAATCACTCCGTTAGTTGTTCAGAGATTCCATTGAAATGCATAGGGTTTACAAAACAATAAATAATTGTGCGAAGCATGGTTTTTTATAAATTATATTCCTAAATGAAATGAATTATTTGAGTTTAGATATTCCAAACATAGGTGGAAGGTTTAATAGGGCTAGTTTCTGGCTATAGCTGGTATCTAGCTTCTTATTATTTATAATCTATTTAGTTATTCTGAAGAAGTATATATCTTGCGGGACTAGTATGTTGTTAATTCACTGCATACTTTGAACTTTGTGATTATCATCTCCTTTTCTTTCCAATCTTGTTTTTGTTGCTTGTCCAAAAGCATTTCAAATCCCTTCCATAGATAATACATAGATGCTGAATATAGTAATACACTTAAGAAGACCTCATCTTTTTAATCCAAAAAATGATAACTCTATAAATGAAGACATTGTGCATTCCCTTGAATGTGCAAATGTTTCCTCTTTGGTGTTTAAATCATGAGAAAATCAAGAGACCTAATTAAGGTCAACGTCATTTAGAAATTGATATTGGTAATTAGCTTAAATTACCATCTTATAATCACAGGAGAGGGGAAGAACATTCTTTTATACTTAAACCAGCAATTTCTTTGTGGAAAAATCTGGAGATTCAAGGGAAGAATTCTCAGTCATCAAAGTTACAACTTGCAAAGTCAGCATCAAAATTGAATATTTCCACCAAGAATCTTGAAAGAAAGAAGACTGCTTTAATTGATGATAAATATGCTATCATGGTATCATGCCGGTGCAACTATACAGGTGAAATTTGCTCCCTCAGTTTGTTATGGCCTCTGATGAGTGTTAAGAGGTTAATAAATATTGTTCTTTCCCATGGGTTTCTGCTTAATCTAGGATCAAGGTTGTTCTTTAAGCAGCCAACCACTTGGCAACCACGTACCTCAAGGGATATTATGATATCTGCCACATCTGACATGTCAGGACAGTGTCTTGTACCTAATGAAAGAAACTCCCAACTTCCTGTTCAGGTCTGTATATATGCATAACTATGAAGTATCTCAAATTTGGGACTTTGCACAAGAGCTCACAGTTTGGTTTCCTTTTATTACTTGGTAAATATAATGAGTTGAATGGCCTTTCATGTCAGGTTTTAACTCTTCAAGTTTCTAATTTGACATCAGAAGATCTAACTTTGACAATATTGGCTCCAGACTCTTTTACTTCACTACCTACAGTGGTTTCACTTAATTCACCAACTACACCAGTGAGTCCTTTTGTTGGGTTCACAGAATGTTTGGGAAGAGTAAATAGTGGAAGACATGATGGTGGAGAGTTTGAGAAACTTAGAGATGATGGAATACCTCAGACTGATTCCATTAATGATGATATTGTTCCCAACTCTGACTTGATTTGTTCACATCTATGGCTGCATAGTAGAGTTCCTTTAGGGTAATATATCATATCTTTCTTTTTATTACTTTGAAAATTTTTTGTTTAAAATGATGTTGCTCATAATTTTATATATGGACCACATCAGAACCACTCCATCCCAATCTTCAGCCACCATCAAGGTCATGGTACTTCCATTGATTTATGATATAATTACTCTTGACACTCTACAAATTAGTGTAAAAGAGAGAGGTATGTATGCTTTTTATCTTTACCATTCCTTTTCTACTTAATTGCATTCTTGATCTTCCTTAAGAATATGTACTTAAAGTTGTCTTCCATCTCTTTGTAATTTCCATGCCTTTTTGTTTTTAAAATGGAGAAATACTTACATACTCCAGGAGCCTGTATCATCTAAACTATGTTCAATCAAAATACCACAACTTAGCATATTTTAATCCTAATTGGCTGATGACTCATGAAATAATTCATGTTTTATTTTGTTTTTAAGAAAAATAAACCATTAATTTAGGAAAACAAAAACTCATTTGAACTAAATTAAGAGTTTTATTTTTCTTAAAACAAAAAATAATATGAATTATTTCATATGAGTCCTTAGCCAACTAGGATTAAAATATATCTAGTTGTTGTATTGTGATTGGACAAATTCTAAATGATTCAGCCCTCCAAGAGTATGTAAGTACTACCTCCAGTTCTAATTATAGTTTTGTACTACGAACTTGGTCCTATAATTATGACTAAAGGGAGTATTTCTATTCAAATTGTTGACTTCCAATTGGATGCAAAAGGCTAATTTTCTCTTGTTTCTTATGGGTCTAACAGGTGTTACATACGTCCCTGAGTACTCACTAAAGGTAAACGCAAATTTCAGCATGTTCTGCGGGGATTAATTTGAATGGGACTTTGGATGAGTCTCATTTCCTATCATGTTTTATTCAGAGCAGTAGTCTAGTAGAATTGGTATTGATGAATTTCTCTCATTAGCACAAAGTTTACTTCCATTAGTGTAGCATCATGATGGGGTTGGCTAGGTAATTTATTTTTTTGAAGTCTGACTTTGTATTGTAACCATGAGCTTGAAAAATATTATTGTTACTTGTCCCTTTAAGGGGAAGAATATAATGTTAATAGATAAGTTTTTTCTTTTTGAAGCGTACTTGTCCAACACTTGTGAGTGAAATCAATGAATCTCCTTTTTTTGGTTTATGGTTTTTTTGTTCGCATTTTTTTGTGGATTATCCAACTCTCAACTTATAGGTTCCTTTGCATTTTGTTTGTGGCGACTTTTAATTCATCCTGATAACAGATACGAAAGTGAATGATGCTTGAGCAATGATGATTTGTACTTCCGTTGAAGCATCCTTAAGGTTTAAGATACTAGTTTGTCTTATTTCAGGCCATTTGTTGCTTATATCTTATTCAAAAGAAAAAATTCTACAAATTTCAGGCTTTTTTAAACATTTTTTTATAAATATTAGCACTAGGAGGGCCAACGGACTAGCCAACTTCGAATCTAGATCTAACCCAATTTATTTAGTAAATAGGTCAAGTCTAACCATGTTTAAGTAAAAAGGCTTAGATCTATTTTCATAAAATCTAATTTACCATTTTTTAATTACTTTATTATATATAATATAATTTAAATCAATTTTATAAATGGAAAAATCCTTATTAAATTTAGTAGAAATATCAAAAATTCATAATTAAGCCACAAGACCTTATTAGGAATTTCTGAAAGTTGTTTAAAAAACCAAAATGTCTCCTTTTTTTTTTTTTAGCTAGATGTAATATATCTTAATTAATATAGGGTTAAATACCATTTTCGCCATAAAGTTTACACCGAGGAGCATTGGTCAATCAGAAGTTTGTTTGGTCTCATTTTTTCCGGAGAAGTTTAAAAACATAGCAATCTTACACATCCATTGATCTTGACCGTTGAATTATTCCTCTTCTTTGTAAACTTCCAAGGATAAAATTGCTCCTAAAAAAAACCTCTAGGGCAAATTTGCTCCTAAAAAAAACTTCCGGGGCATATTTGCTCCATTTTGTTAACATCCGGGAAAAAATAAGAAGAAAAAAACTTCTTGGTGACCAATGCTCCTTATACTAAACTTCCATGACAAAAATGATATTTAACCCATGAATATAAACCAAACATCAAAAAACAAGTCTAAAATAAAATATGGTGCATATAAAAGGTCGAAACCCAAACAACAAAACCCTAAGCCCAAATAACATAATAGTACAAACCCTAACCCTGGTTCAAATATAAAGGCCACTTGTGTTGCAAAGAACCACTTGTAATTGTGCCGAAAATATGGGGTTCGAAGAAGTGAAGAACCATCTAGTTGGTCACATCCCTTTTGATCGGCTATCTGCTACCAAAAGAGTAGAGAAAATTCCAATGCAGCCACCGCCACAGTGAGAAGCACCAACATCAACAATGCCGATGCAACCACCCCCAAAAGCTCTGACCAACACTACGAGAGCTATCCCAACCCAAAGCCACCATATCTGTAACTGACAATCAGAATCCAAAACCAACTATCCCAGACCGCAGAAGATGATGAAAGAAATCATCCCAGATCAATAGTAGTCAATAGTTGTGGGAAGATAGGAAACAACTGGAGAAGAAACTCAAATCTACAATCATCCATCCGTCCCTTTAGTGCCAACATTCTTGAAGTCATTGGGTCTTTTAGCCTCCTATTTCTCTTCCTCCACATCGCCGCCTTTTTACTCCCCATCATCGATTGAATCATCCTTCCCTTAAGTCCCACCCCACAAATCACAGGACGATTAATAGATTCGAAGAAAGTAGAAACCTATGTTAGTTGCAACTTTTCACCTAAAAAGCGTGAATTAAGTGATGTTAAAAATTTAAAACCGAAAATGATAAACAATTAATTCAAAGAACAAAAGTTAGAAAAATATCACTAAAGTGTGCACAGTGGATTATACTGGTTCAGTCTTAACTTTCTGACCTACATCCAATCCCCAGAGCTTCTCTGATATTTTCACTATTGTTCCTAGATTATATGGGTTCTTGGCACCATAGTACAGAAGTAATCATCAACAGTAGGATTCATTCCCCCGTACAAGTTGTAATCCAACAACTACACTCAAAGTCCACTACCTTGAGACTTTAGAAAGATTGAAATCGTTTGTAAATGACTCTCTTACGAGTAGATATATAATGGCTGAAAAACAATGAATATCAGAAGATATTACAAGGAAAGTTATGAGTAATAAATAAGCAGAAGAATAGGCTTGGTTGATCGCTCAGTATTGAATTCTTTGTTATTTATAGTTGAACGTCATTAATGACCGTTATGAGCATTTAAACTTTTTGTTAGAGACAGATTGGAGTTATTAGAAGAATACAAGGTTCTGTCACTTTCACTTTACTGCAATAAATCTTCATACAACATCCCTTTGATCTGCTTTGAGATTGCTTAAGGTTTGGTCGCTTTTGTCTTCGCTGCAACAAAAGCTTTGATAGAATCCTTTGGTCTCGCTTTGAGATTGCTTCCGTGTGATCTATTTTCTGCTATGCATTTAATGCTCTAACACGGAAATTGTATTCGTGCTTTTGAAGTTAATCCGTGAATTACACATCTGAAACTTATACACAAACAAGATTAGTAGAATTGAGAAGTAGTATAAGTAGTAATCAAGTATAAATAGATGTTAATCACAATATTTGAACTCTTGGAAACATTGTGAAATGAAACAAGAACAATCACTCAAGTGTGATTCCAGAATCACTCGAGTGTCTATCCATCACTTGAGCGCTTTTATAATCCAACTCGAGTGTTGACGAACTTTGTCTCTGGTAGTGAAGTGTTGAAAGAATAGGTCACTTAAGTGATTGAAAACTTAACTCAAGTGTTGTTTGAAAATAACTTCAACTCTACCAGTGACTCGAGTGCTTCTACAAGTTTCCTCGTGCCACTCAAGTGAATCTATCATTCACTCGAGTGGACTCCAGATGAGAATCCAGCACTCTTGGTTCATCAACAAGTGACTTGTACTAAACTTGCAGGTTGATAGTCATCACTCGAGTGGCATCACAAGCACTCGAGTGAGACTAGTTATAACTTGCATAACCATCCCCAAGTAAACTCGCGAGTGCTCACCATCACTCGAGTGACAACATGCTCACTCGAGTGAACATCTCTACATTTTCAAAAAATGGGCGAGTGAGTTGCAAAATTACTGGAAGTTAAGGATCATCACTAGAGTGAGTTTCCTGCCACTCGAGTGATCATCTCAGATCACTTGAAGTGAGTATGCTTGTTGATTCAAATTTTAGTTCAAATATAGTTTTATCACTTGAGTGTCTTTAAAAAACAGAAATCGAGTAACTTAATCATTAAGTCCTCATTGTTTTTTAAGGTTTGTTAATTAAAAAAAAATTGAGAGTTAACATTCTCTTCCTTTTTTATGATAACAAAACTTGAACATGTTTGAAAGATTGTTTGAAAATTTTTGAAGATCACAAAGAAAGAATATATTTAGCAGAGATAGTATTTGGATAGATAACATTATCATTTTCTTTTTGAAGTGTAATTGTCCAACTCTTATGAGTGAAAGCAATGTATCTACTTTTTTTATGGTTTTTTTTTTTTGGGCATTTTTTTGTGGATTATCCAACCCACAACTTATAGGTTCCTTTGCATTTTGTTTGTGGCGACTTTTAATTCATCATGATAACAGATACGAAAGTGATGAATGATGCTTGAGCAATGATGATTTGTACTTCCATTGAAGCCTCCTTAAGGTTTAAGATACTAGTTTATGTCTTATTTAAGGCCATTTGTTGCTTTTACCTTATTCAAAAGAAAAAATTATACAAATGTCAGGCTTTTTAAAACATTTTTTGACCAAAAGCTTAGATGACTTGGTTTTTGAGACCACATTTGAGTTTGAGTGCTAATATGGAGGTAACAAATTTTCATCGATTGAATCAGTCTCTACGGCCAAGCGGCAACTATGGATATCTAGAATTTAAGTCTCAACCCAATAGTAGGTTCGGTTCTCGCATTGTTTTAAGACTTTGAAATAGAGTAGTAATAAATGATGAGCGACTTCTAAGAAACCTAGAATTTAAATTTTTCATCTTTCATATGAGGAGTATGTAATCCTAATTTTTTTGGAAAAGCAAACAGAGAGAAAGCAAGTTTTATAAATAAGATCACTAGGATGGAAATAGGTTATGTCCTTATCAGAGGTCAATAGCTTCGCCAACTTCAAGTCTAGGCCTAACCTAATTTATTTAGTAAATAGGTCAAGTCCAAACATGTTTAGGTAAATAGGCTTAGATCTATTTTCATAAAACCTAATCTACAAGCCTATGTCTTGCCTATTTTTTTTTAAATTTCTTTATTATATATAATATAATTTAAATAAATTTTATAAATGGAAAAATCCTTATTAAATTTAGTAGAAATACAAGCCTACACTTTTAAGAAATTCCTAATGAAGCCACGAGGCCATGTTAGGGATTTCTGAAAGTTTTTTTTTTTTTTTTATATAAAAAAGTTTTGGAGGGGTTCGACATCGGTCCCCCACCAATGCCGGACACGGCCGGGCTCTATGAGCACTTACTGGGGACTTACGAGATCGCCTACCAAAGGAGTCCCAACGACGGCAGAGGGGATCGAACCCACGACCATTTAGGCCTAGTCCTAGATCCCTTACCATCTATGCCAACTCTCATTGGCATTTACGAAAGTTGTTAAAAAAACCAAAAAGTCTTTCTTTTTTTCCTTTGTTTTTTGGGCCTAGAAGTAATAGATCTTTATTAATATAAACCAAACATCAACAAACAAGTCCAAGATAAAATACAACACATATAAAAGGCCTTAAACCCTAAGCCTAAATAACACCATAGCTACAAGCCCTAACCCAGGCTTAAATATAGGGGCTATTTGTGCTACAAAGCAAGCTTATTAAAACCGGACCCGTCGAAGAACTGGTCTGAGCACCTGGTTAAGGGTCATGTGTTCGACCGAGCTAAACCGGAGTCGACCTGAGAAAATAAAGATTTCAAGTTATTAATATAAAATTATAAAAAAAATAATTTTCTTTGCTAATAAAAATATAATTTATTAACTAATAAAAGTAATATATATATATATATATATATATATATATATGTATGTATGTATGTATGTATATATAATATTTATTTAATTCTATTTTCTAAGAGCACATCAAAGTCATATCTTGTAAAAGATTTGGTGGTGCTTATAATTAATGGAAATCACCCCCAAAAAATTTCAAAAAAATTGAATAGACGTGTGCAATCTACTTTTGTCCTTCTTCTCTCGCTTCTCATTTAATTAATCTCCTGCAATTCACATCTTTTGATGAGACGAGGCATGTGAAGTCCAACTCTAATTTATCACTTATCTCCTTCACTACCCCTTCACGCCATTTATCTCCTTCATCTTCACCACCACCAAAACCCATGCTCTATAACCACCCTTTATCTTCTCTTTCCCAATGGCTCCTTCCAACTCTAACCACACCAATGGCGAATCATACAAGCTTAAGCAACCACATGCAGGGCAAGGGCAAGAGGACGAAGAAAGCTTCATCTCTACAAGTCATCTTCAAGCTCGGAGTCTTTGACGCCCCATCAGAGCTGGTGAGAAAGCAAGGCAAAGGACATCGCCGCCTATCCTCATCTTCCCATCTCTCTTTCTCTCTTTTATTTCACTGTGAGCATTTTCAAAATCGCAAAAAAAAAAAAAAAAAAAAAAAATCGGTTTTCGGTCCAAACCGGCTGGTCCTGGTCCCGGTTTGATAACCACTGCCGCAAAGAACCACTTGTAATTGTGCCGAAAATATGGGGTTCAAAGAACCATCTAGTTGGTCACATCCCTTTTGATCTACTATCTACTACCAAAAGAGTAGAGAAAATTCCCATGCAGCCACCGCCACAGAGTGAGAAGCACCAACATCAACAATGCCGATGCAACCACCCCCAAAAAATATGATCAACAGTATCAAAGCTATCCCAACCCAAAGCCACCATATCTATGACTGACAACCAAAAACCAAAACCAACTATCCCAGACCACAGAAGATGATGAAAGAAATCACCCTAGGTCAATAGTAGTGAGAAGATAAGAAACAACTGGAGAAGAAACTTTAGATCTGCAATCATCCATCCACCCCTTTAGTGCCAACATTCTTGAAGTCATTGGGTTCTTTAGCCTTCAATTCCTCTTCCTCCACATCATCGCCTTTTTACTCCCCATCATCAATTGGATCACCCTTCCCTTAAGCCCCACCCCACAAATCATAGCGACCATTAACAGATTCAAAGAAAGTAGATACCTATGTTAGTTGCAACATTTTATCCAAGAGGAGATGAATTGGGTGATATTAAAAATTTAAAACAGATGATAAACAATTAATTCAAAGAACAAAAGTTAGAAAAATATCATTGAAGTGTGCATAACGGATTATACTAGTTCGGTGTTAACTTTCTAACATACATCCAGTCCCCAAAGCCTCTCTAATATTTGTTCCAAGATTACACAAGTTCTTGGAACCACAGTATAGAAGTAATCATCAACAGTAGGACTCACTCCCCCTATACAAATTGTAATCAAATAACCAGACTCAAGGTCTTACTACCTTGAAACTTTACAAAGATTGAAATCTTCTGTAAATAACTCTCTCACAAAGTAGATATATAATTACTGAAGGACAATGAATATAAGAAGATATTACAAGGAAAGTACATGAGCAATAAATGAGCATATTGAACGCCATTAATGACTGTTATGAGCATTCAAACTTTTTGTTAGAGACAAATTGGAGTTATTCGAAGAATACAAGGTTCTCGTTGCTTTTTCTTTACTGCAATAAATCTTCATATGACATCCCTTTAGTTTGCTCTAAGATTTCATAAGGTTCAGTCTCTTTCATCTTCGTTGCAACCAAAAGCTTTGACAGAATCCTTTGGTTTGCTCTAAGATTGCTTCCATGTGCTCTGTTTTCTACTACGCGGTTAATGCTTTGACATAGGAAATTGTTTTTGTGCTTTTGAAGTTAACCCATGAATTTAAACATCTAAAACTTATACACAAACAAGATTAGTAGCACTGAGAAGTAGTATAAGTAATAATCAAGTATAAACAAATGTTAATCAAAATATTTGAATTTTCGGAGACGTTGTGAAATGAAACAAGAACAGTCACTCAAGTGTGATTCTGGAATCACTTGAGTGTGTATCCATCACTTGAGCACTTTTGTAATCCAACTTGAGTGTTGATGAACTTTGTCTCTCGGTAGTGAAGTGTTGAAAGAATAGTTCACTCGAGTGATTGAAAACTCAAGTGTCATTTGAAAATAACTTCAACTTCAAGTACTTCTACAAGTTGCCTTGTATCACTCGAGTGAATCCGTGGTCCAGCACTCTTGGTGCATCAGTGAGTGACTTGCACTAAACTCGCAAGTTGGTGATCATCACTCGAGTGGCATCACAAGCACTCGAGTGAGACTAGTTAAAACTTGCATGACCATCACGAGTGACATGTTGTTAACTTGTGAGTGCTCACCATCACTCAAGTGAAAACATGCTCACTCGAGTGAACATCTCTACTCTTTCATAAAATGGGCGAGTGACTTGTAAAATTACTAGAAGTTAAGGATCATCACCCGAGTGAATTTCCTACCACTCAAGTGATCATCTCAGATCACATGAAGTGAGTATGCTTGTTGATTCAAGTTTTTGTTCAAATATAGTTTTATTACTCGAGTATCTTGAAACACAAGACTCGAGTGACTTAATCATCAAATCCACATTTGTTTTCAAGGTTTTTTATCAACAAAACATAATCCGAGAACTAACATTTTCTTCCTTTTTGATGATAACAAAACTTGAGCGTGTTTGAAAGATTGTTTGAAAATTTTTGTAGATCACAAAAAGAGAATATATTTAGCACAAATAGTATTTTCATAGATAACATTATCATTGATGAACATTAAGTTGCACAAGTTACAGAAGTAGTCTAGGAAATACAAATAAAATAAGAAACACGATACAATCAAAACATTAAACAAACTATCAGACAATCAGACACCACTCTTCTTCCCCTTTGTCATTAAGGAAAAGGGTAGAAAAGGTGATATCTGAGTGTGGACGAGGAAAGACCTAGAGAGTAACAGGTAGTGGTGTATAGACAACCATGGCGGTAAAGGGCTCAAAGCTTAGGGAAGTGGTAGCAGAGGAGGAGGAAAAAGTGGAGTGAGAGGTATAGTAAGGTTTTAGGGTAGGCTTTAGGTCAACAAAACTAGAAATGAAGAACCGGCTAAACCCAAGAGGGGGGTGAATTGGGTGAAGATTAAAAACTTGAAACTTTGAAAATCTTTTCGCGTCTTTTAAATCAACAGTTAGATATTCAAATAAACATATACTAGAAATATAAGAGATAAGGGAAGAGAATATGCAAACTGTGATTTATACTGGTTCAGCTGAATCCTTGACCTAAGTCCAGTCCCCAAGCTCCAATTGAGATTTTTCAATCCACTATCCTCTTGTTTAACCAGGCACAAGAAAAGCTTTTACAATCCCACAAGTTTGCCCAGACACATGTGAAGCCGAATCTCTCACTAAGATACTCCCCCTTACACACTGTAAGGATACAACCGATTTCCCACTCAAGATCACTCAATCTTGAGTAACTCTCAGATAAAATATTACAATGAATCTTCTCTCTTAGAAGTGAATATGATTAACACTGAAGTACATAATCGTTCATCTCACTCTCTACTGTAAACTATATGAATATTGAGAAACAAAGAGTGTATGAGTTATTGACATATCAACGGTAAAGTAGTAACATCATTTCATTGGCTTCATCGAATCATTCATCAATCGTCACTTCTTCCAGTTTGAAGACTTCACAATTTATAGGTTATTGTGTTTCGACCGTTGTGAGCATTCGACTGTTGGAGATTAGTTGGAAGTAGTCGTTGAAGCTTTTGTTGCTTTTTGCCCATTGAGCTCTAATCCAACTTTAATCGTTGACTTCGTTAATGTTGCGTCTTCAGTATTGTATTTATGGCCGTTGTAAAGATTCAAGCTTTTTGTTGGAATGTTCAAACAATCCGTTAGATTTTGCAGTCATGACATTCTTCATTCTTTTTATTTTGCCCGTTGTGAAATAGCATTTAATATGTAGGCGGAATATCAGAGGAAGCTTTACATTGATCAGAGTATTGGTTACAGAGATTATCACCGGTTTCGGCAACTGCATTTAATGCTTCTGACAAGTAATTTGCTTTATGTGAATTTGTGGTTAATCCATGATAAATATATCTGAAACTCATTAGTAAACTTATTAAACGCAATTAGAAGTAGTAATGAGTAATAGTATGCAGAAATGAATTCACATAGAATGATTTAAGATTTATGAAGTCGGAGATTTCAAAGTAGGGGTGACCTTGCTCGAGCATGATTAAGCTGTATGCTCGGGCATAAGACGTGAAAGAGTATTTTGAGAGAACGAGTCACCCAGTGCTTGAGCAAGAAACCAAGTCTGCTCGGGCAAGCTTCTTTTGAAAATCAATTACTAATGTTGATGCTCGGGCAACGATCAGAGGTATGCTCGGGCAAGCATCATAGGAAACTAATGAAAATTCATTTGCATCGCTTGTGCTCGAGCAGGCTATAAGGGCATGCTCGGGCAGACGTCAAACCAAGGCAAAGGAGATGATGTTTCAACGACGCTGCTCGGCAAGCTTTTTCTCTTGCTCGAGCATGACTCTTCATTTCGTAATCACTTGGTTTTGTACAATGGTGCTTGAGCATGCTGAAATTCCTGCGTGAGCAAGACTCCAATTTGTACTATGCCATTATCTCGATGATGCTCGGGCAAGTCGACGAACGTGCTCGAGCAAGACTATTTAACTTCTGTGTTTTTGCTTCTAGCCCGATGATGCTCGGGCATCACAAATACTCTACTTGAGTAGGCTGCCTTTGAGTGTCAGGCTGCTGGCTACTATGAACTTGTGCAAGTATCAAACTCCATTGACTTTCAAAACGCAATAGTGTTGGCAGTACAAGAGTCAATTTCAGTTAGTGTAATGTCTTCGATATAGCTCTAAATTTGGCAAATCACCCATGATAGAAAGCTCTTTAAGTCTTCTGTCCAATACAAGAAGAATTAGCTCTAAACTCATTGTTTTTCGTCCATTATCATCAGATGAATGGAGGTTGTTCTTGACCAGCGTTTTTGCAACATCCTGAACTGATTGTGAACTTCAAAACATCATATCTCCTTCAATTGATCTTTTTTTTCATGATCTTGATGTTTTTGGAAAGATGTGTGAGTCTAGTTTCCAATGGCATCATTTTCATCGCATTTGGATTTGTATTTTGTGAGATATGCTCAAAATACTGAAGCTGTGTCTGCATTATGATGTTGATTTTTGTTGCAACTTGAAAAAAACATAGCTCTCTCATCTAAACTCCTTTGGGATTGAATCTTATATCAAAATGACACATTAGGAGTCTAGTTTCATACATAATTAGTTTCACCTCAATCAGACTTCTGGTTTGAGAGATATCATTAAATTACCGAGGTCACCTGAAACAGAGCTGAACAGAGTAGCTGAAACACGTTGTTGCTTGAGCATGACACTGTTTATGCGAGAATAAGAGCTGGAACTGCTGAAAAACGTTGTTGCTCGAGCATGGCATTTTTTGTTCTCGAGCATGACACTGTTTATGCGAGAATAGGAGCTGGAAATGTACCGTGCTCTAGTATAACATTGTTGTGCTCGAGCATGACTTCAGGAATGTAATTGTAGTTTATTTTAACTCCGAATTGAGCCAATTCAACTTCCACTTGATCATGGACACTTCTAGAATCAATCTAAGAACTTGTATAATGATTTTCTCATTCCATTAAGCAAGTTCTTCTTTCTTTTATATTTTCTCTTGATCATTCCCAAAATATTTTGATAACTTCTTGCTTCCTTGGACATTCTTTGCAATTTCTTCTTTCCGTAACCTCTTATCTCCTTCTTGATTAATCTCTATAATTCTACTTGGACTAATCTACATTAAATATATAGTAGTTAGTCAATGTAGGAGATAGATATAATATACAAGCTTTTTGCTCTTAATAATAACATCTATATAAGACATCATCAAAACTATCCAACACTAGAGGGGGAGACGTGAATACGAGTAATGGAGGAGGGAGGAATAGAGGAAGGGACTGGGCCCTCAGAGATTGGCAAATCATTCACAAGATCAAAGATGGGAGTGGTGGTGGACTCGGGGATGATGGTGGGAATGGGCTTAGAGACTGGAGGTGTATCAGTGCGTACAGAAGACTATGGGTCATAGGAGAGGAAGGCTCAAGAAAGAAGAATCCCATAATACTCATATCCTTCATGATCTTCTTGATCCTCCTAGTATGCTTGTCCTATTGTTCGAAGAGGACCTATAAATTATGGTTGATTTGCTGAACCAAGGTCCTCATCTTCTTCTCCAGTGAGTTAACCAATGACTCGTTGGAGGCCTCGATTCTACAAAGAAATGTCTCATTTGCCTTTTGAAGAAACTAATTGGATTGAAGAATATTTCAGGGTATTGACAGGTACTAAAAAGATACTTCAATATACTGACTGTACTGAAAAAATACTTTATGATCTTGAAAAAAATATTTTAGGGTAATGACTTATACTAAAAAAATACTTTAAAATACTAAATGGTACGAAAACATACTTCATGATCATAAGAAATTATTTTATGATCTTGAAAAAATATTTTAGGGCATTAATTGGTACTAAAAAAATACTTTAGGATACTTGACTAGTCTTGAAAAAATACTTCATGATCTTGAAAAATTATTCTATGATTTTGAAAAAACTATTTCGGGTAATGACCCAGGTATTAAAACGATAGTTGAGGATAAAAAAAAAAATTCATGATCTTGAAAAATTATTTTAGGATCTTGAAAAAATATTTCAAAAAGTACTAACCTGATGTAAAAGAATACTTGAGAATGGTGAATGCTATTTTTCTATAATAAAAAAAAGTGACCAATGTGTATTTTACACCAAAGCAGTGTAGTATGACAGAAAAAAAGGGCAGCGGAGCATAAGGGAAACGGAGGAAAGCCGCGTCCAAACTGACGAAGGCAAGAAAGATGGGGTGTGGGGAATTTTTTTTTTTTTTTTTTTGGGTTAAAATAATCATTTAAATATAATAATGTGAGGCCATGACGGAAGTTTAACCCTCTAATTGGAAATCCCCCCCCCCCCAAAAAAAGTTCATAAATATTTTTGCACTCAAAAAAATTTATGGTGCTGGGTACTCATTTGACAAAAAATTATAGGTATTTTTGTCCCTTAGCCCTATAAATTTTCAAGATAAAATGAATTAAAGTATAATATTTATCACCAAATCAAATCCCTATTAGCAAATTCTTATATGGACATCGGAGGTGTACGTTACCTCCGATTTAGGACATAGCTAGGAGTGCGTATATATACATGTATACAAGGGCACAATTTTATCTTGTCTTTGGCTTTCTCAATAAGCGTGTCTGCTTCGTAGGTGGGGATGGACACTTGACCCTTGACCATCCTTACACGGGAAGCACATAAGGTGTTTGTACCTTATGTGCTTCTTATAGAGGGACAAGCACATTTTATTTTATGTTTTTACAAATTTTATTTATTTAAATTAAATTATATGTTAGTATCTGGATTTTTTTTTTTTTATACTCGGTATTTCAAATTAATTAGTTTCCAGTTCTACATACGAAATATTTGTCATGTAACACCAAAGATTCTAAAAATTAATTAATTTGAGATATTTGGTGCAAAAACAATTTCAAAACTAACATATAATTTAGTCTAAATAAATAAAATTTATATAAAATAAAATAAAATGTGTAGAGGACAAGCACATAAGAAGCATGTTAGGACAAGGATTTAATGTGAACCCCCTTACATGTTACCCCAGAGTTTAGGATAGCAATCTTCCTCGCCATTTGGATACGTGTAAACAAATTAATTAGTGTTTAGTAAGTTCTTAAATCGTAGTTTCAAAAAACTTTTTTTCTGTTAATCAAGCCTTGTAAATCATAAAAACTATTTTCTAAAAACTAATTCAAATTAATCCCTTTGCTTCTATTTTTATGAGGCCAATTAGTATTATGATTTATTGCTCAATGCTAAAGGATATATGTATATACATTAAATAATTTTGTATTAAAGGATACATTAAATAATTTTGTACTAAGTATATAATAAAATTTTATTATACTTACTTGATTTTCTACATTGATATTAATTTATATTTACATAAGCACATCTAAAAATAAATCTCACATTGTTTACCATCATTCTAAATTTTCTCCATCTAATTTTGATCCTATAACCTTGCACAAGTTCTTATTTTAATCCCTGAATTTTATAAAAAGTCGTTTTGATCTTCACAACCAATATCGCTAGTTTCATTTATAAAATTGCCGACAATGAAGTTTTTAATAACAATAATTAGCGCAAAAAATTATCATCGGAGAGAAACAGGGTTAGGCTTAGAGGATTGAAAAAACAATTTAAAAAATAGGTAAAGTATTATCGAACACCCTAATATCATTGCTCAGTTGCATCCAACATTTTACTATTATTTATAGTATATCTAACACCCTAAATCCTAATATTATTTTTCTAGGACTCTCAGTACCTTAATCTTATTTCTAGTACATTCAATGCCCTAAACCATAATTAAAATAAGGGTGTTGGATATAACAAAAAAATAAGATCGGGGTGATAAGACACTAGGAAAATAACATTTTAAGTGCCAAATGCACCATTAATAACATCAGAATGCTGGATGCTATAGGAAAATAATATCAGAGTGTTGGATGTTACTTTACCTTAATTAAATTAATAGATCAAATTAAAACCATTAGTATAATTAGATGAGAAAATATGCACTTTTACCTTCTGTATTCAATCCATTTTTAAGAACATGAGATTTAGCCAAAGGGGGATAGAAACCATATCAGGAATTTATTTCATGATTAAAATATCTTATACCTAAATATAATACCTAATCTTCACACACTTTTACAGGTAGAAGCCAGACGAACTATAGACCGTCCATATATATTCTCCCCAACTCTTTCTCTAAGGAAAGTGATAAAGGGCACATGTTGGTTGGATCTTACTATGCAGTCCCGCTTAACTGCTGAACCTTGGATGTGCTTTCAAAGATCTTATCTGCATTTCCAACCTCAAAGCCATCCCTTCTATGATACTCTTTTACCTGTTCAAGTCAAACAAGCAAGCAAGCATTAAATATATTATCTCTAGCCAGGTCTTTAGCTGATAAAAAATTAAAAGAATAAAAATAGCATGACTAAATTGCATCGACACGAGTTGAAAGCATATTCAGAAACTGAAAGTTCAGTTATAAACATTAGAAGCAAGGTTATCAATTAGATGAAACCTCTTTTTTTCTTTAATTTTTTATGTTAATTGAGTTATAAAATTCAGAAGTTCAGTTGCAAATCATAAACTATGAAATTGAAAATCACAAAAACTCGGTTACTTGCAACTAAGCTTCTGATCTTTACAATTGAGTTCTCTGTTTTATCAGCTATGCTTTCAATTTAAAAGTCATTATATTTATGACCAAGAATTGGCATTTCGGTCCAGCCACTTTTTTCTTTTGATCAGCCAAGGACTTCGGTCCTTCTCAGGTCTAAAGCTAGATTTTCCCCGGGATTAGCCTACATCATATGGGAATATTAAAACTGTTTTGAAAGAATAGTAACTGAATGATTGATTTTAGGGCATTTCACGATTCCAGCATTTGAACCCTCCACACAATGGTCCAGTTAACAATGTCTGATCATGGAGACCAACTTTGCTAGTTCTAGTCCTTAATCTAGGAGCTACATAACTAATTTGCAGAGATTAAGGAAATTAGTTAAATTAGTTATTGAAAAACATGTGTTGGTTTCCCTAAAATACCTATCATTTGCATTGGACCTACCTTTTGATATAACACCCTTAATATATGCAATCAATAGAGATGGTTTGAGGGAAAAAAATTATAAATTTGGAAGACAAAGAGGATTAAAGTCTTATACATTTAGGACTAAAGTAAACTCCCTAATTGGCTCCTTTCGGATAGGAGGAAGTACAAATATATCTATATGACACAGCATCAATAAACAGTAATTGCATTATACAGAAACAAAATTCAACCATTCTAACTTTTATGTAATATATTCATTCAAGTCATCATAGTCAACAATTGATCTCCATCCAGGAGCTTGATTGAACTTTCAGATTATAATGCCAAGAGCCTGTGGCTCAATTTTTTTTGGGGGGAGGGGAACTTTCAGATTATAATGGCAAGGGCCTGTGGCTCAATTTTTTTGTGGGGGGGGGGGGGGGGTTGGGTCTCCATTAACTATGGGGACGAGGGTTAGGTTAGGGATAAAACTTTTAAAAAACTTTCAGATTATAAAAGCTTATGTGGAGTATGAACCCAGAAATTCAGATTCAGTGGGAAAGAATGATGTTTACCTCTGAGTCAGGCAAATCTCTATACTGAGGCAGTACGAGGCGCTCGCGAACTCAATGTAAGAGCGGGGAACAGAGTTGTTTATACCATCAGAGAATTGGAAATCAGTTGAATCTGCCACAGTTGAGCTTTGCAGGAGAAGACCATCAGGGCTCACTGGTGATTGAACAAAATATCAAGTCATATGATATGATCCTTCTTAGCAATGAAGAATAACTAAAATGATCTTCTTTGAATTTAGTTACTGATAATGATAGAACAGCAGTTTGGTTGACCCAAAGAAAAAAGTTGCAAAACCAAACAACTTCATGGAACTTCAGGGGGAAAAAACCAGAGGATCCATATCCAGGTTTAATATACTTTTTTCTTTTAGGCCCTGTTTACTATGAAGGGAAAGGAGGAAAAATTTTAATAAGTTCGATTTATAAAATTGGAGAACTAGGGTTAAAACTTTTAATTAAAATTTCTTGCTCTTTAATCTTATATGTTCTCTTCATTAAAATTTTAGAACCCCACTTCTCCTTTTTTTTTAAATTGAATTCATTGAAATTTTCCCTACCCTCCCCTTCATTTCCCTCATACCAAAACAAACCCTTAATCCTATTATCCGTTTCTATTTCATTCCAGTCTACATAAGAGTGACATCGTTCAAGAAAAAGATTTTTTCCTCACATTTAGTCAAGACTAAGATTTATTCTATTATAGCAAGGCACAAAAATACCAATTTTATCCAAAAAATAAACCAGGATCAAACTGTCAAGGGGTAGCTAAATAAAAGAAAAGTTAACACTTTTTCACCCTTGTTTTTAATTTCAATAGAAACCAGACCATATAGTCTGGCAATGTATAATAAATACTTAAATGATTGGCATAATCTAGGAGACTTCAGTATACCCAAGTAACAGATTGAGGTACATACCTTTCAGAACTCCTCCTTCAGAATTCAATTTGATATTGTTATCCTCAATAAACTGATTCAGATTCTTTATACTTCTCAATTGTGACTTCAGTCGATGAGTGGAAATAGTAACATGGTTCAGGGCATATCCATTAACTAAGGTCCATGCAGCATACTCACTTTCGCTGTGTATACAAACCATAACACAATTAGAACAAGAGATAAGGATACCAAAAAAGGCACAAGTTCAATTACTATAAAAAAAATCCAAAGATATGCTCATCAATGGTAAATATGCGCATCAAAACAATATTGAAGAATGATTTAACATTGAAGTTGATATTCATTGTTCACATAACATTGTACATAGAGAAATATCAAATACCTTGCCAAAGTTTGAAACTCAGAATACAAGGGTTTGTCCCATACTAAAATTCCAAGAGAACTTGCTAAAGCAGCATACTTGTGTCCATTACCAGAAGTACTGGTGTATCTTCTGATTATTTCCTGAAAATCAATTCCGACATGAATAAACATACTTTAGCCATTGAAGTAAAAAGGATGGGCCATAGGTGCCATCTTACAAGCAAGTTCCAGCAAAGTGCAATTCTTCAGAAATATAACATAGCATATTGCAGATCTCAATGCAGCAAGTCATAATATATCTCAATTTTGAAAGATACTGAAGTGGTATAATAAAGTTCTTAGTAGTGTATCCAATCTTTGTTTCACCAAGCACACTGAACATGGTGCAGTTAGCCGCACAGAACACATAAGAACTCATGTCCTAAAAATTGCAGTAAGGATTTTATAATTACAAAGCTGCTTTAGCCACATGACTTTACGGGATACAGCGCCCTATCTCAGAGCCAGATCAGATCCACTGCAGTTACAAGAATAAGCACATATAGTAAGAGAAAGAGAAAAAGAAAGACTGGTTTACAAGGGGAGAAGTGGATCCTGTCCAGAGTGTTTTCTATCATTTTCTCTTCAAATGTATAACCATAGATAATCCAATTTGATCTCAAGACAGATTCCCACAAGCACAGCCATCAACTTGCTTAAGTCATGAAACACAAAATTTACAATTGAGATGGCTAAAACAATAACATCCCTAGCTTTTCAGCTCAAACCAAATAAAGAACCTGTTAAGAGTTTAACACAAATAACTCTGATTTCTTTTCAAGTGACACTCCCTCCAGTCCTTTTTATAAGTAAAATTCTCTCACTTGGATATGGTCCTTTTTATAATTAATTTTGTCTAAAAATGAAAATTTGTCTTTCCACTTTTACCCTCATTGAATACGCGCCTTCACAATAATTACTATCACACATGCACTGAGAACGAGGAAATTCCTCCATTTAGCATCTACCTACAATAAATTGTACTTATTTCACATTTTTTTCTAAATTACTCTTATTTCCACTCATTATCTCTCCAAATTAAATTTCCACTCATAATCTCTCCAAAGCCCTCTTAATGAATAAGGGTATAATTGGAAAAAAAAAAAATTGCATATATTACATACTTATTGATTTTAATTGAATTTAACTTCCATTTAATCTGCGTGAAAGTAGTAGTTGTTACTTATAAAAAGGACCAGAGGGAGTACATTGTAAGATGGAAAGAGTTCATATGTGAATCTTGTACCATCAAAGAGTGAATAATGAGCATGTTGCAACGGATAAGAAAATCTAATCAGCTGTTTGGCTTTTCCCAGAAAGAGAAAGAGGGAAAAGGCATGGCAGGAATAAACTACAAACAAGAAAGGATACCATACTTTCATTACTGCGGAAACTACAATGTGATACTGAAAGCATAAATGACAAATGGACAATAGTTGATGAATGTTCTCAGGAACAAACCTGAGCTTGTGGACTCATCTGGTCTACAAGTAACTCCGAAATGAAAACTCTAGGCAAAGGCCCGTACACACCACTGCCACTGCCAGGAAACGAGTTTCTAGGCGGAGAAAACCACAGTGCTTTTAACTTTTTAGCTGGAAACCTCAACTCCTCCTGAGGTGTATAGCCATAATCAAGAAAAAAACTAGCCATCGAGTCAATTCCATAGCCATTCACCTGCAATGTTCCAAATTTGCAAGGGCAAGGAGAAAAATCATCATTCATTTTCAAGGAAATTATTACATAATGCATAAACAAATTGGCAAATCCATATAGGCTGAGCCTACACATGAATGCCTCTTCAGTCTTTGAACCTAGTGGGGGATACCGGAGGAAGGCCTTCAAATCAAATCTAAACAAGCAAATATTGTGACCAATGTATAGTGGTTATACTTAGCTCACGGAGCTAACGAATTCAGATCCTCTGAAGTAACTAATTGTTGTTTATAGTACTAAGTAATATAGAGAGAGAGAGAGAGTGAAAAAAAAATTGGAATATGAGTAAATAATTAAAATGAGCTCCATAAACCCCATTTCTTTGAGTCAATGAGATACAGCATTACAATCCAAACCAGCAAAATACACAGTAAGTTAAACAAGTATAGTTGAGTCGTGGAGGCAAGTGGGTGAATTAATGCAGAAAATTACCCCAAATGTCCTAAATGCCAGATGGTCATAGCAGAGTTGACTCTTGTCAGCAGATTCAACAAGGTCCAAGATGGCCCTCGCTGTGGGGTTTCTACTCAAATACACTGATTCCATTCCTTCTAAAACGCTCCTGAAAAACGCTTCCCCTCCTGCAGATAAATCATACTTGAGAACTCAGAATCCAGAATGTTATCTCTATATATGACACAATTAAGAATTAAAAAAAAAAAAAAACTCGTATATTTTATTATCCAGAGCCCAGTAAGTACTTGAAGGTCAGAATCCTCCACATAATCAAGAGAAAAGCATTTCATTTTGCAAGGGGAAAAAAAAACCCCCTAAAAATTAAGCCGAGAAAGAACCTGAATCGATGATCTCTGGGGTTCATATTCTGACCCAGCACTCGAAGACATGCAGAGATATCGGTGTTGCTTGATTGAAACCGGAATTTCGAGAGAAGATGATTTCTGGAAGGAAACAAAACTCTGGGGCTTGAACGGTGAGAAGGAAAAGAAAGCGGAGGGCTTGCCGTGGCATCTAAGATGAGATAACATGGTGGAAATCCTCATTGGTTGCTGGAATTTGCTGTTTGGTTACTGAGAAAACTTTTACAAGCTATTCCAGGTAATAAATGTCTGTTTTTGCGTCTTGCGTGGCCATTATCTGTTTTGAAACTGCATGTTGCGTCCAACTTCTTCTTCACCGGTGACGAAGCCTTACGTGGCATCTTGGTTTGTCATTATCTTCTTAGGATTTAGCTGGACAAGTGATGCACCAGCTAATTTCATACTCAGATTGAATTCGAATTCTACCTTCTTAGGATTTTTGATAGTGACATTTGGTTAGTGTTAATCTTTACGATCAAACGAAGTAAACATGTGACAGTCGTGTATCTCAGCTTATAAAATTATAGTTTTGTTTTTTTTAAGTATGTATTAGTAAAACCTTGATTCAAATTAATTGGTTGCTTAAAAAAACAGATGCTATAAAAAATAGTTTTTATAATTTTATTGTTTTTCAAACATGTACTAGTAAAACCTTGATTTAAATTAATTAGTTGCTTAAAAAAAAACAAATGCTTGGGTAACCCAAAGGGTTTAAAAAATAGTTTATTTAACTCTTAATCGAGTCAATGTAATTTATTTCGGGTTTAAACTTCTCACGTTACATGAGAAGAAAAAGATTCCGTATATTGAAATAGTGAAAATATATATATATAAGGGAAAAACACTTCGTGTTGGAAGAGAAGTGTTTTCTCATGTCATGAGCATAAAAGGTGGGACCATATATATATAATTAGCATTATATATATATATATGGGTTCCACTATTTCATACGTGTGTATGAATTTCTTCTTCTCATGCAACATGAGAAGTTTAAAGGGAAAATTATAATAAATGACCTATGAAAAATAATATTTATTAATAAGGACCATAAAAAATGGTAATTATTTTGAAGGACCAGAAATTGAAATATTAAAATAAAAAAGACTAAATTGTCCTTGCCCCAATATAATCAAAATCTCGAATGGTTGATGGATAATGACAAACAGATAACAATTCAAATAATATCGCTCTTTTCAGATTGTATAAACTTGAAACTAACCCTAACTTTTCATATTCTATGAAATTAAGCTGCAGTTACTGCAAAATACAATAGTTGTTACTGCAGATGGACAGGTTACGGACTTACGGCAGTAACAAAGGGTCTCGTCAAACATATAATACCCGCCTCCATTCAACTGGAACGTAGGTCGGAGTTTTGTTTTGGGATTGGGAAAGAGTCATATCCTTTTGCCTACTCTGATTCAATTAGAAATCGGTGCATTGCATTTCTTCTTCCTTTCTATTAATTATATTATATAGTTTCAAAATAGTCTAAAAGATTGTCTATTCGATGTCTGTAATTAAAACAATTTGATCACACGGTTCATACCCTCGGTTACTGTAATGGTTCTCATTTAGTTAGAAAGAATATAGGAAATCTAGCTAAAGGTAAATTAGTCTTTTTTACCTCAAAATAATTACAGTTTTTGTGGTCCTTCTTAATAAATATTATTTTCTTAGGTCGACTATTTCATGTGTGGACGTGAGAATACACTTTCCTATAAATCCATTTTTTCCCTTTATTTAATTATACTTAGGTATTTTAGTGTCATTTTCCCTTTTATTTAACTCTTAATCGAGTTCATCTAATTTACTTAATTATAATTATTAGTGCTTATATTCATACTCTATTTATTAAAGTTGATATGACACTAAATCATACATAAGTGGTTACAAAATATAAATTAAGAAATTATTTATTATCAATATAAAAGTAAAAAGGATTATTATGTTAATATCAACTACTAATATCGTTACTATAAAGTTAAAATCATTCTTGAAGTATATATAGTTTCCTTGAATTTTTAATTCGGTAATTGTATGTTTTGTGTCTTATTAAATCATTTAATTTGATAACTGGGTGAAGTTACAAGGTCTAAGGGTATTAAAAGAGTAAAATTAAAAAGATTTAATAAGAAGGAAAAACACAAAAGGTACCCCAAATGGTTTTCTCTTTCTGTATATTGTAAATATAGGGTTAAAAGCACTATTATTAAACCCAATCTGGATAGTTGGTTCAACCCGGAATCTGACGAACCAGTCAGTAAACGATCCGATATAAGCATTAACCTCTTTTTTTATTAAAAAAAAAAATCAATTTTTTTCTATTTTTTATAATTTTATATTAATAACTCAAATCTTCACTTTCACATTGGTTTAGCCCAGGTTCTCTAACCTAACCCACTAATTGGTGTAACTCATTGACACTTAACCCACTAATGTTTGACCTAGTACTCCAACCTATTCGAATTTAATAACCTTGTTAAAAAAACAAAACTCCTAAATTTTGTGTCAGTTGTATATCACCTCCTAATTTTTAAAGTTTAAATAAGGACCCTAGTATTTTATATTTTGACTATCAATTCTCCTGCGGTGAAAATTACCATTAAAGTTTCTAAATGTACTTTTAAATATCTTATACTTTTATATTTAAAAAATTCATGGTCAAATAAATAATTCAAATTTTTTTAAAGAAATTTATAATTTTAAGTATTATATTATTTTATATTTTTAAATGGACATGGTCAAATAAATATTTTAAATGCTTTTTTAAATATGTATTTTATTTTATTTTTCAATTTAAATATGTACTTTATAATTTTTAAGTATTTCATATTTTTCTCTATTTTGAAATTACATATTAATTTCCAAGTATTATTTTTTAAGAATTACATAAAATATAATTAAAAATATAAAACTTTTGACATGACAAAAATCAGTTAGCCTTGAAGATATTATTATTATTTTTGTTTTTTTTGATAATAAAGGCAAGCCGAGCTTGAAATGATAGGTTATGGGTTAGATTATGGAAATCTATCTCTCAATACAATAAATTAGAAAATAAACTAGTAGAAGCAGGATCATTTGGTCCTTCGTGAGCCATATGAAGACATCGCTGGTCCTTCAAAGCCTTAAAGATAATTTTGAGGATGTTAATAGTCAAAACACAAAATATAACATTCATTAATTTAAATTTTAAAAAATTAAAGAGACAATATAAAACTGATCTAAATATTCTTTAAAAACTAAAATACCCTCTACAATATAAAAGACCATCATTTCTGTTTTGCGTCTTGGCGTGGGTTATGTGCTAATGTCCACGTCTTTGATGTTTTGTCCAACTTCTACCATTTAGTTGATTGACAAGGGCATGATTTGAATTTCTCACCAAAGGCAAAATTAGCGAAACATATGCTCTGCTTACTGCCATTCTACACCGTTGACGCAGCCTTACGTGGCATCGCGGCTTGTCCCTATCCAAAAGGACATAGTATTTTGAAAAGTAATTGATAAAATAAAATGAGATTTAGTTTCTTTCATCATCTCTCATAATATCTAAATCACATCTATCTAATCAATATTCTTTTTGGTCCTAATTATAAGACAATATTTAGGAGTTGGTTTTTGGTCCTAATTATATGACAACATTCTAATTTTTGCCAATTTCTTCCTCAAATACCATATTTTATTCTCTCAAGTGTGTTTGATTTTTGGTGATTATATATGTGTGTGTGTGTGTGCGCAAATATACATACATATGTAAAAAGACACATATATATAGACACACACACACATATATATATATATATCACGATTGTGTGTATCTGTGTATATATGTAGGTGTATACAGGGGCGGATCTAGGAATTTAAGGGAGGGGCACCATTGTTGGGGGTTCGGCAGCAGCACCCCCGAAATTTTTTTTGCCGTAAAGTTTTAAATGCATTAAAAAATAAAACAATATAAAGGGAAAAGTAAAACTAAGTACTATTAAAAATAGTAAGTTTGGACACCATATATTTTAATAACAAAAGTATATTACAATAAAAACAATTATAATATCATCCTTCTAGGTCTTATTTTTTAGAATTCTATCATAATTGTCTCATTATCAATACTATCAAATACATCTTTTTCAAAATAAGACACATCTTTTTCAAAATAAGACACTAAGCAATATCTTCGTCTTTTCTCTAAGGAAGGAATAGAAGGGAAAAATGAAAAAGTATAATAATAATAAGAATAAGGGTCTTGAGCAAAAAAAAAAAAAAAAAAAAAAGAATAAGGGGATTTTTTTTATTTTTTTTTATTTTTTTGTAATTTTATCAAAAATTAAGGGGGGGCACGTCCCCCCCCCCCCCTTCTTCTCCTTGGCTCCGCGCCTTGGGTGTATAGTGTATACATATATGTATATTTGTGTGTATATGTGCGCCTGTCAATATATGTGTGTGTATACATATATGTATATGTTGTGTGTGTGCGCGCCTGTCAATATATGTGTGTGTCTATATATATATATTTGTGTGTGTGTATTCATATATGTGTGTGTAGATATATGTATGTAACTATGTATATGTGTGTGTGTCTATATCTATATGTATATACACATGGTATATATAGCAAAACCATTATTTCAATTAAAAAGTGTGTGGAAAAGAAAATTCTAAGTTGGAAAGGTATGCGGTAGGAGTTATTAATTCCCTTTTACTTATGTCATTTTAAATTTATATAAGGACATTTTAGGAAAATGAGTAAAATTAACTAATTTAACTTCTCTCCTTAATCTCCCCAAAATCGGTTAAATATATCCTATAATTAGGACCGGAGGGAGTATAATATTACTTTAACTTTTCTCTCACTTTTCCAATCAAGGGTCTAAATAAGGCTAATAAGAAAAAATGAAAAATAAGATAAGGAGAAGATCTCCTTCAGAATAAAATGTCATAATGTCATTAATATTTAAAAAAAATTAAATTAAATGTTCTTTTGCCGTCATTCACATCCAACCCAAACAAATAGGAAGAATTCGTACAGTTATCACATTTTTTTAAATCGAAGTACTCTTATTATATTCACATATGGTCGAATTCATTATCATATGTTTTTAAAAAATAACTTAAAAAGATGTTTAATATCAATTGAGATAGATAGTCGTGGCAAAGGTTATTAAAACCAAACTGGTAACTCGGTCATGTTATTGGGTCAAGAGGTCGATCGGAAATAACATGGAGTCAAACCAAAGTGAAAAGTAAAGATTCAGGATTATTAATATAAAATATAAATAAAATAAAAAATAGATTTAAAAAAATTAAATAAATAAATAAATTGGTTAATGGCCAGATGACCGGTTTGCCGCTTTCTAGGCCGAATCGACTAGTCTGGACCAGGTTTAATATCATTGATTCTTAAAAAAACAAAAAACAAAAACTTCTAGCACATCAGTTTTTATTCTTACACATTTTTAAGAACACTAATAAAATACTCTTTCCAGTTTTTAATATAAGAATTAGTTGATTATTTTTGGAAAAATCAAATATACTAAGGGTATTTTTGGCATGAGGGATTTGGATAGGATTTAAAAAAATTGGAAAAGTGAGATTATAAAATTTTAATAAAGAGAATTAAAAAAAAAAGAGTGAAAAATAAATTAAAAACATAACTTCTTTAACTCAAAAAACAAAACAAAAAATCCCCTCCTCACTCACTTTTCCTACCCTCCTCTCATACCAAACAAGTCATAAATAAACTACTTAATCATAATATATGTTGTACATCATTTCATTATATATCAGTTTATAAGTTAAACAAATTAGTTCAAGAAGAATGATAGATATAAATAATTTATTGTAACTTAATTATCTCCTTAATCTCTCCAAAAAAAAAGTCGTTGACTTTTATATTAAAGACCGAAGGTAGTAACTGTTATAATTTCTATTGAATGTCAATTTTTCTTGGAAAATGACAAAAAAAAAAATTGAAACTGTAAAATCTCAAATCAAAATTGCTATCAAGAATTGATAAAATAATGACAAAACTTGATAAATAATTCACAACTCATTTTATAAAAAATATATGAATTGGGATTTTACAATTTCAAAATTCTCTTTTTGTCATTCTTCCAATTTTTCTTTTTATGAAAAAAATTACAAAAGAAGTCATAATTTTCACTTTGGAATTAATGCTCTCAAATCTATGAGGTAACGTAAAGTTGTTTTTACTTTTTTCTCAACTTATTAAACTCAAATCGGTTTACCGACTAGTTTTGCGATCTACAACCTGGCTTGCTTGGTTCGTCAAAACTAGTAAACTAGTTTGGTCGAATATCAACCCTGGTTCACCTCTTTTTTTAGAATTTCATATTAATAACTCTAAAATCTTCAATTTCATATAGTTTGACTTTGGATTAGCTTCGGTTTGACTCGGTATAACACATTGCCCCTTAATCTAATATCTCGGCCGGTTCCCCTCTTTGGTACGGAATAAGGATTTGAACTTAAATGTTTATCTTCTTTATTTTCTTTTGACTCATGGATGTTAACCTAAACATTATCATCATTGCTAGGCCAAAGTAGTTATATGATGTCTTTGTCTTATCCTCCTAACTACAAAGATAACGTTCAAAAATACATAATCTATATAATTTAAATTTTTATCTCATTAATAAATCCAATTCCTTCCTAGGAAAAAATAAATAAATCCTATTCCTTCCCGCTCTAAAGGTAAGAGCCTTAAATATAAAATATCAATATATTTTGTTTTCTAAATTAGTCATGTTCATTGCATATTCTCCTTCCAAATCCTTAATATAATACATATTTAAATAATTGAATTTGATCCTAAATATAAAATATAATTTCTACTTTCTGAATTTTTGTATTTTAAAATAAATTTTGGAATAAGATAAAATTAATTTTAAAATTTTATTAAAACTTATTCATATGACTATTCCACTTGTTCATGAAGTGCAAGACACTTGGAAATGAGTAGTTGTTAAGAAATTAATTCGTCTTGTTTATAAGGCTATCTCACTTATTTATAGGACTATTCGATTTATTCATGATGTATAAAGCACTTAAAATTTTGATCTTCTTGAAAAATCGATTTGTTTTATTAATAAAAATATTTCACTTTTTCATGAAGTACACGACACTTGTTAATTGTGATCTAAAGTAGGTGAGGATAAAAGATTATTACATATATTTGTTCTTACATATGTTAAAAATAGGGCACTGTTATGTTTCTCTTGGGTGCTAGGGGTAGTGGGTTTGAACCCTCACTATGCTTTTTTGTCCGAATTTATTTTCCGACCAAAGCTCCGGCTAGCTGCTGGCCAAAGAATGCTGATTTTTTTTTTTTTTTACAAAAAAATAGGCAAGGCAATAATGTGATTTAATCATAAAAATTAATTTTATTTTGCCCCCGAAGTCCTGCACTAATGTTTTAGAATTTGTTTGAAGCTATTTGACATTAAATTGCTACAAAGGTCCTTTCCTAAAAATTTCACGATTTCTTAGGCACATCAAAAGAGGCTTTTTTTTCCCTTCAAAAAGTGAGATTGATTTGTTTCTTCCTGACTTTGACTGCTTACACTCCCATGTTTACTCTCCGCTGGTGAGAGCTCTTCTCCTTCCTTAAGTGAAGGTCTGTGAGGTTTTTCCTGTGTGAGCCTTCCCTGTCCTGTGTTCTTATTGAATCTGGGAAGCAAAAGTGAGGATCAAGGGGGGACCTTGGTCGGAAAAATTCTAATTAGTAAGAATCTTAATGTTCCAATTGTCATCTCTATGATTGATAAAGAAGGGGTGGCAGATAAGTGAGGAAGTTGAAATTCATGAGCTTGACCGGAAGCAACTTATATCAAGTTTCGTTTTTACAAAAAGGAAGATTACTCTAGAATACTTAGAGGTAGACCTTGGTCTATACAAGGTCACCTCCTAAATCTTCAGTTATGGGATGACTATATGATGCTTTTAGATGTAGAGTTTAGTAAGGAGCCTTTCTAGCTTCAGTTTCATAGTCTCCCGTTAGAGGCCTTTGAGAATCAGAATGCAAAGATATTGGGTGATGTGGTGGGGGAATCAATGATGTTTGAAAGCCCTATGGTTGACGGTAAAATGCCTCGTAGCTTCATCCGTGTAAGGACATTTCTCTATTTAGAAGCTCCCCTGATGTCTGGTTTTTGGGTACCAAGGAAAGGAAAGATACCTATTTGGGCTACTATTCGGTATGAGCGTCTTCAGATCTTTTGTTATTGGTGTTGGCGTTTGGATCATGATGATAAGAGCTGTAAGAGCTCTGACTCTCGGATCGGCGATGGGGGCGAAAACAAGTTTGGTGGCTGGTTGGGTACTCTTGGGGTGAGGACTTTTGAAGACATTGTCGAGGTTTGTAAGAAGGGGTGGCCAGAGGTTCCTGTACGGGGAAGAGACAATACTCTCACAATTTTCGATGAACGCCTACTCCGTCCAAAGAAGGATGCTCCAACCGGAAAGGCGGTATCTCGGTGGATTCCCGCTCGTCCGTACGGTGGTGGTATTCCGGTGGTTTCCTCTTCGACGAGGGCTTCTCCTTTGGAGCCGTTGGAGACACTTCCCAATCCTCATCGAAAGTAGATGGTCACGTGAAGAAAAGTGGGAAGGAGTGATAATTGAATATTTAATACACTTCTTTTTATCTCTTGATTAATAATTTAGGACTTTTTAGTTAATAAATAATGACTTTTATACTTATTTGGGCTTTGGGCCTTTGATTATATTTTAGCCATTTTTAATAATAAAATTTCAGTTTTACATTACTTCACTATTTTTACCATAACTCTTGAACCAAACATCGATTTGCCTCATTTTTGTTTCATATTTCAGATGATTCAAAGAGTTAAAATTGTTATGAAGAGATAAGGGGCAAATTTAGACAAGAGGGTGGTCAATTTTGGGGCCGAAGTCAGATGTATATTTCTGAATTTTTATTTGGGCTTGAATTTTGTAATTAAAGCCCAGTTTTATTTTATTTCTGAAAGTGGAGCTATATACCCAAGAGGGGGTGAATTGGGTATTTTAAAAAACTTCTAAAATCTGCTCTGTTTTAGATAACAAAAACAGAGATGAACAGAGTAGAAAGAAGAATAGCTGGACACAGAGAATTTATACTGGTTCGGTCTTAACAACTTGACCTACATCCAGTCCCCAGACTCTCTGGGTTTTTCACTATCACAAAGATTACACACTCTGTACTTAAAAAGTAGTTCTCTCTCTAGAACTCACTCCCCCTTACAAGTTGTAATCAATGAACTCCCAAATCACCAAGTCCCCTTGACTTGTGATTCTTTTCAATAAATGATTTACGATAAAAACTCTCTCTAAGAGTAGATGATAATAAAGACCTGAAGCTTATAATGTCAAAAGACGAGAATACAAGTGAAAACGAAAGGTAGTTAAGAAACTTGAATGCTTGTGCGTTTTCAGTTGTTGTAGTGGTTGAGAAGAATTGAATGCAGCTCTATTTATAGCTAGACAAAGATTAATAGACCGTTGCATTGATAATCGACCGTTGGAGATGATCCACGAAGTTGTGAGCTACTTAGGTCTTCTTCTTTTACGAAACTCACTTAGTCCAAATTTGGTTGGATGGTCGAGTTGACTCTCTCGCAAATTAATCCGTTGGAGAGGATGTTGCTTAATGTAGTAATCATTCTTTAATGCTTTGCAACCGTGTACATATGGATTAACCAGAAGGATGCAAGTTTCTGGGTTGAGCATTTAATGTTCTGACGTCACTTTTGCTTTTACTTTAAACCTTCTGTAAAACTTACTTGATCTGTCTGAAACTCACTAAAAAGATGATTAAATATATCCAGTACCAATAAGGAATAATCATGGAAAGCATTGAGATCAAACATGAAGGTATAGCAAAAACATTAGGTTTGAATTTCAAACTACGTCCAGAAACCTGGAGGTTTGTTCACAAACCTCGAGGTTTGCTCATTTAAGCTTGAACACGTTGTTACATTAAAAACCACAAACCTGGAGGTTCATCATTAAACCTGGAGGTTTATAATGTTCTAATCACGAAGGTTCCTTGGGTTTAGCTCAAACCTCGAGGTTTGTCTAGGAACCTCGAGGTTTCACGTTATGTGTGAAACCCAAAGAAAGATGCGATGAAACCAAACCTAGAGGTTTCTCAAGGAACCTCGAGGTTTTGAAATGAGTGCGGTTCATTTGCTCTCGGGTTGCCACAATACTCGAGGTTTTAGGAAATACTCGAGGTTTTGGCTAATCGACAAGGTTGTTTGTTTTGACCCAAAACACAAACACGGAGGTTTCTATGGAAACCTCGAGGTTTTCAATTCGTTGAAAAACATTAGCTCTTTCGGGAAGCCGAAACCTGAGGTTTCGATAATACTCGAGGTTTCACATATGATTTTAAAATCCTTAGTTTGGCGCCAAGGCATAACCTCGAGGTTTGGAAGTAAACCTCGAGGTTTCACAACTTGGTGTGAAACCGGGTTTTCTCTCGGAAGATCAAAACCTCGAGGTTTCTCAATAAACCTCGAGGTTTCACATATATTTGTGAAACCAAGTTTTCTTAAGTTAGAATGCACAACCTTGACACTTCCTCATAAGACCAAACCTCGAGGTTTTCCCGGAAACCTCGAGGTTTGCTCTCACTCAGGGTTTTCCAACATCTGAGAGCAAATCCTCATTCTTCGTTTACAATTGTTGGCAATCATCAAAATCTCTTCGAGAACCAACAATTTCTGTTTTGAGCTCAGCTGAGAGTGGGCTTGCATGCATGAATTTGGATGATTGTAGGGCCTCGCGTTTTTCTTCCACAACGTTGACCCGATTGGTGTCTTCTTCATTTCCAAAGGAGATTAATACTCCCTATTCGATCGTGGGCCCTCAGATTAGTGAAGTCAAGAATCGAGAAATAACTAAGGTCAGTAACATTAATTCTAACGAGTCTTATCTTTTATCCTCAGCCAACCCCCAACCATATCGAGTTGATTTTCCAAGTGATGAGGAGCCTAATTTAAAGTCCATTATTCCTTTTAATGGTTTGTCCCCTATCTCCGCAGTATCCGCTGGTTTAAAAGGAACTAGGATTAAGAGACATCATGAAGATGATCTCGATATGGAAAAATCAATCAAGTGTAGAAAGCTAGATTTTGAGTCACTTGGTCATTCGACCATTGATAAAGTTGCTTCGAGAAGAGACAAGAAGGAGCGTAAGAGAAATTTTAAGGCAGTTAAAAAATACCTTCGACAGTTTGGTAATGCTACAAGTTTGGGTGCATCTATTAATAGCCCTTCCCCTATTGAGATAGATTTTCCGAAGAGTTGGTTGTTTAGTGACAATAAGACGGATGTGGACTAGGGGTCTTCTTTTGTGAGTAACGCCGATGGTAGGATGGGACCAACCACCAGTTCGCCATGAATCTGTTGGCATGGAACTGTCAAGGTTTGGGGGTTGCCTTGATAGCCAGAAATTTGAAGGAAGGTGAGATGGAGACTAAACAGAAGGCAAGCTTTGTGAGGAAGGTGAGATGTAGATGTTGTTTCAATGAAGAATGGATAGTTAATCCGGTGGGAAGAAGTGGAGGCTTGGATTTATGGTGGTCTGATGGGATTACGGTTAATATTCTATTCTCATCATCTAATATTATTCAGACTAGTGTGATGTCTAATGTTATTTCTACTCCATCATATATCACCTTTATTTATGGCCCCACTGACGAAGATGAAAGAAGGTTATGCTAGCAAGAGGTTCGGAGAATTAGCAACAACATCATGGACTCTTGGTTATGTCTTGGGGATTTTAATATATCCTATCCTAATATGAGAAGTGTGGTGGTCAACCTAGAGTCTGGAGAAAGATTCTTAACTTTAATTGCTTTGTGGCTGACTGTGAGCTAGCGGATTTAGGATACAATTGCTCATGTTTTACCTGATATAATAATTGTGATAGCCCTTATACTATCCGCGAGCGTATTAGTAGGGCCTTGGGCAATTGGCATTTGAGAGAGTAGTTTCCTACTCTCCAGGTGTTTAACATAGTTCCAGCCGGTTCCGATCATCATCTTTTGTTTATCCAATGCCAATATAAGAATCATAAGAAAAATAGGGCTTTTCGCTTTGAATCTGCTTGGGCTTCTCATGGTCACTTCCTTGAGGTAATCAAAGGGAGTTGGCAGACCTTCTCTTATCAAGAAAACTTGGTTCTGGAAGCTTTCTTAAGTAATCTGAAGAGATGCAGGCATAATCTAATTACATGGAGAAAGAAAGAGTTCCCTAATAGTGCTAAGCTTATTGATCTTTTAAAGACCCAGTTGGCAGAGTTGACTCTAGGCGATCGTACCCCTAACACTTCTAGCAAGATTATTGAGGTAAAAGGTAAACTGGATAGATTATTGGAGTTAGAAGAACAATACTGGTGGCAGCGCTCTCATATTAATTGGTTAAAAGTTTGTGACAAAAATTCCTGTTTCTTTCACATCTCTACTATCAAAAGGAGGCAGAGGAATAGAATTTCTTGTATTAAAGATGATTTGGGCAACTGGTTAACAAAGAAGGATGCTATTTCTCATAATATTGCTAGCTTCTTTCAGGATCTTTTTGCTACCTCTGGTTCACACTCAATAGATGTTGTGTTGAGCTATATGGACCCCAAAAACTCTGAGGAAATGAATCAAAGTCTTATGTTACCTATTTCAAAAGAGGAGATTAAATTTGCAGCTTTTAGTCTTGGGAGTACAAAGGCGCCTGGACCTAATGGCTTCTCTAGTAAATTTTATCATTCTGCTTGGTCTGAAATTGGTGATTCTGTGTGTTCTATGGTTCATGATTTTTTGCAGCTCATTCTGTTCTAGATGGGATTAATATGACTTATATCACACTTATCCCTAAGATATTCATAAACCGGAACATGTTTCACATTTTCGCCCTATTAGCCTATGTAACTTTTCTTATAAAATTATTTCAAAAATCATAGCCAATAGGATGCAACCATTGCTTGATAATTGTGTTTGCTAAAATCAGGGTGCCTTTGTCCTTGGTCGCTACATTCACGATAATATCATTATTGCACATGAGGTTTACCATTATCTTCGCCGTAAGAAATCTGGGGGTAAATAGGAATTCTCTCTTAAGATGGACATGAGTAAGGTATATGACCATGTTGAGTGGGACTTCCTTGAGAACGTCCTGCTTCAATTTGCTTTTTGTGCTGAGCAGGTGACTCTTATTATGAAATGTGTGCGTTCGGTTAGCTTAAACATCTGTTTATCTGGGAAAAATGTGAAATCATTTACCCCTAATAGAGATATTCGCCAAGGAAACCCCCTCTCGCTAGAGCCGGGAAAACAGGCTGAGCCCGTCAGGCCAGCCTGTTTAAGCCCTGGCCCTTTAAGGGTCGGGCCTGAAAAATGGAGGTGCGAGGTGAAGTTTAGCCCTGTAGGGCCAAGGGCTTTTATGGGCCGACCTTGTAGGGCCGGGCCAACCCGTTGGGCCCTTAATTTTTTTTAATTGGAATAAGACATTAAGATTTAAGACCGAAGTTCTTTATATATTTAAAAAAAAATGGTTGAAGTCCACTAGTCCAGTCCACCACTTCGAGCAAGAACAAAAAAACAGTCCACCACCCTCAGTCCCTCATCAGTGAAGCAGCACATTGGGTCGTCGGGAACCTTAAAAAAACTTTTGGTATCCTCAGACCTCAGTGGAGTAGACTCGATCTCAAATTCTGACACACACAGACACAGTCCACAGCTCTTGCCTCTCATCCTCTCGGCTCTCACCATGACACCATCTCACACTCTCACCGACCACCATCAGTCCGTCACTGAATCTGTTCTCAGCTCTCCCCAAATCTCGATCTCAAGTTCTCAAGTCTCACCCACTCTCGATTCGTGAATTAGCATCCGCCGTCGAATCAACTCAGTCCCCCCACTCCGCCGTGAATCAACCTCAGTCTCCCCACTCTTACTCAAGGTGCCGAGTGCTGACGATCCCTCCCCACTCCGCCATGAATCAACCTTAGGTGCCGACAACCCTTCCCTTCTGGCCTTTCAATCTTGTCCACGAACTTCAAATCCAGAGTGTTCTCAGATTCTTTTCCGTTGAATGAGGTTCGAATGATGCATAGCATGATTTTTTTTTTAATTATTTGTAGTATTTTTTTCTCTGGTTCGAATGATGCATAGCACTGACAATCCTGGAAATACTTTGTTCTCTGGTTCTTTGAGCTTTCTCCTGAATAACAAACCTGGAAATAGTATGTTCTCTAGTTCTTTGAGCATTCTCTGGTTCTCTGGAAATATAATGTTAAACTAATGATTATGGACGAAGCGCATCAATTATTTTGTAGATCAATAGCTTTCAAATGTGACTTTGTAGTTCAAGTAATAAATTTCTAATTGCATTATGGAAATAGTATGTTTGTTTTTTTAAGCTACGAATTTATTACTTGAGTTGTGGCTATGTCGGAAGCCAGGAAGCTGGTTTATGGAAATACATTCATTTTTCTTTCATTGTTTTGGTTATGTCACTCTTGTTAAGGCTGTATGAAAGTTTGATTTGAGTATACTGTATTGTTGATCTTTGATGTAGCCTAATGTCTTCGTCACAAAAATTACAAGAGACTAATGAATCATTAGCTATGATAGCTAAGGGTAAGGCGTCTTCTCTTCAAGAGACTGATGAGTCAAAGCCTAAGAAGGCAAGACATTTGTCTTCTAATGTGTGGAGGTATTTTAGTAGAGTTGAAGTTGAAGGGGTACCTAAGGCACAGTGTAATGCTTGTCAAGGTTTATTTACAAGGGGTGCGGATAAAGGCACCTCACATCTAAATCTTCATATTAAGAATTGTCCTTCTAGAGATAAATTTCGAGATATTGGGGTGATGATGTTGGATAGAGAAGGAAAAATGAGGTCTAGAAAACTTGACCATTAGCGTATTAAGGAGATTATCACTTTATGCATAATTGAGCATGATCTTCCTTATTCATTTGTTGAATATAAATGGGTCAGAGAACTTCTAAGGACATTGAATCCTGATGTAAGGTGCGTTTCTAGAAAAACAATGACGACTTATGTGCAGAAATTCTTCTGCCAACAAAAGAATATTTTGAACCAAAAATTGAAGAACAGTATTGGTAGAATATGTTTGACTTCTGATTGTTGGACTTCTATGACTTCTGAAGGATATATATGTTTGACAGCTCATTTTGTTGATGAAAAGTGGACACTAAACAGTAAGATACTTGCCTTTTGTAGGATGGAGGCTCCATATTCTGGATATCATATGTCTAGGAAAGTGCATGATTGTTTGAAAGAATGGGGATTGATGATAAAATATTCTCAATTACTCTAGATAATGCATCTGCAAATGATAATTTGCAAGACTTATTGAAAGATAGGCTACTCATGCAAAACAACTTTAGCTTGGTTTGTAATGGAGAATTTTTTTTCATGTGAGTTGTTGTTCCCACATCCTCAATCTGATAGTTCAAGAGGGCTTAAAAGTAACAAGTTCTTCTTTGAATAAGATGAGAGAGAGTATTCGATATGTGAAGGCCTCTGAGGCAAGGATGAATCTTCTCAAGCATTGTGTTCAACAAGTTGGTGGCATTGACACTTCTATGGGCTTGCGATTAGATGTGGTTACTAGATGGAACTCCACTTATGCAATGCTTGAGAGTGGTCTTAAATATCATCGTGCTTTTGCAAAGATGGCTTTGGATGATACAAACTTCAAGTTTATTCTAACACAAGATGAGTGGAATAGAGCGAGGCAATGTGCAATTTCTTGAGGCCATTTGAGAAGATTACAAGGTTCATTTCTCGGGTCATCTTATCCAAAATCTAATTCTTATTTTATGCAAATATCAAAAATTGAGATGTTGCTTACCAAAAATATGGCAAGTCCTAACCCAGCGATTCAAGAGATGTCATTGAAAATGAAAGGGAAGTTTGATAAGTATTGGCATAATTATAGCGTCATTCTTGCAGTTGTAGTGGTTCTTGATCCTCGATGGAA
Organism: Acacia acuminata; assembly: GCA_019022655.1. Classification (NCBI taxonomy): domain Eukaryota; kingdom Viridiplantae; phylum Streptophyta; class Magnoliopsida; order Fabales; family Fabaceae; genus Acacia; species Acacia acuminata. The sequence goes on along the minus strand of JAFJYI010000153.1, from coordinate 280,675 downwards.
GTTCAATATTATACAATATTTCTATGAAAAGATTGACTATATAACTTGTGATGAGAAGGTCACCAATATAAGGAACAAGTTGAATTTCATTTTCAATGAATATTCAAATGTGGGGACATCTCTTCCAACTCTTGAATCAATTAACAGATCCTCAACATTGACAACCCAACATTCTTCTCAGATTTCAAGTGCTTGATCGCCTTTGACGATGCATTTGATGTATGTTTTAATTTCATTGTCAATTGAATTTGATGGGTGTTCAACTAGTATTTACTTGATTGTTTTGTAATGATGCAAGATTATCAAGATATTTATGCGAGTATGGATCATTCTTCCATGAACAAGTCTGAATTGGAAACTTATTTGGAAGAACCAATACTGAAGCCTGATAATTGGAAAGAGTTGGATGTCTTGAACTGGTGGAAGAACAATCAATAAAGATTTTCGATTCTTTCAAAGATGGCAACTGATATTCTAAGTGTTCCAATTACTACAATAGCTAGTGAATCGGCTTTTAGTATTGGTTCCCATGTTCTAACAAAATATAGAAGTTTCATTCTTCCATCTAATGTTCAAGCTCTTATTTGTACTCACAATTGGATGCATGGATTCACATACGATGGTAATTTATTAATTTATATATATTATATTTGTTATAGAGTTATTTATTTATTTAATAACTATACTCTAATTTTATGATTTGGTTTATTATTTGTTGCAGATAACGATTACGGATGTGTTCATGATGTGGGAGAAGAAATTCATGATATTCTTACTCATGAACCAGAACCTACTCATAGTGAAGCACAATATAATGTCATTGAAATTGATGATAGTGGCGAAGATGACGACAATGATATTGATAGTCTCCTTCTAATATCGCTTAGTGGTATGCTTTTTATGTTTTATGTAAGTTATTTGTGAATATAATTTGCTTTTGATTATGAATTCGTGACTGCTTATTTGTTGGATGATTGTGTTTTTTGGATATAAATGTTGACAACATTTATTTGATAAATTAGAACTTTAATTGTTGTAATTTACTAATTATATTTCTTTGAAAACACGAACGAAAAAAATTTAAAATTTGGAATAGTAATTTCCGGGCCCTCTGGGCCGGCCCTGGCCCTGGTGCTCTCGAGGAGGGCTTTGAAAAACAGGAGTTTTTCTTACTCCGTGCCCTGGAGGGCCGGCCCTGATTCCCAGCTCTACCTCTCACCATATATGTTCATTATTGTTGCTGAGGTACTTTCTATTATGATTAGTAAGAGCCAGAATGACAAACGGATTAAAGGTCTTAAAATTGAGTAATGGGTGTCCAGTTCTTACTCATAGTTTTTTTGCCGATGATGTCATCCTATGCATACATGCAAGTCATAGTAATTGCATTTATTTGGCTAATATTCTAGATTTGTACTGCACAACCTCAAGTCAGGTTCTTAATCTTGATAAATCTAGCATTTTCTTCTCCTATAATACTCCATCTGCAATGAGATGTATGGTAGGTGGCTTGTTGGGCATCCCAGTAACAGAGGATCCGGGAACATATTTTGGCATACCAAGCATTTGGGGAAAAACTAAGCACCAGGCTTTGGCTTACATCAAATAATGAGTAGCAACTAAAATCCAAAGATGGAGTCAATCCTTATTATCCTTTGTCGGTCGAGAAGTAATGATCAAAGCTGCAATCCAGGCAATCCCAATCTACCCGATGAATTGCTTCAGATCCCCCCTTAAGACTTGTAAGGAGATCAATAGCCTTATAGCTAACTTCTAGTAGGATAGCAATGCCTTTGGAGGCAATACTCATTGGAAAGCTTGGGACACTATGACCAGTAGTAAAAGTGCCAGTGGTATGGGATTTTGGGACCTATCGATTATGAATGATGCCCTCCTAGCTAAGATGGCATGGAGGCTTTGACTAAGGCCAAATGATCTATGGGCAAGGGTGCTAAAAAGTGTGTACTTCCCTAAGTAAGACTTCTTTAATGCGGAAATTGGCCATAAAGCTTCATGGTGTTGGTCTAGTATCTTAGATGGCAGAAATTTTCTCAAGAAAGATCTTAGGTGGGATATTGGAGATGGTACTGCTATCAGAATATAGGGTGACCCTTGGGTTCCAGGAGTTGCTTTACCGGAGCGACTTCGCACCACCAATGTCCCGATTATCTCAGAAGGTAGAGTCTGTGACCTGATAGTTGATGAGCAGTGGGATCTTACGCCTATCAACCATTACTTGTCTCCTGAAATCAAATATGCGATATATAAAATCTCTATCCCCACCAATGGGTTGAAAGACAAGTTGTTGTGGAGAAGTGCCAAGAATGGAGTGTATACGGTGAAACTGGGATACCACTGTCAAAAAGATTGGAAGTCTATTCAAGTAGATAAGGCAGGGTCATCGACTATCATCCACACGACATGCTGGAACTCAATTTGGAAGATCAAAGTGATCCCACGCATACAACAATTCATATGGCACCTCTTGAATAATTCAATTACTACTAATTACGCTCTGTATCGGCGTAGGAGATCCCCTGCCAGCCAATGCCTAATATGTGTAGATGTAGAGGAGACTTTTGAGCATGCATTTTTCCATTTCCCCTGGACTCCTTAGTTGTATTTGATTCGGCTGTTCACTAAGTGTTAGAGTTGATGCTTCCATAATCTCCAACTTTAATGCTTGGTGGATTTCGATGACAGGTTCGCCCCAACTGAGTAAGAATGATCTTTCTTTGATTTGCTGGCTTCTGTGGTTTATTTGGAAAGCTAGAAATGAAATAAACCACAAACAGCCGAACCCGAGTATTGTCATTGAATTGGCTAGGAAAAGTAATTTTGATTTTTTGGGCTAACTATGCTATAGGGATTAGGGATCCTTTTTCGTCAAGGGGCTGTGATAGTCCTGGCATTAAATGGTCCCCCTATTTTAGATAGCCGTAAAATTAATTGTGATAGAGCCTTTTCACCTAATGGGAATGATGCTGCTATTGGAGTAATTTGTCGCGATTTTGCACTGCTCTTTTGGATGGGGTTTTGTGGATAAAGTTAAGTCCATTTCTGCCTTTTATGACTGAAGCCTTAACTCTGAAAAGGGCCTTACTTCTAGCTGTGGATTGGGTCACGATAAAGTAATTTTTGAAACGGATTGCCTCTCTGCTCACCTGTGTTGAGGCCAAGTCACCAGACTTGTATGATTGGAGGTGTCGAAGTTTTATCCAGGATGTTATTTGTCTTCTATCTTCTAAGGTTGGATTCTCCTTATCCTTTACCCTGACTGTGTTGCAGATCTCCTTATAGCTAATGCTTATAAAGTGGTGCACCCTATTGGGTGGGTTTCACGACCAACACCTACTTTGCTGTCTTTACTAACTCTGGAGGCTCAGAAAACTAATGCTGGTGATGATAATCCTTTGCATTCCAGTTCTTCTTTGGATGGTAGCTAGTTGTTTGTTTTTCATTTTCTTAGTGTTTTTTCTTTTTTTGTTTTGTTTCTCTTGTATTTTTTTTGTTCCTGTTTTTTTCTGTTATGTTCGTTGTTTGCTTTCAATGTTGTATTTTCTTCTCTTTGTAATTGTTACTCTTTTGAAGTTTATTAATAGAATTTTCTTTAACCCAAAAAAAAAAAAAGTTGTTTCTTCCTATTTGGAATAGTGATAAGAAAAAAGAGCTTATGGTCAAATCTCACAATGAAGCTTCAGCTGCTTTATGATGTTCATGGTATATTTGGATTAGCGGTAGTAAAAATGACTTTTATTTCATCGACTTATGGAAATTCAAATTGGGATAGAAGTTCGATTGTATAATATGATTTATGTTTGTAATAAAAAAGTTTAATTTGATAAACTAAAACTTATTTAATGATATAATTGAAAAGCAGTCTTAGATACAAAATGAAAAAAAGGATATGACTTATGTTATTTATCTATTTTTAATAAAGCAGGGTGACCCTCATTATGTCTTTTTCTCCCTCACAAGTTCCTTTCTCTCCACAATAGTATTAGGCTTTTTCTCCTTACTTATTTGGATTAGCGGTGAAAGCTACTTTTCTAATATAATTTATAGTATACGAGATAAGTTTGTGAAAAAGTTTTTTCTCAACTTACATAAATGTATTTTTCCAATGTTAATTCAAACTTACCCAAAAGCAGCTATAAGGGACTTCAATGTTAGGAACCAAAAAGTGCTCATTCGCCTCTCTTGTAACCAAAAAAAAAAAAAAAAAAGGTTCGCATTTACAAAAACACCATGCCAAATGGGAACTATGGTGGGCAAACAGGCTTGGTTTGCTTAACCACCCAAGCCATCCCAAATAGGCACAAAATGGGGTAATGGGTCCGGAGGAGAAAAGAAAATGTAGAGGCGCTCAATTGGGACGCATTTACTTTATTACTCCAACTCGGTTAAATATTCAATTGGATATTGTTATTAATTAAAGGGTTAAAATATAAAAATACATGAGATTTTTCATAAAATACGTTTAACATCAAATGTTTTTTTTTAGGAGTAAAAGTAACTATGATCGTTAAATCAAACCTAATGTCATCACTTTTTGTGGTGAGGCCTGAAAATACCATTATATAGATCTCTAGCTGATTAAGCTGCAAAATTGAAATGATTGCTTTCATTAGTTTTTGTATCTTTGATTAACACCTCAACAACCATTTATTATTTGGTGTGATAATTTGAGTATTGGAGCACTTGTTGCAAATCTAATTAAGCATGCTAGAAGCAAACACATAGAAAGAGATCTTCACTTTATTCATGATCTAGTCCTACTTAGAACCATTGATGTTAGATATATTCCTTCTCATCAAGTTACATATTATTTAACAAAGGCTCTAACTTATTATGATTTCTCATGTTTCAGAACCAAACTTGATTTATCAGTGATACCTTCTCGTTTGAGGGGAAATATTAGAGCAAATATAATTACATGATTCTCTATGATCTTTGTCATATCATGTACATCTGTATATTTGTACTATTTGTATATAAGCATTCACCTGATTCATTGTGCTGGAATATTCCACCAGCCGTAACAACTTTATGTTATAATGAGAATTATAAATAGAGGCCTGGGTACGCTAGATAGCTCAGTGCTTTATTTTATTTTTTTTCAATTTCCTTACTTTCTTAGAATACGAATTCTCTCTATATGTGCCTAAATAAGCTCCAAAGAGCAAAGTGTACTAATACGATATTATATGAGGTTTAAGTTAGAAATGCATGAAAGAAGGAGGTGGTAGAGATCTTAATGCGATGGTTTAACACTGTAATGTTTAAATCGGTTTAACTTAGCATCCAGTATGAATAACAAAACTCACAAAAGAGGATTCCCTTTCAAAAGTCATTGAAATCGTTTGAAGTTATTAGGTTTTTCAAAGACTAGAACCCTTGAACAAAAAAGATATTAGGAAGCAGGGGCGGAATGTATTGATGTGGACCTGGCTAATCTTATAAAATTTGTTAGTATGTATACGTATATATTATATAATATTTTATTTGGCCACAAATTTAGCCCCAACTAATTTTTTACTTTTCTCGTAAAGATAATGTTTGTTTCATTACTCATTAAATTTTGTGAGAGGAAAGTAAAATTAATTGTTTGAGATACTGAAAATATTAGTATCTTCTTATATATTGTTTTGATTTATAATTATCTGTTATTATTTGTTTGTATTTTTTAAGTTATTTGATACTATTTAGTAAACACTTCCTCCGGTTCTTATTTAAGGAAACAACTAACAATTCTCACAAGTCAATAAAAACAGTTAAAGTCATTAAATTTGTCCTAAAATTTAAGTAATTTTCAATATTATCCTTATTAATCACACTAAACTCTAATATCATATTAATTAATCTTACTCACTACCTTTTTAGTTATGGGTATACATGGAAAAAATGTTTAATGCTATTTGGAAACAAGCAAGTATTTTATAAAAAGAACCAAATATACTTGTTAGTTAGTGCCTTATAATAAGAATTAAAGAGACTAGTTCAATATGTTTATTTTTTGGCCCGGCCTAAAAATGTTTTCTGGTTGTTAGGAAGTGAATGGAAACCAGTGAAATCAGTACGCACTTGACATTAAAAACATCAAATTGGTGTTTTAGTTTTTTTTTTTTTAAATAGCAAAATTGCATTGTTGGCCATATCTTAGGTCACAAAACTTGTATATATGACATTGAGTTATTCAATTGTCAAGGAGACCTACAAATGGTTTAGTAATACCGGACTTGGCTCGGGTAATCATAGAATGAGTGTTAGGAACTAGGAAGAGAAGGTGATGACGAGGTGGGTGATGTAGGAGAACCAGCAGAGAGAGGAGATGAAGCGGGGTGGAAATCGGCGAGTCCGAGAAAGACGAGGTAGATTTTTTTTTTTTTTTTTTTTTTTTTAGTTGCCATCCGGTGTCCGGAAGCTTCGCTCTGACTAATCCGAATCCGAGAAAGACGAGGTAGATGAAACAATAGGACAGGGTGAAGTCAAGAGATTTGGATTGGAGAATGGGGTTGGAATTGACGGAGATGTAGGACGACAATGTGGGCTGGTGGTGTGAGTGGGGCTGAGAGGAGTATGTAGCTGGGTTAATGGGAGATTAGGCTCAAGAACAGTGATATTTGTTTGGAGATTGGGCTCGTGAGTGAAGGGTTGCTCTCTTTCACGTAAAGAATCATCAATGATCAATGGATTCGAAGTAGTAATGTCAATGAGCCTGTGTTGTTCATAAATCCAGTATGAAATGGAAAAGTAATTGGGTCAAAAATCACAAGTCCATAAATGTGAATACGTACAGTTGAGATTAAACATTTAAAGCCTTTTTTATTTGAAGCTGAGCCAAGATATATACATTTTTTATTATGATACTTCAATTTGTGAGAATTGTAGGTCTTAAAACAAAGATAACAAGTATACCCAAAAGGTTTCAGAGATTGATAATCAGGCTTTTGTTTATGTAAACAACCCAAAGGAGACTTGCCTTCTAAAGTTGGAGTAGAAAGACGATTAATTAAATAAACAATCATTTGAAAGGCCTCTATCTAATATACTATAGGAATTTTATCTTGAGCCAAAAGAGTTAAACCCATTTCCACTATATGGCGATGTTTCCTTTCTGCTCTACTATTTAAAGAAGAAGTGTAAGAACATGTGAACGTATAAGGATATCAAAATTTTCAACAATAGATATAAGAGATTTATGTTCTGTGCCATTGTCACACTAAATAGACTTAATCTTAGTGTGAAATTGAGTTTCAACCGTATTATGAAAAAGTTTAAAGGCTGTAATTGTTTCTCCTTTATTCTTAAGAGTATATTCTACTAAAATCATCAATAAAATGAAAGTAATAACGATATCCATGAATTGATAATATAGGAGAAAGACCCTATAAATCAGTATGAACAAGCTCAGAAGGTGAAGAAGCATGAGACAAAGACTTAGGAAAAACTAGTTTCCTTGATTTACCATATTGACAAGTTTCACGTACAAAAATATCATTAATTTGAACTTTGACACAAAAGTATCATATTAGTCTTAACAAAAGAGTTAATATGATAATATATGAGGTCTAAGTTAGAAATGCTTGAAAGAAGGAGGTGGTAGAGATCTTATTGTCATGGCTTAACATTGTAATGTTTAGATCGGTTTAACTTAGCATCCAGTATGAATAACAAAACTCACAAAAGAGGATTCCCTTTCAAAAGCCATTGAAATCGTTTGAAGTTAGGTTTTTCAAAGACTAGATCCCTTGAACAAAAAAGATATCAGGAAGCGATTGGTAACCAATGAAATCAGAACGCACTTGACATTAAAAACATCAAATTAGTGTTTTTTTTTTTTTTTTTTTTTTTTTTTTTTTTTTTTTTTTTTATGTAGCAAACTTGCATTGTTGGCCATATCTTAGGTCACAAAACTTAATTATATATAAAACTCAATTATACATATGAAATTGAGTTATTCAAGTGTCACACAAAACTTAAGAAATTATCAGCTAATTGCACAAGGTTCTCCCCAAAACTCAATCATATGAGAAGGTTAGAAACTTGGGACCCATTTAAAAAGAAAGATTCTAAAATACATACTAGTGATCGCATCCAAACGCCTTGTTACAAGGTGGACCACCAATAGAGCCAATTAAAACTACTCTCAGACATTAATAAAAGTTGGATCCTAATATCTCGGGAAAATCCTTCTCAAGGCCCATATTACCAAAAGAATACCGAAAAAGGCCCAAACATTCTGAAAATACCCAAAAATGCCCTAAGATTCTGAAAATTCCCAAAAGGCCCCAAGATTCTGAAAATTTCTAAAAAGGCCCAAGGTGAGTTGTTAATGGGGTGATCAAGTTGTTAAGCGGGGTGATTTAGTTGTTAGATGGGGTGATTTAGTTGTTAAAAATAAAAAATTGTAACAACTAAATCAGCCCATCTAACAACTAAATCAAATTTCCGCAACAACTTGATCAAATTTCATTAACAACTTCAAATTCGAAGGGCCTTTTCCCGAATTGTCAGAAACCTTGGGCCTTTTTGGGTGTTTTCAGAATGTTAGGGCCTCTTTCGGTATTCTTTTGATAATATGGGCCTTGAAAAGGATTTTCCCTAATATCTCAACATTTTACCATGCAAAACCACCATTTTCCACTAACAAAAAGACCATTACTGATAGAATTAGCATGCAAATTCCGCCAGTAAAATTAGCAATAGAATTTATCCGATCGTGAATTTACTAAATTCCATCGTTAATTCTTCCATCACCAACTTTCATCACAAAATTTTTTGTGATAGAATTTTTTCCGTATCTAACTCTAAGAATAACTAATTAGCAACAGAATTCTGTCGTTAATTTTTATCATTGAATTTTTTGTCACGAAATTTTTCATCACTAATTGAATTCAGTAATAATTCTGTCGTTAATTTCAAATTTTATTATTTTCTATCATAACCCTCAACAATTTACATAATACCATAATTATTAATATAATGATTTAAATATATTTTCAATTACAATGCGCGTGGAAATGGTTTGTTAATTAGTTAATGGTTATGATAGTTTTGCACCATTTTGGAAACTTCATATATACTTTTACATCATTTTTTCAATGGACATATTTGATAAATGTTCAATATTGGTTGACTAAATAATTATTACATTTTTGCACAACTTTGGAACCTTATATGTACTTTGACATCTAAGGGAACTTTATGGTATCAAGTACGTAATACTTTATAGGTAAATTTACACCTTCGATAATTTACTTAAACATTGAAAAAAAAAAATGGGTTGATATATATATTTTTTTATCTCACTATAAGTTTACATCAATTTCTTTTTAAGCCCCTTAGTTTATAAAATATGTTCTAGTCCTTTAATTTTAATATCATCAGTATCACTTAAAAGAAAATATTGACTCAACAAATTTAAAGTAATTATGCAATTAGAATGCTAACAAAACATACTTAAATTTTAAAATATAAAAATAATTATACTAAAGAATTAGAAGAAATTTCAAAAGAAAATGAGTTGAAAGAATATGTGCATATTGTTCTATGGATGTTCTTTCATGAAAGAAGAAGATTCATCTTATTTTATGTGAGTTGTCGGTCAACTCAAGAGATGCCCAATTCATGTGAGTAGGCATGACTGGTTTTGCTTCGTAAGAATGGTTCGGGTTCATGCATATTATTATAGGGTTCCTCCTCCCTGGGAATGGATTAAAGTCAATGTGGATGGAACTGTATCTTTCGTTAGGAAGTTTTTTTTTTTTTTTTTTTTTTTTATATATATAAAAGATGGCTAAACGCCTACATTACAACGAAAGAAATTACACAATGGAGGAATTTAATCCTAAGAGTAAATACCCTATTTGGTCTCTGAAAAAAATCACGGACCCCTTTTTGGTCCCTCAGTAAAAATAACTCCCTCCTTAATCCTTGACCACATTTGGGACACTTCACTGCATGTGTTCTCTTCAACCTGGAAGGACTAACGTGGAGGTTTTTGGATTTTACAGGGGTTAGGGTTTAAGATTTTATAGAGATTATGGGAGGAGTTATTTTTACTGAGGGACTAAAAAGGGGTCCATGATTTTTTTTAAGGACCAAATAGGGTATTTACTCTAATCCTAAACACCCTTGGTCCAGCCAGGCTCTCAAATGAGTAGGGCACACAATTAAGATTGTAGAATTAGAGATGTCTCATTTAGCTAAGGCATTCACAATTCTATTAAAGTCTCGAGAAATGACCCTAACATCGATCTTATATTCGTTAGGAAGTTGTGCCGGATGTGGTGGAGTTGTGAGAGACGCTCAGGGTTTATGGATTACTGGCTTTTCATCTCAGCTAGGTGTGTGCAGCCCCTTGGAAGCGGAGGAATGGGCCCTTCTAAAAGGTCTTCAAGTAGCAAGGAAAAGAGGATTCAAGCGCATTATCATTGAATCAGATTCGCAAAATCTGGTATCCTCTCTTAACCAGGATACAAGTGCCAATACGCTCAGCCTGGTAGTTTTCCACATCAAGGAATTATTAGAGCTGGACTGGGAAGTTAAGGTGATTAAGATCTGGAGGGAGCAGAACCATGTTGCAGACAAACTTGCCAAAGAAGGATTAGTTAATTCTTGTCTTTTTGATGATTGCCCTTCCTTTTTAAGGGCCTTGATCTCATTCCCCCTCTTTGATTTCTTAATTTAAAGGCTATGCCTACTTTTATACCCCCAAAAAAAAAATGCATATTATTATAATGTTATGCCCCAGGTCCATTATGCTTCACTGGCCAATCCCATTTTTAGCAATATGACCTTAACCCTAGAATTTGCAAAAGGATAAATAACTAGCTAAAACCAGAGTGAGAATTCTTTTAATTCATAAAAAGGAACTGCATCTACAGAAATTGGACCCGATCTGACGTACACAGGTTCTTCAACAGGTAGGCAATTGCCTTTTCTCTCCACAAGGAAGAAATAGATCTTTTGGTATGAATTCTCAGGCTTCAGTTTCTGATATACCATTCTCAGGCTACAGTTTATAATACGTTGCTAGCCTTATAACCTAATGATATAAAAGGCTTTCTTAAAAGTAAAATATATATATTAAAAAGCTTTCTTAAAAGTAAAATATCACAAATACCATCACTTGTAGCCTCAAATTATTATTGGTAGCCTTCCTAATTAGAAAGAAAAGTTTCTAATACGCTATTTTTTTCGTATTTAAAAAATAAAACTATAGTTACAGGAAAAATGGGAAAAGCACCAATATAAGAATTTTTTACAAAAATTGTACCCAATTAAAGCAAGTAAGAAAATATTTACCAATGTAATGTAGTTAGTGGCATTGCCAAACACACACCACTAATGGTGTAAAAGGGGTTCACGCTACTGACACAAAAGTGTCAGTGACGTAAGAGATTGAGACGTCACTCAAAATTGAGTGGTGTCTCAATTAGATACGCACTCAATGTGAGTGGCGTATGGGTCCAATAAAAAAAATAATTATATATATATATATATATATATATATATTAATATTTAATATAATAATAATATATAATAATAATAATAATAGATGATAAAATAAAGTGGAATAATTTAAAGCTTTACTTCATTTAATTTGGAGTCAAAAGAAAGAAAGTATGGAAGTTTGAAATAACTCACTAAAACGCTTTAAAAGATTACGCGGTACAATTTAGTCATAACAACAGATCCCGAAACAGGGGGATATTTAAAGGGCGGGATATTTTTGGGATCTGTTGTTATGACCAAATTGTACCGCGTAATCTTTTAAAGGCGTTCTTAGTGAGTTATTTAATTTCCACGCTTTTCTTTCTTTTGACTCCAAATTAAATGAAGTAGAGCTTTTAAATTATTCCACTTTTTATCATTTATTATTATTATTATTATATATTATTATATGTAATATTAATATTAACATATATATATATATATATATTTTAATGGAACCATACACCACTCAAATTGAGTGGCATAAGAGATTGAAACGCCACTCAATATATAGATATATTTTATTTATTTATTTATTTTTAATGGAACCATACGCCACTCATTATCTAATTGAGACGCCACTCAATTTTGAGTGGCGTCTTAATCTCTTACACCACTGACACTTTTGTGTCAGTAGCATAACCCCTTTTACATCACTATTGGCATTACGTCAAGCCGTCACTAATTACATTATATTGGTACATATTTTTCTACTTGCTTTAATTGATTACAATTTTTGTAAAAAATTCTTATATTGGTGTTTTTCCCAACAAAATAAGAATATATTAGTCAGAAGATAACTTCCATGAAACATGGGACATCTCATCATGTTTGATGGGTTTTGGTGTAATTTTACAAATAAAGTCTTTCTTAAAAGATGTTGGACACAAATAAGTTTTAGAATGAACAAAAACATCAATAAATAATTTTAAAACATACAAATTCATCAAAACTATTAAATTTTATCAACTGCCATTAGGATTTTCATCTCTTATAATTTAAAAGTTTGAGCAAATTTAACGATTTTGATTAATTTGCACCATTATTGTTTATTAACATTTTTGCCCTTTTAAATTGTTTAAAAGTATTTTTGTCCTTTCTTCAACGTATTTGTGCCTAGTCTGATTCTACCACGCCTCACCTCCAATTTCTAAATGGCAAGCATCATGCAGCTTACAAATGGCCAACCCATTATTACATCCTCTCTATAACGGATGAATATGATCTTACCACTAGGTTGTGATACTATAGATCTCATCAGCTGCGATTACAACACAGAATTTCTATGATTATAAAAAATGAGTTTTTCATAAGGGGAGGGATTTTTTTTGTTTGAATGGTAACTACAAAATAAAATTTGTCCGAGTTAATTGGATTTTACAATCCATAGACCACCAACATAGGAAGAAATTATAAGCTCCACAATAAAGAACCAAAGTTTCAATGGGAATGTGAAATCCTACCCTTATTGCCCTTAACCATGAAATGTGAAGCCTTTCATTCACTCACCAATTAGCCATATTTATGGCTTCAAAGCCAGAGCTATACCAACCTTTGCACTCTTGTCAATGGCCCTAGTGTCCACTTCACCAGATAAGGTAAATCGGGTTTTGGGAGTCCAGTCATGCTGTATCAGAGCACTGGCCAGGCCATAGTTGTTCACCCGTGCTTTCACTGCGGTTAATGGGTCAAGCGCGTGCTGTGTGCCAATTGTAAAAGTGTTTTCGTTGTTTGAAAATATGTGAGAAAGCTCCGCACCGACAGCAGTGTTAGTCAATGGGCTTACAGTGTGGTAGTAGGAGGCCTTGAGAGTGTCACCTTTGTTGTTCCTACAAATTATCAACACAGAATGATTTATGTCCAAAAATGATGTCTTAAAGATTGATATACGTGATGCAATTTAGTTCTTAGATACTTACAGAGTGAGAGATGCAATCAAATCAGAATGAACAAAGTTCAACCCTGCATCATATTTGGTAAAGTTGCTAGAGGCAGTATCATAGGCTAAATCTGTCCCAATAGAGAGAGCATCATTTCCAACCACACCAGAGAAGTTCACAATTGGACTAGTAGTCATTCCGATGCTCGTGCTAATACCAGCATACTCATGTTGGTATTGAAGCTCAACCTTTTAAAGGACAAAAAATAAAGTATGTCAACATACAGGTTAACATGAAGCATCAAAACAAATTTACATGAAGGGACCAAAAGAACAAATTCAGTACCTTGCCAGATCTCTGATCTGGAACAATAAACCTCAAAATTGCCTTGACTCCAGGTGCTGGCTCATCGACAGTAATAGTTGTATGGACCTAAAAATATGAAATGTAAGTCATTAGTGATAGTTAATTATGTCATGAAGCTTGTATCTGCAAAAATCAATTTAACAACACCGGAATGAGAATACGACTATTAAATTGGTGAAGCAGAAAATCTAACAGGAAATTAGTTTTCCTCATTCAGTATATTTGTCAAATAACTTGAAAATGCAATAGTCAAGTCAATGAAAAGTGATAGCAGGATTCAAAACACCAAATATGCAAGGGCCAAGGGGATAATCTAACAGGAATATTTATTGCAGTCTAAAATAACTCTCACCACATTAAAAATATTCACAATGAGACTTGTGAATTCATTACTCAAGTCCATAGCAACGGATTCTTAAGATTCCTAACATCAAATATAGATTATAGAAAAGAATATTTAACAGAAATTAGTATTGCAAGCGCACAAGATTAACTCACATGTCAAAGTTTCTAAGGACTCTCAACTTGGGAAAATTCAATCATATACAGTACATGAGAGATGCATTGCAAAAACCTAACTGCTTCGAGCAAAAATGAAATGACTAAATTTTTCACCAAGACTAAACAATGCATAATAATAGGAAACATAAAAGTTTAGACCACTTTAGAGGCTAACATTAGATCAGAATATAACAGCCCCCCTAATGACCAAAACACCATTTTCTAAAATTATAAAACAAAAAACATGAAATACAGCATCAATCATTAAGGGTTCAAACTATTCCAGCAAAAAAACTGACTCACATTTGAGTTAGTGTCCACTTTCACATCAGTTGTGATGTTCTTGTTCTTCAGCTGAGTGTTAACATCTGCCAAAAATACCTCACCCTTTCTCGTTCCAGTTGAAGTAATTGCCTGGAAGTAGAAATTAAACCATCAGCACACACGAAATTCAGCTTAGGTTAAATAATGAACCTCGAATTCAGGTTAACTACATATCAATTATTACAGAAATGGTTATATTCAAGGAGCTTCGAGAATCATTTTGAAAGAGAAATAATGCAAACATTTAATCAATCAGCGATTCTTCATAGTCAGTCACGAAAAAATGTAAACAACGACACAATCGAGTTCGATAAATAAATCTTAATGCAGTAAAAAAATATCACAGAAAAGCAGTCAGCAAGTTGCCATGCGCAATAGATACAATGCCTCACGGAGATAAAGAAAGAAAATTACACTTCAAACCTCAATCTATGCTATTTAAATTTCTAATTTTCTTGCGATAAAAACTGACAGCGACGGGAGCAAGAAGAAAAAGTGCAACAATTATAAAACAATAAGATAAAGATTTTCATCTCACGATTCCAGATGCAGTGTAAGTTGTGAGAGTGAACTTGTGGTCGCTCTGGTAATCCTTGTACAGAAGATCTGAATTAAGAATTTTACGATTGCAACGAAATCAATAAATGTCGCCAACATTGGAAAATAAAATAAATCTGAAAAGCTCAATGATGAAGATAAAATGGATGAAGGTAGATAATCGATGACCTCGAGCTTTCTTGCCGATATCGGAATAGAAACCTGGACCTTTCACCATGATTTTCCTGAGAGAGAGAGAAACGAGAAGGCTCTTGAGGTTTGAGATGAGTCGAAAATGAGGGAGAATCTGCGAAAGGGTTCGCAGGGAAGAACCGGAGAAGTCCTGATATTTGGGGGCTCAGTAAGACTGAGAGAATGAACGTGTGCCGTTAGATACTGGCTTGGGTAGAAAGGTGGAATAGGAACCGTTGATCTGAGACATAGGAAATTTGGGGTAAGAGCCAGTGAGGCCGTGAGAATCAAAACAACAATGTTGTGGCATATTCGCTCTTTTCCGATTCTGTTTCAAAATTTTCTTTATTTTTTAAAAACGCAATTAAGGAGAAAATGACATTTAACTACCTCTAAAATATTGAGAAACCAAATGGGCTCCGAAATGTACAAAACGCCAGAAAAGTCCAAAAATACGGGAAAAGCCCAAAAGTAGCAACTTTTACTAAAAATTATACCTAATTAGAGCACTTTCAAAAATATTTATTAAATTAATGCAGTTGATGGCGTCGGAGTCTTTTTGATGCCACGGCGAGGCGTTAGAATGGTGTCGTGGCGTCAACTAAAAAATTGACGCCACAGGCGTCAATAAATATTGATGCCTGAGGCGTCAATTATTGACGCCACTCTAGTACTGCCACAATGGCGTCAGGCACCCTGATGTCATTGGTGGCGTTGACGTTATTAATTACATTAGTTTGGTAAATATTTTTAAAAGTATTCTAATTAGATACAATTTTTTATAAAAGTTGGTACTTTAATGTTTTTCTCTCAAAAATACTCGTTTGGATTTGAAAATTTGGCGAATTGGCTTTACCGCTTCGCTGTCTCTCACATAAAGGAAAATCCTACATCCCCAGGAGAATTTATGGTGAAACATGAACTTACTATTTTTTTTTTTTTTTTTTGTAAAAAAAAAAGTGCAAAATTACCTATTATGGTCAAGGTGCTCATTCGAGAAACCAAAACGCCAGAAAAGTCCAAAAGTACTCGTTTGGATTTGAAAATTTGGTGAATTGGCTTTACTGCTTTGCTATCTCTCACATAAAGGAAAATCCTACATCCCCAGGAGAATTTCTGACAATTTGGTCAAGGTGAAACATGAACTTACTATTTTTTAATTTTAAAAAAGGTGCAAAAATACCTATTATGTTTTAAAAAAATGTGTTGCTGGCACCATAATCAAACTCAAATATAAAAATATACATAAAATTTTTTAAATAGAGTAAAAATGTTATCTTCATGAACTTCGTTAAATATTTCTTACTTTTTCAAAATATATTTTTGTAAATGAACAAAAATATTTATCATCTTTTTCAAATTTTTCAAAAAGTGCTGCTATCACTGTAATCGAACATCAGGTGCAAAATTCCCTATATCATATCATGTATATAAGTTGAAGGTATAAAAATAGGAATAATTTTTTTAAACAAAAAATAGAAATAATGTTTTATATATGAGGAATCCAATAAAATTATATTTTGTTAGGTGTAAAAAGGTAGTTATTTGACACCTTCATTAATTAGCCGTAACGCCCACCAGTAGGCATGTGATTTGGCTTAAATGTGCTCAAGCGTGGCAAGGTTTCTCCCGTGTCAGTGCTTCCTCTTCTTCCTGTGTGTCCGAGAATGGCTCACGCGAGAAGTCCCACGCTCTCTCTCTCGACAAGACGACGGAGGATAGCGGTGACTCTGGCAAGAACGATGGTTGACGGTGATGACTTCATTGAGGTCAACGACGGATGGCTCTGACTCATGGAAAACAATAGACGCTGGCTCCGTGTCTTCTCCATCCTTCGATCTGCCACGTGACTCATCAGCCCCAGCGACAACGGCGACTCGTCTCCCCTAGCAACGACGGAGACTCATCTTCCCTAGCAACGACGGAGACTCATCTCCCCCAGCGATAGCGGCAGACTCGTCTCAATCAGTGGAGGGCGACTTAGCCAAGTGTCGATCTAGGTCTTCGATTTTTCTGGTATTGGGTCTTGTTTCAAGTTCCTTCGGTTTGTGAATTTGGAAGGAGTATTGTTTCATGTTCCTTTACAAAAATGTTTTTAGCATTTTCAGAAATCACCTGGTTCACATTTTTGTTCCTCATTCTTGATTCTCGATTGATCCATGAAATGTTGAACGTGAAGACCAGTGGAGGTGCGACTTAGCCAAGAGACAATCTGGGGCTTCGATTTTTCTAGATTTGGGTCCTGTTTCAAGTTCTTTCCACTTGTAAATTAAGACGAATTATTGTTTCTGGAACTGTTCTTGTGAAAGTCGTTCTGGGGTTGCGTTTCCGACGACGGTAATGGTCAGATGAAGGTGGTGGTGGAAGGCGAATCCTATGGTTGTTGATGCGTGGAGGTGGAAGAGATGAATACTCTCCGTTGTGTTGTCAGTAAAGATGTGGACTACCTGCACCTGGACATGGACAGAAACGGAATCAGATAATCTGATCTTTTCTCACTTTATCTCAACCGTCTAAAAATTGATTTAAATGTATAAAGAGAGACAAATTGTCTACTTTTAAAATCTTTTATATTTACCTCATACGGTAATTTTTACCACGCGGTTTTTTGAAATTGATGATGTATTCTTCTTATCACATGCGGTTTTTTGAAATTGATGGTGTATTCTTCTTTAAAAGTTTTGATTAATTTTTGAAAGGGTAAGATGAAAAGATATTGAGGGATGATGAAAGATAAAATTCTGAGAGAATCCGGAACACCCAAGCTTCACTGTTCCTGAGATGGGATTGGCTTTGGGCTTTTCCTACACAGTTTAGGTGGAGGGCGAGCTATTAGTGAGATACCACTCTCGAAGAGTTACTAACTAGGTTTTATATCCAAAAAAAAAAAAAAAGTTACTAACTAGGACCTATGGGCCAAGAGACAGGCTTAATAGACAGTTTCTATATGGCCAAGAGACAGGCTTAATGAAAGTTGGGAAAATTACACTTAGGTCCCAAAGAACAGAGATATTTACATTTAAGTCCCTTGAATTCATGAAATTACACAGAAGTCCCTAAGGACTTACGTAATTATTTGTCGAAGCAAAATTACTTTTTTGCCCAAAGGAGAAATAGTCTCGGACCTCAAAATTAAAAAATCCAGGGTTTTCAAAAGTTGTTGTTAAAATAGGAATTTCTTTGTTGTAAATATAGAATTTCTTCAAATCGTGCAAATGGCCTCGACCTCGAGAATTGAAAAAAATCCGGTTTTCAAAAGTTGTTGTTAAAATATGAATTTCTTGTTGTAAATATAGAATTTCTTGTTGCAAATGGCATTTGGACCTCGGAATTGAAAAAATCCAGGTTTTCAAAAGTTGTTGTTAAAATAGGAATTATCAGTAAATATAGAATTTCTTGTTGCAAATGGCCTTCGGACCTCGAAATTGAAAAAATCCGGTTTTCAAAAGTTGTTGTTAAAATAGGAATTGGTCAGTAAATATAGAATTTTTTGTTGCAAATGGCCTCTTGGACCTCGGAATTGAAAAAATCCAGGGTTTTCAAAAGTTGTTGTTAAAATAGGGATTGGCTCTTGTAAATATAGAATTTTTTGTTGCAAATCTGGATTTTTTCAAATTGGAGGTCCAGAGGCGTTTTCTCCTTTGGGCAAAAAGTAATTTTGCTTCCACAAATAATTACACGAAGTCCCTAGGGACTTCTATGTAATTTCATGAATTCAAGGGACCCAAATGTAAATATCTCTGTTCCTTGGGACCTGAGTGTAATTCTCCCATAAAAGTTTCTATATGGCGTAGGCCCCATAAGGTGTGGAAAGAGTTCAGTAAAAAGAGAGAAAGCAGAATCAGATCAGTCCTTTAAGCATCTCTTGAACTATCCTTAATCATATCCTTAGCTTAAGTAACGAATCATTCAAGTACCCGCTCGATACAATCTCCCGTTGAGGGAAGTGAATAGGAGAGCGGACCAGGGGAGGGGTTAAGGGGGAAACCATTTTGGCGTAAAAGTCGTGCAGCAAAAGAAAAACCTTCAATACTGAAAAAAATACTTTCAAAGGAAGACTTCAAGATATCGATCGATATTAAAAAAATATTTTAAGATATTACGATGTTACTAAAAATATATTTTAAAATACTTACCGCACTGTAAAAAAAAATACTTCATGAACTTGAAAAATTATTTTAAGTTCTTAAAAAATATTTTAGGCAGATCTTGGCCGTACTAAAACGATACTTCGAATAATAACTGACTTGAAAAAATATTTCAAATAATTTTTTTAAGATCATAAAATAGTTTTTAAAGATCATGAAATATTTTTCAATATCGGTCAATATCTTGAAATATCTTTTTAATATCTGTCAATACTGTAATTTTTTTTTTTTTTTTTTTTTTAAGAAAAAGGTAAACTAAACTGTTTTGGGCCAAAACAGCGACATGCTAAAGTAAATGAAGGGGACCGGAGGGTAAGAGAAGTTGGTTCCTTTTTTATTTTTTGCTGAAGGGCATTATGGTATTTTCATATTACAAATACATCTTATCATATATTGGCAAAATTTTTCCCTCCCCTTATTTCTAATAGTCAACTTAGTCAAAAGTTACCGATGTTCTCAATGTATCCACTTTAATTGTTACTTCTACACCTTCACCCAATCATATATGTCACCTTCTCTCTATCTCTATAATTATATCACTTCTAATTATTTTTAATCTTTTTTAAAAAATAATAATAATTTCTCTTGCATTTCTCCAAATCTTCTTCGCCTCCATCAATCATGCCACAATAATCACCAGGTGATCATAATGTGACAAATCTCCAAATCTTCTTCTTGGCTGGTCAGAACACATAATTAATCTTCTCGATCATCATCGTCATCCTCTAGCAACGATGAATGTGACGAAAAATAGGACGGTGGTGGTTATGGAAGCAAGTATGATGAAGGGCAAGGCAGTGGAAAACTCATCAAAGGAGATGTAGAAGATTTGGAGAAAAGGAAAATAAATTCTTTTTTAATTAAAAAAAATTAAAGATAATTAGAAGTGATCGATCTAATTATAGAGAAGAGAGAGAAGATGGCATGTAAGATTAATATGATCTAAGCATGTTTTCATCTGGGTTCAATTAAGGAAACAGCAACACTTTTTTAAAAGGATTATGGGTATTTTTGCACCTCTACAAAAATGTTTGGAAAAAAAAGTATAAGACATTTAATAGAATTAACAGAGATAAATTTTTTTTTTTTTTTTTTCATTTTGAAAAGTTCATATGTATTTTTAAACCTGCTGTTTATTATGTTGCCAAACGGCACTTTTAGAAAAGAATTATAGGTTTTTTTTATACCTTCACCCTATTTTTATTTTTATTTGAATTGATGTTTGTGTACTGTAGTTTTTAAGGAAAAGGAAAAGCTTTATTGTGACGGTATTTGTTACGAGAACATTCTAATTTTGATACTTATTAAATGGTTTATGTAATTTCTGTAAAAACTTAAATGGTTATATAAAAGTATAATATGTTAAGAAAAAATTTAAAATAAATCCCGTCATTTTCTGGGAAGTTATATGCTCACCTGAATGTAAAATTTTAAATTAATTTAAAAATAAGAAAACTAAAATGTTTTTAGAAAACATATTAATCTCAATAAAATCAAAAGCAAAAATATAACCTACTCCATCAGATACCTTTTATAAGATCCAAATTTTTGAATTTGTTTGGTCCTTTGTAAGATCCGATTTGGCGTTGTTTGGACCAAGTACATTTCTATCAATTTTTTCCTAACTAATTATATTCACTCGTCTCATTTTCTTACGTACTTTCTTTTTCATTATTTTTTTTACCACTTATCCCTTTATAAATAAAGGCATACTTGAAATAAAGAAGAAGTTCATTTCTTACCTATTTATTCTTTTTAACTAATTTTTTAAACTACATAATTCAGTTAAAAAGATTTTATAAAAAGTACGATTACGGTACCTAATACTACATCAAGTAGCTTCATCTTTAAGTATTGCCTTGTGAGAAACGCCTCCAATTTTAATCACTTCCAGCCCAGGAATAACCACCAACTCATTTCTTGCACAATAAACTCTTAGAAGACTAGAACAGAGTATGAGAGCTTTTCATGGCAGTAGAAGAAAACCTTGATGCTTCAAATCGTTTTTGTAATAATCTCTAGCTACTACCTATCAACTAAAACATGGTAGTATTTATAGTTTTTCATATGTTATAGTCGTTAAAGACAATAAACTTTCTATTTACTCACAAAATATATATGTTTTCACAAAAATGCTTTTCAAAAACTACATTAATCTCTTTGCTTTTAATTCTCCTTCCAAAAAAAAAAAAAAAAAAAAAAAAAAAAACCAAAAATATTGTATTTGAATTCATATAGATTAGTATCATTCTCATATATGTTTTTGAGTTATTACACTTTGCATTTAGTTACTTCATCACATTTAGTAATAGTATCTTACATTCTAGTTTAAGTCGATTCCTCATTGCTTTATATTATTATATCTTTCATCACCTAAATTTAGTCTTAAAGAATACCCGTAAATTGCTTCTTATGAGAATGATTTAGGTCGACCTTAAATTACATAATTACTTGTGACCTAGGTTAATTAATTGCTTTAGCGATTTTTTTTTTTTGTTAATAATAGAGAATGTTTATGGCATTCAACTAGGTTTAGTTTAAAGGAAAATATTTGTGCAAAGAACACTGGTAGTGCTACCAAAAAGGAAGCGTTTTGTTTTTCTGACCACTCTTGAAGGAATGGCCTCATTTCAAGTGTTGTCTATATTCAAGTATTTCAGCTAGTTACTCCTTTGATTATTTCCTATATCACAATAGTAAGTTGCTTGGAAGATATAAGAACAATAAACAAAAACATATTAGAAGATGTATTTTCTTAGGCTTTATTTGGGAGTTCCATTTTAGAGGGAAAGGAAAGGAAATGAAGGGTTTTGGTAATCTCTCCCCTTGTATATATTAAGGGAAGGGACTACTAAAACCCTCCCTTCCCTTTCCTTTTCCTCTAAAATGAAACTCTCAAACAAAGCCTTAGAGACTATTAGATCAAGAAGCACAACAAAAAATTTATTGCAAATAGTAAAATACATAGCCAAAGAAAATTCATCAGCTATGCAAAGGATGAGAATTTTAGAAATTGCCAAAGCAAATCAATAATTGAACCTAAAAACCTTACATAGAAAAGTGTTTTATGGAAAACAAGCATAAAAATTGTAAATGGAAAACTTTATTGTCTGAAATGGGAAGAGACGAAGAGGGTGCGATTTTTGACTTCAAGAGTGAGAGGTGTGAGGGTCTGAAGGTGTGCCTTTGGGAAGAGACTGCAAGACGGAGAGCGCATCTTTTAAAAAAGTAATGAGGGCAATTTCATAATGGAACAATTACAGGAAAAGCACTAAAGTATGAATTTTTACCAAAAATTGTACCCAATTAGAGCATTTTCAAAAAAATTATCAAACTAATGCAAATCCAACCGCGTCAGGTGTTCTAACGTCACTAGTATTGTTGACGCCACTTAAAAGTGGCATCAATAATATATATAATTGACGCCACTTTTAAGTGGTGTCAATTAACAAAAAAAAGTAATAATAATTTTATAATTATATTTAAAATTATAAATAATATTTTTAATTAATTATAAATAATAAAAAAGAGTAAATAATAATTTTAATTAATAATTAGTGAATTAATAAAAATATTTTGTGAAATATGTTGTATATTATTATTTATAGAGTACCATAAGATAGATAAGATAAGTTTAAATAGAGAATAATAATTAGTCAAATAATGAATTCACTAATTAATTAGTTAGAGAATAATTAATTAGTAACTTAATAATGTATTCTCGTTATTGTAAATTTTTATTAGTTAAATGGATGATTCACGCGCCGCAATTAATTGCAATTTTGACTAAGTTCAAATTATTTTGCTTAGATCTTTGTACATGCATTGTTTCAAAAGTTAATCATCATCAAAACATAAATAGGGAACTAACATAGTAGATCTCAAAAAATATATTTATTTACTTGTAGAGGTACAGTTGTATCTTGGCGCTCAACAAAATAGACTTTTAGCCGCTACCTCATCAAATCATGTAGAGATAATTGCAGCTCATGAGGCAAGTTGATAATGTGTTTGACTAAAGTCAATGACTCAATATATCCAATCAGTGTGTGGTTCGTTTCTTGAACAAAAGATTCTAACAATACTATATGAAGATAATACAACATGTATAGCTCAATTGAAAGGAGGGTACATCAAAGGAGATGGAACAAAACATATCTCTCCAATTTTTTTTCTCACTCATGATCTTATGAAGAGTGGTGACATAGATGTTTAACAAATTTGCTTATGTGACAACCTTGCAGATTTGTTTACTAAGACATTGCCAACTAGAGCATTCAATAGGTTAGTGCATGGTATTGAAATGCGTAGGCTCAAAGACATAGATGTTGTCATTCAGGGGAGTAAAAGTGATGTTGTTGTCATGAGAAGAAATAAAAGTGATACCGTTTTTAGGGGCGAGAAAAGATCATATTGTTTTTTTTTTCCTTAACCAGGGGGTTTTTCCGTTGAGGTTTTTAATAAGGCAACTTCAATATATATTATGTATTTTTTTTCCTTCACTAGGTTTTTGTCCCATTTGGTTTTTCCTAGTAAAGTTTTAATAAAGCATAATATTTGTTTATGAACATCCAAGGGGGAGTGTTATAAACAATATGTGTGTGGATGTTCATAACTCTATGCATATGATTCTATCTAATGGTAATTGACATTACACCCTGTAACTCTCAAATTGAGTGTGCTTTAATACATATTTCCTATAACTTCCAATTGCACCATTATGTTGCTTAATTCCCTTTTTTATGTGCTTGTAACTCTTATGTAGTCTTCAATGTATGGAGACCTATAAATAGAGGCCATGCATAATGCTTTGATCCACCAATGAAACAAAGTGAATGAGATAAGTCATTCTCTTCCCTCCCATTCTGTTGTTTGGTTATTTCTTCTCTTCTTCTTCTACTCTCTAGCCTTTGTATTTTCTCTAAATTTACAACGATACCTTCAAATTTTAATTCTGAAGATTTTTTTAAATCTCTAATATATTAAAAAATTATTAATTTAGTTATTATAAAATTTATAAATGATTTTTTCACTACATTTATTGAAATTTATTTATTTTTAATTTCTTAAATGACTTAAAATATATATCAAACATATTTTTTTTACCAAATATAATAAACTATATAAGTTTGATAGAGTGTATAAGTCATTTAAATTTATAATTTCATATTTTTTTCCTACATACATACATTTAAAAAATTTACTTGAAATTTTTGTGATATTTAATAGCTCTCAATTAAAATTTGGAATATGGTATTAAGGGTAAATTAGTACTTAAATTTTAATTAAAAATATATTTTAGAATATTATCAACATAGTTAACGATTTGAATTTAAGTATACGTTTTCAAAATAGAGGAGAAGTCAATGTAATTAAGGCAAAATAGAAGAATATTTAGAGTATTTTACTCTAAAACTTAATTTGACAAAAAAGGTTCAACAAAAATAATTTGCAACTTTGTGAGATAGTTGTAAGTAGCTAGCTTGTTCTTTATACTCTTACATCTGTTTTAGAAATTGGTCTTCATTGTTAATGAACAATATTCCTAACCCTATCCTACCAAGAGTGAAAAAAAAAAAAAAAAAAAAAAAAAAAAATGTTACTCCCTCCCAGGCGCTTTTTTAGAAAGCAATTATAAGGTATTTAATTGATAATTTTAAGAAGTAATAAATATTTTTTTCTTTATGCTTGTAGGGAGGGGTGAAAATAAATTTCATCATTTAAATAATATAACAAAACTTCTTGATTCCCTTCGGTGCTAAGTATACAGTATGTTTGGCAATACTCATCAGATAATTTTACTGTATTTTACTGTATGTTTGATAAACCACAAAATCATGATTGTAGAATCATTTCTTTATAAATTAAGATAAAACTCTTCTAACATATTTATTTCATAAATCATAAAACATATTTTCAAAATTCGAATACATTTCTGCCATTGGGATTCAATTAGGATTTTATTGAAAATTTTGATTGAGGTCAAGGTGGGAGGAGGCACTTGATAAGAGGCATTGAGAAGTGAGCAAGATGCCCATGTGGATGCAATGAGGAGGAGGACTTGATGCACTTAAAGAGGGATTGTAGCAATGCGAAGTAAAGATGGGTCTCGGTAGTTACTCGGGCCTTATGGTCGGGCGGATCCAGAAATTTATGGAAGGGGGCACCATTGGTGGGGGGATGGGGGGTTCGGGGGCGGCGCCCACGGCATTTTTTTTTTTTTATTTTTTTATTATTTACGGTAAAGCTTTAAATGCATTAAAAAATAAAAGAAAATAAAGAGAAAAGCAATATTAAGTATCTTTAGAAATAGCAAGGTTGGACACCATATATTTTAATAACAAAAGTATATTACAATAAAAACAATTACAATGTCATCCTTCTAAACCTTATTTTTTGGAATTCCATCATAATTGTCTCATTATCAATTCTATCAAATACATCATTTTCAAAATAAGATACTAAGCAATCATTCAATAACCATTCCTCCCCCATTCGATTGCGAAGTGCAGTCTTGATGTATTTCATAGCTGAAAATGCTTTTTCCACAGATGCAGTTGCTACAGGCAAAGTTAATGCTAACTTTACAAGTAAATAAACCAAAGGATACACGATGTTTTTTCTTTTCAACCATCCTCTTGGCAAGGTCGGCTATTCCTTGCAAATTCAAAAAATCAGATCACATTGCACATCAATAATATACGTGTCGAGCTGATATTCAAGCATGACAAAATCATTCAAATCAAAATCTGAAGGATAATAGCCAAACAAATTCACATAACTTATTCTTGTCAAATGCCGAGAAAGAGTTGCACAGATTTAAACATGTAATGCATTCCAGCAAATTCGAACTAACTTCACTAAAACGATCATTCAACTCTTGAAGTTGAGTATCTATCACTGCATAAAATATATCAACCTTAAAGTGATGCAGATGAGTAACTGGTCCTCTACGTTTTGTTCTCCCTTGTAATTGTAGTACACTTTCCATATCAGAAATATCTATATCATGTTTTATAGAAAATTCAGAAGTCTTTGAAATAGATTATCCCACCCATTATCTCCCATCTTCGTAATAACACCTTTGAAACTTTTACAAGAGTCATGGCATTCACAATATCTTGATCTTTTCTTTGAAGTGCTTGTGACAACTCATTCGTTATTGCCAAGACCTTGATCATCAAGTGCAAAAGTAATACAAATTCAAAAGTTTCCATACACATCATAAGGCCAAAGGCTTCAGACCTTTTTGCATGCATAAGGTTTGTATCATCTTTTATAATTTCTAGCACATCAAGCACAGGATCAAACAATAAACACAGACTTACTAATGATCGGTAATGTGAGCTCCAACGTGTGTCCCCGGTCGTGACAAACTCATTTCTTGATTCAAGCCTCTCCCGATTGAACATCATCGCTTGCAATACTTTTGACTACTTCTTCCAATTGCTTTTCTCTCAAAATATCTGCTCTTTTGCAAGAAGCACCAACTACATTACACACCAACGGTATAAAATTAAAGAAGTCAGTAAATGCGTAAACCTTTTTTTGCACAAGCTACTAGAGCTAATTGAAGTTGATGTGCAAAGCAGTGAACATAGTAAGTAGAATTATTTTCATCTAAAATCAAGCTTTTCAGACCACTAAATTGACCACTCATATTGCTTGCGTCATCATAACCTTGACCATGAATCTTTGTCAAGCTCAAGCCATTTTTGGCAAAAATTAACTCAATCGATTCTTTAAGTGAACTAGTCAGTAGCATCTGAAACACGAACAAGACCAAGAAAATGCTCAATAATGTCACCGTTGCAGTTCACATATCTTAAAACAATGGCCATCTGTTCTTTAATTGATATATCACGAGCTTCATCAACTAGTATAGAGAAGAAATTATCCCCAATATCTGAAATAATAGCTCTAGTAACTAAACTAGCAGCAACATGTGTCATATCTTTCTGAATTGAGGGAGCTATCATTTTGAGATTCGCTGGGGCATTATTCAAAGAAACATTATTTGCTTCCTCATTGTTTTCACAAAGGAATTTTACAAGCTCCACAAAATTTCCCTGATTCATTGAAGCATCTGTCTCATCATCTCCCCAGAAAGCCAAACCTTATTGTATGAGATATCGAATACATCAAATAGAACCATTCAGACGAATATGATAATCCCGTTTGGCTTTGTCGAAATGTCGACATAACAATGTCAAAATGTTGATTTTGATTTATCAAATCTTTAGCGGATCAAGCATAAGTTATGAATGCTTCCAACTTTCCCAACATGTTTAAGAAGCCGTTGTTTCTCCTTCCAATTGCTAAATCCTTCACTCGCAAATGAATCATGACCACCTCTTCCATCACCATGCTGACAATTAAATAGATAACAATGCAAGCAAAAAAACAGCATATTTTGATTCACTATACTCTAACCAAGTGCCAAACTCATTATACCATTGAGGAATAAATCTACGCATTTTACGCCCAATTAAGGATTGAGGAAAGTTGTCAAGTTTTGGTTGACAAGGAGCATTCGTTAGATAAATTCTTTGAATCATTTTCCTTTCTTGAGCACTCTTCGCAACTGTCATAATAGGAAGTCTTTTACCCGGATCAGGAACATACAAATCCGGTGGACCTTCTATTGTTGGTTTGTTCTGGCTTGAGGGAGTAGCACACTCATTTTGTTTATCTTAAAATAAATCAATAGATGAAGATTTGGATCGAGAACGTTTAGTACCACTACCACTTGACTTTGTAGAAAAAGAACCTAAATACCTTTCCATCCTAAAAAATGGCAAATAACAAAAATGAATCAATAAATAATATTAATGATGCTAAAACCGATCCTAAAAATAATTAACTAACCAACACAATGAAATGATAATTAAGCCACAATTTGAAATCTTCACAACATCATCAATTCAATCACTAACCATTATTTTAGGGGGGCACTTGATGAGTAAATATCTTAATCTCGCAAGTCCTTAAGCATTAAGAAATCTAGGTATATATACATATATTATATACACAGGTTCCTAAGTAATTGAGAAATTAGGATATACACCAACCAAAATCCACCTTAGAAAGATCAAATACCTCTCTTGTAACTGAATCACCTGCGCATGCAGCTTTCTCTCCCTATTTGTTGCAGGAGGTACCTGAAGTTTGCACACACAGTTGAGCGAATAACAGACAAAATCGTTACTTTCAGCAAGTTAAGGACGTCTTGGAATGCTGGATAAAAATAAAGAAAATAATCAACTTAGGGTGCTTAAATTACAGGACCTCCAATGAATTGATTATGGTCTCATTAGAATGCTAGAGTGTTTGAGAAAACAAACAAACAAAACTGATAGGAACCAGAGAGATTAATCCAAAATAAACATTGAATAATATTGGAATTGATCAATAGTGAAACACTCTTCCAACTCAGTGGGAGAAGGAAGCTACAACACCAATGAGAATACACACAAACAAACTCTGACCTAGCAATTCAAGAGGCTAGCACTCTTCTGCCACTCCACTCTATCCGAATAGCTACCTCTCTTCTCACTGCTAATGGCTAAATAGCCACAAAACACAAGACAAAATGGTCAACACAGAACAAAAGTAATGCTAGGTCTGCTAAATTACATCAAAATAGGAATAAGTTAAAAGTCAAAATGGATGAAAGTTTAGAGACAGAGGAAGCCACAGCTTGGAATAATGGAAGGCGTGGGAAGATGAAACTCACCTGAAGAATAGAGGAATCTTGGTGGTCGGAAATCTCCCATCTCAACAATCAGCAATAGTCGGAGACCTCCGCTAAGCTTCTGGGGGTCCGAGCTTCTGGGTCATGTCGATGGACGACGGAGGTGAGTGGCGATGGACGTCCGAGCTTCTGGATCTCCGGCACTTCCCTGTCTCTGTCTAGCTATCTCGACGTCTCGGTCTCGCTAGGTCATGAAAGATTGAAAGAGCAAGGAGCGAGAATCAAACCACGGGCGTGTTGAGGAAGCCGGGGAAGGAATAGAAGGGAAAAATGGAAAAATAAAATAACAATAAGGGTATTTTTGTAATTTCATGTCAAAAATCAAGGGGGCACGTGCTCGGCATAGAGTGGTTGCAGTGGAATCTCAAATATGAAACGGGAAAGGATTTCACAAAGAAAATCCTATGGGATACACTGTTCGGTTATATCTGCTGGAACATTTAGGTAGATCGTTGTAAGAAATTATTTGGTGAGGACCTCACCAAAGATAGCACAAACACATATGTTAGCCTTTTCGGGGCAAGTTGGGATAAGGATTTAATAACAAAATGTCAATTTTATTATAACCAAAATATTGCGGGATGGGTCAGCCGAGAACATCAGCAAGGATTTATCACTTTCGAGGTGGATGCTTCAGTTATGGAGTAAATGAGAAGAGGTTGTGGAGGCACTATTAGTGAAGACAATGACGATGGATAGGCGGATTCATGTGTGAACTTACGACGTGGATGCTTCCAGCCCCCCCAATAATAGCATAAATCATTCATGCGGTCATCCAAGGTCTTCGATATGTTGGAATAAATGATACAAAAGTGTTATTGTACTATCGGATTGTGTTGAAGCTGTTAATGCTTTGACTAGGGTTTGCGATTATTCTCACACCTTTAAGGACTTTATAGTTGATACCATGTTGAGGTTATCAACCGGTAAGTTTGACTTAATTATATTCCTAAGAAACAAAATAATTTAGCGGATCACTTGGCTAAGCTAATTCATAATATTGTAGAATACTTTTGTCTCCTTGACCACCCACCACCTTCATTAGTTGATAAAGGATAGTGATTTGTAGTTTTTTTAGATGCTTTTACTAATGAATCCCAGTTTTCATTTTTTTTTTTAAAAAAAAAAAAAAAAAAAAAAAAAATTGACCATTTGGGTGTGGCGGACTAGAAGGGAAGCCAACTCTCTTAGGTAGTACCCGGTCGGCTTTCTCCTCGGAGTGAAAGCGGGCGTCATTCCATGCACGAGAGAAAGAAAGGCTGCCATCATGAAATTCAATTTTGTTCTGTTTAGCTCCTATTTCGAAGTATAGAAACTATTTTGCTCTTTGATTTGATTTCATTCCTGAGGTCACGTCGCCGTCGGCTTCATACTTCCCGCGAAGTGTCGTCTGTCTTTTAGTCACTACCGTCGTTGCCTCGCTGCTGAACTCTCTCTGCAGGCCGTCATTCCACTTTCACACGCAAATGCGGTGGAGCTCTTCACAGTCCACACTCTTTAGTGGCCTCCGTGCGTTGCGGCGGCAACACCTGCGAACAAAATGGAGAAAGGTAGAAACGGGATGGTTTCAGCTATGCAGTTTGCCTGCTCGGACGATGTCTAAACCAATATCGGCACCGTCAAAAGGTGTTCCTTACCTTACTTTGTTTTCTTTCTGTTTCCTTTATCATAATCTCTTCACATTGAAATTTGGTAGTGTTATGTGCCAATGTTTTAAATTCACTTGATATTGATCATTCTTCCTACTGCTCTGAATGGCACGCTAAAAGCTGAACTTGATGACAAAGTAAGGTTTCATCTTATATCTTTTCGGTGATATGATCACTGTGCAATTCTTACAAATTTTATAACCCTTCAAACATTTAATGTCACTGTTTCGTGCAATAGTTAAATCTATGGTTCTTCCCTATGGAAACCGCATATGGCAACCTTCTTAAAGGCGAAGTTCTTAGTTTTGACAGTTATACACATATTTGAACAATCCTTGAGCATATACTTATTCTAATGCATTGAGCTTATTATATGTCTGAACTCGGTGTAACTCATTGGTTACATTTCATTTCAATCTTTTGGGTTTTGTGACATTTTTCATCAAGCAAATTATATGTCTGAACTCATTGTGACTCATTGGTTACGTTTTATTTCAATCTTCTGGGTCTTCTGACATGTTTCATCGAGCAAATTATCTGTCTGAACTCCGTTTAACTCATTGGTTACATTTCATTTCAATTTTCTGGGTCTTGTGACATTTTTCTTCGAGCAAATTATTTGTGTGAACTCAGTGCAACTTAACGGCTTTCTCTATGATACCCGAGTCTTCTACATGGAAACAATTCACTAAAAGGATTCCAGAGAAAGGATTTCAGCCACATAAGTAAACACTTTGGAAGGTTTATGATTTCTACAAGATTATGCCTGTAATGTGATGGCAGTTTATTTTGGAGTGAATGCATCTGAAAGCATGATATTGTTAGCCAAACAAAATAAATTGCAGAGTCATTATCTAGCACCACCAAGTTTTGAAGCCTCATTATTTAATATTTTCTAGATTTATAAGGTTTCCTGACTTCTGATTGACAGTCTTATACAGGTTCTCAACAATGGCTGAAGTATCACATGGACCTGCCCCTGGAAATGATTATCCGTCATTCATTAAAGCCTCACTAGATGAGCTTGAAGGTATTGAACTTCTTAATTCAGCATGCTATTAACAAATATTCGTTTCTTCTTCCTTTTTGTGATTCTTAGTTCTTTGTGTACAATGTTCTTAAGCTTAACTTTTGTTTTCAAATCACTTTTTACTCATTTTAATTTTGGTCTTGTGCATATCCAAACACTTGTAGAATCATGGGGATTGGAGACTTCCACAAGTGATATTTACTTGCAAAATTGTTATTTTTCCTTTTCACTTGAATAAACTAATGTTCTGCTCATTTCTTGAATTTGAATTTGAAGTTTTTAAATTTACTGCTTAACTTTGTGCAATATTGATGTAGATCCTATTATAGCTCAAAATTGTAAGTTTGTAACCCTTTGATGAACTTTTAATGGTCAAATGATTTTTTCCCCCTTTACTCATGCCTTCCAATTTTGATAAGAAACAGGTTAGAAGTGATTTGGAGGTTAAAATGGGAAATCAAACTATTCCATAAGAGACAAAGGTCAGATATTTGAGATTATTTATATTTTATACAAAATGATGGTGAACTTGATGAAGATGTTACTTATAAAATTCAAGCTGGGTGGTTTGAATGGAGAAAGGCCATCAGAGTTATTTGTGATTGGAAATATCCAATAGGGTAAAAGGGAGGTTTTATCTTAGTTCTATAAGTCTAACAATGTTATATGGTAGTGAATGTTGGACTTTAAATGGACAATTTGAGTATAAAGTTGGGGTAGCTGAGATGAATGTGTAGCCAACTCTACTTACAGGGATAAGGCTTCTTGTTGTTGCTGTTGTTGTACTCCTCCTCTCCAATTGCCTCTGTTTGAACCAGTAGGCACATCACTGTTCATTGAATAGATTTGGACAAAAAAGAATCAAGTTCTGTTGTTTGTTGGAGAACCTTGTGGGCACATATTGTCGTTGCTTTTTGGAGAATCATGGATATTTATACTGGGGATATTTGTGTGCAAAAATCATTATATTTTTCACTTGAATGAGCTAATGTTCTGCTCAGCTCTTAATTTAATTTTTGTTAATATTCCATGACATTGTGCAGGATTTACATAGATACTATTTTAATCCAAAATTGTTACTCTTTGGTGAAGATTCCAACAGTTGAATGATTTTATAGTTTTACTTCTCCCTTTAACCACTTCTTTGTTTGAACCTGTAGGCCCATATCATTGTTGGTTGAATAGGTTTGCCAAAAATGAACGACTTTCTGTGGGAGACAGAACATTCTTGGTTCTTTCTGCAAGAACTTTTGACCATGTAATTTTGTTTGAAAATATAAAGGAAAATTAAGAAAAGGTGAGGAAGGCTATGTATTAATTTCTCTTCTCTTTCAATAATTGGCTTTTTTTTTTCACCTTGTGATCATAAATTACTTTTGATGGCAGGTTCCCTCATCTCTTTATCATGGGCTTAATTCATTCTTCAGCAGATACAATACCCCTGATCTGGTTATTGATGGCTGAAAACATCAGTTTCCCCATATTATTGTCAAAGAAGACATTTCCTGAGGTAATGTGAAATCCTTGGTCCTATTCTTAAATGATCAACCCTTGTCCTTGGTGTAATTCTTATTACTATCAACCCTTGTTGCCTTGATTTAGTTACTAAAGGACCCCACCTATATTCAAAGGTAAAACCTATGCAAGAAGACCTAAGACCTAGAGAGACAAGGTAGCACAATCAGGGAGCATCTTACTGTCTTAGGTCTTCTTGCATAGGTTTTACCTTTGAATATAGGTGGGGTCCTTTTAGTTACTTGCCAAGGTTTGGTCCAAGGGTTAAATTAGTCCAAAAGCTTTACTACATGAGAGGGAAGATAAGGGTAGAACAAGGGACAAAGCAGCAACTGACTCTGATACTAGGGGAGGTTGTGGGAGAGTAGGAAGAGAGAGTGTGATGGCAAGGGGCTTTGTTAGGAATCTAAACAGTGGAGGTACAAAGAATTATTTGGGAGTAATTTCCTTGGAAGAAACTGTAGCCTCTCCAAAGCTAGAGAATTATCCATCGTTACCTTCTATTATGTTTTTCTTAAGTGTTGTGCATGATATGTTTGATAACATAATCCAAAAGTGTTTGGCTTTAATACACCTACTGACAGTGAAGCTTAGTTTGAGTTTTCATGTTCTGCTTTGGAGTTGATATATGCTATCATGTTATTTTAGGTTCCTTTGAAATAGTTGTTCAATAACATGCTGGTCACCGTTGGAAATAGTTGTTTCCATATAGTTTGTGCCCAATGATCAGGGTTGATAGCTCACTGGTTTCAGGTAGAGGATGCATATTGTTGCCACCATTAGGTGACTTGGTTCTACCCGTTCGAGTTTAATTATTCATGGCTGTAAACTGACCGAAACTGATCATTGTGGGGATTGTTGCTCTGATATCATGAAGGTTAGCTGAGCAATTGACGACTCACCTCAAAATTTTATTAACTGTTGAGTGTGCTGCATATAGGAAGCAGAATGGCTTGAGTTTAGGGTTTCTAAGATACTCAAAAGTCAAAACCTAATCTTAACACCCTATCTTTAGAATCTACTGTGACAAATCTAATCAGAATAATATTTCAAATAACAAGAGAGAGAATAAAATGAAACAGAATTTGTCACATAGAAAGAATAAAAAATTTTCATTTAGGAAGTGCCTATCACATGCTTGGTGTCGTTTAATAGTTCTGTCTTCTTCTGTACAATTTTCTATATAATATACAATTTGAGATCATAGCTAAGCTTGTTTAACTAATTCTATAGGCAAACTGCCTGTACAAGATCTTGAGTTAGTCAATGTAGCTGTAAAACTTGCATAGATAGTGTTTGAAGTGTTACAAATTTTAGTGGGAGTGAAATTCTTGGACTTTTATGGCTGGTCCTTTGTCTTTCGAGCTGTAGGGAAGAATAGCATTCATCACTTCATTGCTCTGTTCTGCTTGTAGTCTTTTTTTCTTCATGGGAGTTGCTATCTCAGATTCGCAAAGCAACTGCTTTGCTACAATTTTGGTTAAATATTTTTTTCATTCTTTATTTTCAAGGTTCCTTTTGTAGATGTCCTATCCTTTTTTATTTCTAATCTCTTGTTAATGAAATTTCTTTTTCTAGGAAGACATTGTTGCAAAATTGCATTGTAGTGTAAATTTTGCATTTGCTGTGGCCATTGCTACTCATGCTAACCAATGAAGGGAAGCCAGCTGTAGTACGTATGCTTATGCTAAACAGGATTTCAAGTCAACCATATCATTTATCTCATATGGCATTAATAGCTTTGTTGTAGAATTTTTCCCTATGGACTGGTACATGTAGAATATTATTGTTTAGAGGAATTTAACTAAAATTATTTTCTTTTATATTCATAGACGGAGAAAGGTGCATGCTACTTGTTATTTAAAAATTTTGAGAGCCCAGAAGTTTATCATGAAAAAGATGTGGATCTTGAAATACTCTTCCAAGGTGATGATGGATTTTTCCATGCCTAATGTTATGTACAATACATTTAGACACCAGTACCTTTTTATTTTTTGTTTTTTTATTTATTTATTTTTTTTTTAATGTTTATGCATGCTCATGTTCATTGAAGAAATGCAACCTGCTTGCATGATTTAATTCCTGATGTGGGTATCATGAACAGCTATTCAGAAGTTACATGTGCTTCCTGCTGGGAATTCTAAGTCAGTCAATCAATTGGGTTTCCCTTCTTGGAAGCAAGATGGAATCACGAAGGAGCATTATATGTGTTCTTCTCTTCAGAATTTACTTCTTAGTTATCCAGGTATTATGAACATTAATCCCTGGATTCAATTATTCCTGTATTGTTTGTCTACAACACTTCTTCCAAGGTATTTGTAAAATGTGATGATCTGGGAGAATATTTTCTTCTGTAATTTGTTTAACTATAGAAATTATGCTAATTTCGATTAGACTTCTTTGCAGCTTGTTTAAAATTAGACAAAGAAGTATAATAGGACAGTACCAAGACTGAACAGAGATAATATCGACAATTTCATGAACTCAAAAGGGCTGCATAATCCCTTTGTTAATCTGTCAAAGAAACCTCAACTTGAATGAACTTTGAGCCACAAGAGAGCCAACTTCTCAAATTTGTAGATGTGGTGCCGGCCTGTGTATCCATTGAAAACCTTTCGAGTATACGTTTTTAAAAGCAATTATTTTTTTAGGAATGTCTGTCAACCATAAAAATGGATAACCAAACGGATTAGTAGTGACTGAAAACTGTAACCCTTATATTATTTGCTTTCACTTTTTGAAGAAGCTTGAAAAACTAGTTTATTCTGATATGAATTAGGTTTGATCCAGATACATCAGTATATTGGAAGAGGTAGCAACAAGTCTGCTACTCAGATCTGAACTTCTGTCGGCTCAATCCATGGAAAATAATCTACAATTATCAGCAATAAAACTGAAATAAAACCGTCACAATTATGGATATACCGAACAGAAGATGGAAAAAGAAATTTACAGCTAGATAATGGCTAAACAATGGGCCCTTAGTGGGCTGAGCAAGCTGTCATTGATCTCTTGTAGGTTGGACTGTTGGAGTATATTTATTCAACTATGCCAACATCAATCTTCCCTTTTGTGAAGTTTCTATCAATGTCCACATGCTTGGTCTTATCATGATGAATAGGATTCTTGGCAAATTTCTTTTTGTGGCAATATTGTCACATAACACCTTCATGGGAAGTTGAACTTCTAACTCTTTTAATTACCGAAATATTAGCATGGAATGTCATCACCTGTCATTATTATATCATCAACATAGACTATGAGGATGGAAGTCTTACCATTCATGTGCTTTAAAAATTATTGCTAGTTTGGCATTGAGTGAATACTGATTATTTTGCTTTCTTTGTAAATCTCTATGCTCTAGGTGCTTCTTTTAGCACAGGAAAATTTTTTAGGGTCTTTACACCTTGTTGGGCTTGCTATATTCTTGAAGACCTTGTGGGATCTCCATAATATACCTCTTCCTCCAAAGTCACCACTGGGAAATGCATTCTTGATGTTGAATTGATGAAGTGGCTAGTCTAACATTTTAGCAAACTAGAGTATTACTTTTATTGTATTCAGCTTTTCTAATGGGGACAAATGTCTCTGAATAGTCAGTTCCTTGGGTTTAGATGAATCTTTTTTCCACCAATCAGGCTTTTTTATTTGTTTATATTTCCATTTGAATTTTACTTAATAGTAAACACTCATTACTGGCCAAATTGTGATCTTCCCTCTAGATAGCTTTGTACTTTTGCTATCTTCCATGTTTGATTCTTCTCCAGGGTTCTTCACTCCTCTCATTACTAGCCTCCTTCCATCTAGGATATATAATGAGAGGAAGCTTGGTGATCACAATTAGTCTTGCTATTTCTAGATGTCTTTTTGTGCGCTCAGTTGTCCCATTTTGTTGTGGGTTATTCACATAGATAGTTCGGTCAAGGATCCCCTGATCTTTTAGATACTGTTTGAGGGTTGAGCTACGGTGTTCCCCCCTGTATCACTTCTGAGGATTTTGTTGGTGGGAAAACCCAAAACAAAAATTTGCAATAGATAAACTCAGAACTCAGAAGTCTTCCGTCTCTTACTTTTCTGAAGAAACAAACATTTCAGGAATGATAGGACTGGCAAAGAATGATATAGGAGAATGAAGAAAAGTTGAACCCTGTTATTCTAATGTCTTGATACTGGCTTGACTGATCAATCAGCTGGGTGTTGCCAATTTTTCAGTACTTCAAATTTCATTCTCCTATGGAGCTGAAATCGCATTTGCCCTTTTCTTTTTTTCTTTCCCCTTTCCTTTGCTATAGTTGTCAGAAAAAATAAAAAGATTCAATTTTCTTGGACCTTTATATTCTGGTTTTAGAGGGCAATGGTTTTGTCAGGTAAGAAGTATGAGATCTTTGGTACTGAATGGATTGCACTAATAAGGTGGACTTAAGATAAAAGGTAACCAATAATTTATGCGATCACAAGTCTATCTAATGCTATACAGTACTATTTACTTGATAGTTCATCCTTCCTTTATCAGATGAAGAATGTATTTTCATATTCTTGAAAACATATGCGGGACATATAGAATTCAGATTGTTGGATTGGTGATACTTATTAGATCACAAGGCCTGTAACAAATATTTTATTCTACATTTTTTTAGTAACTGAAAGTAATCTGACTAATTTCTTATTCTAATAACTGCTATCCTATGTTACAGGATGCATCTCTGCAGATGAAAGTGGAAACCGCCTCTTCATTTCTGATTGCAATCATCATAGGATTATTGTATCTGATGGCAATGGAGTGATTTTGGACTGCGTATGTATACACAATTACAAATTATTGAAATAGTTTTAGTACAATATGCTTTTTGATTTCAGGTCTTTTGCTAGCCCATATTTCTATCTAGTCTAGTGAATGTAAAACAGACGTGGCTTCTGGCTAGATAGGCCCATGTTCTGTTAGGAATCACTCAAAATATCAGCAAACAGCGCCGGTTCAGACGCACTTGATTGATAACAGAAAGGTTACAATATTCTGATAGGAGTAAACCACCCCTGAATCAGCCAAGAAAAGCCTCAGGCCCTCACAGAACCTGATTCCCTCTCCCAATACAGTCCTCTCCAAAATATTCGATGCCCTTCCCCCAAAACACCTAACAGCTCATATAGTCAAAATAAAGGAGCTGACACAGTCTCCTATGAGCCACTCTACTAAACAGCTAATGTCCTACACTTACTTCAAAAAGGATGTAAAAATAAAAAGGTCAACCCTGCAACCTTAAAAGGCATCTAGCCTCATTGTCTGTATTGTTCCTGTCTGCCTAGGTGTCCGTGAGTAAACCTTACCATGGAATGGAAGGGTTCTTGCATGTTCTTATGCACCTCCTTGGCAACATACAGAAGCCGACTTGTTGCGTATTGGTTATTCTTGTTTCTACTGTTACGAGAATAGTCTCCTTTTATAGGAGCTATTAGGAATGAATAGAAGTCTTAATAGGTTTCTTGTTATGTACATAACTACCCAGTGTATAATTGTCTGTGATTACGGTGCTAGTTGCTGATGTTCTTGAATAAATGATGAGTTGGTTATTATTATTTTTTCTTTTTAGATGGGATTTCGGTGCACAACACACACACACTAGGATAGATGCAAACAGAGGTGATATAGGGAGAAAGGAGAGAAACAAAGGGGAAAACAGAGGAGGGAGAAAGGAAGTAGAACAGGAATTGAGCGGGGGAATGAGAAACTGACAAGGGGGAACAGAAGGAAACATAGTCTGCCCACTTGTAAGATTTCGTTCCCTATATTGGATGAATTCCTAGATGTGATGAAGATGACAAGGCCCCAACCAAGCAAATGACAGATACATAGAGGGAGAGGTTGAGAGTGATGAAAGTGGATAAATAATGACAGATACATAGAGGGAGAGGTTGAGAGTGATGGAAGTGGATAAATAATTAAGTTAGAGAATTAGAGATGAAGTTTTGAGAGGGTATTTTGGTCAGCGCATGTTTTGTTTTAGTTCCCGGTCCTTACTTACAACTTCTCCTAAATTTTATTCCATAAAGACCTCTTGTTGTCCTTATATGGGAGAAATCATGGTGAGACCTACTTTTTGCAAATTCAGCTTCTTACCTTGTATCAGGAACAAGTGCATTTTACTCTTACCTTTTTGAAAATGATTCATCAGAGTCTTTGTTTCTTATAGATTTTAAACTATTAAGGATTAATGATACTTTTTTGGCCTTCCCCTGACAAAGAATTTGAGATGAATTTTTTTCTGACAGTTCCTATCTCTATCAAAGTAAATGAGCAACACTTAGGAGTTACAGTTTTACTTTCTCTTTCAGATTGGCTCTTCCCCAGGATTTGAGGATGGAGATTTTGAATTTGCTAAATTAAGACGACCTGCTGGTTCTTATTACCATGCTGCCGAGGACTGCTTATATTTTGTAGATTCTGAGGTTTGAATTTTGCTGTTGAGTGTTGCTAATGAAAATGATTAGATTTTATGCCAGGTTTATCATATTTGATGGTATATTATAGACATCAATCTGCTGTAATTTTAATATTAGTATTTCTTTCTGATTCTGACTTTCTATTAAGGCCGCTATGTTTTTCTTTCTGATTCTAACTGTAGAAATCAGAGAGAGAAAAATAGAGAGAATATACTCTCAAATAGATGTGTTTATTCATATGCTCAATAGGGTATTTATACATAAGAGAGAAAACAAGAGAGTAATGACTCATTATGATGATTGATTCCCTAATCACTCATAATTCCTATAATCCCTAATTATATGCGATACTAATTAATTATAATATATTTAAACTGATTTATTTCCTAACACTCCCCCTCAAGTTGGAGCATAGATGTTAATCATGCTCAACTTGTTACAAGAAAACATAATATAAATAAATCCAAACAAAATAATTTTCTTCTTCATAAGATCTTGAATCCACCAGCAAATTCAGCCACATCCAGGAATAGTTCAACCAAATGTCACACCGAGGACATTCAAAAGAAATGATTCAACAACTTCATCAAGAGCTTGAATAACAAAGAGTACCAAACCAAATTAAAAGTTGTAGCAAACGGTCTCACAAGGGACCAAACAGTACTTCAAACGTCTCACCAGAGACCAAACACCTCACCGGAGGCAAAACAACGAACGGGTCACACAAGGACCACCAAATTGTCTCACTTGAGACAAACACCTCACTGGAGGCAAAGCAACGAATGGGGCAATGAAATTACCCAACCACAAATATAGCCTTCAAGACAAAAAAACACTTCACGAACGTGCTAGAAAACGAAACAAAGGAAGAACCCGGCCGCTAGAGATAAGTGAACGTGCACGAAAAAAATGCCAACTGTGCTAAACAACTGAACTAAGTCTCACAACGCAACCTTCGAAGCAAAGAACCGGCCTACACACCTTGGGAATGAAGGCTCGACATCAGAGAACACCATAAAATGCAGCAACCAAACAGCAGAGGAATCGACAAACACTTTCTCTCCACCCCCTGTGAATAGTGACGAGTAACGTCACTGTTCACGAACCAAAACACGGATAGAACCAAAAAACAACAAATCAGACATAAACTGAGGAAGTGCAAAACATCGAAACCCAGCAAAACAATGAAACTCAATCGCCAAACGCAGTCTTCTAAACACGAAACTGGCCTAGTCATATTGGAAAAGAAGATCCGACACCAGCAAAGGAGCCAAACCAGAAATAGAGATGACATGAACACACAATGGAAATTCACAAGTGCGTCGGAAATTGAAAATCTTAAAGGAAGTGAAAACCTTATGCGACGACAAACACATTTGATTGGCCACTTTATCCTTGTTCATGTGACAATATTGTTCACGCTACGATGATGACAGCCATCGAAAAACTCAAAATTGGCCAAGAAGTTGGGCTGATTTTGATGGTTTTTCACAAGACATAATAAGCATTTTCTGTTAGGGAATAAACTTACCCTTAAACTGAAGGATGTTGGGTTGATTTAAGGCCCAAAAGTGTAGATGAGTATTATCTTGTGGTTGTTAGCACCTAATTACTTATAGTAAAGCATATTCCTTAATTATGATAGTAGTTTTTCTGGATTAAAAAAATAATAATAGGAGCTTTTTTAAGGATAAACTAATAGATTAACTTGAGGAACACCTATTTTTACTGCATGCGGGTTAATCAATATGCTATACAACAAAAAGCTTTATCCCATTAAGTGGGGCATGACATCATTGTGCTCTATCAACAACTTGATCTTTGGATAAATTGTTAACTAATAGGTTCCGCTCAATAACTTCATTGAGTGTTTTCTTTAGTCTTCCTCTACACCTTTTTAGAATATTGTTTGATCTATCCTCCTCAGCGGCGAAGGCTGAACCACCTCAAAGGTTTTTCTATCATTTTCTTTTGAATAGATGCCACTCCAAGTCTTCCTGGTATATATTCATTACAAATCATATATTTTATTGTATGACTTCACTTCCATTTCAACATCATAATCTCAGCTACCCTCACTTTGTGCTCTTGTTGTCTCTTTAAAGCTCCAACATTCACTACCATATAGTATTATTGGTCTTATAGCAATACAATAAAATTTCCCTTTATCTTAAATAACTTATGTAGTCTTTCTCCATTTAAACCACCTGGCTTGAATTATATGTTTATAAGCATTCAAAATGGCAGTACAAGCTGATAGTTGAAGCTGTTATTTATTTATTTTTTTTGCTTGTTTTGTGTGGCTTGTTTCTCAGTAAATCCCCCATGTATACTTGCGATGAGTTTGGAATTGCTTTGATGCCTCTAACCTTTAAAAACTTAATTTTCAAGGCCTCTTTGGTACGATGGATGTAATAAGAAATGGAATAGTTTGAACTAGAATAGAATTGTATATTAAAAGTATGTTTCGCACGTAGATGGAATCTCACTACTGGAATAGTATGAACTAGAATAGAATTGGATATTAAAAGTATGTTTGGCATGTGGATGGAATCTCACTACCAAAGTATGGTTTTATTTGATATAATGAATTTAAAATATAAAAGACCAAAATTTCGTTTTGAAAGTAAAACAATACCTTCTCTGTCCCTCGGCTCCCTCCTTTGCCCACCCTGTCCATCAACACCAGCCACTGACAATAGATTAGAAGTCAACAACCCAAAAGCCTTAAAACCAACAACCCAGGAATTATAAACCAGAAACCTAGAAATTACAAAGATTTACT
Source organism: Acacia acuminata (assembly GCA_019022655.1). Taxonomy (NCBI): domain Eukaryota; kingdom Viridiplantae; phylum Streptophyta; class Magnoliopsida; order Fabales; family Fabaceae; genus Acacia; species Acacia acuminata. The sequence continues at coordinate 238,057 of JAFJYI010000153.1, read as the reverse complement.
AAAAATATTTTCCACAGACTACTTCCGTTGGATAGGTTTGAAGATTGACTGTCAATCAAGATCCTTTGCTAGAGTGTCAATGACCCGCTGCTGGGAGATTCTGATTAGGAATCTGGACGTCCCCATTGTTAATGTCTTGCTATTATCTTAGGATTATTGTACTTCTGTTTGGAGGTCATTCTGAAAAAAGGGGAAAAAAACCAAGCTTTCAAAATACCAGGGCACATTGGCATTGCTGTTCATGGTCAGTGAGGATATCATAATCTGTTGTAGCTGAAAGGTTGTCACACTGAAGGTCAGAGGAGCAAGGGGTAAAATGAAGAAAGGGAAATTGCATGCAGAACTCAGGGTGATATCCGATTCAACCAATTTTGCAAGAATTCCTAATTCCTTAGGAATTATAATTACATCATACCAAACAAACATCAATATGTATTCCATTTCCCCTTCCTCCTTGATTCCACCGCACCAAACATAGTCTCATATTCCATGAAAGGTCTGGGACTTTGAATTTCTTAGTTTCCCCTAAACTATAGTGGATTACGGGGGAGAAAGAGAGGCAGGATAGTTGTTCCTGCACCACTTCTCCTTGTTGTATTTCATCTTCATGGAATTTTATGCTTTCTTCATTCTGTTTTACGGCTTTTCTTTATAAATTTTATTGGATTAATCATTTGAGGTTGTTACTTAACCTTTTTTTTTTTTCCTGATTCCTGTCTTCTAAGAACCATGCTATCAGGAAAGCTGACCTGGAAGCACGATTAGTGCAGACTCTTTATCCTACAAGTGCCTCTAACAAAAGCAATGGACGTATATGGTCTTGGATCATGAATAAGCTGGGTTTAGATAGCACTGTGGACAGCAATGTTGAGGAAACATCAGATGTGTTCGATTCTAAAACACCATATTTACCATGGCATATGTTGAAATCAGTTGATGATACTCTCTTCATTCTAGACCGCAGGTAAAAAAACTTGACGCTATTAACTATTTTGTCGATGGTACCTTAACGTTCCTCATTTCATAATATTTGAAATTTTAGGCATTTCTTTTCAATTCATAATTTGTTTCCTTCTCTGTCTCATGATATTTCAGTCCAAAAAAAAGTGGCCTCATGATATGGTATATAATAATGCTGATGCTAACAGTGTGTAGTTCATACTATTTCTTATCTTAATTTAATACAATGGTTATGTAATTGTTATTTGGTCTTACTTGCAGGTTTCAAACTGTATGGATCATGGATTTGACTTCAGCAAAGATTGACAATGTTCTTGAAGGTTTAATTCAGTACTTCTATGGTCAATTATGGAAGCCATTTTGCATCTAGTTTCAACTGATGAATTAATTCTTGGAATATTTTGTATCTGAAAAAGGTTCCCCTGAAATTCATGAGATATGCAGAAAGCAGATCACAAAGAAATTATCCCTTTTAGATCGTCTAGCCTATGATGGGTTTCAACAGCAAATTGAATATACCTGTTCTGTGGAGGGCCTCCCTCATTCTGGTCTTTTATCTTCACTAACAACCCTGCAGAATCAAATTTTCATTTGCGATACAGGTTTCCTTTTTTTTTTTTTTTTTTTTTTTTTTTTTTTTTTTTGGGGGGGGGGGGGTTGTGCTCCTTTCTGATCTTCATCGTCTTCTTTCCTTAGTTTGTGCTTACTCCCAATTTTTTGTCTCTAGTTGGACACAGGATTTTGAAAGTTGACCGAGAATCTGGGACTTGTTCAAACTTCCAGTTTTCCAATTTAGGGATACTCGGATTACCTTATTGGATGACATTCCCCTTGGAGACATTTTATGCTACGTAAGTTATTTGTCTAAACTGTTTAGGTTATTTTATTTCCAAGTCCAAAACTGATTGTTGTTTACATGCAAGAGTTAAACAATACGCAACATTCTAACTTGTGTAACACATTGCTGGTTGACAGTAGAAATGGACTTTCAGATGTACAAATTGATCACCTGCAGTCTTTCCAGTTGCTACCAGGTCATTAATATATATTATACAATTGGCTATCTTTGATTTCAAACATTCTACCATGAATCACCGAGAGATTTTAGTGTGATGACATGATTCTGATTTTGATGCTTTATCACCTCTGATGCTCTGAGCATCCCTTTATTTTAGGATACTTAAAGAACTTAAATAGCTAGGATCACTTTACAGTCTTCCCCCCCCCCAAAAAAAAAAATAAAAATAGTATTGCTGTAACACCAACTTACTATTTTTTCCATAATTATTGAACTTTCTGCAATGTGACAGGTAGAATTCACATACAGGTAATCGTGGATGTTCCTCAGGATACTGAGCTACTACAGCCACTGGATGAAGCCTGTATCTGGCGTCAGGCAAGAGGAGCAGCTACTGAAGTCTCAGTAATAGAGGATGTGCCAGGATCAGTAGATAAGGTTCTTGAGGAGGGAAGAGGGTCTTCTTTGGTGAAGTAGCCTGGTTCTGTATTTGAAGTTGCTTATGATTTCAGTTCTTGGTTGCAGGTCGGGGTTGCGCAGCAGTGGTATGATGAATTGGATGATCTTGCCTCTCCTAAACCTAAATCAGAACAAGCTGTTCCAGATGATAATCTGAATACTAATTTAATAGTGGAAGATAAGGAAATTTGCGTCAGCTGCAATGTCAATACTAGCCCTGGAACGAGTGAGGTATAAATATATTTTTGAAGCTGCAAAGGAAGATGGCTATGATTAATTTTTTTACCCTTATTTTATTTCTTTCTTGTGCTGTTGCTGCTCGAAAAGCACTAGTACTAAACTGAGACCGAGGGATTTGGGTACCCTTTTTAAATTTATACATGTCTAAATTTCTGTGGAATTGGTTTTGTGTTGTCAAATGGAAGATTGTTTCCGTTTGCCCACAACATGGTAATCATTGTTTATCACAATTATAACTATTTTGTTAACATTTGTGAGTCTCTTATTTTGACAGGGGAGGCAGCAAACAGGGTATTTTTCTAAATTATGTTTTATTTTGGTCTTTGTTGTTTTGCAAGTGTTTATGCTAAGTCCACAGTGATCATGTTGGCTGTGTCTCAAAGAACAAAGGGTTATGAAGGTTGTTAACTTTCTACGCGAACTGAGTGACTTCAATTCATCATATTCTCCATATTTGGATGAAGAGAAAAATGAGGAGAAAATAGGAGGGAGGAAATACTAAGAAGAAAAACCTCCCAAAATAGTAAAAAAAATTGACAATTTTTGGGACTTTTCTTTCCTAGTATCTTTTCCTCCTTAATTTTCTCCTCATCCAAATATAGGGTTCATGTCACTGTCTATATAAGATATTTTGCATACAGATCAGTAAGCTCTTGGAATTGCTTCATTTCCTTGTAGTAAACTTACCAGAGTTTACATAGTGTTGTATGTCTCAGCAGTCTTGGGAGTACTGTGATTTTATATATGGAGTGCTGTTATTTTAGCAGTCTTCTACACATATTGACAAACTTTGATGATGGTGATCACATAGAATTTTTGTTTTTGCCTTAGATCACAAAGAAATTAGAAAGACTTGAATGCTAATATCTTTCCTTTTACACAGGTCATTGTTAACACAGTGCTGTATTTGAAACTTAAAAGAGACCCAGACTCACAAGAAGAAAACCCTAAGGTTCATGCTGGAAGGATACTGGATATCATGAGCTCTGGGAGAAATGTGAAGATGGAGAGAGATTTATGGAGTGAGTTTTTATCAAAATCTAAGGGGGACTTGAGAGATCTCGTTTTCATGAAACCACTGCACATACGGATAAAATTGGAAAGTTTTGATCATCCAAAGGCTGACAATGAGAGAGATATCATCTTGACTGACTCATCCATCCAGGTAAAAGTATCACTGAATTGACGGTAGATTCATGAGTGAAGGCGCAGCAAATAGACCATTGGGTCTAGGGCACAAATGCTAATGCCACGGGTTCGATCCCCAAAGCTTTTTAGCTTAATGGCTGCCGTCAAAATCTGACAAAAAAGAACTGTTTTTTTTTTTTTTTTTTTTTTTTTTTTTTTTTTTTTGGGGGGGGGGGGGAATTTAAGAGGAAAGGCACAAACTTATAGTTTTTTGGGAATTGTGTTTTTCTGTTCTGCCTGTGATCACGAGTTAGAGTTCTGATCCAGCGGTGTAAAATAGTGTTGTACAAAGCCCAGTTTTTCTTGGGCATTGTTTAGACAGTTGGGTTCTAATTTGATTTGAGCCTAGCAAAAAATGTACAATAAATGTTTGACAAAGGGGAGGGGAGATTAAATATGTTGGAATGATATTTAATTTTGCCATTAATGAAGGGAATATTCTTTTTTATTATGTCATTTTAGGAATATTGAAAATTATTTAGGGGTAATTTTGTAAAGAAGAGAAAAAAATTCTCTTTCCCCTCCCCTCCCATTCCCTCAATCCAAACATACCCTAAATGCAACAAAACATGATTATGGAAAGTTATAATTAATGTGCATGTGTTTCTCTGTGGATTTTGTACTGCTTTTGATTTTTTGAGTTCATTTGTCTAATTGGACTGGCGATATAGAGGTGTTTGGTAAAAGTATCGTGTATGGTGATAATATTATCAAACTTATTAGCTATAAATATTTGGATATGTAATAAAGAACAAGCATTTTCTCCCTATCGCACGGGGAAGCAAATATTTATACACATCCAATTCAGAAACGACAACAAACACATTTATAAATAACGTGCACATTTGTATGCAACACTACAAGTGATTAAACAGCTTCAACTAAACCACAGTAAAACAAATGAACTAATCAGATCACTTCAAGTTATGAAAGACCTCTTTATAAACAACATTTGTAGCAACCGAAGTGTGTATATTTAACTAAGGTTCTCAAACTCACGAGTTTAAGCAAACTTGTGACAGTGACGTAAACTCATATCATAAACTCGAATCGTAAACTCGTAAGAGTTTACTTTTATTATTAAATAGGTATTACTAGTGTATAATTAAATAATTAAAATATAAAAATGACAACAATTTGATTTAAATATATTTTAAATCCAAATAATTGAAATTAAATCCATCAACATTAATCATTTATCATATTTAATAAAGAAATTTCTATAAAAATTTCTATATAAAGCCGTTGAGCATGATCAAATCAACAAAATTAACACAAGTTTAAGAGTAAGTTAACACAGTTTTGTAAGTTAGAAACATAAAAACGGTAAACTCGTTGCATAAACTCGTGAGTTTAACTAAGTTTACAATTAACACGATTTTACCACTGACTCGACTCATTTTTGTAAGCTAGAAGTGTAAAAGCGGTAAACTTGGAGAGTCAACTCGTGAGTTTGACAACAATGTATTTAACGACCACTTGTAGTGTGTATTATTGCCCACTTTATAGATGACACATGGTCAATGAAAAAGAGGGTTTTGAATTTCATTCCTATATCTAGTCACAAGGGGAGGGACATTGGAATTGAAGTTGAGAAGTGTTTGCTTGAATGGGGTATTGAAAGGGTGCTCACAATTACTGTAGACAATGCTAGCTCTAATGATGTTTCAATTGACTATTTGGAAGGCAAAATTGTAAGGTGGGGGCATTCAGTTATGAAATGTCAGCATCTGCATATGAGATGTGTGGCACACATAATCAATTTGATTGTCAGTGAAGGGCTAAAAGAAGTAGGACAATAAGTTAAAAAAGCTAGAGAGGCTGTTCGCTTTATTAGACAGTCACCACTTAGAATGAGAAAATTTAAAGAGAGCTGTGTTGATGAGAAAATTCAGAGCAAGCAAATGTTATGCTTAGATGTCCCTACTAAGTGGAATTCTACCTATTTGATGTTAGAGATTGCTCAAAAATTTGAGGCAGCCTTTAAGAGGTATGAGGACAAAGATCTATACTTTCGTTTTGATCTTGAAGATGGGGTGCTTGAAAAGGAAGATTGGAAAAATGTTAGGAGGATGACTATGGTGTTGAGTCATTTTTATGATTTGACTAATCGAATTTCGGATCTTTATATGTCACTTCCAATAACTTCTTCCGTGAAATTTACATGGTTTATCGTTTCTTGAATAAGTGGACAAAAAGTGATTTGGTGGAGTTATCTAATGTGGCAAGTAGAATGAAGGAGAAATATGACAAGTATTGGGGAGATCCTATGAAGATCAATAAACTTCTTTATATTGCCACAGTTCTTGACCCCCGATATAAGCTAGATTGGGTGCAATTTGCTCTTTGTAAGATGCATACACGTGCTGTTGGGGAACATTTGGGGGTGCATATTAAAGAAGTCTTGATTTCTTTATATAATGAATACAATCAGGTTATTTCTCCTTTAGCCCAGCTTGAAATGGGACCATCAAATGACCCTAGTCTAAAAGTTAGAAAATTGCTTGATAGTGAGGAGCAATTATTCATGGATGAGCATCTTCGTGGAAGGACTAGGAGAATAGAAGTGGATAGATATTTAAATGAAGAAATTGAGACTAGAAAAGATGATTTTGATATATTAAGTTGGTGGAGGGTGAATAGTCCTAGATTCACTATTCTTTCTCAAATAGCAAGAGATGTGTTGGCTATCCCAATTTCTACTGTTCCTTTTGAGTCTACCTTCAGCACTGAAGGAAGAGTTCTAGATTCATTTAGGAGCTCTTTAACACCTAAAGCTGTACAATCACTAATTTGTGCTCAAGATTGGGTTAGGAACTCACTTAACTATGTTGCGAAGTAGGAGACGATGATTTTCATCAAATAGAACTTGGTAATACTTTTTACATCTATTTTCTATCTTTATTAGAATAATATTTATTATGATCTTTCAAGGGACGTCTAATTTTGTTTTTTATTAGATTTTCAAAACATTGCATAGGAGGCAATTGTTGACATATAGTAGATGCAATGTAAATATCTTTGTAAGTAATTTTTCAATATCTTTGTATTTTTCTAATATTTATTAGATTATTTATTTTATTTTTATTTGATTTATTCTTGTTTTAATTTGCAGGTTACTCTCAATATCTTTCTTCTTTTGGATCATTTTGTGCTGGCTCCATGATGGATGAGTTGCTGCAGTTGTTTGAGTTTATGATGTAGTTAGAATTTGTGATATTGCTGCCATGTTTTGTATAATTTTGTAGCCTTTGTTCTACCACTGAATTTCTAGGACAAAGTCAGAGGCAGGAATTTTGTCACTGTGTGTTGGCTGATTCGCAAGATCTATGCTGCCTTGAATAAAATTGTATGGCAATATGTTGTAGATAATATTATATAATATATCAGCTATTGCAATAGCTGCCTATTATCGGTTTGTATGGCAATATCGATTTTGATTTGTTTGGCAATGGTATTACCAGCTGCTTCATGTTTTGATTTTAAAATCTGCAACCTATTGCCATACAAATGAAACTTGATCTATACCAGCTACTTCATGTTTTGTATAATATTGTAGACTTTGTTTTGCCATGTTGTGTACTTTCGGCTGTATACCAACTACTCCATGTAATGTATAATATATACTAGGTTGCACTCAATATTGTAGATTGATTCGAGAAAAAAAAAGGTAGATTGGCCATTTTATAGAATTAACCCAAACAAGAAGGCCCAACTTAAGCCAAAAAACGAATTAACTGCAAAACGAACCTAAATATTTCGGTTTATTCAGTTCGGTTTTTTAGCTACTTTGGTTTCGGTTCGGTGGTGAAAATGCATGTATTTTGGTTTTTCGGTTTTAATCTAACACCACATCGAAAAACCGAATGCTCACCACTATGCACAGCTCGCCCTTACTGATCTTGAGCCGTACGATCCTAAAATTGAACAAACCTATAAACAGAGCAGCCTTAGTGACTTTGCACACATTACGGAGGTACATGTTAATCGAGACCTAGATCGAGAGCAACAATGCCTTACCTCGACAGTTTACTTGCAAGGTTTGAGCTTTGGGTTGATTCTTCACCACGAACGCCGATTGTCGTTGCTTTTTGAAAGTGGAGCTAATCACCAAGAGGGGTGAATTGGGGATTTTAAAATTCTTTTCTAATTACTCTATTTTTTAACACTAAAACAGAGCTAAGTAGAGTATGAGAAAGGAAAGCAAGACACAAGGAATTTATATTGGTTCGGTCTAACCTCTTGACCTACGTCCAGTCCCCAGACACTTTGGAATTTCACTATCTCAATTGATTACACACTCTGTAACTCTAGAGTAATTCTCTCACTAGAACTTACTCCCCCTTACAAGTTGCAATCAATATCCCAATCTCTAAGTCCCACGATTTGAGATTCTTACAATGAAATGATTTACAATAAATGAACTCTCTCTAAGAGTGGATAAATATAATCACTGAAATACAGATGTATCAAAAGATACTTTTCACAAGAAAAATCAAAGAGTAGTTGGAAACTTGAATGATTTTCGTTTTCAGCAGATTTGGTTGTTGAGAAGAATTGAATGCAGCTTTATTTATACAAAGAGAGCATTAAATGACCGTTGTAATCTTCAATATGACCGTTGCCTTCATTAAGCAAGGATTAGGTTAAGCTTTGGTCTTCTTCTCTCTCTACTATTTGGTTAATCCAGTTGCACAGATGTTTATGGTTGACTTCTTGACTTTTAATCCGTTGGAATGACAAAACTCTTTGGATGTGGAAAGAAAACATTAATCCCTTTGCAATGTGTGTAGAATGATTGTCCAAAAGGATGCAAGTTTTCTGAACTTTGCATTTAATGTGCTGATATCACTTTTTGCTTTTGCTCAAATCTTCATTTAAAGTTCTCTAAACCATTTGAAACTCATTAGCAAACTGATTAAACATAGTGGGAATAGTAATGAGTGATGACAAGAAGTATTAAGATCAAATGGGAAGATTTCACAAATTCGAGCAATTTGATTTTCAAAACCGGCGACACAAACTTAAGTTTGTTTATCCAAACTAGAGTTTGTAACTATGCTTAGAAGACAAACTTGAGTTTCCAAATCCTAACTCGAGTTTTCTTCTTCCTGAGAAGAATGTCGTGTTTTGAGTTTAAAAGCACATTTTGAATCATAGAGCAAAACTCGAGTTGATTAATGACAAACTCGAGTTTTGAACTTTTATAGTAAAAACATGTTTAAGTCCAAAAGCTCAAAACTGGAGTTTCCAAATGTAAACTTGAGTTTTCAAATCCCTGAAATGAGCAAAGCTCTCGGCTTGGTCTAAACTCGAGTTAGTAAAGATAAACTCGAGTTTTCTTTAAAAATTTAAAACCTTTCAAAAATCTATGCCAAGTGAAAACTAGAGTTTTCTAACCAAACTGGAGTTTTCTCAAAGTGGTCAAAACATGTAAGCTCTCTGTCAAGCCTAAACTTGAGTTTACAAATACACACTACTCGAGTTTTCTCGAACTTTGGAAAACTTAGAAAACTCTTGGCTAAGTGAAACTGGAGTTTCCATATCAAAACTGGAGTTTTCTTAGGCTTAAAACATTGGAGGCTTTACTGTATGCCCAAAACTTGAGTTTACTATCGCAAACTGGAGTTTTGTTTACTTCAGAAAATATTGGAGGTCTTTGTATGGTGCAAACTCGAGTTTGTAGAACTAAACTCGAGTTTGTCTCTATGGGAAAAACTTAAGTGCTCTCTGTATGTCATAAACTCGAGTTTGCTTACTCAAACTGGAGTTTTCTTGGTTCATTAAAATTGAGCTACTCTTTGTCAAGTCCAAACTCGAGTTTTCAAACCAAAACTCGAGTTTGCCTTTGACAGTAAGTTTTTCAACTTACCAAAGACAAACTTCAACTTATGTTTACAATTGTCAATTATCATCAAAACACATAGAGAACTAACATTCTCCCCCTTTTTGATGATGACAACACTTGTAAACCAGAATTTCAAGAGTTTGAGAGAATTCACATTTTGAAATGAAGCTTTGCAATTGACAGTAGTTTAAACTTAAAAAATTTTGAGAGACTTGGTCATTTGAAAAAAATAAATTGCATATGTCAACATTTAACAATCAACTCATCTTGGCACAAGTCATAATTATCAGAGATAAACAACAGAAGCTAATTGACTTATTGAAATTCACAAATTCAATGCACAAACTGAAGCTACATGTTTATTCATTAATGAGCAAATGTATAGCAGAGCTACATCAGTAAGTGCAAACACAAAATGCACAATTGTAGGAACTCAAAATTATTGAAAATTACATAAACACAGAAGACTCTGCATAAACACAAAAGACTCTAAGACTCTCTACACTTCTTCTTAAGCTCAAACTCTATTCTTTGCCTTTCTCTCCCCCTTTGTCATCTTCAAACAAGGATGGAACTCGAGATAGAGTGGTCATGGAGAGGGTCGATGAGTGGAGTAGAAGGAGGGGAGTCCAATTGAACAGTGGATGTAGGTGATTGTGGGAGAATCTCAGTAGTTGGAGTGTGAGAGGGATGAAGAACCTCAGTGGCTGGGGTAATTGGAGATGAAGGAGTTAGGATTTCTGTGGTAGGGGTGGAAGAGGGAATGGGAGATGAGGTGAGGATAGGAGTGGATGCTTCTGGTGAAGAAGGAGACACGTAAGGAATGGTGAAGGTGAATGAGGGTGATGATGATGGTTCTGGATCAGGTTTCAACCCAGAATCTGGATCAAAACCAGAAGTAATGGGGCCAGCAGAGGCATCAAAGCCAGAAGAGGAGCCAGAGGGAAGATGCTTCAATATCTTGTCCACTTTGTCACCCAAGCTTACATTGTTGATCATGAGACTGGTTAGCTTAGCATCATGGTCCATCATGTGACCAGTAAGATTGTCAACCTTCTCGTTCATCTGGACAGAAAGAAACTCAATCTTTTCCTTTATTTCCTCTTGAACATCCACCATTTCATGATTTCCCTGGGTCACCTCAGCTACCAACTTGCCTGTTAGATATGATTAGTTTTGATGATGTCTTATGTAAATGCCATTCTTAAGAGCAAAAAGTTTGCATACAACATTTATCTTCTACTTTGACTAAGTCTTATATTTAATGTAGATGCGAAGTTCAATATTGAAGAATGATCAAGAAAGTAGATTGAAGAAAGAAGTTCTTGCACACAATATAATGGGAATATCAGAATGTCAATAAAGCAAGAACTTATCAAAGGATTTTGGGGGATAATCCAGAAGAAGAGAAGATTTTGGAGAATGTAGAACTCGTTGAGAATGATGAGTCCAAGTTGAATGACAGAGAATGATCAAGAGAAGAAAAGAAAGAAAGAGTTGGATTATGAAGAATGATCAAGATGGGAGATTAAAGAAGGAAGAACTTGTTGAATGGAATGAAGATATCATTATTCAAGTTTCTAGATTGATACTAGAAGTATCCAAGATCATATGGAAGTTGGAATGGCTCAATTAGGAATTAAAGTTAGTAAAAATCAGCTTCAGGATAAGAAAACTCGCGTTCAGATCTAAAAACTCGAGTTTCCTACTTCGCTACAGTGATTTGCTTCTCGGATACAAGAAAACTCGAGTTAAGGACACAAAACTCGAGTTTGTCACTAACTAACTCGATTTAGTAGTGTCCTCAGCATCTCTGGCGTCTCTAGACTAGGACAACTTGAGTTTCCAAGTACAAACTCTAGTTTACAGTGCTGATCAGTAACTCTATTCACATCTGTTTCACGTTCAGCTCGGGTGAGGTCTGGTAATTTGATGATATCTCCCAAACCAGAGATCCGATTGAGGTGAAACAAGTGGCATATGAAACTAGACTCCCAATGCATCATTGTGATATAAAATTCAAGCCCAAAGGAGTTTAGATCAAAGAGCTATAAATTGTTGAAGTTGACAGTGAAATCCACGGCACACAGCAAACCAAGCTTCAATGTTTTGAGTGTATCTCACAAATTACAAATCCAATTGAGCTGAAATTAGTGGCATATGAAAGTAGACTCAAAGGGATTTCCATAAATATTTGAACGGACCAAAAAGGATTTCAGAATAGGGAGATATGGCCTTCGAAATTTGACAGTCAGTTCAAGAAGTTGCAACCAAGGGTGAAGCTTGCAAACTCGAGTTTGTAAGTATCAAACTCCAGTTTACGGAAGGAAGAGAGCAAACGTTATTTTTGGAAAGAGCCAAACTCGAGTCTATTAGTGAAAAACTCGAGTTTCGATCAGACAAAGTGGAATCTGGAGTAACGCAACAACCTCCAAACTCGAGTTTTCAAATGCAAACTCGAGTTTACATCTTTGCTTTAGAAAATCACCGTTTCGAAAATCTTGATTCTTTTGATAAACATCCAGATGATTACCTAAATGACTTATAATACTTCTTAACATTATTTATATCATTTGTGTACATGTTTCAGATGATCAAAGGTTGTTAAACCAAGATCAAGGGTAAAGTAAATGCGATGTCATAGTTGGTTCAGAAAAAGAAGTTCTAGCGGCTAGTTCCATTTGAGTCTAACGGCTATATTTCTTTATCGAAAAGTCATTGAATCTTCAAACGGTTATATATTGATCTTTACCTATAAAAGAAGACAGATTCAAGACAGAAGAAGCAAGACACAAGCCTACATCTTCAAAATGCTCATACTCTGACTTTCATATTATTTACTCTATGTTTTCGATGTTTACATAGCTTATCATAGAGAGTGAAATGATTTGTATTGTACTTCAGTGTTTATTCATTCACTTCTGAGAAAGAAGATTTATTGTAATCATCCTATCATTCTATTTGAGAGTTACTCAAGATTGGGTGATCTTGAGTGGGAAATCCATTGTATTAATTACAGCTTGTAAGGGGAGTGAATCCTAGTGAGAGGATTACTTCGAGTACAAAGTGTGTAATCAAGTGGGTGTATTGATTACAGTTTGTAAGGGGGAGTGAATCCTAGTGAGATGATTACTTCGAGTACAGAACGTGTAATCAAGTTGAAAGAAGATAGTGGATTAAAAATCTCAAGCGGAGCTTGGGGACTGGACGTAGGTCAAGGATTGGGCCGAACCGATATAAATCGTTTGCATATTCTTTTCCCCGATCTCTTATATTTCCAGCATATATATTTGAATGTGCATATATATTTGAATGACTGATTATCGCTTTATAAATTATTTTTGTCATTCAAACTACTTTAAGTAAGTTGCGAAAAGATTTTCAAAGTAACTAAAGTGTTATCAAACACCCAATTCACCCCCTCTTGGGTGATAAGCAGGTCTTTCATTGCCTACTTCAAACTCAATTTGTACTAACATAGAGCAATGGCAGCATCCACAATAGCCTTGACCCTTCCATGAAAATCAGATGGCACAGAAGACTGAGGAGGAGGAGGAACTGAGCCTCTTGAGCTCTTGCTTGGGAAGCTCTGGATCTAGAGGGGGCCCTTGATTGGCTTGAACCTTCTCCTTCAAAGGTAATCGTCATAAGATTCAATTGTGATTTGCCAAAAGCAGGAGGAGTTTTGATGGAGTCAGGAGGACCAAGATACCAGATCTTGTGGTAGAACAAAATCACTGAGACAAGTGATGGAAATGGGATACGTGAAGGCCTATGGGAAGCAAATTTGAACCTCACCATCTCCTGGAAGATCTAATGACCAAGATTCAAAGGGATGTTTTTGACAATGGTAGGAAAAAGAGGGTAATCCTTCTTTGCGAAGTGAGTGAAGTTGCCACCCTTTTGAATGAAATTCTTAGAGTAAATATACTATAGGACTCGATTGATAGGGGCATAGACATTGGAGTGAAAGACAGGGAGTGTAACTCAGCTTTTGGGATAGGCTCATTTGGTCTGAGAAGTTGAAAAATCTCTCTATTATTGAATTATATTGTAGGAACAGGAGGTGGATTGTCAATTTTCAGAATAGTGCTGATGATAGAAGCAGAAAGAGTGAAGGTGACTCCTTTCACTATAGTGGAAACTCTTTCTTCAACCAAATCACCCTTAGAATTGACAAGATTGTCATAAACCATATTAAAATAGAATATCTTGACAATATTAGGGGTATAGGAGGCAAGTGATGGAAAGAAAGGATTCATAGGCTTTTAACCAGGGTGATAAATCTAAATTGTACTCATCCTTTAATTTTACTAAATCAACAGAAATAGAAGGACATAATTCCTTATTAAGAAAGGATCCTTTGAATTTGGCAGCAGACTCAGTCGAAAGAATAGAAGCAGTAGAAGCAAACCCAGTAGGAGGCGAGTGATGGTTGTAGATTTCCTCAATGGAATTGGGTATAGTAGGAGGCTCTTCCTCGGGTTGAGCAGCAAAAGTACCCTTCGAGGGTGTTTGTCCCTTTTCAGTGCCTTGAGACCCAGAAGTAGCCTATGATTTCTTTGGCTTGGGAGGCTTAGAGGGTTCACTGGCCTTCTTCTTCCCCTTTCCCTTAGCTGGTTCTGGTTCAGACCTCTTCTTTGATGAAGTCTCAGATGGTTCTTGAATGGAAACTCCTTTTGATTTAGGAGAAAAATAAGGGATTTTCTCGTTAACTCCCTTGATTGAGCGATAGACTCCATAGTGAAAGCGTCTTGGGGTCGATTTCATCCTCCTAGGTCATTGAAGAGGACGAGGAGATGGGGATTTAGAGCCTTCGTGGTCTGAACTTGCGTCGTGAGTCGATTGGGCAGATGATTTGGAGGCCATTTAGGGTTTCTGAGAGATGGGTTTGGACGAGAATGACGAGAGAGAGAGAGAGAGAGAGAATAGGGCAAAACTTGAGTTTTGAGTAGAGTGTAGACGAACATGCACAGTAACATATATATATCCAGATGTGACAAACTCGAGTTTTCACTAACAAACTCGAGTTTTGATAAATGTTTACTAACCTGGACTTCAAAGCTGTATGGTGAACCTTTGAACTTCCTTGACAAAACTCGAGTTTTATACTTACCAACTTGAGTTTTCACTTCTCTTCAACTATAATTGCTCTCTCTTGTTTGATGGAAACTCAAGTTTTTCACTTAATGACTCGAGTTTTGAATTCTCCAAAACTAGAGGTTGCTCTCTGTCCTTGATAAACTCGAGTTTTGCTTCCAAAACTCGAGTTTGCTTCTTTTGACAGCAAACATTATCATTTTAAACATCCTGCATAAACCACAACTAGACACTCTGATGCTTAAGTTAGTATCTAACAAACATCAAAACCATAACTAACTTGAGTAAGAGACACTTACAACTCATTGGGATTTACCATTACCAATTCCCTTCTTATGAAACTGAATTGTTCCTTAACCAATGGTTTGGTGAAGATGTCAGCAAGTTGAAGATGAGTTGGGATGAACATCACTTTGACATCCTTCTTCTGAACATGATCCCTTATGAAGTGATGTCTCACATCAATGTGCTTGGTCCGAGTATGTTGCATTGGATTCTTAGCCAAGCTTATTCTGCTAGTGTTGTCACACAATATTGGGATCTCCTTCAGGTTGATTCCCAAGTCAGATAGTTGTTGCTTGAGCCGTAGGACTTGAGCACAATAGCTTGAGGCAGCCATATATTCAGCTTCAGTAGAGGACACACCCACACTTGTTTGCTTCTTGCTGAACTAGAGACAAGTGAGCCACTAAGGAATTGACATTGGCCACTAGTGCTCTTCCTATCCGTCTTGTATCTGGCATGATCTGAATTTGAATATGCCGCAAGATGTTCAGGTTGACCTTTGGGATACCACAAGCCAAAGGTTTTTGTGTCTGCAAGGTATCAGAAGATTCTTTTCACATTCTCAGCATGAGACACCTTGGGAGCAGAGTGGAACCTTGCACACATCCCCACACTGAATTGGATATTAGGGCGGTTTGCAGTAAGGTAGAGCAATGATCCAATCATTCCTCTATATCTTGTAATATTGAAGTCCTTGCCCTTTTCATCAGCATCCAATGAAGTGGTTGAGCTCATTGGAGTATTAGCTCCATTGCATTTATCCATCCCAAACTTCTTCAACAGATCATTGAGATACTTGGTTTGAGATATGAAGATTCCATCCTTCTTTTGCTTGATTTGTAGACCAAGGAAATAGTTGAGTTCTCCCATCATGGGCATCTCAAACTCTCCCAAAGCATATTCTTAGCAAACTCTTCACACAAAGCATCATTAGAAGCACCAAATATAATATCATCAACATATATTTGAACAATTAGAATTTCACCAAGCTTATTACTCTTTATGAAGAGAGTTGTATATGCTTTTCCTCTAACAAATCCTTGTTCAAGAAGGAATTTGCTTAATCACCCATACCAAGCTCTAGGAGCTTGTTTAAGGCCATAAAGGGATTTCTTGAGACGATAAACATGATCTGAATGATGATCATCCTGAAAACCAAGAGGTTGTTCAACATAAACTTCCTCTTGAATAAAACCATTTAAGAAAGTACTTTTCACATCCATTTGATAGAGCTTGAATCCTTTGACACAAGCAAAGGCTATAAGAACTCTTATGGCTTCTAATCTTGCCACTGGAGCATAAGTTTCTTCATAATCAATTCCTTCTTCTTGATTATAGCCTTTAGCAACCAATCTTGCCTTGTTATGGACAATGATTGCAGACTCATCTCATTTGTTCTTGAATACCCATTTAGTGCCAATCACCGATGGTCCTTAGGCCTAGGTACCAAATCCCAAACTTGATTTCTATCAAAGTGGTGTAACTCCTCTTGCATTGCTATCACCCAACCATTGTCTGAAAGGGCTTCATCAATCTTAGAGGGTTCAATCTCTAATATAAAGACAGAAAAGGTAACTTCATTCAAAGTACTTTTTCTGGTCCTTACACCTTGATTTATATCACTTATTACTTAGTCCAAAGGATGATTCCTATTGAACTTCCAAGCTCTAGGCTAAGATTGATAAGGGTTTTCAAAGTTGTTTTGAGGATCAGCCTCGAAAACATTTTTAGGATTTTCAGTAGAGGCAGGAGTAGTTTTCGAAAAGAATTGACTTTTGAAAACATTTTCCTCATCATCATCCAAGGATTTATCATATTTGGATTCACGAATACAACATGCATTGACTCTTCAACAATATGAGTACAAGTATTAAAGACTCTATAAGCTTTACTTCTATTTGAGTAACCCAAAAATATACTTTCATCGGCTTTGGGATTGAACTTTCCAGATTATCCTTACCAGTATTGTGGATGAAGCACTTATAGCCGAAAACATGTAGATGAGCTAAATTGGGTTTTCTTTCTTTGTACAGTGTTGGTCGATTTCTGTAATGGCAAGTAAACCAGTCGAACAAGTAATAAAGTGTAAGTAGAGTATCGTCCCACAGAGACTAAGATACCAGGAAGTGACGCTCAAATGCTATGATAGTTGTGCTAAACAGAAAAGAAATATGATTGGTTTGAGAGGTTTTTGTGGTCGCGCTAAATAACAAACAAAGTAAACAGAGTATCGTAGTCGTAAGAAGATATTAGTAGGAAAATAGGCTGAGTTCGAAATCATTCCTAAGCATATCAATCCCCCAGTTACTTTGCACATTGCTATAGCATCTATACTGCACAGCTTCCGCAATGCTACAACATAGCTACTAGTAACAACATTATTCAGTTAACCCACCACTATAATCTATCGAAGCTTCCATGTTCGATACATATAATACTAACTTTAGTCCTTCCATATGCCTACAACAATTTTCTAGTTAGATCTGCATTACAAAATGAGGTTTATGGTTATGAGCAGTAGACCCATTCCTGAAGCCTATAATAATAGCTTAAGCCTTGCACTAGCCTGTCTAGCAATCACTGTTTCTCAGAGGTCTAACCTCGACTCCTTGTCAGTAAGCCGAGGCCACAAATCTCACCCTTAGCTTCTGCTAATCGACAAGGTAATTAAATCACTGATAAGAAAACTGAATTTATTGAATTGAGAACTAACAACTCGGGTTCATTCCAAACTTAAGAAATCATCCTCGCTCAGCCATAGGAAATTTAGTTCATGACTGACGAGGGAAACGCAAGACAGATAACAACAAGATGACCCATGATCAAAAGATTAAAATGAAAGAAAAACAGAAAGCTTGACAAAGTTCTGACAGCGTGGAAGAAGCCCTGTCACGTCACCACTCCACGTCTTCTTCTCTCCGCCTTACTGCAAGGAAGGATGCTGGGTTCTCTTGGAGTTCTCGTGCCTTGTGAATTCTCTCTCTCTTCTTTCGAGTCTGGCTGAATGTGAATTAGGATTAGACTCTCAATGACTCGACCTCCTTTAGGGTTGGCGTGTTGTTTCCTTATATAATCAGGCTTCCTTGCGGTGTAAGTTCCAGTGAGCTGGGCCTTTCCTAATCTGTCGAGATCCATCGTATCTTTCGATCGTAGTAGATTGATTCTGTTGATCCAGCGGGATTCTTCAGATCTTTTAGTTTCGATCCTCCGTATCTTCTATTTCGTTACATCAGCAATCTACCTGTCTTTTCTCGACCTTCACAATATTCCTGAAACAACCTTGACAAAAGATTAGAACATATGCCGCATAACATCGCGTCCTTTACTTTGCTATAGCTTCAGAGATGCCTTGTATTTGTAAGAACCGGCTGAACCCAAGAGGGGGTGAATTGGGTAAAGAATAAAAACTTAGGAACTTTGAAAATCTTTTTGGAACTCAGTAAAACCAGTTTGTATGACAATAAAGAGTTTTAAAGTAATAGACAGTCATTCAAACATATATGTTGGAAATATAAGAGATAAGGGAAGAGAATATGCAAACTGAGATTTATCCTGGTTCGGTCCTATCCTTGACCTACGTCCAGTCTCAAGCTCCACTTGAGATTTTCAATCCACTATCCTCTTGTTTAATTCGGGCACAAGAGAAGCCTTTACAATCCTACAAGTTCACCCGAGGCACTTGTGAAGCCAAATCTCTCACGGAGATACTCCCCCTTACACGATGCAAGGTTACAATCTGTTTCCCTCTCAAGATTACCCAATCTTGAGTAACTCTCAAATAAACAGATAGAATGTTTATAATGAATCTTCTCTCTCAGAAGTGAATAATATATACACTGAAGTGCAATACAAATTATCTCACTCTCTATGATAAACTATGTAAAGCATTGAAAAACAGAGTGTGAGTAGTAAGAAAATCAGAGTGTAAGCATTTTGAAGATGTAGGCTTGTGTCTCACGTTTTTCTGCTTGAATCTGTCTTCTTTTATAGGTAGAAATCAATATATGACCGTTGTAATCTTTAATATAACCGTTGCCTTCATTAGACAAGGTTCTGGTTCAATTTTGGTCTTCTTCTATCTCTAATCTTCACTTAATCCAGCTGTGCAGAAGTTTAGAGTTGACTTCTTGAAAATATATCCATTGGAATAGCAACTACTGGATGTGGAAAGCAATCTTTAATCCTTTGTTAAACGTGTGCGTAGGATTACCCAAAAGAATGCAACTTTCTCGGGTTTGCATTTAATGTCTGTCGACATCACTTTTGTTTTTGCTTTAAACCTTCAAAACCCATTCTCTAATTCATCTAAAAATCACTAAAAAAGTGGTTAAACATATCTAGGAACATTAGAGAATAATCATAGAAAGTATTAAGATCAAACAAGAAGGTTTCGTAAATTCGCAGAATTTGAAATTTCGAACCGTGATGAAACCTTGAGGTTTGTTCTCAAACCTCGAGGTTTTGGACTGTAGCATGTAAAATCGTTTTAAGTCCAAAACATCAAACCTGGAGGTTTTCATACAAAACGGAGGTTTTCAAAATAGCAAAAGCGTCGGCCTTTCTATTTGACGAAACCTCGAGGTTTTATCGAAACCTCGAGGTTTCACTTTGAATGTGAAACCTAGCAAAATCGCGCCAAGAGCAAACCTGGAGGTTTTCTGAAACCCGGAGGTTTTCAAAGTCGTGAAAAGCGTTTGCTCTCTCGATGCCGAAACCTCGAGGTTTTCCCTAAAACTCGAGGTTTCACTTAAATCTGAAAATTCTCGCTTTTGTGCCAAAACAAACCCGGAGGTTTGAGAGAAAACTGGAGGTTTTGAAAACTTGGAAAAAATGCAGAACCTCTCTACCTTGACAAACCTCGAGGTTTATCCGAAACCTCGAGGTTTCTCATAATTTTGAGAAACTTGAGAAAACACCATTTGAGCTCAAACCCGGAGGTTTCCCATAAACCCGGAGGTTTTGCTTTGTTCAGAAAACTTGGAAAATTCTTGGCAAATTTCAAACTCAAGTTTACATGTCGAAGCTTGAGGTAAGAATCCAATGCAAGAAGAATCAGCTCCAAACTCATTGTATTATGTCCGTTATGATCGATGAATGAAGACTGTTCTTGACCAGCGTTTTTGCAACGTCCTGAACTGACTGTCAACTTTTGAGGGACATATCTCCTTGTTCTGAACTCTTTTTTGGTCCATTCAACTCTTGATGGAAATATTTGTGAGTCTACTTTCATATGCCACTAATTTCAGCTCAATTGGATTTTTAGTTTGTGAGATACACTCAAAACATTGAAGCTTGGTCTGCTGTGTGGCGTGAATTTCACTGTCAACTTCCACAATTCATAGCTCCTTTATCAGAACTCCTTTAGGATTGAATTTTATATCAAAATGACACATTTGAAGTCTAGTTTCATATGACACTGATTTTGCTTCAATCCGATTTATGGTTTAAGATATATCATCAAATTACCAGACGTCGCCCGAGCTGAACATGAAACAGAGTAGAGCTGAAGAGCTGATGATAGCTGGAACCTCGAGGTTTTGACTGAAATCTCAAGGTTTGCTAGTCCAGAAATACCAGAGATGCTGAAGACACTCAAACCTCGAGGTTTGTACTCAAACCTCGAGTTTTCTCGTCCTAAACCTTATATTTGCTTGTTTTAACACTGAATTGAGCCATTCCAACTTCCATATGATCTTGGAGACTTCTAGCATCAATATAAGAACTTGAATAATGATATCTTCATTCCATTTAACAAGTTCTTCCTTCTTTCATCTCCCAACTTGATCATTCTTCATCATTTAACTTGGGCTCATCATTCTTTATAGCTTCTACCTTCTTCAACATCCGAAAGCTTCATTGTAGCTCAAATAGGATGAAGCTTCATTCCAATTTCTTTTGACCATGGAGACTTCCAAAGATCACATATAGTACACGTTCTTCTTTCTTTAGTCTCATTTCTTGATCAAACTCCATTATTAAACTTTGCATCTACATTAAATATAAGAATTAGTCAAAGTAGAAGATAAATGTAGTATGCAACCTTTTTGCTCTTAAGAATGACATCTATGTAAGACATCATCAAAACTAATCATAACTAACAGTATTGCATTCTGATAAGCTGTCCGGATGCTATAGCATAGTATCAGCTTTGCTATACGTTCTTCTCATAAAATCTTGTAACATGTTCCATGTTTAGGATCATGTTTAGGATGAGAATGGTTTTTTGTCATTTAGTTCCCTACATTCATGAATTGATGCCTTTTTGCTTAGATTGATTGGAGTTAAGCTTATATTTACCATACAATTCAGTCATAAAATATAGGGAAAACATGGCATAAATTGTGCTTATCATACAGCTCATAGGGAGTTTTGTTCAACTTCTTCTGGAGGTATGCCCGATTTGAGGTGTAGTAAGCCGTACTCATTGCATCAGCCCAAAATACTTGAGAAGTGTCACTGAGATACTCCCCCTTACACACCGTAATGTTATAATCTGTTTTCCACTCAAGATCACCCAATCTTGAGTAACTTTCAGATAAATAGATAAAATGATTATAATGAATATTCTCTCTCTAAGAAGTGAATGAATA
This sequence comes from Acacia acuminata, assembly GCA_019022655.1. Taxonomy (NCBI): domain Eukaryota; kingdom Viridiplantae; phylum Streptophyta; class Magnoliopsida; order Fabales; family Fabaceae; genus Acacia; species Acacia acuminata. Next base: position 216,369 of record JAFJYI010000153.1, on the reverse strand, counting down.
AACACTGAAGTACAATACAAATCATTTCACTCTCTATGTTAAGCTGTGTAAGCATTGAGAACAGAGAGCGTATGAGATAAATGCTGGATTTAGAATGTTGCCATTTTGACAGTGCAAGCTCATGTCTCTATCTTGAATGCTTCTTCTTTTATAGGTGTTGCAATTAATGACTGATAAGAAGCCTTAATGAATCCATTGTAAGTATTGAATATAGTTGTTAGGCTGTTGAAGCTCATTTGTTAGAATGCTCAAACTATCCGTTAGACTTAGAAGCTTTCCTTTATTTTCTTTATCACAAGATTTAATGTTTTGATACAAATCACATTTTGAGGATTTGCAAGTAATCCTTCATTTAATCATCTGAAGCTCATTAATACACTGGTTAAATATAGTTAGGAATAGTAATTAGTGATGATAAGAAGTAATGAAATCATAATCAATGATTTTCACTTTACGAACACGGTTATTTACAGAAGTATAATATATCACTTGAGTTAATCATTAACTGACTCGAGTTAATGACTCAAGTTGGTTCTTTCTGTGCTCGAGTGAAGTGATTGGAACATAAGATTTGAACTGAAGAAATCATTTCGCAAAGGATGACTCGAGGCCAACACATGTTGACTTGAGTCAATGACTCCAGTTATAACTTTTACACTCGAGTCTAAAGTTATGTTTCGCAAATAGTGACTTTGAGATGTATTTGAAAATGAGTTTAACTTAAAGTTAACTTGAGTATAAAATACTTACTTCAAGTTTGTCACTCAGGTAATGTATTTATAGCTCGAGTCAATATCATTTTTTCACAACAAATGACTTCGAGTTATATTTGAAAATGCTTTAAACAAAGAAATACTCAAGTCTTTAAGTGATGACTCTAATGGATGACTTGAGTTCATAAAATCATAACTTAAATACTTTATAGCTTTCATTGAGCAAAGATAATATCAAAGAAGAGTTGAAGTTGTATCACCTTGGCACTTGAGTTTTGTTTAGGAAACTCGAATGTTACCTTTGTAAGAGTGTTGTCTAGAGCAAACTCCTACTGGAAACCATGTTCACTCGATTGAAGATCAATTTCCAGAATCTAGTGACTTCCAAAACGCAAGAACCTTGACAGCTCGAAGGTTAAATTCCAGTGAGCATAACGTCTTTGATATAGCTCCAAATTTGAAAAACCACCTATCCATAGATAGCTCTTTAAGTCTTCTTTCCATTGAAAGAATCAACTCTAAAATAATTGTATTTTGATCAAGTATGATTTGATGAATGAAGGTTGTTTTTGAACAGCGTTTTTGCAACATTCTGAACTAACTCGACACTTCAAAATTCATATCTCATCCAGTTGATCTTTGTTTTCTGTACTCTTGATGTTTTTGGAAAGGTATTTGAGTCTAGTTTCATGCCATTGGTTTTAGCTTATTTGAATGCTTAGTTTGAGAGATATACCCAAAATACCAAAGCTGGGTCTGTTATGAGACGTTAATTGATGTGACAAGTTCTAAAATTCACATCTCTTTCATCTAAACTCCTTTTGTCTTAAATTGGGTGTCAAAATGATGCATGGAGTGTAGTTTCATATAAAATTGGTTTCACCTCAATTGGATATCTAGTTTGGGAGATATCATCGAATAACCAACCTTGCTCAAGTGAAACGCTGAACAGGGATGAACAAAGGTGCTGAAAACACTACAAACTCGAGTGCTTGGTGGTCAACTCGAGTTACCAACTCGAGTCATGAATTTTGCACTCAAGTCGGCTTGTATCTGAGGAGCAAATCACTATAGCAAAGTAGTAAACTCGAGTTTTGAGTTCTGTACTCGAGTTTGCTCATCATGAAGCTTATTTTAACTCCAAACTGAAGCCATTTAGCTTATTTTAACTCTAAATTGAGTCATTCTAACTTCCATTTGATTGTAGAGACTTCTAGTATCATTCTAAGAACTTGAATATTGATATTCTCATTCTATTTTGCAAGTATCTCTTTCTTTTTTCTCTTCTCTTGATCATTCTCCACAAATTAACTTGGACTAATCATTTGCAAGTTTCTCTTTCTTTATTCTCTTCTCTTGATCATTTTCCACAATTCAATTTGGACTAATCTACATTAAATATATCAGTTAGTCAATGTATATGATACAAAATTTTTGAAAGTGAAGCTTAATCATCAAGAGGGGGTAAATTGGGGATTTTAAAAAATTTTCTAAATGCTCTGTTTTAAACAATAAAAAGAGAGATGAACAGAGAGTAGAAAAGAAGAGCAAGACACAAGCATTTATACTGGTTTGGTCCAACCTCTTGACCTACGTCCAGTCCTCAGACTCTCTGGGATTTTTACTATCACAATTGATTACACACTCTGTACTCAAGAGTAATTCTCTCACTAGAACTAACTCCCCTTACAAGTTGCAATCAATGAATCCAATCACCAAGTCCCCTGACTTGTGATTCTTTTCAATAAATGATTTACAATCAATAAACTCTCTCTAAGAGTGGATAAGAATAAACTCAAGCTCTATGTATCGAAGATACTTTACAAGTGAAAAACTGAAAGAGTAGTTGTGAAACTTGAATGCAATTCGTTTTCAGCAGATGTGTTGGTTGAGAGGAATTAAATGCAGCTCTATTTATACCAAGAGTGCATTAAATGACCGTTGTAATCTTCAATATAACCATTGCCTTCATTAGACAAGGATTAGGTTAAGCTTTGGTCTTCTTCTCTCTCTATTCTTTACTTAATCCAGTTGCAGAGAAGTTCAGAGTTGACTACTTGAATATTAGTCTGTTGGAATAGTAGGTACTGGATGTGGAAGGTAGACATTAATCCTTTGCAAGCGTGTGCAGAAGGATTACTGTTGGTCGATTTCCTTGATGGCAAGTGAACTAGTCGAACAAGTAATAAAGTGAAAGTAGAGTATCGTCCCACAGAGACTGAGATACCGAGGAATGACGCACCAATGCTATGACAAGTTGTGAAAGCAAAAAGTAAATATAATTGGGTTGAGAGGTTTTGTAACTATGCTACTAGCAAATGTAAACAAAGATCTATAAACGAGAGAAGATATCGGTGAGAAGTTAGGCTGGACTCGAATCGTCCTTAAGTGCTTCACTCCCCGGTTGCTCTATCCCGATGCTATAGCATCTACACTGTAAGCTTCCGCAATTGCTACAAAGATGTGACACCGACGCAAAGCTATTTGGTTAACCCACCACTATAATCTACCGAAGCTTCCGCATCCGATACATTTGATACTAACTATGCTCCTTCCATATTCGTATGGTAACTTTCTAGTCAGACCTGCGTTACGCTCAGGGTGTAATAGTTATGAGAGGTAGACCCATTCCTGAAGCCTACAATAATAGGTCTCGCCGTGCACGGGCGGCCTAGCAAACACTGTTTCTCAGAGGTCTAACCTCAACTTCTTGCCAAGCAAGCCGAGGCCACAGATCTAGCCCTTAACTTCGTTAACCGACTAGTAATAAGCACACTGATACGCAAACCAAATTTATTTAATTAAGAACTGCAACTGGGTTCATTCAACACTTAAACAATCATCCTCGTCCAACCATCCAGAGTTTAGTTCATGACTGACGAGGGACACACGAAACGTACACTAACGTAATGACCCATGATCAATAAACCAAAGATGAAAAATAGAAAACAAAGCTTGATGGAATTTCGACGGCGTGGTTGAGGTCCCGTCACGTCACCACTCCACGTCTTCTTCGTTCCGTCTCACCGCAGAAGGAATGCTGGGCGGTCCTGGAAGTCTCATGCTCTTGTGAAGTCTCTCACTCTTCTCTTGAGTCTGTCGAAAGTCAGAATCTCGTTCTAGGGCTCTCCGACTCTATTAGGGTTGTCTCTGCCGTTTCCTTTTATAATCAGTCCTTTCTTGCAGTGCAAGTTCCAGCGAGTTGGGCCTTTCCTAATCTATCAGAATCTATCATATCTTTGGATCCGAGTAGATTGCTGCTGTTGATTCTGTGGGATTCTTCAAATCTTTCGCTTTCGATCCTCCGCATCTTCTCGTTCGTTATGTCAAGAACCTATCTCAGAAATATCGCCCTTTATTTTATTCCTAAAATCATCTAGGTAAAAAGGTCGTAAAAACATATCGCATAGCATTGCTTCCTCTACTTTGCTATAGCATTCAGGATGTCTTGTATTGCACTTCGAATCGCTGTCATAATGCTATAGCATCGTATTAGCTCTGCTATTCGATTTCTCTTAAAAACAAAGCAATTTGTTCCATTCCCAGCACATGCAAATGATTTCTACTCTTTAGTCCCTATATCATGAATGTATGCCTTTTTGCTTAGATTATCTATAGTAGAGCTTGGATTTAACATTCAATTCAGCCAATTAGTATAGGGAAAACATGGTATTATTTGTGCTCATCAAATACCCCTACACTTAGCTTTTTGCACTCCTAGGCAAAATCAGATGAAGTGACCAAAAGCTCATAGCCGTGGTACTCCCGTCTCGTATAACCTTGCTTACACGCTCGCTTTCGCCCATCCCCTATTCGGCAATCCCACTCGCCTGCCAACCGCTCATGAAGCGTGGTATTGTTTAGATGAAGAAGTTTCCAGGGCTCTCAAGTTCGTGTTTGCACTCGCTCACCCAGGGAATTCTTGGTTCTCTCTTGTCAAACGGACCTTAAGATCCATAGCCTTGTCAAAGTTCTAAGATTTCTTCCGGCATTCGAGTATTCATTCATCCAAAGGGCTTCTTGGGTTGTAATGTGCGGATGGCCAAATGTTGTAAGATGGAAAAGATGGTGGATGCTATAGCATTTTGGCGATAAGTCCCTTGTCTTCAACCGAGTGCTTCTCCTTGAATCTTTGTACTTCATGTCTTTCTTTTACTTCAAGCCTTTTCTTGAGTTCTTCCTTCTTCTTTTTTTCAAGCAAACCAAAACAACAGCTCTTCAATTATTTCTGCAACTTTTCACAAGAGCACTCTACCGTAGCATTGTTTTCAGTTCCTTCAATTTTCTTATCAAACCTACTCGCTATAGCATACTCGTGTGGCTCAAGGGGGTGACGACATGGAGATGATGATCAATGAGTTGTATATGGGGATAATGGGTATGACATGAATACCTTTTTCCTACGAACTTCAAACTCAGATGCCAGCTACTATATCGAAGAACTAAGACAAATCAAGGATCAAACATAGGCTAGCGAGACATGCACTCAAAATAAAACAATTAGGCTCAAATTAATCCTTCCATCGAGGGTTCTTCCCTTTAAACTTCCTCATCACCATTCTACCTCATATCGATTGGCTAGCACCAAATTTCCCAAGCCTAAAGGTTCAGTTCCCTAAGCAATTGTGCTATGTCCAATACACAAGCATTCATTCCACTGCTACAATGCCCTATTCATGCTTTATCATGGAGTTTTTCAAAAAAAATTTCTTTCGGTGCACAAAAACTAAATGCGGTTGAATCACTAACAAAGTGGTTAAACATAGCTAGGAATATAATGAATGATGATAGGAAATATTAAGATCAAACAAGAAGATTTTACAAATTGTCGATTTGAATTTCAAACTCGCTTTTGGACTTTTGACATGTTTAATCGATTTTAGTCCAAAACATCGAACTTGAGTGTTTTTCCAAAACCGACGATTTTCAAAACATTGAAAAACCGCAATGTTTTGGGTTGGCCAAAACTCGAGTTTCAAAACAAAACTCGAAGTTTTCATTTAAGTGTGAAAACTTAGAGAAAACTCGTGCCAAGTCAAAACTAGAGGTTTTCATGAAAAACCGGTGGTTTCAAAATCTGGGTAAAACATGAATGCTCTCTACCAGGTCAAAATTCGAGTTTTCAATCAAAACTCGAGTTTTCAATCAAAACTCGAGTTTTCATTTAATCATGAAAACTTTGAGAAAAACTGTGCTAAGTCAAAAATGGAGGTTTTCTCGAAAACTGGTGGTTTTTCAAAACTGTGTAAAACTTGAGAGTTCTCGGCCAAGTCAAAACTCGAGTTTCCAAACAAAACTCGAGTTTTCACAAATCTTAGTAAAACTTTGAAAACTCATGGCAAACTGAAAACTGGCGGTTTTGTACCAAAACTAGAGTTTTCACAATCCTAAAATGTTGGAGACTCTCTCGTATGACCAAAACTCAATTTTCCAATGAAAACTGGAGTTTTATCTTTTCCAAAAAATATTGAGAAGCCTCGTATGGTGAAAACTGGAGTTTTCTCTGAAAACCGGTGGTTTTGCTTAGTTCAGGATTTTCTCAGTAAGATCAAAACTCGAGTTTTTCCTTTGACAATGAGTTTTTCAACTTACGAAAAGAAAACTTCCCATTTTGTTTATAATTGTCGCTATCATCAAAACACATAGAGAACTAACACTTTTTGCTCTTGATATTGATATGTATATTTGACATCATCAAAACTAAACATATCTAATAGTTGAGCGGTCGGTGGGAGGGAGCAATGCGACGGAGTGGTTGAGGGTAAAGTGGCTTTAGTACACACCATCGTGATCAGGGAAGACAGGGGAAGGGTTAGGGTTTGGTGGGTGATGATGAGAGGAAGATGAGGCGTAGGGACGACAAGGGGAGCAATAAAAAGAGGGAACTGGCACGAGGAGTGAGGCAAGGCCATTATGAGGGAATGATGGGTGGTAGGAGATGAAACGACTGGAGAAGGAGAAGGAATGTTTGGCCAAAGAGATAGAGGTTGGTGGAAAATGAAAAGACTGGGGCGAGTGACTTGAGAAAGGGGGAGAGAAATGTGGCATGAGTTGGCACGATATGGGCTGCTCGCACATGGAAAAGAAAATTGAGAATGAAACAAAAATGAAAACCCATCTAGAAAAAGAAATACCTGCTGGTGCAAACCCGACTGTTTGGCGGAGTAACTCGTATCTGCTGCTTTGCTGTAGCAAAATCGCCCTTATGTGTATTGGTGAAAAAGTGAGATGACATGGTCATGTTTATGCTGTCCTTGTCCTCCTAGTGTGCCATCGCATTTTTGCGAAATAAAAATCAAAAGAAAAGGAAAATAGAAATATCATAGGGGTAAGGAAAGGAGAACTCTGGGCTGCTTTCCAGTAGTGCTTAGTTTATCGTCCTTAGCCAGATTGATTAAGGCCCTCAGATTGGTGGTTCAAGATTGATGAAGGTCTTATCCCGTGGCACTTTTTCATCCCAATAATGCTTGACACGTTGTCCATTCACCTTTAATATGCATCCGGAAGTTGACTCTGTAAGTCAATAGCACCATGAGGAGATATTGAGTGAATGACAAATGGTCCCGAGCATCTAGATTTTGCTTTCCTAGGAAAGCTTTAGGCGAGAATTATGCAGAAGGACCTTTGGGAGCAATCACTTGTCATGCCATTTCTTGACTTTTTCCTTATAAACCTTAGCATTTTTTCATAGGTTTGCAGTCAAAATTCATCTAGCTTATTTAACTGCAGTAGCCGTTTCTCTCCAGCCAAGGTGGCATCCATCTAAAGTTTGGAGATTGCTTAATAAGCCTTGTATTCCAATTCCACAGGGAGATGGCAAGCTTTGCCAAAGACTAGCTAGTATGGGGAAGCTCCCAATAGTGTTTTGAATGCAGTTTTATAGGCCCGAAGAGAGTCATCGGGTTTATTAGACTAGTCCTTACGTTAGGGTGTACTACTTTTTCTAGGATTCTCTTCACTTCTCTGTTGGACACCTCAGCTTGCCCATTGGTTTAAGGGTGGTATATTGTGGCAATCTGATGCTTGACCCCATATTTCGCTAAGAGTGATTCAAATTGTCTACTACAGAAGTGGGTTCCTCCGTCACTAAGTATGGCTCTTGGGATTCCAAACTTAGTTAAGATATTCTTCTTCAGAAATTTTCCAACAGCCTTCGAATAACTTGTTGGAAGGACGGCTGCTTCTACCTACTTAAAGACATAATCAACGACCACCATATTGTATTGGTTTCCCATAGAAGGGGAAAAGGTCCTATGAAGTCAATGCCCTAGATGTCAAACAATTCAACTTCAAGAATGGGGGTTAACGACATCTCATGTCGGCGAGATATGTTGCCTGTCAGATGTCATTTATCACACTTGGATATGAAGACGTGGGAGTCCTTAAAGGGTGAAGGCCAATAAAAACCAGATTGTAGCCCCTTGGCTACTGTGCATTGATGAGCACAAATCATACCATGTTTTCCCTATACTTATTGGCTGAATTGAATGATAAATCAAAGCTTAACTGCAGATAATCTAAGCAAAAAGGCATACATTCATGACATAGGGACTAAAGAGTAGAAATCATTTGCATGTGCTGAGAATGGAACAATTTACTTTGTTTTTAAGAAAAATCATGTAGCATAGCAGATACAATGCTATAGCATCCTGACAGCGATTCGAAGTGCAATACAAGGCATCCTGAATGCTATAGCAAAGTAGAAGATGCAATGCTATACAACATGTTTTCTGACCTTTTTACCCAGATGATTTCAGGAAATAAAATAAAGGGCGATATTGACAGATAGGTTGCTGACGTAAGGGAATAGAAGATGCGGAGGATCGGAACTAAAAGATTTGAAGAATCCCACGTAATCAATCAAGCAATTTACTCGGACTAAAAGATATGATAGATCCCGACGGATTAGGAAAGGCCCAAATTTGTAACTTACGCCGCAAGAAAAAGACTCGATTATAAAAGGAAGCAAAGAGAGCCAACCCTAACGAGTCGGAGAGCCCTAGAACCAGATTCTAACTTTTGGCAGACTCAAGAGAAGAGTGAGAGATTTCACAATAGCACAAGATTTCCAGATAACCCAGCATCCTTCCCTGCAGTACGACAGAACGAAGAAGACGTGGAGTGGTGACGTGACAGGACCTCGACCATGCCGTTGGATATTCCGCCAGAACTTTATGTTTTCCTTTCTTTTTAAATTTCTGTTTTCGATCATGGGTCATTCTGTTAGTATCTGTTTTGTGTGTCCCTCGTCAGTCATGAACTGAACTTTATATGGCTGGACGAGGATGAGTCTTTAAGTGTTAAATGAACCCAGTTGTAGTTTCTTAATTCAATAGATTTGGTTTGCGTATCGGTGTTTTAATCACTAGTCGGTTAACGGAAGTTAAGGGCTAGATTTGTGGCCTCAGCTTACTGGCAAGGAGTTGGGGTTTGACCTCTAGAAAACAGTGCTTGCTAGGCGGCCCGTGCACGGCTAGACCTATTATTGTAGGCTTTAGGAATAGGTCTACCTCTCATAACCATAACACCCTGAGTGTAGCACGGATCTTCTGACTAGAAGGTTGTCATAGGAATATGGAAGGAGTATAGTTAACATCATAAGTATCGAACTCGGAAGCTTCGGTAGACTATAGAGGTGGGTTAACCAAATAGCTTTGTGAATGGTAGCTATGCTGTAGCAATTGCGGAAGCTGTACAGTATAGATGCTATAACATTGGGCAGAGAAACTGGGGGATTGATGCACTTAAGGACGATTCTGCATCTAGCCTAACTTCTCACTGATATCTTCTCTCGTTACAGTTATTTTGTTTTCGTTTGCTAGTAGCATAAGCACAAAACCCTCACAACCATTATATTTACTTCATGCTTTCACAACTGTCATAGCAATTGCACGTCACTCCTTGGTATCTCGGTCTACGTGGACGATACTTTACTTTCACTTTATTACTTGTTCGACCGGGTTCACTTGCCATCAAGGAAATCGACCAACAAGTTTTTGGCACATTGCCGGGCTGCGATACCCTTTGTGACGCGCCCTTTGCTTAATAGTTGTGATTTACTAAGTAAGAGAGCTCACTTCTCTCTCTTGATTTTCAGTACATTCTGTAGTGTATACGCAACTCACTGCTAGCCAATCTAGAACCTTACGATCCTGAGATAGAATGCACCTACAAACAAAGACGCAGAAGGCAAAAGCGACGAAGTCAATCTCTTGACCAAGGAAACATGGCGGATATACCTGGCAACCACGAGCGGGAGCAACCTGAGCGCCCAATAATAAACAGGGACAACCAGGACCCTCCGCCTCCAAACCTAGATGTGAATAAGGCCATCATGGAATTCGGGATTCCAAATCTAAACAAGCTGAACTTGGCCATCACACAACCAACCCTCAATGTTGGAAACTTTGAAATTAAAGGTGTCATGATTCAAATGCTGAATGCAGCCGGGCAATTTGGAGGACTCCCATCCGAAGATCTGCACCTTTATCTCAAAACTTTCATGGAGGTGTGTGATTCTTTTGTTATCCCAGAAGTTACACCCGAAGCCATTCGAATTAAATTGTTCCCATTTTCCCTGAGGGACAAGGCTCGAAAGTGGCTTAATAACCTACCTACTGGCTCAGTCACTTCCTGGGAGGGCCTCGAGAGAAGATTTCTGCTTTACTTCTTCCCACCAACAAGGAATGCTCAATTAAGGAAAGATATAGCCAGCTTCAAGCAAAATCCTGAGGAACTAGCCCATGAAGCTTGGGATCGATTCAAGAATCTGCTTAGCATATGCCCACAAAATGGACTACAAGAATGGGCTCAATTGGAAACCTTCTACTATGGACTGAATAGTGATACTCGAGCCTTTGTGGACGCCTGCGCAAACGGATCTATTCTCATGCAGCCATACAACAAGGCATGCCAACTGTTGGAAACAATAACAATACAGGGTTACCAATGGACTACCAACAGTAGGATCCCATGCAAGGAAGTCGCAAGTATTAGCACAACGGATGTTTTAATGACCCTTACCAGCCAGGTGATAGCTTTAACTAATGCTATCGAAGGACTACTAGTCCCATCGTACAAGCCAATCTGCAAAGTCCATTAACTTGCAACAACTGCCTGAAAGATGGCACGCACACTGATCTGAGAAGGCATCCTACTACTAGTCTTGGGGACTACATAGCAAGAAACAACTCGAAATGCTAAGTCAACAGCTCGCACTTCAGAAGTTAGAAGAGCAGATCGGTCAAATTGCAACTCTCACGGAGGAATGCCCGGACCCCTACCTCATAGCATAACAATTGCGCCACCAAGAGTAACAAGCAAGAGGTAATGTCGCATCCGGGTAGCTTATTGACGAGGCTACAGCATGTTCACCACCAGTAATGATAAATAAGAACACACCAAGGGTGCTGGGGGATGACACTACTGAGTTGATCGCACATCACGAAGCCACCAGACTAATCTCCAGCCAGCAGTTTCGAAAATCTTAGAGCTCATGCAGCGAGCCCACGTTTTCATGGCACCGGCAACATCAGTGAAAAAAATGCCCACCTATGTGAAGTTCCTCAAAGACACCATATCCCCAAAGAAAAAACGGTTGGGACTTGAGATCATTCCCTTAACTCAGACGTCAAGCAATTCGTGCCAGCCAAGAAGAACCGTTAAACTACAAGACGCTGATCTCCTGGAAATTCCATGCATAATAAACGATCACACCACCATAAGGGCAATATGTGATCCGAGATCTCAAGTGAATATAATGCCAAGACTAGTTTCTCAACAGCTGACCACCGGTAACGAGCAAATTGCTATGGTAGGCTTTCAACTGACAGACAGAACAATGATCTACCCAACCAATAAAAGCCACAACGCCCTGATGCAAGTCGGAACAATGGTCTTACCCGTGGATTTCATTATACATGATCAAATTGGTGTACATGAGGTGCCAATTATTCTGGGACGGCCATTCTTAGCTCTGGGACAAGCATTAATGGATGTGAACGAAGGAGAACTCACACTAAATATAAATGGCAAGGAAGTGAACTTCAGCCTATGTAAGGAAATGCAGCACAAAAATGATTCAGACACGTGCTCGGCATTAGACGCAGTGGACGAAGTCATACATGAGGCTTTTCAGGAATGTTATGACAGGGAGCCCGGAGAGTTGGAATTAGGAACAGGTGAGGAAGTTCGCATTCAAGCAGCAATGCTAAATGGTACCACTCACACCTATCCTAACCTGACAAATAATGCGAGGTTCGAATCATTAGAAAGTGACCAGCAACGAAAGCACCTAGTCAAGCCATCCATAGAGGTGCCACCAATTTTGGATCTCAAGCCGCTGCCTGACAACTTGAAATATGCTTATCTTAGAGAAAATCAAACTCTGCCAGTCATAGTTTCTGCACATCTCACTAGTGATCAGGAAACTAGACTCCTAGCAGTACTCACCAGATTCAAAAGAGCTTTTGGATGGACAATAGCTTACACAAAATACGCCTGGAAGAAGGATGTCGGCAATTAGTTGAGCCACAACAAAGACTAAACCCCATCATGAAGGAAGTAGTGCGGAAGGAGATTATCAAATGGTTGGATGCAAGAATTATCTACCCTATATCTGATAGCGAGTGGGTCAGCCCCGTGCAGTGTGTACCCAAAAAGGGAGGGATGACTATAGTGGAAAACGATAAGAACGAACTAATTCCCACACAAACAGTCACTGGGTGGAGAATATGCATGGATTACCAGAAACTGAACAAATCCACCCTCAAGGATCACTTTCCACTGCCATTCATTGACCAAATGTTAGATAGGTCAAGTGTGTAAGGAGTACTACTATTTTTTAGATGGGTATTCGGGATACAATCAGATTGCTGTAGCACCCCAAGATCAGCATAAAGCCACCTTCACTTGCTCGTATGGAACTTTTGCATTCCGAAGAATGCCCTTCAGGCTCTGCAATACACCAGCCACATTTCAACGTTGTATGATGGCAATATTCTCAGACATGGTAGAAAAATTCATAGAAATTTTCATGGATGACTTTTCGGTGTTTGGAAAATCTTATGATAACTACCTGCAGAACCTTGAATCAGTCCTTCAGGGTGTGAGGAAACGAATCTATTACTAAACTGGGAGAAATGTCACTTTATGGAAACAGAAGGAGTAGTGCTGGGGCACAAAATCTCAAAGGAGGGAATTGAAGTTGATCATGCAAAAATAGCAGTTGTTGAACAGCTACCACCACCGACCACAGTTAAGGGAATTAGGAGTTTCCTGGGACATGCTGGTTTCTACCGACGCTTCATCAAAGACTTTTCCAAGATCACTAAGCCACTTTGTGCACTGCTCGAACTTAACGCACCGTTTAATTTCGATGCAGCCTACCTAGAGGCGTTCCAAACCCTCAAAAAGAGGCTTACTACTGCCCCAATCATATCAGCCCCTGATTGGAACCTACCTTTCGAACTCATGTGCGATGCCAATGACTCAGCAGTTGGAGCAGTACTGGGCCAAAGACATGATAAAATGTTCTACTCCATCCACTATGCAAGCACAACTCTGTCCAGCGCCCAGATGAATTACACCACGACAGAAAAATAGTTGTTGGCGGTGGTGTTTGTCTTTGAAAAATTCTGGTCCTACCTAGTAGGCGCCAAAGTAATAGTCTTCACAGACCACTCCGCCATAAAATACCTAGTAGCGAAAAAGGATGCCAAGCCACGACTAGTCAGATGTGTCTTACTATTGCAAGAATTTAACGTGGAGATTCGCGACAAAAAGGGGACTGAAAACCAAGTGGCAGACCATCTATCGCGATTGGAAAGCCATACCTCAGATAAGCCGAACATCCCAATACATGAATTTTTCCCAGATGAGCAACTCTACGCCATTGCATGCATCAACACACCATGGTATGCAGACATTACGAATTTTTTAGTCACAGGAGAAGTCCTAACAGATTTAACATATCACCAAAGAAAAAAGTTTCTTTATGACAGCCGGAAGTATTTCTGGGACAAACCATACCTATTCAAACAATGCCCGGACCAGATGCTTCGACCTTGCATACCAGAGGATGAAGCCGATGATATCCTACAACACTGCCATTCATCCCCTTATGGAGGACACTATGGAGGAGTTCAAACGGCCTCTAAAGTGCTCCAGTCCAGTTTTTATTGGCTTACCTTGTTCAAAGACGCCCATCAATTTGTGTCCAAGTACGACAACTACCAACGGACTGGCAACATATCTCGCAGGCATGAAATGCCGCTAACTCCTATCTTGGAGGTCGAAGTGTTCGACATATGGGGGATCGACTTTATGGCTCCTTTCCCTCCATCAAGAGGCAACCAGTACATACTAGTTGTTGTTGACTATGTTTCCAAATGGGTCGAAGCAACCGCGTTACCAACAAATGACTCCAAAGCAGTGAGTAGGTTTTTAAGGAAACATATATTTACAAAATTTGGCACCCCTCGAGCATTAATTAGTGATGAAGGATCTCACTTCTGCAATTGAAAAATTCCAGCTCTGCTTGCCAAATATGGAGTCAAGCACCAACTCACCACAACCTATTACCCACAATCAAATGGTCAAGCAGAGGTCTCAAACAGAGAAGTCAAACGTATCTTGGAAAAAGTGGTTTACCCGAACCGAAAGGACTGGTTTGACAAGCTCGATGATTCATTATGGGCGTACCGCACTACATACAAAACTCCGCTAGGTGTCTACCCATATCAACTTGTGTTCTGGAAAGCCTGCCATCTCCCGGTTGAAGTGGAACATAAGGCCTATTGGGCAATAGCACAGCTGAACATGGACCCTGCCACAGCAGGTGACAAACAGCTACTACAGTTGCATGAGCTAGACGAATTCCGTTTGGATGATACGAAAATGCAAAGCTTTACAAGGAAAAGTCAAGCGATGGCACGACAAGCGACTAATTCCCCGCACTTTTGAGGTTGGCCAAGAGGTCCTATTGTACAACTCCCGTCTGAAACTATTCCCAGGAAAGCTAAAACCAGGTGGGCAGGACCTTTTGTGATCGATGCCTTAACTTCGCATGGCGCAGTTGACCTCAGAAACCCAGTGACAGGGAATAGCTTTCGAGTCAACGGTCAGAGAATTAAACATTACTGGTCAACCCCTGTTGAGAGAGACAAGACAACTATTGATCTGAGATCACCCTAAGTCACAAGGCACTACGTCCGGCTGAAGACGTTAAAGTAAGTGCTACTGGGAGGCAGCCCAGGTTCACGTTCCTTAGCATCGCAGCATAAGGGAATGGATCTAGCACGGAGCATGCTATGGCATAAGGCTGGACATCAAGGCCACAGGACCACACCACAGTAAAGGCCCAAAAGTTAGCCAGGTATGCGTTTCACATCTTTAATAAACATCTGTACGAACCTGTAGCTTAGTGGGCCACTCTGGTGGGCCCGTGACAAGCCAACTCAGCGTACCAAAGAAACGCGACGCTTCGTATTCAAATTCTACCTTTTCTCTTCCCATCCTATTCTAATCATCCACTTCTCCCATACCCCCTGCTCTTCCCTCCACCGCCACACCTTCTAACCAACATGCTGAGGGCTTTAAAGACAACGAGGCTTCATCAAGCACACTGTTCGGTCCGCCACCGCCACCGCCACCGACATAACCTTCCACCGGTGCACAGACTGGCCACACCCACTTCTTCAACCTCGTCGTACTCTTTCGTCTCTTCAGGTTCCCTAGGCCCAGCCTCTGTGTACGACAAAGCTTACATCATCGAGAATGCTCCTCTTTACTGCGCCCCGAGACAGATGCCAAACACCCGCGCCGGTACCGAAACCGCATTCGCCAGCTGCGCTTGGAGTTGAAGAATATCCACAGCGATCCACGCACGTTCTCTGTCGCTCACCGTCGAGGTGCACCAGTTGCCGTCTCCCTTTCTCAGTCCCACTCCGGACTTCCGTTCGTGACGGGGGTTGAGGATGCTGCCGCTGAAGAGGACACGGCCAGCAGCCATCCACCCCCTCCGGCTCCCCCTGCCCCATAGCAGTCTTTTATTTTGTTACTCTTTTTCGGTTTTCTATTATGACAATTTGCTAATACCCCGGGTGTTTTCCCTAGGGTCCTTTTGTGAATGCTATGACGGTGTCGTCACTTTTTGCTATACTTCTATGTGCCCTGCCCCTTCCTACGCCCCGATTATTTACCGATTTTCGATTAATTCTCTCCTTGCAATGGGGGCATTGCATTGTTCAAGTGTGGGGGGAATTGATACCGATTTGCGATATAATCTGCCACTAATATCTCTGTGATTATGTGTTTGTGCCCCGATTCACCCTGCATTTAGTTTTTTGCACCTACTGAAATTTTTTTCGAATTCCATAGTAAAGCATGAATAGGGTCTTGCAGCAATGGAATGAATGTTTGTGTAACTAAGCACAACACAATTGCTTAGGGGAACTGAACCTTTAGGCTTGGAAAATTGACAGTGCTAGCCAATCTGATACGAGGTAAAGTGGCGATGAGTAAGTTTAAAGGAAGAACCCCTAATGGAAGGATTAAGTTGAGCCTACTTGTTCTATTTTGAGGGCATTTCTACTAGCCTATGTTTGATCCTTGATTTGTCTTAGTTCTTCGATAGACTATCTAGCATCTGAGTTTGAAGTTCGTAGGAAAAAGGCATTCATGTCATACCCATTATTCCCATACACAACCCTTTTTATCATCATCTTCATGTTGTCACCCCCTTGAGCCACACAAGTATGCTATAGCAGAGCGGGGTTTGATAAGAGAATTGAAAAAGACTATGAAATATGCTACGACAGAGTGCTCCCATGAAAAGCTGCAGAAAGACTTGAAGAGCTGTTGATTTGGTTTGAAAAAAAAGAGAGAAAAAGAAAAAGAAAGAAGGAAGAACCCAAGAAAAGGCTTGGATGTAAAGAACAACATGAAGTACAAAGTTCGAGAAGAAGCACTCGGCTAAAGCCAAAAGAATTATCTGCCCAAGCAGCTATAGCATCCACCATCCTTTCCCATCTCACAACGCTAGGCCATCCTCATAAGTATCAAACGCGAAAGCTTCGGTAGACTATAGAGGTGGGTTAGCCAAATAGCTTTGTTAATGGTAGCTATGCTGTAGCAATTGCGAAAGTCAGATAGTATAGATGCTATAGCATTGGGTAGAGCAACCGGGGATTGATGCACTTAAGGATGATTCTCCGCGTCCAAATAACTTCTCACCGATATCTTCTCTCGTTAGAGTTATTTTGTTTACGTTTGCTAGTAGCATAAGCACACAACCCTCACAACCATTATATTTACTTCATGCTTTCACAACTGTCATAGCAATTGCGCGTCACTCCTTGGTATCTCAGTCTCTGTGGGACGATACTCTACTTTCACTTTATTACTTGTTCGACTGGTTCACTTGCCATCAAGGAAATCGACCAACATGCATACACCCTCATAGTTTTTGCTATAAGATGACGAATGAAAATGCTCTAGGATGGACTCTGTTTCATGATCTGGTATACAAGTCACAATAACTGGTCTTAGCATCGTTTGAACAAATAAGGTTCATCCCAGAAAAATTGCCAACTATCATATAGGAATTTATTTCTTTGATGATATGTTAGGTCAGTACAGAGCTCGCCTATCACCAGGAAGTTGGCAATGTCAGCATACCAGGGTGTAAAGATACAGGAGATGGTGTATAATTGTTCATCGGTGAAAAGTTCTTGGATTGGTATGCCGAGTTGGTTTAGATGTGGTCTTCCAATCTTGACAAATGATCGGCTACTTGGTTCTCTGTCCCTTTTCTGTCTCGTATCTCTAAGTTGAACTCTTGCAGTAATAGAATTCCCCTGATTAGTCTCGGTTTTGTGTCTTTTTTTGTTGTCAGATATTTGATGGTAGAATGATCTGTAAAGATGATGACCTTGGTGCCAACCAAATATGAGCGAAATTTTTTGAACACAAAAACCACAGCCATGAGTTCCTTCTCAGTTGTGGTATAATTTGCTTGGGCGTCTGTCAGAGTCTTATTAGCATACAAATTGAATGAAAAAATTTGTCATGTTATTGACCCAGTACTACGCTGACAACAACATCACTTGCATCGCATATGAGCTCAAACGACAGCTGCCAGTTGGGGTGACTTTCTTTTTCAAAATGGTAAAGGCCTCTAGGTAGGTGATGAGCACAAATAATACCATGTTTTCCCTATACTAATAGGCTAAATTAAATGTTAAATCCAAGCTTAACCATAGATAATCTAAGCAAAAAGGCATACATTCATGATATAGGGACTAAGGAGTAGAAATCAATTGCATATGCTGAGAATGGAACAATTTACTGTGTTTTTAAGGGAAATCGTATAGCAAGGCTGATACGATGCTATAGCATTTTGACAGCGATTCGAAGTGCAATATAAGGCATCCTGATTGCTATAGCAAAGTAGAGGAAGCAATGCTATGCGATATGTTTTCTGACCTTTTTACCCAGATGATTTCAGGAATAAAATAAAGGACGATATTGACAGATAGGTTGGCAACGTAACGGAATAGAAGATGCGGAGGATCGAAACTGAAAGATTTGGAGAATCCCGCAGAATCAATTGAAGCAATCTACTCGGATCCAAAGATATGATAGATTCCGACAGATTAGGAAAGGCCCGGCTTCCGTGACTTAAGCCGTATAAAAGGAAATAGGAGAGCCAACCCTAACAGAGTCGGAGAGCCCTAGAACGAGATTCGACTTTTGCGTACTCAAGAGAAGAATGAGAGATTTCATAAGAGCACGATACTTCCAGGACCGCCCAAAGATCCTTCCCTACAGTGCGACGGAACGAAGAAGACGTGGAGTGGTGACGTGACAGGACCTCAACCACGTTGTCAAAAATTTCATCAAGCTTTCTGTTTTCAGTTCTTTTTATCTTTGTTTTATTGATCATGGGTCATTCTGTTAGCGTCTGCTTTGTGTGTCCCTCGTCAGTCTTGGACTAAACTTTATATGGCTGGACGAGGATGAGTCTTTAAGTGTTGAATGAACCCAGTTGCAGTTTCTTAATTCAATAAATTTGGTTTGCGTATCAGTGTGGCCCCAGCTTACTGGCAAGGAGTTAGGGTTGGACCTCCGAAAAATAGTGTTTGCTAGGCCGCCCGTGCATGGCGTGACCTATTATTGTAGAGCTTCGGAATGGGTCTACCTCTCATAACTATTACACCCTGAGCGTAAAGGTCTGACTAGAAAGTTGCCATAGGAATATGGAAGGAGTATAGTTAGTATCAAATGTATCGGACGTGGAAGCTTCGGTAGATTATAGTGGTGGGTTAACCAAATAGCTTTGCAGTCGGTGTCTATGCTGTAGCAATTGCGGAAGCTGTACAGTGTAGATGCTATAGCATTGGGGTAGAGCAACTAGGGGATTGAAGCACTTAAGGATGATTCTGAGTCCAGCTTGACTTCTCACTGATATCTTCTCTCATTCATAGATCTTTTGTTTACATTTGCTAGTAGCATAGTTACGAAACCCTCAACCAATTATATCTATTTTCTGTTTTCACAACTGTCATAGCATTGGTGCGTCATTCCTCGGTATCTCAGTCTCTGTGGGACGATACTCTACTTACACTTTATTACTTGTTCGACTGGTTCACTTGCCATCAAGGAAATCAACCAACAGTAGGCTGCATCGAAATTGAATGGCGTGTAATGCTCGAGCAGTGCACAGAGAGGTTTAGACAGCTTTGAGAAATCTTTAATGAATCGTCTGAAGCACCTTGTGTGACCAAGGGAGCTTCTGATGCCTTTGACTGTGGTGGGTGGTGGTAGTTTCTTAATAACTGCTACTTTTGCTCTATCTACTTCTGATGCCTTTGACTGTGGTGGGTGGTGGTAGTTTCTCAATAGTAGCTTTGACAAATTTTGATATATTTGAGTAACAAAATGTAGTACTAGGATTTATGGATGAAGAGGCACATGATTACTAGAGTTTCATAATATCATCCTAGTAAGTTATTCTACTAATGGTTATTGCATTAACATTCAATGCACTAATGAACATTCATAATGCTTGGAATAACTTTGCCAAAGAGGATTTATGCATTAGGTACAATGCTTTCATGAATTGACTTCTTTTCTTGCGGATGGGTTTGAAACTCATATAGAAGGTCAACTTGTTAGATATGAGGTCTAACTTGTTAGAGAATAAAGACTATGGAGTTAAAGCATCACGTTGAATACCAAAGATCAATATATGAATGATAGGAAAAACTCAACTGGACAAATTTGAAGCATATCTGAAATTCAACATACAAAGATTTAACTTCCAATTTTGAAAGATCATTTGAATGCAACTAAAGTATGGATATTTTTCAAATCATGTGCATCATTTTTATAAAACAAGGTGAATTGAAATCCAAACAAATTTTAGAATTGTGCATTTCAAAAATATAAACTTAGAAAGTTATGCACAATTTCACTTACTGAGCATTTAGCAATCTAAAAACATTTTGAAAACCATAAATGATTGATTGTTAATGGAATGCAATAATGGGCAAGTATTTATTACCCACATATGTAATTCATTTAAGTGCAATACAGGGTGAGAATTAGATATCATTGTAATTCCTTCTGTCCTTGTAGTAGCTTGCTTGGTTAAGATGGATTGATGTAGATATCTTCTTTTTCGATGTTCACCATCAACTTCGAGCATAGCTTGTTTAGCTTCCTCAGGAGTTGGAATCATTTCTCTATGTAGTCATATTCTTGAGAATCTTTCTTTGATCCTACAAAGACATATAAATATTTTTCTCCCATGGTATCCAACCGTGCTTGGATCCGTTATTGTTAAGCCTGTAGGAATCATAACAAAATTCACATGCTCTTATGAGTATAATCAAATCAAAACAATTGAGCACGATGAATTACACATGACTTTATGCATAAAAGAAATATTTTCTTTTCAAATTATCATATATGCATAAAGAGTGAACTACTTGAACATTACAATCCCTTTATAAATAATTTTATTAAGTGAATTTCTAAGGCATTTGAAAGCTTAATTTCAAAATAATTCGCAATGCTCATTCCTAAGGTTCCAAAATATAAAACCTCAATAAATGTTACAAATGATAGTGTAGGAGGTTTTACCGTTGTATACCTTTGCCTTAGGTACTTGGAAGATTGATTTTGCTTACCTATTGATTCTTCATATGTTTTCCAATGGGTGTCTGCAAAGCTCTCTCAAATGATATAGACTTCAATAGTCTTCTATTTGATATTTGAGAGATTCTCCTTAAGGTAGTTGAATAGTACTCTATGATAGTTTATTCTTGAGGTAGAAGATACTCCTCTTGCTTGTAACCATTGCTTCTTTTGATTTGGCTTTGTAGTTTTAGCAATAAGTGCTCTAGGAGTTCTCTTGTTTGATGTGAGTCTCCTTTTAGACTCGTTAGAAACTCTTGGATTCTTCTTCATCTTCTCTGTACCCTTATGTCCATTGCTTTTCAAGTCATCCAGCATACATGGAGCACTAGATGGACAATTTGGTACCCACTTATACTTAGGTCCTTGATCGTAGTAGTGGACATTCCTTGTCCTTTCGGAACCCAAACATATTTATTTCTCACATCAGAATTTTTCTTAATATAGCATGTGTGAGAAATATGACCAATTTTATCACAATAATTACAAATAATAGAATGATGCTTAATATGAACTGTCTTATAAGAATTGTGCTAGTCGAGGGATGCAATATCAAATGACCCATACTTTTAGATCCTTTTTTCCCATATGATTTTCCAGCATGATTGAAAACATTTGTGCTTTTCATGATAGAATTAGTAATAGGTTGAAAAAATAATTTTATGCAAACTTTCAAAATCATTTTTCTTAAATGTAGAAGAATTGGAACTTTTTACCATACCAACATTTTGAACTTCAGATAATGATTCATCGTAATTGTTTATGATGAGCTCTTTTAGGGAATCCTCATTCTCTTGTTTTTTTTTTTTCGTGTTGATTGAATCATGGAAGTGTTCTAAGATTTCTCCTTCTTCATTCTCAGCTTCCAATTGTTCATCAATCGTGGATACGCAGTTTATAGTTTCAGATGAACTCTCAACACTTTCAACTTCAACATAGTTGTTAGAAGCATATATAGAATCAAGAGTATCCCAGATATCTTTAGCACTAGAGCAAAATTTGATTTTCACAAAATCAATTTCGGATAAGGCACCGTAAAGGATTTTCATTGCTTTAATGTTCAATGAAAACATTTTGTTTTCCTTCTCTATCTAATCCTTTCTCGATTTGAAATCAAAAGCATTAGTAAAAACATTCTACACGTCAAAATTAAATGCTTTGATAAAACAAGTTATTCTAGCTTTCTAAAATAAAAAATCAATATCTTTGAAAATCGATGGAACGGTATAATCGAAACCTTCTGAAAACAAGCAACACCCAAAATCAGCCATTATAACTCTTGAGACAGTTAAGTCCTTTATACAAGAGAGTAGCTCTTATACCAAATGTAAGAACCAGTTGAACCCAAGAGGGGTGAATCAGGTGAATGATGAAAAATTCTTAGCTTTGAAAATCTTTTTGCATCTCAAAAAATGCAAGTATGTATGACATAAATGAAATGTAAAACAACAGGTAGTCATTCAAATGGTTATGCTGGAAATATAGGAGATAAGGGAAGAGAATATGAAAACTGAGACTTATCCTGATTTGGTCCAATCCTTGACCTACGTCCAAATCCCCAAGCTCCACTTGAGATTTTCAATCCACTATCTTCTTGTTAATCTGGGCACAAGAGAAAAGCCTCTACAATCCCATAAGTTCATCCAGGAACTTGTGAAGTTGAATCTCTCACTAAGATACTCCCCCTTACAAACTATAAGAATACAACCGATTTGCCACTCAAGATTACCCAATCTTGAGTAACTCTTAAATAAAATAATTAACAATCAATCTTCTTTTTCAGAAGTAAATTAGATAAACACTGAAGTACATTAAAAAATAATCTCACTCTCTAAGGTAAATTATATGGTCATTGAGATAATCAGAGAGCAAGTGATATAGACGTCAAAGTATTGACAGTTTGACAATGAAAGTTTGTAATCTTCTATCTCTTTGTCTATCTTGAAAGCTTTTCCTTTTATAGTTGATGAAGAGAATTCAACTGTTGAGCAATTCTTTCAGTTTACAATATGACCGTTAGATATCTGTTAGAAACATCCGTTGAAGCTTCTGTCGCATCATTTAATGTTCTGACATAAATCTGACATTTTGAGGATTTGTAAGTAATCCTTTATTTGATCAACTGAAACTCACTAATAAACATGATTAAAGGCATTAAGAATAGTTGTGAGTGATAATCTGAAGATAGTAAATCACAATCAAAGATTTAAGCTTTACATACACGGTGATTTACAGAAGTAGAATATATGACTCGAGTTAATCATTAACTGACTCGAGTTAGTTCTTTCTATGTTCGAGTGAAATGATTGAAATAAGAGATTTTGAACTAAAGAAATCATTTCACAAAGGATGACTCGAGGCAAACATATGTGGACTTGAGTCACTTACTCGAGTCAGAACTTTTACATTCGAGTCTAAGGATATGTTTCACAAACAATGACTTCGAGTTGTATTTGAAAATGAGTTTAAGTAAAAGTTAACTAGAGTCAGAAATACTCACTTGAAGTTAGTAACTTGAGTCACTTATTTTTAACTCGAGTCAATATCATTTTTTTGACAATAGATGACTTCGAGTTATATTTGAAAATGCCTTAAACAAAGAAACACTTGAGTCTTTAAGTGACGACTCTAACGGATGACTCGAGTGCATAAAATAATAACTTGAGTTTTGAAGTTTATCTTTTGAAAAAGAAAACTGAGTTATGCTTGACAGAGATGTAGACTCGAGTCTCAAAAATTTGACTTTAACAAGTGACTCGAGTTGCAATATCATGACTCCAGTTGTTAGCTTCAAGTTTCATAAGAAGGAACTTTAAGTGTGCCAGACATAATATTAACACCAGAGGAGTTGAAGTTGTATCACCTTGGCACTTGAGTTTTGTTCAGGAAACTTGAGTGTTACCTTTGTAAGAGTGTTGTCTAGAGGAAATTTCTACTGGAAACCATGTTCACCTGGATTGAAGATCAATTTCCAGAATCTAGTGACTTCCAAGTAAGCACCTATCCAATGAATTCTAGTAAACCATGGCAGCACGAAGGTTAAATTCCAGTAAGCATAACGTCTTTGATATAGCTCCAAATTTGAAAAACCACCTATCCCTAGATAGCTCTTTAAGTCTTCTTTCCAATGTAAAAAGAATCAACTCCAAACTTATTGTATTTTGACCGTTATGATCCGATGAATGAAAACTTTCTTGACCAATGTTTTTGCAACATGTTGAGCTAATTGTCAACTCCAAAAATTCATATCTTATCCATTGGATCTTTTTTTTCCATATGTTGTTAATGTTTTTGGAAAGGTATTTGACTCTAGTTTCATATTCCATAGGTTTTAGCTTATTTGGATGTGTAGTTTGTGAGATACACCTAAAATACCGAAGCTGGGTCTACTATGTGATCTTAATTGATGTACCAAGTTTTGAAATTCATATCTCTTTCATCTAAACTCCTTTGGTCTTGAATGTGTGCCCAAATGACTCATTGGGAGTCTAGTTTCATACAAAATTGGTTTCACCTCAATTGGATCTCTTGTTTGGGAGATATCATTGAATAACTAGACATTGCTCAAGTGAAATGTTGAACATGGATGAACAGAGGTGCTGAAACACTACAAACTCAAGTTCTTGGTAGCTGACTCAAGTTACCAACTCGAGTCATGAATTTTGCACTCGAGTTGGCTTGTATCTGAATAGCAAATCACTGTAGCAAAGTAGTAAACTCGAGTTTTGAGTTCTGAGTTCGCTCATCGTGAAGCTTATTTTAATTCCAAATTGAAGCCATTTAGCTTATTTTAATTCCGAATTAAGTCATTCTAACTTCCATTTGATCGTAAAGACTTCTAGTATCAATCTAGGAACTTGAATATCAATATTCTCATTCTATTTTGCAAGTTTCTCTTTCTTTCTTCTCTTCTCTTGATTATTCTCCAAAAATCAACTTGGACTAATCATTTGCAAGTTTATCTTTCTTTCTTCTCTTTTATTGATCCTTTTCCAAAATTCAATTTGAACTAATCTACATTAAATATGACAGGTTAGTCAATGTATATGATACAAACTTTTTGCTCTTGATATTGATATGTATATTTGACATCATCAAAATTAAACATATCTAACATTAAACATGTTTATTAATGAGTTTCAAATGATTAATTAAAGGATTACATGCAAATTCTCAAAAAAAAAAAAGTGTGTCAAACATTTAATGAAAAGCGAAAAATAGAGCACAATACACCAAGCTAATTGAGCAAGTCAAATGATCATCTTCTGAGACACCAATTCTGGTGAAAGTGAAAGCAACCTAACCTTAAGCAATCCTAGAGCAGAGTAAAAGGATGCCGTGTTGTAGTGAAGCGAAAACGACCGAATCTCGAATTATGCTAACAACTCCAATATGTGACTAACAGAAAGCTTCTAAAAGATAGTTTGAACACTCACAACGAAAAGCTTGAACTATCAAAATGGTCATATTCTAGGATGGGAAGATTGTGCTCAACAATCAAATGTTCTTCATTGAATACAAATAGTGAAGCATTTCATGAAACAAGAAAGACGACAAAACAGTTAAATGCATCAACGACTATTTCTCTCCAACGAACAAATGCTCACAACAGACAAATGATAATTGCCTATAAATAGAGAAGCGTTTTAAACAAAGAAACTAAAAAAATGAAAACGAAACGAAAGAGCCTATGCCTATAATGTGATTCTCTGAGTCTTACGAAGCTCTGTAATCCTACTCCCATCTTGTACTTCATTGTTTAAAATTATCTACTTCATTTTGAGAGAATTATAAGTTCATTATAATCATTCTCTTTAAGAGTTACTCAAAATTAGGTGATCTTGAGTGGCAAACAAATTATATCATTACAGTGTGTAAGGGGAGTCTTTATCTCAATGAGAGATTTGTAAATGGCTTCACAAGTGTCTGGCTGAACTTGTGGATTGTTGTAGTTCTTAAGCACCCAGTTAAAACTTGAAGAAGATAGTGGATTTGAAATCTCAAGAGAAGCCTGAGGCCTGGATGTAGGTCATCACAGATTGGACCGAACCAGGATAAATCACAGTTTGCGTATTCTCTTCCCTTATCTTTTATGTTTCCAACATATATGTTTTGTGTAATACCCTAATTTTCATAAACATTGTATTTTAGAAAATAATTACTAAAATACAAAGGTGAATATGTGTCTCAAAGAAATATAATCTATTGATTATATTTTTGTTTAAATTCCACTTTGAAATTAATTAACCAATGTTTGGATTTAAGACTACATAATTAAGACAATAAAATGTGACATAATTAACACATTAAATAATGGTTAATTTATGATCAAAAGAAGCAAGAAATGTTATGAAAACACTTAAGCAATTTAAAGGCTATTAGTAAAAATTAATGGGCAATTAAGCTTACACTAATTAAAATAATTTATGTAATTCTACAAATTAATCAAGAGACAAATTAAAAAGCATAAATTGAGGGATGTATTATTTTGAAAATTAAGGGCCAAAGATGATGTAATTAAGCTTGTCTAATTAAGCACTAATTTTCATGATTAGTTAATAAATCAATTAACTAATAGCAAATGCAATTAAGGATGAAGATTGGATTTAAACAAACACAAATAGAATCCAATGGGTCTAATTGAACCTATAATTAACCTTAAATTGGATTGGCCAATGATAAATCAAGAAAATGATCTTAATCCTCATGAAAATTAAATAGGCCAATGTGAGAGGAAAGAAGTGTTAGATTGCACATGGGGGGGGAGAGATTAAAATATAATATTTTTAGAGCACATGTTGAATTAAAAAAGGAAATAAAAATAATTAGCTAAATCATATGTAATTAAGATTGACCAATGAGAAGCTTTTGTGCATAAATTGAGCCTTCATTGAAACACATTAACCTAAGCCATTGATTATGGAAAATAATCCAAAGGTTGAAATCCTTGGACTTTTCCTATAAATAGAGGCCTTGCCTCTCCTCATTCTTCACAACAAATCAACCCCCAAGTGGTGATTTCTAAGAGTAGAAAGTGAGGCAAGAAGGAGGAAGGAGAAGCAAGAGTCTTCAAGAGGTAAGCTTGCTTTTAGTTTTTTTTAGTCTTTAGCTTTTTAATTCTTAGTATAAATGTAGTTTAATCTAGGAAATTGTTAGAAATGTTCCCTTTCATGTTTGGAAGTCTCCATTGCTTTTAAAAATCAAAATGGAGTGGAAAACATGTTAGGGAATAATTTATAGAATCAATAGATCATTAAGATAAATGTTGTAGAATCTGGGCTGTTAAAGTCAGTCATATTGAGGCTATTATTTTATATAGCAAATGAAGTCATTAAATCACGAAATTTTTCAGAAATAAATTAGACATGTAGGGATTTATAAGTATATATAATATGTAACATTTTGAGTTCTACATAAGGAGTAACATATTTTTGAAATGAATCTATTTTTCTGGACAAAAATCTGGGCAGCGTTGAGAAAACATTAAACTGGGAATGATTCTTGATGTTCTGGATTCTGAGAATATTTTTCCTTGAAAATAGACACGTCGAGGGTCATGAGAAATTTTACAGAACCTCATTTCGATTTTTGTGGAATTATCTATGATTTTTCAAAGTTGCAGCAAAAACTGCCCAGAAAATCCAGTACTGCGTTTTAAAATAAATGTAAGGGCAAAATTGTAAATAACAAATCCACCAAGGGTAGAGAGGTGATTAGAGGTGGAAATATCTCTTAGGATATTATTCTAAGTGATATGATGACATGTTAGGATATCTGGGAAGTCCGGGGCCGGATTCAATGGTCGGGCATATTGCTAACAACGCAAAAGGAAGGTACGTTCATGTACTAGTAACTTTAACTCTGATGTGTCTTGTATGCATGTATGTGATGGAATGATTCATGAAGTGATGGGCAAGACTAGGTCTTGGGTCATGCACTGTGACTTAGGTCACCTGTTTATACATTCAGCTTTTTACGGGTTATAGTCTTGATAATGCCGTTGAGTTTTCCTAGCGCTGAGGACACGAGGGGCCGTCGTGGCACTGGTTAGTGCAAACATTGCAAACTTTACATGTGCTGTGTGCTATGTACTGTTGTTGTGTTAACATTACATCTGTTGTGTGCTTATGTACTGTTATAACCTTATATCTGCTGTGTGCTATATATTAGTTAATGTTGTAATGAAATGAATATTTGTCATACATATACTGTTTATACTTTTCACATGAGGTTAACTGTTACCTGAGGTCCGATGGGTATTGGACCTCAGATTTGTCTAAGATTCAGGAAAGGAACCAGGATCAAAGAAGGCATCGGTAGATGGAGCCGTGAAAAGGCATCGAGGGAGGAGTCGTGAAGAGGCGCCGGTCAAAGAAAATTCCGGAAGAAGTTTAACAGAGGCTACCTTCTGGCATGAATCTAATAAGGTTACTTCAAACCATTTGGTGTCTAGAAAGGGTTCGTCTATGTGGTTCAGTCGATAAGTCACCGTGAATTCGGGGAGACTTCCACTAGACACCGGCCCGCAAATCGGTTGATTAACTGAGTTAGGTTCATTTCCCCAAGTCTAGTTAGGGCATGGTTTAAGGTTGTATAGTTACCATGTAGGAATTGTAATTATACAAGCTCTGTATTGTTGTATCACACGAATATTCCTTCGGGAAATTTTTAATATATCAGCTTATGTCGGGATATCAGCATATGTCTGGGCATTTTATATCAGTCACTCATTGTCCAAACGTAAGTGCATGCTTTCCTTCCGCGTTACGCTGAGTTGTAGCACCTCAAACTCGTGTCAATTTTTCTAAAACTAAGTGTCAACTGACATGATTTGGAGTATGAAATTTGGGGTGTTACATTTTGAACAACTTACTATGAATTTATAATTCATTACTTTCAAACGTACTAAGATAAGAAAATATTTTCAAAGTTTCAAAGTTTTTATCTTACACCCAATTCACCCCCTTTTCGGTCTTTGGCCGGTTCTATCAAATCCAACCCTTAATTGACTAGCTCATGTATTGAAGACCAAAGGTAGTATTATTTCATTCTTAAATTAAATAGGAAAAATTTTAGATAAGGACGTATGTAGCAAATTAATTTTCATTAGCTCCTAAAGAAATATGAAATTTCACTACATTCATGTGGGGTTGTAGTTAAAAGTTAATTTGTAAAGTAAGAAGACAAAAATAGCCCTTTCAAAATCAAAGGAGAAACAACTTGATTTGCAAGTGGCGAACTCATCATGAACAAATAGAATAGTCCTATGAAACAAGTGAAATTAATTTCTTCACAAGAACACATTTGAGCATGATCAAGTCAAATTCGAATTAGAAGAAGTGAACACATTATGAACAAGTAAAATATTTCTATGAACAAGTGGAATTCTACTTTTTCACTAAGTACCATCCTATATTTGCTCATAGGACTTATCCTTTTGTTTATATGATTATTTCACTTGTTCATGATGTGTTTGTCCCTTGCATATGGAATTAGACTTGTTCATGCTCCAATCTGTTCTTGTTAAGAATTTAATTTCACTTGTTTAGAGAACTATTTCACTTATTTATAAGAGTATTTCACTTGTTCATGATTTGTTCCACTTGCAAATTTAATTTGTATTTTTGTTTTTTTACTTCACAAATTAATTTCACTGCAGGCCATCAGACTACAGTGAAATTTCACATTTCTCTTAGCTCTCATAGGTACTAGTGTAGTCCTTATATAAAATGATCCCAATTAAATACTGGATATCCATATATCGGCATAGCAGTTCAATCAAGAAGCAAGATCCTAACTTTCTTCATCACCTTCCAGCCTCTTGAAATGGAGTAGGAGGTAGACTTTATTTTATTTTTAGAACCTACATGAGTATCTCCTAAAAGTAATAATTACATAACACCAAGGTCCCAATTCTACTTTTAAGACTTCATTTTCGTCTATTCAACTGGCATTAAATCACATATTTTGGAATACAATATCTCTCTTTAAAATATAAAAAATATTATATTAAATTTAACCATACTTTCCAAATTCACCGAGTAAGCATTTTTCATTAATGAGACTATCGGTATGAATATTGATGGATTGAAAATAACTTTATAAACTTAAAGGATTAAAATAAAATTTAATGGAAATTTAGAAAACCAAATATATATTTTAGCCTACCATATGTTAATATTTCTTATCGATATTAATTCAGAATAAGAATAAATAACAATAAGCAAAAAACCAAGGTTTCTAGTTTATTAGTTTTTATTTATCTTTCTTTTACTAAAATGATCTTAATTTTTTATTTTTAAATCCCTCCCCCCATGTTTGCCGCCATTGCCTGCTTACTATCGGAAAGGGGAGATTGGTGGGAATTGAACATGTATCTCTTGGTTATTAGAAAGTTATATAACTATTGAGCCAGAGCCACTCAAATGCATCTTAATCTTAAAATGAAAATTATTACACACACACACACACACTCCTCTAATCCTATTTATAAAGGAGAAAGAGAATGTACATTTTGGTCTTCTTTATATGTGGTCATTAAATTTTTTATATGAATGTACAATGTTACCATTCATTTATTATTGTTTAGGCAGTTCTTTTCTTGGAGAGTGTGTAGTTAAATAGAAGTAAAGTTATAAAGTTATTTAATTTTAAGGTATAATTAATGAAGTTTAAAGTTTTTCTTAGTAAGGGTAAAACATGCTGGAAATGTCTTAAAAATAGAGTCAAAAAAGTATATAAAATATACTCCTATGGTCTATTTATAGGGGAGAGAGAAGATTATTTTTGAGTCTATTTATACTCATTAAATTATTTAAGTGAATGTACATTTTAATCTTTCATTTATTATTGTGTTGAATTTATTGTCATGTGGTATTATGCATATTAAATAAGGGTAGAGTTGGAAAGTTATTGAATTTTAGAGTCAATGAGGTTTAAGGTTTTATTTAATTTATATGAAAAATGTTAAAAATACCCTATAAATAATACCAGAGGTATAAATTTAGTCCGCGATAGCACATTGGTTGTTATGGTGAAATCTTAGAATGGCGCATTCATAAGGTAACGTGTTAACCTGTCCAGAGGAAGGGATGGTGTTAAAAAAATAATAATAATAATAAATAAAAAAACAGTAAACGTAGTCTCCATTAATCCATACAAAACTTGCCAGGTTTTACTCTTCCACACTCACAAGGAGCATCTTATTTTACTTGACTATTTAGCTACATCCTCACAGCAGACTGAGGATATCAATTATCCATTGTATACTTTTCAACCCTCACCTTTTTCATATAGGAGTCGGTGGTTGATGAAGGAGATTAAGTCAGACCTCTTTGCTCATTTCTTGGAGGTCATGTTAGTACAGTATTTTACTTAGAAAACAAATATTAGTGAATTTAGGAAGGATACTTGTTACTCACTCTGATCTTATATATAAGAATTAGATAAGAGGATTATTTTATTACTAAATATAAATCTCAATATACTTTTTTTCATAAAATAAATCTCAATATATTTTATATGTTCTAAATTTATAATTTTTCCTCAAAGCCATCAAGACTTGTTTCAATGAATATGATTAAAGGAGATTTTAGAAAGAAAAAACAATACAAATTTGTTATAAATAACTACCTTCACTAATTTTCTTAATATTCATAAATTAGTTCTAGTTCATATATTAAGAAATAGGCGGTAATAATTCTTTATATTGTACTTTTGTGTCAATTTTAAAAAGGTAGTTAAGGTTGGGAATTTTCTATATATTATAGTTGTCAATTATTGATAAAGAAGTTATTGATTGAGGTGATAAAAATGATCTCACCATTGATAAAGAGGATAATACATGTTTGAATATTGAAAAACACACTTTGTTGGGAAAGACGAAAACCCTTTATGCATTAATTGTCAATTTGTTTTACTAAAACTGTAACATGAAATAAACTGCTAAATTCACTATCAATTTGTCAAAATTTTCCTCTACTAATAAATCAGGAAATGAGTGTTTCTACTAAGTTCTCTCTCCACTCCCTCTGTACTTAATGTATTAACTAATGGATCATGTTTTAATAGGTGGGATTTAATGCTATGTAAAAAATATTATTATATTACATATAATAAAACTCTACAATTATAATATTGTTACCTAACATTAAATCTCACACACTAAAACATCATCCAATGATTGTGACAATTGAGAGGAAGTGGAGAGAAGAGTTAGTGAAGACAATTGTTAATTGATGATTACTCTCTCTATTATTATTTAGTATCTGGTTTGGGGTTTCTAACTATCCTCTCAACACAAGTGATTCCTCTTAGACATGAACTTGAGATTTAGAAGGATTAATAGGGTGCTATACTGCTACACCATCAAATCAACGTTGGTTGATGATTACTCTCTATTTTGTTGACTTATTTTGGGATTAAATAGTAAGGTGTTGCGGCATATTCGCATATAACTTTATTTGATTAATCCCTTCGACGCAAGAACCGAACATGTGTTTGAGACCACATCTGCCCACTTGTCTGAGAATAATTAGTCGTACTAAACCTTAGTCAAGTATCTAACAATTCATAAAATCGGAAATTATTTTTAATATATGTTTGACCTACTTTTGATCCTTATATTTTATCCTCATTTGGGTTTTCGCCCTATAATTTTAAAGTTTGGTTTTGGTTTTTCACGTTTGCTCCGTCTAAAACCGTTGGTTCTATTATAGTTTTTAAAGGACCTAAATCTAAAGTTAATGGTGTTAGTTGTGCTGATGTATCTTTACTTCGTTAACTTTGATTAGATGGCATAATGACTGGACAATATGTGGCAATAAATGATATGATATGGGTTTATGATCTAATTTTTTGTATGAATGTACAATGTTAATATTCATTTATTATTGTTTAGATGGTTATTTTCTTAAATACTATATATCATTGTTGCCACATATAATCCAGCCATCATGCCATCTAAGCAAAGTTAATAGAGTAAGCAACACATAAGCACAATTAACATCGTTAACTTTAGATTTAGGTCCTTTTAAAACTATAAGGACTAATGATTTTAGACGGAGCAAACTTGAGGGACTAAAACCAAACCTCTAAAAACTATAGGCACCAAAACTCAAATCAAAGTAAACTATAAAGACCAAAAGTTGGTTTAACCCTTTGATTAAATTCATTCAAAGTATTGGTAAATGGATATAGATCACCTGCAATGCTTATTATATTGTATACTCCCTTTTTCCTTTCTATAAGATAAAATTAACCGAATTTTGTTGTTCAAAAAGTTAATTAGACGCAATAAACATGTACAAGATTGAATTTTGTTTATAAAAATGCCCTCATATATGGAAAAGGAGAGTATGTCATATTAAGTTCTTAAGTCAAATATGAGGATTAATTAAATACAGTACTGATATAAGTAATGTAATTAATTAAGGGTAAAATGAGGAGTTTATACAAAAATTTTGAGAAATGCCCTAAATCTCTTATAAAAAGGAATGATGCATACCCAATCTATCTTATAAAAAAGGAATAGAGGCAGTAAATGATATCCATGACAATTTGTTTTTAGGGTTAGGTGCTAAAATAATCTTCAACTTTTATCAAAAATACAAAAGTAACCATAAACTTTTAAAATTTGTGTAAAATTATTAAACTCAATTAATTTCCATCTACTACAATGGGGAAAATTAATCTTTTAGCCCTTAAAGTATTGCTTACTAATAACTCAATCCCTAAACTTTTGACTCACTTACAATTTAGTCCTAATGTAATGTTTATGAGGCATCCTATGTGGCACAATATGTTAAAATATTTTAAACAAAATAGCTTATGTGGATTTTACATAAATAAAAAAAATAAAAAAATAGCATTGCCAACCCTACCAACTCGCATCTCCTCTGCCTCTGTTTTCTAGAAACATCACTGGGTGAAATCCCCAAATAAAGTTTGAAAATATATAACAAAATAGATATTTGTCACCAAAAGTTGAGTCCCCAAAATTTTACATTATATTGTATGAAACCACAAAGTTTAAGAGCCATAATCATCACCCCCCTACTCCATAAAAAAAAAAAAAAAAAAAAAAAAAAAAACCCACATGCCAACTCATAACTAAACACTTAATAATATTAATATGTGTGCAAAATTTCATGGTTGATTCCTCCCTCTTACAAATTGATGGAAGATCACCGAATGGGTTTATATGAGTAAAATTCAAAAGAGGCCAGTGCTTAAAACTGGTGTAAATTTGTTTTTTTGACTGGTGAAATTTTTTGCAAGGTTTGTTCTCATTTTGCGACAAAGGATAACAAAAATGAGACTCCACATTTTAATGTAGACTCAAAATACATTTTTCGTGAATATTGTTCGTCCGATTAGACAAACATGTGAAACAAACTTTCAAAATTGAATGATACTCGCTACCGCAAACAATTCTTAATTTGAATAATTTGGTGGTGTTTTTCTGTTTTTCTTAAAAGAAAGACATTTTAAACTCAATAATTATGGAAAAAAATTCCTAAATAAAGTTTGAAAATATATAATGAAATAGGGATTTATCACACAATGAGGCTTCTAAAAAAAAGAGGCGGGGGAGGATGCAAGTTGGGAGGAATAAGGATGTTGGTTGTTTTTAAAAAAATATATAATTTATGTAAAATCCACATAAGCAAATTTTAACCATATTTTAAAAGTAACATATTTTTGCCTTCTTGGATGATCAAAAATATTATTGAGTTGCAAGTTAATAACATTTAAAAGATTAATTTTTATTATAATAGATGAAGTTAGTTGAGTTTAACGGTCTTGCTTCAATTTGGAAAGTTTATAGTTATTTTTATTCCAAAAAATAGTTTATAGTTACTTTTATACTTTTGATAAAAGTTGAAGATTATTTTAGCACCTTAACCTATTGTTTTATTAAAAAAAACGAACAAGACATATCAATCTTTCTTATAAACAAGAACAAAGGGAGTAAATGATATCCAGACTTTTGTGTGTGTGTGTGTGTGTAAAATAGTTCATTATATGATGCGAAAAAGTAGAAGTACATAGTCACATAAAAGAGAACAGCACGCACACATCGAACGCCCATTTAGATAAAAATTTACAGCGCAAAACATAAATGCGGAAACAACTATAATGGCTACCCGAAACAATCGCTACAAATCAACTTCTATCACTATGAATATTTCTCTTAATATTTTTTCTCATTTTCTCTCATTACCGACAACGAGTTGATTAAAAAGGAGCACTACAACTGTAAATATAGCACTTCGAAGAGGACACATGCAGAGCCAAACACAACCAAAACATACCTTTAAATTGAATTTGAGTACAGTAAAAAAAAAAAAAAAAAAAAAGTACCGTAAGAGATCCAAATTGATGGATAGACCAAAATCGTAAAAAAAAAAAAAAAAAAAAAAAAGCAGACTTATTTGGTCTGTTCATAATTATTGTAATGGCATCAAAATTCAAGGATGTTTCAATAACCTGACAACAAGTTACGACGAAAACTTTATTGTTCAAATACTTTCTCAAATCTTCAATTTTAGAATAATAACTCTTACAAGGAAGTTGTTGATTGGGATATAAGGTGCCATCATTAGACTTATTTAGTCATTAATCATTGCGAGTTGAAAATAAAATTACACTTGTATAATGATTAATGAAGACTTCCACTACCATGCGCCCCCGCTTGACGGCCCTAAATTAGTGCATGTGTTTGGATTGTGGTGAGACACGTAACTTTTTTTCAGTATGATTTTTGGTAACTTAAATTAGGATAAAAGTTAGTGTAAAGTGACTTATATTTGGATTGACAGTGATATAAGTGCTTTTTAACATGAAACTTGTCTTTGGATGATAATTTAAAAAGCAAATTTAGATAGAAAATGGTATGAATATTATTAAATAATACCTATATATTATAAGAATATTATTAAATAATACCTTTATAATTTCTCTCTCCTATTAAGTAATTATATATTATGATAGTTTTATAACAAAATAAAATAAAATTATGAATTTTATAACAAAATAAAATAAAATAATTCATGTTCCTATTTATAAATTGCTTACTACATGATTTATATAGACCAAGAAAAACTTTAAACCTTATTAACTTTACCTTGAAATTTAACAAATTTCTAACTCCATCTCTATTTAATATACAATGTACCACATGAAAATAAAGTCAACATTATAATAAATGGTTAATGATATAATTATACATTTATATGATTTTTTTTTTTCTCAACCTTGCAAATGGGACCAAATAAACCTTCTCTGTTGTACAAGTAAAAGAAAGCCATGTAATATATTATAATTAGAAAAACAATTTTACATCTTTTTCTCCTCTTTTTCTTTTTCATCAATCTTTATACCCCTTCTCTGAATTTGGTTTCCCTACTCGTTAGTAAGATCAACTCTGGACCGTCTAAGTCTTATTTTTTTTAAAATGAAAAAAAATCATTTTTTGAAAAAAGTTAGTTTAAAGATTATCTTTATTTTTAATTTTTTTATCCATTAAAAATATTTTTTAAAAAAAAAAAATAGATATAGACCATCAAAAGATTAGAACAAACAAGCTCTCATTATTCGTCTAAAGGACAATCCAGCTAGTCACCGTCTATCATCTTGCTTCTTTTTCTTTATGCCCCATCTCTCCCGTCTCACCAGTTTCCTTCTCCTTTTATTTTTCTTTATGCCCCTTCTCTAGCTACTTTTCCTCACCATGATGTAGAAGAAGCAGCTTAAAGATGGCTTCCACGGTATTTTTTGGCCAATAAGTCATTCCAACCTGACGCTAACCCAAACACTATGCACCAGCTTCAACGTGAATTTTTCCAGTTCAACATGGTTTTTTAATTTCCCTCCTATGGATTGCGAATTACCCAACAACAGGCTACGGGCTTGGCGGATTGAGTTAGAAAAAGCCAACCACAAAAGTAGGTTGGGATTTTGCCAATCTGAACCGTGGGATTTTACCAGAGATGAGTTGATGGGTTGTCCTCTTTTTTTTTTTTTAAAAAAAATGTCTTTTAATTTTAAATTAAATTATAATTTTTTTATAAATCAAAATTCAAGTTGTTTCTATATTTTCATAAAGTTAAAAAATTTAATTAATCTCAAAGTTTACAAACGCAAACAAATAATTATTGTATCAACATAAAAATAATAAATCAATAAAGAAAATGAGAAATTAAACATGAATTACGTTTCTAACCTAAAATAAAGTTTTTTTAAATTAAGTATAAATAATAATTTCTTTTTTTTATATTAAATTAAAATAAAAAAAATTATATAAGAGCAAGCCCGCTAGTTGTTAGATAACGTGGGCTGAAAATGTTAGTATTAAAACAAGCTCATATTTTGTGAACCCAACCCAATATTTTTTTGGGGGAAATATATGTTGGGAAAATATCACTCAGATCCCAAGAAACATAAAAATACCAAAAAGTCTCAACCCAAAATCACATATCAGAAAAGTCCTTAAGGAAAGTTACTAGTTGTGAATGTAAAATTACTATGTTGCTCAAGGGAAAAAACACAGAAACCACCGATATTTGCTCACTCAGTCATCTCCATCTTCACAGTGTTCGACCGAGAGTCTTGTGGCAGTGTTCGAGTCTTATGTATCTGGTTTTTTGCTATATAGCTGTTTCTGTATGTTAGCTTTTGGTTTTTCTCTTTTGCATTTTGTTGTTTTTTTTGCTTTTTTGGTGCAGTTCTGCGGTTTTGTCTTCTTTGTCTTGATATGAGACTTTGTTAGCTTTGGTATGTAGGACTCTGTTTGGGTTGGTTATTCCATCTCTATAATTGGTGTTTGGAAAAATAATGTGTTGCTCTATAGGAGAATTTTTTATTGTCCCCAAACGCATAGAGCCATTCACAACAGCAAAAGCTATATTGACAACAGGAAGTGCTATATTGACAACAAAATTTAAAAACCTGGAGCCATTTTGAATCCCAAGCCCCTAAACGTACAGAGGCCATTCACAATAGAAAAAGCCATATTGACAACAGGAAGTGCTATTTGGCAACAAAATATAAAAACCTGGAGCCATTTTGAAACTCAAGTCCCTAAATGGATAGAGGCCATTCACAACAGAAAAAGCTATATGTACAACAAGAAGTGCTATATTGACAACAAAATTTAAAAACCAATCTCAAGTCCCCACACGTACAAAGGCCATTCACAACAGAAAAAACCATATTGACAACAAAATATAAGAACCTAGCGATTTTGAAACTCAAGTCTCTAAATGCATAAAGGTCATCTACAACAGAAAAAGCTATATTGACAACAAAATTTAAAGGCCTGGAGCCATTTTGAATCTTAAGTCCCTAAACGCACAGAGATTACTAACAATATTAAAAGCCAGATTGACAATAGGAAATGCGATTTTGACAACAAATTTTTTTAAACCTAGAGTCATTTTGATATTATGGTATATTGATTGTCCCCAAATGCACAAAGGCCTTTAACAAAAGTAAAAGCTATTTTGACAACAACATTTTCAAAACTAGAGCAATTTTGAAACTGAGGTACATTGATTGTCTCCAAACACAAAAGGCGTTAACAACAGCAAAAGCTATTTTGACAACATCTTCAGAGAATTTTGATAGCTATATTAGGCTAGGTTGAGAATTGAATATCATATCAAAATATTAAGTTGTATGAGTAAGTGGCTATTTGCACCTACTCATTTAACTTAATATCCATGTTATGCTGTAATTACAACAATTTGTCCACCCATCAAAATACAAAAAGGTGTTACAAGAAGTCACTAATACTAGGTGTATATAGACAAAATGACTAAACAATATAATTAACTATCAAAAGCATGTACATCTTGTTTTCAGTTGAGATTTGGATTTTTGCATGTCTTCACTGTGTGTCCAGCCTCATGCTTTCATCAAAATGGCTCCAGGTATTTAAATTTTGTTGTCAGCATAGCACTTCTTGTTGTCAATATAGTTTTTTTGTTATGAATGGTCTCTGTACATTTAGGGACTTGAGTTTCAAAATGGCTCCAAATTTTTATATTTTGTTGTCAATATAGCACTTCCTGTTGTCAATATAACTTTTTCTGTTGTGAATGACCTCTGTGCATTTAGGGACTTGAGTTTTAAATGGCTTCAGGTTTTTATATTTTGTTGTCAATATAACATTTCCTGTTGTCAATATAGTTTTTTCTGTTGTGAATGGCCTCTGTGCGTTTATGGACTTGAGATTCAAAATGACTCCAGGTATTTAAATTTTGTTGTCAAAATAGCACTTCCTGTTGTCAATATAGCTTTTCCTTGTTGTGAATGGTCTCGTGCATTTAGGAACTTGAGTTTCAAAATGGCTCCAGGTTTTTATATTTTGTTGTCAATATAGCACTTCCTGTTGTCAATATGCCTTTTTCTGTTATGAATTGCCTCTGTACATTTAGGGACTTGAGATTGGTTTTTAAATTTTGTTGTTAACATAGCACTTCCTGTTGTCAATATAGCTTTTGTTGTTGTGAATGGCTCTATGTGTTTGGGGACAATAAAAAATTCTCCTATAGAGAAACACATTATTTTTCCAAACACCAATTACAGAGATGGAATAGCCAACCCAAACAATCCTACATACCAAAGCTAACAAAGTCTCACATCAAGACAAAGAAGGCGAAGTAGAACTAGGCCAAATAGCGAAAAAACAACAAAAATACAACAACAAAAACTAGAAGCAGACATTCAGAAACAAAAATACTGCAAAAAACTAGAAACATAAGACTCGAACGCTGTCGCAAGGCTCTCAACGAACGCCGTGAAGATGGAGATGACCGAGTGAGCAAATATCGGTAGTTTTTGCGTTTTTTTCCTTGGGCAACATAGTAATTTTACATTCACAACTAATATAAAAAAGTCCCTAGGGACTTTTTTGATATGTGAATTTGAGTTGGGACTTTTTTGATATTTTTTATGCTTAGTGATATTTTCCCAAATATATATGGAGTCCTTATAGTTTTATCTAGTTTTGAATCATGTCCTTAGGCTCTCTTTTTTTTTTCAATTGGGTCCTTTTAGTTAGTGCAGTTACATCTGCTAGCTAGTCCCTAATCTTTAAAACCATTAAATCCAGATCAACAATGTTAATAATT
This sequence comes from Acacia acuminata, assembly GCA_019022655.1. Lineage (NCBI taxonomy): Eukaryota > Viridiplantae > Streptophyta > Magnoliopsida > Fabales > Fabaceae > Acacia > Acacia acuminata. The sequence continues at coordinate 176,321 of JAFJYI010000153.1, read as the reverse complement.
TTATTAAACCGTTAAATCCATATCAACGGTGTTAAGAATTTTGTTTAATAGTTTTAAAGATAATGGATAATAGATATAACTGCACAAACTAAAAGGATTTAATAAAAGGGGGAAAAGCCTAAGGACCTTATTCAAAATTAGATGAAACTTTAAGGACCTCTATATATATTTTTTCTAATTTTTTTGCAACTTACCCATGGGCCCAACCTATATTATTACTTCGATCCTTAATAAAGAGCTAGTGCGTGATTAAGGAAACTAAATAAGTTAAATTAAAGTATTTATATTTATTATTTTTCACCAAACTAATTTGCTTGACTTATAACTAAATAATTTAATGACGCACAATATAAGTTATAATAAGTAACTTATTTAACTTCCTTAATCTTAGTTCAGTCGTGTAAGCCAAGTATCTGAATATCTTTTCATGATCTCAGCATATAACTCCTTAGGTGCTGATTGATATACTGCATATATGCCAACGCCTGGTAAGCTTGCTATTAGATATAGTAGTGAACCAATCGTTCCTCTATATTTGACAATGTTGAAATTAACTCTCTTGACATCGCATTTAATAGAGTTGTTGAACTCCTTGATGTGTCAGCTCCATTTGCGTGATCCATCCCATACTTCTTTAAAAGTTTTTAAGATACTTGATATGAGAAGTGAATATCTCATTCTTCTTTTGCTTGATTTGCAATCCGAGGAAGAACTTTAATTCTCCCTGCATGATCTTGAAAAATTCTTGATAGATAGATTCATTAGTAGCACTACATATAATATCATTAGCATAAATTTGTGCAATTAATATCACTCATGCTACACCCCTACCGGCCTCGCCCTTTCGGGTGGCGGGTTAGAGAGATTCCTTCTCTTAGTTACCTTTCCTCCATTATTAGGTCCATTTAAACTTGTATCAGAGTGAGTGCAATAGAGCATTTAACTGGTTTGGACAATCTACTGTTCTGATAAAAGTAAAATAAACAGAAAATAAAAGTCTCCGAAGGGTTAAACGTCTGATCATCCAAATATAAATACCAAAAATATAAGTACAATCATTCCCAAAAATATAATACAAAACATAATAGGGCATCCCCTATTCTTTAACTGCACTGATAAGCCCTACCTTTCTAAAAAGGTTCTTGATCTTCAGGCATGTACGCCTGTAGCTTCAAAAACGGTTGGAGTCCAATAATGGCCCCCAAAGTAACCGTCAATACTCAAATACTAAATGTAAAGAGTGTATGCAGGTAACCATGAAAATGCGAGTAATATGCCAAACATGCCACATATGCAAACAGAATACCTACATCACCGACTACCACGTGCCATCCATGTTGCCTTACCAAGGCAAGCCCGGACTTTCCGGAGTCACGACCCATAAAGCGCCCTTCACCAGACAACCCCAGACCTATCGACCCATATAGCCGCCAATTAAGTCCGGCCTCGGACCAAATTTCCTCAGCGCTAGGAATCACAAACTCTGTATGCATATTTGGCACCAATACAAAACATACATGGCAAATACAAACATACAACAAAACATATAAAGATATCTGAGTAAAGCAGTTACTACCTGGTGGCGTACGTACTGTCTTACAATTTAAGTTTGCCTGTTCGCTTCCCAAGGTATGCCTTAATCCCTAAATAACATCAAAATACCTTATTTTTAGTATTTCCAAAAATACCCTTGCATTCTTACTCAAAACCGAGCCCTTCACCAATTTCCAGAAAAATCCAAGGCATCAGGCCCAACTTCAATGATTTTTAATAAATTCCACAAAAATCATATTTGTATGAAACTAGAGCCATCTGAACATTAAGATGTCTAGTTTATGGTAACAATACTTATAGATCCACAAACGAAACCATATTTAATTACACAGCCCAATATTTACTCGCTGGTCAGAAAAATCCTGAAACTTTCTGGGCCATTTTCAACAATTTATTTCTTAGTAGAAAACTCCAAATAACACAAAATTATACATCATGGTGAACTTTAGGATGTGTAATTTCTTCCTGTAAAATTTCAGTTTAAAAAAATTTCATTTACTATTTTTAAAACCGTGATGAAGACTCGCTGCCCAGAATTCCAGATTCAACAATAAACTTGTTCTTAGGGTTTTTCGGTGTTTTCGAGTTCGGAAACTTAATCCATAGGTTAACCCCATACAAAAACATGTTTTAAACACTTTGAAACCATTAAAAACTCCAAAATCAGATCATAACACCAAGATCCAACCAGTTGAACGAAAACCATAAGTTTAAGTCCCAAAGGTTTGAGTTTTAGGCGTTTACCTGATTCAGAAGTTCGGTTGATGATCTTGGTAGCTTGGCTCTTGTTCTTGGTCATGGAAGCTTAGCTGAACCCTCTCTCCTCTCTGAAAATTTCTTCCCCCATGGTTAAGATAGAGAGAGCTTATGTCTTTTAATAAGCCAAAGGTATCGAAAGCGTCTGGACTAACTGGTGTTTATTTCTGTCAAGTAATTAATGAATTGGATCCGACTTCTTGGCTTATTTCCCAAGAAATTCCAGATAATTCCTGGGGCCTCTCGGGCTGACATGTGGCGAAATTTCCTCAAAATTTGGCAGATTTTTATTTCCTTTTGGAGCAAATTACCTGTTTTGGCCCGAAACTTTCAAAAATTACAATTGTGGCCCATAACTTTTTAATAATTAACAAATTTTCCCCACATATTTTGATCTGCCCAAGGGACACATGTAGCACCATTTTGGGCCCAGATTTCTGCCCTAAATTATTTTTTGCTTATTTATTCCCATTTTGCCAATTTCCACTGAATGTGGGACCCGCGGTTTGACTTTTGCACTGATTTTTCTTTCTTTTTCTCTATGTAAATATTTTTAATAATTAAAGGGAGTATGTGGCGCCTAAGGGGCCCCACATATCTGGTCCTTGGTATTTAATCCCCTTTTTTCCCCACTTTATCAATCCAGTTCTCGATCTACCGTCCGTGTGGGTCCCACTGGTCAACATGGTATTTCCCTTTTCACTTTTCTTTATCTTTTTCAGATATTCTCCCCTTGAATAGACACTCACATGCGGCTCCCTCCAAACTTCCCAGAGTGGCCCCACACTTGTCCTACTTAGTCCAAAGGAACCCCCACTGGTCCCTATCGATCCCGTTTTTGTCGGTTAATCACCTGTTGACCCGCATTTTGTGTTTGGGCCTGAGTATGGGTAAAATCACTTGAGTTTTCTTTCTTTCTCCTGGGTGGACGAATTTGATGACTTAAGGGGCAAGGATTTGACTATTTTGCCCCTGTAATGATTACTTACTTTTTACTTTTTAATCCCGTAGTGACACGTATCCTCAGGTAATTATTACAACTGACTTTTCTTCCCTATCTCTTCAAAAATGTAGGAAATCATCACCTGACCAGGAAATGTCATGTGCATAGTTATTTTAGCACATTTTTGCTTAGCTACTTGTCCCATACATTAGGACATAGCTAAATGGCGTTTTCTATAATCAAATCTACACTGTATGGGTCTCTTTTGCCCCTTTTACATTGGCACTTTTAATTTCACAGCTTATACATAGTAGGTCCATTGACCTGTATAACTGAGTTACTTAGTCCCTTGAAGGCTTCCTATCTCTTGACATTCTTGCGACTCTTCCCGAACCGGGCTTAGTCATTTGCCTACTTTAGGCTTATTCTCAATTCTCAGGGTTCAAAATTCAGGATATTACAACTCATATTATGTTTGATGAATAATATTGTGTCTACTTTGCCTCTAACGAAGCCTTGATCAATGAGGAACTTACTGATACATTCATACCAAGCTATTGGAGCTTGTTAGAGACCATAAAGTGCTTTCTTAAGTCTAAAGACATAGTCAAGATTGAGACCAAATTTTGATTCATAATAATTAGATAATCTTATAAATCAAACATCTAGCTGTAAATATAATTTAGTGAATAATTGTTTAGATAAGGAAGATAAATATAAAATAAATTTAAACATTAAAGTTAAATGAAGTCTAATAAAAATATAACTAAGCAATTATTATTATTGAATTTTTTAGAAAATATAATATGATAAAGTTAGTAGAGTTTAAATGAGAGTATTTAATTTTAATTATTTGTGTATAAGTAAATAAATAATAAAAATAAAGAGACTAAGAAGTCTCACATATACTAAATAAAGAGAATAGAGAGTTCTTGGAGCCTATATATAGAAGTAGTGAGGTGGACTCAAGATGCAACGCTTTTCTATTTTCACATATTGTCACATCCCTTATATCAACATCATGCATAAGAGTAAATGGCGCAACAAAGCATGCATAGCGGTTTGGACAAATGAGTACTGATAATATATGTGCATAAATATACTGGTTAAGTGTAAATACTAATCCTCACCGGGATGTTAGAGATACAATTATCCCGAATAAGTTAGCAAAAGTATCAAAGTTATACAACCCTTTATATAATCTCCAAAAATAATATACTAAAATATTATAAACTTATGCTAGGTCTATCCTTTCTCCAGCAGCTCTCACTGCACCGCCTTGCCCCTCAATCCAGATCCACTACCTAAATCTTTGGTTAAATCTGAGATTCAAAACAATTAATCTCTTATGCATAGTGTAATCAATATATGATAGCCAACCACAATTAGGAAAATAATACATCATTCAGCAAACAATATGTGTAGCAACATAAAAATCATGCTGACATATGCATTGTTGATTGCGAAATGCAATACCCTACAAATCCCGAATCATTTATATGGTAACAAGAAGTTGTATGGTAACCTTTTCTTTTACAAAATTTACAGTATGCAAAAGGATTAGATGCATGTACAAAGTGTTGAATATAGTTAAGATAGGCTTTACCACCTTTATTTTTCTTACCCTTCTTCTTGTCAAGGTTTAGATCATATCCAATCCCTAACTTGTCATTTGTGCACTTCTGAGCCTTCAAGATAACTTTGAGTATTTCACTTCCATTGGTGAATTTTTCAAGTGTCTTGGTAAGATCAGTGTTCTTTTTCTCCATTTTTTGGCATGTTTGACAAGACTCATTGATTGCTTCTTGAGGTGATCTTCAAGAAGCTAGACTTTCTTTTTGGAGCTTACCAACTCCTTGACTACTTTGACAAATTCAAAATGTAAATCATTGTAGTCATATTGTAATTCATAAGTAGGTTCATAATCCATTACCTCATCAATGTCTGAATCTTCTTCTTGTGCTACCAAACAAATATTGGCAACCTCCTCATCATCACTATCTTCTTCTGAGGAACTATCTCCCCATATTGCAGAGACACAGGCTTTGTTCTTCCCGATCTTTATTTTCTTCTTTTCTTTGTTTTTTTAGATAGAGAGGACATTCTAACTTGATATATCCTAGATTGTTGCATTTGAAGCAAATGATTGGATCTTTTGCTTCTCTTATAGCACTTAGACCTCCTTTTTGAAATTTCTTGAATCCTTGGTCCTTACAGTAGAATGTTTTGAATCTTTTTACAATCATACTCATTTCTTCATCTTTGACCTCCTCCTCCTCCTCTAGTTCTTTTCCTTTGATGGAGTTGAGAGCCAATTCTTTCTTTTTCTTCTCATTCATCTTAGTTACTTCCCTTATGAAATTTAGCTTTCCTTCATATTCGAATAGACTTCTGAATAGAGCTACTACACTAACCTCATGGATTTACCTTTGCCTTTTTCTATTATTGTGACCTTGGCTTCCTACTTACCCTTGAGAATGTTGAAGATCCTTCACACTTGGGATCTCTGGTCATATGTTTTCCTAAGAGCACGAAGTTGATTGACAAGGTGAGTGTATCTTAGCTCAACTTTTGAAATGCTTTCTCCAACCTTCATCTGGAACAAGTCATACTCAGTGGTGAGAGTGTTAACTTTATTTTCTTTGATTCTAGAGGTTCCTTCATGAGCTATCTCAAGTGCCTCCCACATGTCTTTCGCATAAGGAAGAGTACAAATTCTAAAGTACTCTTTCTGACTTAATTTACTCTAAATCATCATAGTAGCCTTGCTCTAAAGAGTCACCAACCTCTCATCATTATCATTGAACTCTTATGGTGTCTTCTTGATCCTTCTTTTTTCCTTTTCTATTCATAGGAATATAGTCTCCTCCTTATATAAATTGCCAGAGACAATATTTGTTTGCTTTCACGAACACTTTGACTTTGGCTTTCCAAATAGGTTGGTGATTAAAGCTCTATTAAGAAGTATACCTTAACCCATGATTTCCATAGTATCCTTCTTAGGCTATTAAACCTAAAAACAAGAATACCTGTTTTGATACCAAATGTTGGTTCAAACTTTTCACCCAAGATGAGGTGAATTGGGTGATATAAAAAATGTTAAATTTAAGCATACTTAAAGAAGATAGTACAGTTACAAAGATATAACTGTAGGTTAATAGAAGAGATTTATACCAATTCGATCCAATCCATTTGGCCTACTGTTGGTTCTCGAAGAGATTTTGATGATTGCCAACAATTGTGAACGAAGAACGAGGATTTGCTCTCAGATGTTGGAAAACCCTAAGTGAGAGCAAACCTCGAGGTTTCTGGGAAAACCTCGAGGTTTGGCCTTATGAGGGAAGTATCGAGGTTTTGTATTCTAACTTGAGAAAACTTGGTTTCACAAAAACATGTGAAACCTCGAGGTTTATTAAGAAACCTCGAGGTTTTAATCTTCCGAGAAAACTTGGTTTCACACCAAGTTGTGAAACCTCGAGGTTTACATCAAAACCTCGAGGTTATGCCTTTGACGCCAAACTAAGGATTTTAAAATTATATAAGAAACCTCGAGTATTATCGAAACCTCTAGGTTTCGGCTTCCGAAGAGCTAATGTTTTTCGTGAACTTGAAAACCTCGAGGTTTCCATAGAAACCTCCGGGTTTGTGTTTTGGGTCAAAACAAACAACCTTGTCATTTGGGCAAAACCTCGAGTATTTCGGAAACCTCGAGTATTGTGGCAACCCGAGAGCAAATGAACTTGCACTCATTCTAAAACCTCGAGGTTCCTTGAGAAACCTCCGGGTTTGGTTTCATCGCGTCTTTCTTTGGGTTTCACACACGATGTGAAACCTCGAGGTTTCGAGCAAACCTCGAGGTTTGGAGTAAACCCAAGAAACCTTCATGATAGCAACATTATAAACCTCCGTGTTTAATGATAAACCTCCGTGGTTTGAGGTTTTGATGTAAAAACGTGTTCAAGCTTAAAATGATCAAACCTCGAGGTTTGTGAACAAACCTCCAGGTTTCTGGACGTTGTTTGAAATTCGAACTTAACGATTTTGCTATACCTTCGTGTTTGATCTCAATGCTTTCCATGATTATTCCTTATTGGTACTAGATATGTTTAATCATCTTTTTAGTGAGTTTCGAACAGATCAAAGAAGTTTTACGTAAGGTTTAAAGCAAAAGCAAAAGTGATGTCGAACATTAAATGCTCAACCCGAAACTTGCATCCTTTTGGTTAATCCATCTCGTACACGGTTGCAAAGCATTAAAGAATGATTTCTACATTAAGCAACATCCTCTCCAACGGTTTAATTTACTGAGAGTCAATTCGACCATCCAACCAAATTTGGACTAAGTGAGTTTCGTAAAAGAAGAAGACCTAAGTAGCTCACAACTTGGATCATCTCCAACTGGCCGATTATCAATGCAACGGTCAATTAATGCTGTCTAGCTATAAATATAGCTGCATTCAATTCTTCTCAACAACTACAACAACCGAAAACGCACAAGCATTCAAGCTTCTTAACTACCTTTCGCTTTTCACTTGTATTCGTCTTTTGACATTATAAGCTTCGAGTGTTTATTATCATCTACTCTTAGAGAGAGTTTTTATCTAAATCATTTATTGAAAAGAATCACAAGTCAAGGGGACTTGGTGATTTGGGAGTTCATTGATTACAACTTGTAAGGGGGAGTGAGTTCTAGAGAGAACTACTCTTTGAGTACATAGTGTGTAATCTTTGTGATAGTGAAAATCCCAGAGAGTCTGGGGACTGGATGTAGGTCAAGTTGTTAAGACCGAACCAGTATAAATTCTCTGTGTTCAGCTATTCTTCTCTCTACTCTGTTCATCTCTGTTTTTGTTATCTAAAAACAGAGCAGATTCGAAAAGTTTTTAAAATACCCAATTCACCCCCCTTCTTGGGTATATAGCTCCACTTTCACCTACATCCATCCTTAGATTCCTTTCCGAGAGTTCCACTATCGTTCCAAGACTCACAAGGCTCTTGGTGCCTAAGTACAAACAACTTCTTCTTTAAAGAACACTCGCTTCCCCTTACACTTTACAATCAATGCCTTCTCAAGGTTCCACTATCCTGAGTAACTTAACCGTATTAAACGATTTAGTATAATCTCTCACAAGAGTAAATAAATGACCACTTAAGTGTAGAATCATACAAAAATAGAGCTTAAAACTTGTTGGATATGATTAGTTTTGATGATGTCTTATATAGATGCCATTATTAAGAGCAAAAATCTTGTATATTATATTTATCTTACATTGACTAACTACTATATATTTAATGTAGATTAGTTCAAGTGAATTATAGAGATTAATCAAGAAGGAGATAAGAGGTTACAGAGAGAAGAAATTGCAAAGAATGTCAAGGAAGTAAGAAGTTATCCAAGTAATTTGGGAATAATCAAGAAGAAGAGGAGATATTGAAGAAGGTAGAACTTGCCAAGAATGATGAGTCCAAGTTGCATGATAGAGAATGATCAAGAGAAGAGAAGAAAGAAAGACTTGAATTATGAAGAATGATCAAGAGAAAAGAAGAAAGAAAGAAGAACTTGCTCTATGGAATGAGAAAATTATTATACAAGTTCTTAGATTGATTCTAGAAGTCTCCACGATGATATGGAAGTTGAAATGGCTCAAATCGGAGTTAAAATAAGCAAAATCAAGCTTTGGGATGAATTAATCAAGCCAAGATGTCTAGACTCAAGTTAGAATGGTTTCTACAGTGTTTTGGGCACCTGGTACAGTTTGACTCTAGCCAAGAAACTCACAGACTCGAGTTTGGGTCTTAACTCGAGTCGCCATATTGTTGACTCAAGCCAATAGTGATTCTCAGCCATTTTCTCTCTCTGGAATGAGTTGACTCGAGCTAAGGTTTCAGTTGACTCAAGCCAAGTGGGCTTTCAGCAACTCTGTTCTACTCTGTTTCACGTTCAGCTCGGGCGACGTCTTGTAATTCGATGATATCTCCCAAACCGAAATCGGATTGAGGTGAAATTAGTGGATATGAAACTAGACTCCCAATGCATCATTTTAATATAAAATGAAAGACCAAAGGAGTACAGATGAGAGAGCTATGAAATTCACAAGTTGGCCCATCAATTCATGCCACATATCAGACCAAGCTTCGGTATTTTGGGTCTATCTCACAATCTACAAATCCAATTGAGCTGAAACCGGTGCCATATGAAAGTAGACTCAAAATTTGTTCCATCACAATTTGAACCAACCAAAACAGCGCTTAGACCAGGGAGATATGGCCTTCATTTCAGAATAGGCTCGGTTTTCTGGACATGGCTCACACTATACACAACCAAATGAAGTGAAACCAATTCCATATGAATCTAGACTCAACAAGTGTTTCATAGAATTTGGAAGCAACAAAGTTCAAATCAAAGATCAAAGCAAATGAAAAAGAGCAAGTTGCTTCGAGCCAGCAGTGGCACCTCGAGTCTAAGTAAAGGCCGAGAGTTAGACATTTTGAGAGAGGTTTTTACCTTGAGCCAGAAAATTCACCTCGAGTCAGTAGACAACCTGAGAGATTGAAGAATGGAGAAGACTTTTTGAGTCGAACCAGTAAGTGACGACTCGAGCCAAAGCAACCTGATAAAACACAAATGTGAAGAACTAACTCGAGCCTCTTCAAATGCAACCTCGAGTTTGGGCACAGACTCGAGCCAAGGATTTTTCTCGCACTCGAGTCGACAAAGTGTTGTGATTAGTCTTCTCAGTTTTGAACAATGGATCGACTCGAGCCACAAGTCTCCAACTCGAGCCAAGTCAAGCCAAAGCAACTGATGAAGAACAAATCAGACGTGCAAACTCAAGCCGAGGAAATGCAACCTCGAGTCAGACAGCATTTTGAAAAATTCTCTATGGCTTGAACGATGGATTGACTCGAGCCAGTGATATCTTTGACTCGAGCCAATATGTCTCTGTTTCTGAAAATGTTGGGCGTTTGAATCTTCCAATTCTCTAACTATCTATGATTGGTTTTAGATTCTTCATATTATCTATCATTATTATTCTTAACTATGTTTAATCAATTTGATAATGAGTTCCAAATGATTATATGAAGGATTAACAACAATCCAGATGATGACATTAGAAGCAACGGCTATTTCTCCAACGGGTTAAAACTTACAACAGTAATATTCTACATCGAACCAATGCTTCAACGGACTAATATCAGTTGTCTATAAGTAGAGACTCATCCAAGATGGAGAAAGATGATGATACGAGCTACATCTTCAAAATGCCAATACTCTGATTTTCATATCACTTACTCTCTGATTATCTTAATGATCATATAAACTTCTATATAGAGAGTGAAATGATTTGTATTGTACTTCAGTGTTTATTCATATTCTCTATTAGAGAGAACATTTCTGATTATTAAATCATTGTAAGAATCTCAAGCCGGGGGGAGTGTATCCTAGTGAGATGATAACTTCGAGTACAGAGTGTGTAACTGATTGAAAGAAGTATCTCAGTGAGAGATTCGGCTTCACAAGTGCGTGGGTGAACTTGTGCGTTTGTATAGGCTTCTCTTGTGCCCGGTTAAACAAGAGGATAGTGGATTGAAAATCTCAAGTGGAGCTTGGGGACTGGACATAGGTCAAGGATTGGGCCAAACCAGTATAAATCACAGTTTGCATATTCTCTTCCCTTATCTCTTATATTTCCAGTATATGTTTATTTGAATATCTAACTGTTGATTTAGAAAACACGAAAAGATCTTCAAAGTTTCAAGTTTTTAATCTTCACCCAATTCATCCCCTCTCTTGGGTTCAGCTGATTCTACAAAACTTAGCAATGAATGTACTAGTAAATGGGCACAATTTGGTCGTTGCTTCATATTTAATGCTCTTCTATTTACAATGTGATAATAGTTGATGACCGTTGATCTTGAATGTAGTCATTGGAGTGTGAGGTCATTGCTTCTATCCATTGAGTATGTCAAATTGTTCCTTTTATCTATTGAGGTAGCCATTGGAGTCGAAGAGGGTTTGAAACGTTTGAAGCTTGGAGCATTAAATGCTTCTGACATAAAAGTGCTTTTTGCTAATCTTGTGTTAATCCATGATTAACCACTTATAATATATTCGACAATTGATATAACAATGTATTAAAATTGTTATAAGAAAAAAATAACAAGTTTAGATGTGATTTGGGTAAGTATCAAGATTTTTGAGACGATGCTCTATTTTTGAAACTGCATCACTCGAGTGATCTTCATTCTGGTCTTTTGAAAACAAAACAGATTAGTTCATGGCTTACTTGTGGTGATGTGTTAGTGATGAACATAGATAAGGTTACTTGAGTGATCTTGCTTTAGTTTAAAATAGATCACCGGTGACTCAATATCGTGCAATGGTAGTAATGCACTTTTTACACATCACTCAAGTGATCTTATTTTTAAAATTTTTTTACTAGGCACTACATGAGTCACTATGGTGCTGTGCAAGTGATGCCAAAATGTAGGGTCACTCGAATGGTCACTTAAGTGATTTGTTTAAACTTAGTTTTAGAAAAAGATTGATCACTTGGTCATTCGAGTGATCTATTTGGAAAATAAATTTTAGAGATAAGGTCACTTAGAATCACCATGGTGAAGTGGAAGTGATGAGAAATTACTACATCACTCAAGTAGTCTTTTAATGAAACACTTGATGACTCCTAATGGTTGTTGTGGTGAGGAACTTTGCAAAAACATATTACTTGATTAATCACTCGAGTGATCAACCAAAAAGTCCACAATTATCTTGATTATTGCCAATGAGTTGAAAATGGCCAAGTTTGAAACATCACTCGAGTGTTCAAACTTTTTCACATCACTTGAATGATTCACCTCTGCATGTTTTTAAAATTATTTTTCAAATTTGTAAAATAGTATTGCCCCTGTAAATCACTTTCTTTATGCTTTTGTTATCATCAAAACATGAGATCTAACAAAGAGTCAGCCCCTTTAATTTCATGAACAAATCAAAGTCTAAGGGGAAAAAATATCATATGATATGGAATGACGTTGGTCAAGCTCTTGAGTCGTTACAATTCATCACCTACATCGACGTAACGACAAGGACCAAAGTTTCTATCACATTGAAACACTAAGGTGAGGGAAAGAAATTGTACACAAATATTATCATGGTAAGATATATCTTCTTGCTAATAACTTGTAAAAAATGTGGACTTGAATTTTGTTCTTTGCAATCGGCATATGATATAGATGATACTCGAAAGGAATTTGTCTTCAAGAAGGATAGGCAAGCACTATGCATATTCCATCATGTATTATTGAAAGCATATTTGTAGAATCCAAAAGATGTTAATGAGACAAAAGTTCTTGAGGAATGTTGATCCACAATCAAACATGAAGATTGTGTTAGTTCTCTATGTGTGTTTTGATGATAACTGACATTTATAAGTAAAAATATATGTTATCAATTCAAGCCAAATGTTTATACTTAAGAAAACTGGTTTCAATAACTTGTTTAAGTTTTTGGCTAATGTTGAATCGAGTCGAGTCTATGTGACTCCAATCATGTACTCTAAAACTTAGTCTAAATGGCTCTTTGAACTTGACTGACTTGAGTTGGCCTTGTGGTGACTCGTGTTACAGTCTTTGAAAAATAGTTTATGAAAAGCCTTAACTCGAGGCAAGTTTGTAATGACTTGAGTTAATAGATTGAATTTCAAACTTAGCTTTTCAAATATTTTCTAACATTCAAATGTGACTCGAGTTAAGTCATTAAATAACTCAAGTCATTATCTATTTCCAAATCATTTTTAAAATCAAACCCGATAACCATTTTATGAAAATGATGTGACTCAAGTCAAGTACTATGTGACTCAAGTTAGCTTGTTACAGAGACAAGTTCACTAGATGAGTTGAAGATGTTGACTCGAGTTAAGTCTTATGTGACTCGAGTCAATTGTGATAGAAACATCTTCTATATTTCTCAAACCTATTTTTAAGAGAAGATAAAGTTGTGACTCGAGGCAAGTATAAGTGACTCGAGTCAAGTAACTTGAGTTAGACTATGAATGACTCGAGTCGGCTTTCTATTTCTCTACAAATCACCGTGTTCGTAAACTCTAAATTATTAATTGTGATTTGTATACGCTATATCTTTGCTCACTATTATTCCTAACTATGTTTAACCAGTTTGTTAATGAGTATCAAATGATTTTGAAGAAGATTAACACCAAATTTCCAAAAAAGCAATTTGTGTATCAGACTCTATTTATTATAGTTACCTAAGTAAGACTCAAATACGGCAACTATTCTTCTGAGCATTCTAAAGCAATCTTTGATTTTTGGCTTATGTGATAAATGGTGTATCTTAACGGGCAAAACAAAAGGAATGAAAGAATGTCGAAGTGGCACATATACACCTGGATCTTTAGCGCCAAAAGTGACTATCAAGCTTCTACTGTCTAACGGCTATTTTGAAGAAGCCATAACGGATAATCTTCAAGCTTTTTCCAATGGTCATTAATGTCAACCAATATAAATACCGGAAGCATTGAATTCTCCAAGTACCGAAACTCTGTGCAATCAATTTGTTATTACTACGAATTCTGTTTCATTCACTCCATTCAATATCTTCGGATATTCTTGTACATCAGTGATTATTATTCATCTACTCAGTGAGGAGTTAAACACTTATTTGATTTTTTTTGTTTATTTGTAAATCTCAAGGTAGTGGGACCATAAGTGTGGGTGTACAATTACAACTTGTAAGGGGAAGTGGATCTGAGTCTGAAGGGATCACTTCGAGTACAGAGTGCGTAATTGTATCAACAATTGTGAATTAGTGAAAAATCCCAGAGCATCTAGGGGCTGGACGTAGGTTGACCGAACTAGTATAATCTCTCCCGTCATTATCTCTTTTGTTGTCTCAGTTTTTATCTCCTTTCAGTTAATTAGCAAAAAGTTTTTTGAAATCCCCTATTCATCCCCCTTTAGGTGATATTCCTCTTTCATTTGGTATTAGAGCTAGAGAAAGATCATGGATGGAATATTTCTTAATGGAGCCTCGAACAACCGACCACCTAGCTTCAAGGGTGAACATTATTCATTCTGGAAAGCAAAGTTCAGAGTGTTTGTGTTAGCTCGTGAATATGGTTTGTGGCATGTATTCGAGAATGGTGTACAAGAATAGAAGGCGGAATCCATGTTCCAAAGATTGTAGACGAGTTCAATGAGAATGATAAAAGGAAGATAACTCTCAACAATAAAGCCATATTGATGCTCCAAAGTGCACTTAGTAAAAAAGAATATTTTCATATATGCAACCTGGCGAGTGCAAAGGATATGTGGAAAGCATTGGAGATAGCTTACAATGAAACATCCTGCATAAATGAGAATTGTATCAACACGTTGACAACCGAATACGATTTTCTTTGAATGAAGATCGGAGAATCCATTGGAGAATTCCAACTTTGGTTTACCCATCTGATTAATCAACTATCAGCTTTGAGTAAAATGATGAGAAAAACTCCCAAGTCAGGAAAATCCTGAATGTTCTGACAAAAGATTAGAAAGCAAAGGTTACAGCTATCGAAAAAGCCCGTGGAGAATCAATGACCTCAGTTGCTGCTCTATTTGGAAGTTTATCTTAGTACGAAGGCAAACTGAAATTCAAGAAGGGCTTCGACGAAATCAACAACAATAAAGGCAAAGGTGTTGCCCTCAATGCTGGGAAAGAGAAGGAAGTCAAAGATGAAGATGATGAGATGGGGATGTTTATCTAAAGATTCAAAAAGTTTTACAAGAAGGATCAAGGCTTCATAAATCGATTCCAAAAGGGAAGCTCTAAGCAAGAGAGTTCAAGTATAAAGAACGGATCATCTATTATGAATGTGAAAAGTCGGACTATATCTAATTTGAATGTTCTCAGTTGAAGGGAAAAGAAAAGGAAAAGAAGAAGAAATTCAATTATTTCAAAAAAAGGCTTACGTATCTGCTATATGGGGAGACAACTCCTATGATAAAGAAGAAAGTGAGGAAGAGGAAGTAGCTAACGTATGTCTCGTGGCAGAAGAGGAAGAGCAACCTGAAAATGACAATGAGTTATATGATTCTGAACCCACCTATGATGAATTATTATCTGAGTATAATGAGTTGCATATAAAGTTTAAAAAGATTGCGAAAGAACTTATTGCCTTAAGAAGGAAAATCAAATTTTTTGAACAACAACCTAAAGATTCTCCTCTGGTTTATGAAAACCCCATTTGCGAAAAATGCCCTAATCTTGTAAAGAAAAAAATTTTATCTTACGAAAACTTTTGAGAAGTTCACTAAAAGAAGTGAAATGCTCAATGTGATTTTAAAAGCATAAAGATTTACAAATGATCAATCAAGCATTGGTTACAATCCTATTTTTGACAAGAAGAAAGGAAAAATAAAACCAATGGAAAATCTTACTTGAACTATTTTTCAAAAATTAGTTCATTCTTCCAATCTTTTTGCTTATTGTAATTACTGTAACCGAAAGGGGCATAATACTTCATCATGTTTTCATAAGAAATAAATAAGAGATAAACCTATTGGTAACTATTAGTGAGTACTTAAGGGAACTTATGTATTTCCTGAGGCCTGAGCTAACCCAAAGGGACCTAAGAAAAGATGGGTACATAAGACTTGATCTTGTTTGAATTGCAGGTTTATCTTGAGAGCATCAAAGACCAACAAGTGATACATTGATAGCAGATGCTCTAGACGCATGACGAGGGATCAATCCAAGTTTGTGGCTATGAGATCGAAAGATGGTGACAAAGTCACCTTGGAGGAAATCAGTATGGCAAAATTGCTGGAATTGGCAAAATTGGCGTAGAGGAAAACCCCTGATCAAAGACGTGTATTTTGTAGAAGGTCACTGTCACAACCTCCTCATCTAAGCCAAAGTGCTAACAAGAACAAATGGATCATTTTCGATTCAGAAGAATGTCTCATTGTCAACAAAGATGATCTTCTAATCGATAAAGGTAATCTTGAAGTGTTGTTTAAAGGCACCTAGATAAGGTAACTGCTATACCTTAAATTTACCTAAAGTTAATTCTAAAAAGTGTTTTGTTAGCAACTTGCACGAAATTTGGTTGTGGCATAAGCGTCTGCCTCATGTGAACATGTTCCAATTGGACAAGTTGTTAAGAAAATATTTAGTTCTTGGTTTACCTAAACTATGATTTAAAAATGACATGATTTGTGAAGAGCCTTGGTGGCAATTTATATACTCCATAAGTAAACTAAATCATCTTTCAAAACTAAGTTTCAAATCTCGACTAATAAACCTCTTCAACTACTTCGTAGGGACTTAGTTGGACCAATAAGAGTAAAGAGCCTTAGTTGCAATTTATATACTCAGGTTATTGTCGATGATTTCTCAAGATTTACTTGGACTATTTTCTTGTCTTCCATAGATGAAACTGAAAGTGGAGCTATATACCCAAGAGGGAGGGTGAATTGGGTATTTTAAAAACTTTTGTCAGTTGCTCTGTTTTTAGATAGCAAAAACAGATATGAACAAAGTAAAGTGAAGAACAGCTGGACACAGAGATTTATACTAGTTCGGTCCTAACAATTTGACCTACATCCAAATTCCCGGACTCTCGGGATTTTCCACTATCACAAAGATTACACACTCGTACTCAAAGAGTAGTTCTCTCTCTAGAACTCACTCCCCCTTACAAGTTGTAATCAATGAACTCCCAAATCACCAAGTCCCCTGACTTGTGATTCTTTACAATAAATGTTTTTCAAGTAGAAACTCTCTCTAAGAGTAGATAAGAATAATCACTGAAGTACAAAGTATCAAAACATACAATACAGTTGAAAACTGAAAGAGTAAATGCTAGACTTGAATGTATTTCATTTTCAGTTGTTGTAGTTATTGAGAAGTCTTGAATGCATCTCTATTTATACTAAGAGAGTATTAATTAACCGTTGTAATCTTCATTATTACCGTTGCCTTGATTAACAAAAGTTCTGGGCAAGGTAAGGTCTTCTTCTCTTTCTAATCTGTACTTAATCCAGCTGGGTAGAATATCAGAGTTGACTCTCTGCAAATTAGTCCGTTGGAATAGTAGCTACTGGATGTAGAAATCATTTTTTAATCCCTTGTAGGCGTGTGCAGATAGATTACCCAAAAGAATGCAACTTTCTGGGTCTGCATTTAATGTGCTGACATCACTTTTGCTTTTGCTTTAAACCTTCAATGTACATTCTCTAATCTTTCTGAAACTCAGCAATAAAGTGATTGAACATGTCTAGGAACATTAGAGAATAATCATAGGAAGTATTAGGATCAAACAAGAAGGTATAGCAAAATCGTCAGATTTGATTTTCAAACTTAGCGTTCAATACTCGAGTATGTGTATCAATACTCAAGTTTGTCACTGTGCACTTAAGTCAATACTTGAGTATTCATTATGATACTTGAGTATTCTTCTTACAGAGAAGAATCATCAAGATTTGACTTTGGATCTTAATATTGAAATAAGGTCAACTTGAGTATCCAAATCTATACTCGAGTTTTGAACTTTTGATATGAAAATAAGTTTGAGTTCAAAACCTCAATACTTGAGTGTCCAAGTTATTGACAAAGGGGAAAGCTTTCAGATCCCCAATACTCGAGTTTTCAGCTCAATACTCGAGTATGCATTCATTTTGAAAAACTTTGTGAAGGCTTTCCCAAGTCAATACTTGAGTGTTGGAATGAATACTTGAGTATTCAATATATGCATGAAACTTGTAGTCTTTCTCAAATCCAATACTCAGTATGTATATCAATACTCAGTATTCAAGATGCTTGAAAACTTTGATAAATTGATGTCAAGTCAATACTTGAGTTTTCAAATGAATACTTGAGTTTTCATAAAAGAGTGTTAGCTATGAAAGCTTTGTGAAAAACCAATACTCGAGTATGCGTAATCAATACTCGAGTTTCCATACGATGGAAAAACTTCATGACTCTCTCGTATGACCAATACTTGAGTATTCAGTTGAATACTTGAGTTTTCATAAAAGAGTGTTAGGTATGAAAGCTTTGTGAAAAACCAATACTCGAGTATGCGTAATCAATACTCGAGTTTCCATACGAAGGAAAAACTTGATGACTCTCTCGTATGACCAATACTTGAGTATCTAGTTGAATACTTGAGTATTGAGATCTTAAGTCAATGTTGAAATTGTCTCGTAGGTTCCATACTCGAGTATTCATATCAATACTCGAGTTTGGCTCGGGGTGAAAAACTTGGAGTGCTCTCTCGTAAGTCCAATACTCGAGTATTGTATCCAATACTTGAGTATTGCTTTGTGTAATTGATTTGAGCAACTCTTTGTCAAGTCAATACTCGAGTATTGAGACCAATACTCGAGTTTTGTCGTGACAAGAAGAATTTCAACTTACCAAAGACAAAACCATATTTTGTGTTCACAAATGGCGCTTATCATCAAAACCCGTAGAGAACTAACGAAACATTTGATCTCTTTGTCGTATTTGCCAAGAAAGTTCAAAACGAGAAAGGTATTTGTATTTTAGGTATTCGAACTGATCATGGAGGAGATTTTGAGAATCAAGCTTTCGGAGAATTTTGTGATGCTCACGATATAGACCACAATTTCTCATCCCGGAAGACTCCAAAACAAAATGGTATGGTCAAAAGGAAAAACCGAGTCCTCACTGAAATGGCTCGAGCAATGTTGAATGAGAACAAGACTTCTCAAGTCTTCTAGGTAGACGCAATGAACATGGCTTGTTATGTCTCAAACCAAGTATACCTCCGAAAGAAACTCAACAAGACTCCATATGAACTCTACAAGGGAAGAAAGATAAACCTAGATCATTTGCACATTTTTGGATGCAAATTCTTCGTCAACAATAATGGTAAGGATAACTTGGGAAAATTCGATCCTAAGTCCAACAAAGGTATATTCCTTGGGTATTCAAATAGGAGTAAAGCTTATGGAGTTTTTAATACTCATACTTGTATTGTTGAAGAGTCTATACATGATGTGTTCTATGAAACCAAAACGGATGAGCCTTTGGATGATGATGAGGAACCTATTTTTAGAAATCAATTATTTTCAAAAAACAACTCCTACTTCTCTTGAAAATTTTGGAAACATTTTTGAAATTGAACCTCAAAACTCTTGTGAAAATTTTGATCAATCTCAACCTAAAGCTTCAAAGTTCATTAGGAATCATCCTTTGGATCAAGTGATAGGAGATGTGAATCAAGGTGTAAGGACCATAAAAGTACTTTGAATGAAGTTACATTTTTTGCCTTTACATCCGAGATTGAACCCTCTAAAATTGATAAAGCCCTTTCAGACAATGATTGGGTTATTGCAATGCAAGAGGAACTGCATCAATTTGATAGAAATCAAGTTTGAGACTTAGTACATAAGCCTAAGGACCATCCAGTTATTGGCACTAAATGGGTATTTAAGAACAAAAGTGATGAATCTGCAATCATTGTTCATAACACGACAAGATTGGTTGTAAAAGGCTATAATCAGAAAGAAGGAATTGATTATAAAGAAACTTATGCTTCAGGGACAAGATTGGAAGCCATAAGAGTTATTCTAGCCTTTGCTTGCATTAAAGGATTCAAACTCTATCAAATGGATGTAAAGAGAGCTTTTCTAAATGGTTTTATTCAAGAGGAAGTTTATATTGAATGACCTCCTTGTTTTGAAAGTGGTCATCATCCAGATCATGTTTATCATCTCAAGAAAGGTTTATATGGTCTTAAGCAAGCTCCTAGAGCTTGGTATGAGCGATTAAGCAAATTCCTTCTAGATCAAGGCTTTGTTAGAGGGAAAGCAGATACAACTCTATTCATAAAGAGTAATAAGCGAATTGATGTCTCAATTATTTAAATTTATGTTGATGATATAATATTTGGTGCTTCTAATGATGCCCTGTATGAGGAATTTTCTAAGACTATGTAGGGAGAGTTTGAGATGTCTATGATGGGGGAACTCAACTATTTCCTTGGACAGCAAATCAAGTAACGCAACAATGACATTTTCATTTCTCAAATGAAGTATCTCAGAGATCTACTAAAGAAGTATGAACTAAGTGAATGCAATAGAGCTGACACACCGATGAGCTCAACTACTACTTTGGATGCTGATGAGAAGGTAAAAGATTTCAACATCACAAGATATAGAGGAATGATTGGATCATTTCTCTACTTGATAGCAAGCTGGCCTGATATCCAATTTAGTATGGTATGTGTGCTAGATTCCAATCTACTCCCAAGGAGATTCGTGTTGAACATGTGAAGAGGATATTTAGATATCTTGCTGATACAAAAGAGTTGGGAATATGGTTTCCCAAAGGTCAACTTGAACATCTTGTGGCGTATTCAGACTCAGACCATGCTAGATACAAGACGGATAGAAAGAGTACAAGTGACCGATGTCAATTCCTTGGTGGCTCACTTGTTTCTTGGTTCAGTAAGAAGCAAACAACCATATTTGTATCATCAACTGAAGTTGAATACATTGCTGCATTAAGTTGTTATGCTCAAGTACTATGGTTGAAGCAACAACTTCAGGATATGGGAATTCACCTCAAGGAAATTCTAATGTTGTGTGACAACACCAATACAATAAGCTTGGCAAAGAATCCCGTGCAACATACTCGGACCAAGCATATTGATGTCAGAGACCACTTCATAAGAGATCATGTTCAAAAGAAGGATGTCAAGGTGATGTTCATCCTAACTCATCTGCAACTTGCTAACATTTTTACAAAGCAATTGGCCAAAGAGCAGTTTGTGTTCATCAGAAGAGATTGGGAATGGTAAATCCCAACGAGTTATAAGTCATCTCTACTCAATGTTAGTTATATGTTTTTGATAATAAATATTTACTAACTTAAGCTTCAAAGTTTCTAGACTTTGTTTTTGTAGGACTCTTTGATGGAAAAATGTAACAGAGACTAAGAGAGTAAAATTGGCTTGAGTCTATGAATGGTTAACTCGAGTCCAATTCATTTAAACTCTAAAAATCAAAGTTCTTTCTAATTGCTCAACTCGAGTCAATCATGCATTAACTCAAGTCATATCGGGCAACTCTCATTTTGGATGATGAACTGTTTCTATAACTCGAGTCATTTAATCATTTAACTCAAGTCAGACGGTTTGAATTCCATTTTCTCTCTACACTAACATCTGTTTAACTCGAGTCAAACAAGAGTTAACTCGAGTCGACTTCAAACAGAGCAACTTAAGTTTTGGAGCTATGATCAACTCGAGTCATGATAATGATAACTCTAGTCACATTCACACAGAGAGCAAAGAAGATGTTAGGGCTTGTGATTAACTCGAGTCAACCATGGCTCAACTCGAGTCATTAAAAGACAGAGAGCAACTAGGTGAAAAATAATCATATAACTCGAGTCACGTCGCCTCAACTCGAGTCAAAGGTATTTGTCAAGATGCACAGGTTTGTACTTTTTCCATATCTGACTCGAGTCATTTAGTAATTAACTCAAGTCAAGCATGATGCGTGTGTGTGTGTGTCTCTCTCTCTCTCTCTGTGCTCTTCACTTCTTCACTTTTACAAACCCTAACTCAAGTTTCTTTGAACTCTTCTCATCTCTTCGTCTCCTAACCCACCTAAATGAGAACCAAAAATCCTTCTAAGCCTAAGGATTCTTCCTCCGACTATGAGGCAACACAATCTGCATCACCTCCTCCGTTGAAGATGTTGGAAATTATGCCCTAGGGGTAGATCATTGTACTTTAAACATTTATGTTATTTAAAGTATTTCCCCGTTTAGTTATCATATCATTTGCATGTTTATAGTGATAACTGTATCCTTGGATATATCATAAAGATTATCCTAAATGTCCCTGGTCAGTTATCTACACGGGAGCGAAGATGAAATAAGACCAGCATGACTTTGATGGGGTATGGAGATACGAATCAAAGTTATAGGCACTTGTAAGAGTACAAGGTGCTAGACCGACCCACTATGAGAAAGCTGCATGGATTAAGTCATAAGCTTTTTTCATGTATAACCGTACCACGATGCCCTTTGACCTGAGATCATCATGGATTCCTACATGAGAGTCGCTGATCTTTGACCTAGTCAAAAGTCACCTTTGACCGGGTGATGATAAAGGCTTCGATCGGGATTAGTGGTTTTCATGCAGAGGAATGTGAATGGTCAATATAAAATTTGTCCCTCACATTTGTAGAGAGATAATACTGGGCCCCTCGATGAGTGAGTCTGAGAAATGTATGGCCATACTATGATGGAAAGGAGTTTCCATTTCAATTATTAGACTACTCAAGAATTGAGAAAGTAATGGTCAAGAACAAGAGGTTGACATTATTCATGCTTCATCCTTGACCAAAATATTGCATGACAAAAGGGACGTGACATGGTTGTATGATAGATTATATCGTATCATCGATCCCCATATGAAGTGGGTAGTCGCAATGTCTTGCTAGAGGCCGCTTGCAACTTGTGGGCTGGTACAGTATTGGCCCGCTGCCAATCTCAAGCAAAAGTTCTCTAATTTCTGTTAGTGAGATGGCTGGAATTCATAATTAATAGTTGTTTTCAATTCTGATTCAAGTTTTCAAGATTGAAAAGTTGGATGAATTGGAGAATGAAGGATATCTTATCTTGTGCCACCTTGAGAAGCTTTTTGTTCCTACATTTTTTGACATCATGGTTCATCTAATTGTTCATCTAGTGAGGGAGATAAAGATGTGCGGCCCTATCCATTTACGGTGGATGTACCCAATTGAAAGATCTATGAAATTCCTAAAAGGGTACGTGAAGAACGCATACCGGCCAGAAGCATCGATTGTTCAGAAATATGTTTCTGAAGAAGCCATGGAATTTTGTCAAAATTATTTGGCCAAAGTAAGACATATTGGCCTTCCAAAACGTCAGCATGCTGAAGGGGGTAGACGAGGGGCTTCCGTAAAGAGTGTGGATCCTGATGAATTGTCACAAGTCCACTTATACATCTTGAATAATGTTGATGAAGTTCAAGCCGGATAGCTGAACATAAAGAAGCTGTAAGGAAAGAAAATCATCGAATGACGAACAAAGGTTGATTAGGGAGCATAACAAACTTTTGCAAACCGGTTCAAACAAAAGGTCGAGGGAGAGGAATGTGTTTCGATACAATCAAATGGTTAGCACGTGGTCCCGAGGTCAATGTCATAAGTTGGAATTCGTATGTGATCAATGGTTATACATTTTACACGAAGTCCCTAGATGATAGAGCACGAGTCCGAACAATGATGTTATGTTAGAGGCTGAATCTATGCACTTCTCCGAGTTCGAAAGACAAGAGCCCTTTATTGGCGCAGTCATGTCATATTATGGGGTTATTGAAGAGATTTGGGAGGTGGACTATGTGAAAATTAGATTTCCCATTTTCAAATGCAAGTGGGTCAATGTCAATAATGGTGTTCGGATCGATTGGCTAGGATTTACATTAGTCGATGTCCATGGTAGAAGTTTTGGAGATGAACATTTTATTATGGCGTACCAGGCAAAACAAGTGTTCTATATCACCGATCAAGAAAATAAAATGTGGTCTGTAGCTCTCCAAGGAAAGAGGGTCATTGATATTGATGAGGAAATGAATTCGAATTATGGTATTCCTGAGAGTACTCCTTTTTCAAGGGGTCTACCGGACATAAACAAAGAAGATGAAGCGGATAATGAACCTGGCATAAGAAGTGATCATCAAGAAGGGATATAGGAAGATATCACTTTATAAAAGAGTCAATTCATAAGGTAATATTCATATGCAGATTTCTTTGAAAACTTTAAGGTTTTAACTATATTATATTCCTTCTATGTTCATAAACAATGTCACCGACTATGAACTTTGTTCTTGTTTTATTTTTGTAGCGGATCGATCCAAAGGGGCATGTTATAAAAGAGGATGTTACTTTGTTGGGTGGGAATCAGATGAAGGCATGGTGAATATTATTTTGGGCATGTGTGTTGTATTTGTAACTTATTATATTTGTAAGCAAGTTATCTTATTGTTTGAATTAA
This sequence comes from Acacia acuminata, assembly GCA_019022655.1. Lineage (NCBI taxonomy): Eukaryota > Viridiplantae > Streptophyta > Magnoliopsida > Fabales > Fabaceae > Acacia > Acacia acuminata. The sequence goes on along the minus strand of JAFJYI010000153.1, from coordinate 152,004 downwards.
TTTGGGTGTTGTAGTCATAGTATAATCATTAATTAAGAGGGCAAATAACTCATGGTGAATAATATTTGTATTCTTTTTCCAATTCAATTTATTCAAATAATTGTTCATAGCTTATAGCTTAAAGTATCGACTTTTATGTGCTGGATTGGGTGGTGAATTTGTGTATAATACAATCAGGAAAAACAAAACAGGGAAAAATTCAGGAAAATTTACACCGCAAATAAATGCGCCGGTCTTAAATGGTGAGTTTTTAAGACCGGATGTATTTATATGTCTGGTCTTAAAGGTCAGGAAACACATTTCATAATAAGCGCCTGGTCTTAAAAGTCGGTCTTTTTAAGACTGGTAAATTTATACATGCGGTCTAAAATAAAATTTTTAAGACCGCATTTATTTATCATCCAGTCTTGAAAGCCAATCTTTTAAGACCGCGTATAATTAGTCAGGTCTTAGAAGCCGCTAAGTTAAGACCGTATTTATTTTTGTCCGATCTTAAAATTCTATCTTTTAAGAGCAGCCTAATTATTAGCCGGTTTTAAAAGTTGAGTTTTAGGACCGAACAAAAAGTATTTCAGGTTTATTTTAGTACGACTTTTAAGACCCAATGTTTTAAATGTCCTATTCAAAAATATTTTCTTTAAGACCGGCCGTAGTCCGGTCTTAAATGTAGACTTTTAATACTGGCATTTGGAACAAGACCGGCCGCGGGTCCTATTCTACGATGCCTCTTTTGTCCAGTCTTAAAATCCTTTTTTGCACTAGTGCATATTGGTTGGGGAGGGGAACGTAAGATATCTTATAAGGGTCTGGATACCTACCCCTCTCGATGTATTCAAAAGTAGGTGATGGGGTGTCAAAGCGGATAATATCAAGAGCGAGGCGCTTAGAAGTTACATTTTGCATAGATGACGATTCACAAACGTGATTTATGATTGATAACAACTTTTCTTGCCAGAAAATGTACTCAAGTGTTGTTTTTTTTGGGTTTATTATTTTGTCAAGAAAAATATCAGTAAATCGTTCCAAGAAAATTCATCTGATAGAAATTTAAACTTTTTATATCTTAATTTTTATCTTTTAATATCTAGCAAGAAAATGTACAAATTGATGGCAGATTTTAGTACTTAAAATTGCTATTCTGCTAATCTCTGTCTCATTAAACGAAATCGTTTTATCATGTCTCAAATGAAATGATAAGAGATAAAATATTAATATTAAAATCAATTAAAATAAAATTAACAATGATTAGCACAATAAATATCATTTTAGAGTGTGAGACTTATGTCAGGATTGAAAAATTAAAATAATACTAGTTTTTTTTTTACCTTTAGATAAAGAAATGTAACTAAAAATTAAAATAAAGAAATGTAACTTAAACTTTATACTACTAAAAAGACAAAGCGAGACGAATAGAAATTTGAAAAAATATCATTCAGCTTTTAAAGAAGAGAAAAAATATCAAAAAAATTCCAACCCTAAATTCCCTATAAAAAAAAGTCCCAAGGGACTTTTTTTTAATTTTAATTATGGAGAAAAAAAATCAAAAAAGTCTCGTTGTCAAAATAACTTTTTATGTTGTAAAAATAACTTTTCCTCTTGTTAAAATTTCCCTATAAAGAATTGTTATCAAAATAGCTTTTCATGTTGTCAAAATGACTTTTTCTATTGTTAATTTTTTTTTTTTTTTTTTTTTTTTTTTTTTTTGAGTTTTTCCTCAACTTGTAAAATTTTTTATAATAGGAAAAACTATTTTAACAACATGAAAAGCCATTTTGACAACAATTTTTTCATAAGAAAATTTTAATAACAGGAAAAGCTATTTTAATAACATAAAAAACTATTTTAACAACGAGACTTTTTTTATATTGGAATTCCGTAAATAATATCAAAAAAGTCCCTAAGAACTTTTTTGATAGAGGATTTGAGATTGGGACATTTTTTATATTATTTTTCTTTCTTAGGACTTGAGTGATATTTCCCCTAAAAATTTTACCTTTCAAAAAGGGCTCTTTTACCAAAATAATATTTTTTTAAAATTTCTTTTATCAACTGGAGCACTTTTGAAACTATTTACCAAAGTAGGGTTGTTTTAGGACAATCACGCTAGAGAGGACGACGCCATTACCAATCGCTTAAGACAACCGACGCAACCGGGTGTCACGTCGACGGTCACGATGCCAACCACACTTATGTTGACGCCACTAAGTGTGGCATTTAATCATTTAATGGATGCCACTTTTTAAAGTGGCGTCCATTTATTTATATATATATATAAAATAATGGATGCCACTTTTTAAAGTGGCGTCCATTTATAAAAAAAATTTACAATTATATTTAAAATTATAAATAATAATTCTAATTAATTATAAATAATAAATAATAATTTTAATTAATAATTAAGAGAATTAAAATATTTAAAATTTATTTTAAACCCGTGAAACCCTTAGAACCTTTGAACCCATGAGGGGGTGAATTGAGTGAAGTATAAAAATTTAGGAACTTTGAAAATCTTTTTCGTAACTCAATCGAAATCAGTTTATAAAGTGATAATCGACATTTAAATGTATATGCACATTTTAACATATATCTTTGGAAATGTAAGAGATAAGGGTAGAGAATGTGCAAACCGATTTATATTGGTTCGCCCAATCCTTGACCTACGTCCAAATTCCTAAGCCATACTTGGGATTTTCAATCCACTATCTCCTTTCAACTTGATTACATGTTCTGTAACTGAAGTAATCCTCTCACTAGGATTTACTCCCCCTTACAAATTGTAATCAACACACGGCTTGATTACACACTCTGTACTCGAAGTAATCCTCTCACTAGGATTCACTCCCCCTTACAAGTTGTAATCAACACAATGTGTTTCCCACTCAAGATCACCCAATCTTGAGTAACTCTCAGAAGAATAGAATGATTACAATAAATCTTCTCTCTTAGAAGTGAATAGATAAACACCAAGATCAAATACAAATTACTTCACTCTCTAAGTTATCTAAACATGAAAAACAGAGAGTAAATGATGTAAAAGCGAGTATCAGCATGTTGGAAGTGTAGGCGTGTATCTCCACGTTTTTACGCTTCAACTGTCCTCTTTTATAGGTAGAGAACACCATATGATCGTTTATAGCCGTTGCCCATATCGCACAAGGTTTGGGTTGAGCTTTGGTCTTCTTCTCTCTCTAGTTTCGCTAATCCACTGCGTGAAGTTCGAGTTGACTTCTTGACAATGATCCGTTGGAATGGCAGTTGCTGGATGTGGAAGGCAGACATTAATCACTTGCAAACGTATGCAGAGGGATTACCCAAAAGTATGCAACTTTTCTGGGTTTTGCTTTTAAAGTGCTGACGTCACTTTTGCTTTTGTTTTAAACCTTCAATAAACACTCTCTAATTTATCTGAAACTCACCAATAAAGTGGTTAAACATATCTAGGAACATTAGAGATTAATCATAGGAAGTATTAAGATCAAACAAGAAAGTTTCACAGATTCGTAGAATTTGAATTTCTGAATCGATGCGACACACTGAGGTTTTCTTTTCCAAACTCGAGTTTGGACTTTAATGTGAAAAGTTGATCTTAGTCCAGAACATCAAACCGGAGGTTTTCATTCTAAACCTGAGGTTTTCAATACACTGAAAAGCTATAATGCTCTCAAGTTGTTTTAAACTCGAGTTTCCAACTAATAGACTCGAGTTTGGTTCTCTTCAAAACCAATGTTTGCTCTTCGGAACCCACAAACTCGAGTTTGTTACTTATAGGCTTGAGTTTGGATGTTCTTGGGGACCTGGTTGCTCCCCGTCCGAGCTAAACTCGAGTTTGTTCACTTATAGGCTCGAGTTTGGCTTTTTCCAAATGTTCATTTCTTCTCTGGAACTCTCGAGCTCGAGTTTGTAACTAGCAAACTCGAGTTTGCTAGTAGTACTGTGACTTGGTTGCTTCTGACTTGGCCTGGCTCGAGTTTGCAACTTTGTCAACTTTCAAAGGCCATATCTCCCTGGTTAGAACTCCGTTTTGGTCTGTTAAAATCTTGATGGAAAGCTCTGTGTGTCTACTTTCTAATGGCACCAATTTCAGCTCAATTGGATTTGTAGTTTGTGAGATACACCTAAAACATTGAAGCTTGGTTCTGACTGTGACGGTGATGTTTATGGAAACTTGTAAGATCCATAGCTCCTTGATCTGAACTCCTTTTGGCTTCCATTATATATCAAAATGACGTATTGGGAGTCTAGTTTCATATGCCACTGGTTTCACCTCAATCTGATCTCTGATTTAGAAGATATCGTCGAATTACCAGACCTCGTCTGAGGTGAACGTGAAACAGAGTTGCTGAAGTGCTGATGACCGCTGTAAACTTGAGTTTGCCTAGTCCAGAGACACCAGAAATGCTGAAGACACTTATTGGCTCGAGTTTGTGATTCCTTTCTCGAGTTTGAAGTCCTAAACTCGAGTTTGGGGTCCTGAACTCGAGTTTGTTCATGTCGAGAAGCAAAATACTGCGGCAAGGTAGTAAACTCGAGTTTAATACTTGGAGACTCGAGTTTGCTCATCCAAACCTCATTTTTGCTTGTTTTAACTCGAATTGAGTTATTCCAACTTCCATATGATCTTGAAGGCTTCTAGCTTCAACATAAGAACTTGAATAATGATATCTTCATTCCATTTAGCAAGTTCTTCCTTCTTCCATCTCCCAACTTGATCATTCTTCATCTTTTAACTTGGGCTCTTTATTCTTTGCGGCTTCTACCTTCTTCAATACCCGAAAGCTTCGAACTTCATGTGCTATCTTTCTCGTATCTGCATTGTAGCTCAAATATGATGAAGCTTCATTCCAACTTCCGTTTGATCATAGAAACTTCCAAGATCACATATAAGAACATATAGTGCAAGTTCCTATATCTTTAGTCTCCTTTCTTGATCAATCTCCATACTTCAACTATGATTAATCTACATTAAATACAACAGTTAGTCAATGTAGGAGATAACTATATTACTCAATCTTTTTGCTTTTAATAATGGCATCTATATAAGACATCATCAAAACTAATCATAACCAACAAAACTCACCTCACCCCGTGAGATTTAGGTGATGGACATCTCCGAAAAATCTCTGTGAGGCTTGCCTCACCCTCAAAGACTTATAATCTCCTGTGTTCCATGCAATTTGTGATCGGTGTGACTGCTGCACCTTTTCTATTGGTGCATTTCCCTCGAAGTTTAAACCTTGAAATGTGAAGCCAAACTTCAAGGGAAAAACACCAATAGAGAAGGTTTAAACTTTTATAGTTTTAATAAATATATCATTTAAAAGTTTAAACTTTTATAGCTTTTCCTCAAGTTTGGCTGCATCTTATCATAGATGCTTACCTTTTCAAAGTTTAAACTTTTAAATGATATATTTATTAAAACTATAAAAGTTTAAACCTTCTCTATTGGTGCTTTTCCCTCGAAGTTTGGCTTCACATTTCAAGGTTTAAACTTCGAGGGAAAATCATCTATGATAAGGTGCGACCAAACTTCTAGGAAAAGCACCAATAGAGAAGGTGCGGTAGTCACACCGATTACGAACCGTGTGGAACACGAGATTATAAGTCTTTGAGGCGAGGCGAGCCTCACGTGATTTTTGGGAGATGTCCATCACTAAGCCGAAAATCGGGCCGAGCCCGTCAGCCGACCCGTTTAAGCCCCGACCCCGTAGGGTTCGGGCTTAAAAATTAGTCGAAATTTTGAATTTGGCCTGTAGGGCCGGCCCGCAGGCCCGAGGCCCTACAGGTCTTGGCCGGCCCGTTAGGCCCGTTTCACTGTAGCATTGTTTTAAAAAAAAAAAAATTTAATTACTTGGCCTTTATCTATGTATTTTATATGTTATAGAGTTATTTATCCATTTAAGCACAACTACATAAATACATAATAACTATACTCCGAAGGTGACAATTGATAATGATAGTTGTATGCTTCTTATAGTTTATGTGAGTCATCTAATCTTGTTTAGTTTAATGCTTCTTATGTTTTATGTGAGTCAATTGTAGACAATGGTTTGTTTTTTGTTATGAATTAATGAATGTGTTTATTTGTTGGATGATTTGTATTGTTTAGATATTAATGTTGATAATATTTATTTGATAGATTAGAACTTTAATGGTTGCAATTTACTAATTATATTTCTCTGGAAAAAACCTTGGAAGAAAAATAGTTAAAATTTGGAATAGTAATTTTCGTTTCCCGATTCCCACTCTATCCATCACCCCGATCTCACGGGGTGAGACAAGTCTCACAAGTTTAAAATAAATTTTAAATATTTTAATTCTCTTAATTATTAATTAAAATTATTAGTTATAATTAATTAGAATTATTATTTACAATTTTAAATATAGTTATAAAATTATTATTATTATTTTTAACAAATGGACGCCACTTTAAAAAGTGGCATCCATTAAATGATTAAATGCCACACTTAGTGGCATCAACATTCTAGACTGTCGATCGACACGATTGGTAATGGTGTCATCCTTTCTAATGTGACTGTCCCAAAACAATCCTACTTTGGTAATAGTTTCAAAAGTGCTCCAGTTGGTAAATTTTTTTTTAAAAAAAATATTATTTTGGTAAAAGAACCTTTAAAAGCTTTTTTCCCCCTTCCTTGGCATGTCTTGCTTTCTTGAGTGAGTGACATTGAATCCTCTGCAAATGTGTGTGCGTGCGGCCTTCCCATGAGGAAGGAAAAAGGTTGGTGTTTGATTAAAAAAAGGCGGCCTTGTATTGTGTTGTTCATATTTTCACTTATTATTTTTGCAACATCCTTAGAGTTTTTCTCCTGTATTAGTTTTCTCCATAAGAATATAAGAAAATTGATCTAAAAATTTACCTCATAAAAAAAATCAATTTATGTATTTATTATCTTTCTAATAGATTTTAATGAAAATGTGCGTCTTAATGGCGGATTTTTGTCAATTGAAATTTTTATTTTACTTATTTCAATCTCATTAACCATGGGAAATTTACATTTTTTTTTCTAAATTAAGTTCTATAAGATAAACATATTTTAGTCTATTTTTTTAAATAATAATTTTGCATGTATACTTATTTTAATTAAATTAAATATTAATCGTTTCTTTCTCAAAATTAATATAAAAATTTCCATCCGCGCTTGTAAGTTTGAAGGAGCTCAGCTATCCTCACTGATCTCAGTCTGTAACTTCTTCCCATTTATTGGCGAACAGAAACGGCCATGTCAACCGTGAGCTTGAAGCCGGTCTCTCACATTCGTCGTCGAGAAATTCCTCGTCGTCGTTCCAAATCAAAGCCACTATTCAGAAGCCTTAGCTTCGTGAATTGCTATTCTTCCAACAATTATAAGTTCTCCGATGCCAGAATCTTCTGCAACTTCCCGCCATCCCGTATATCTCCGCCTCCTTCCGTCTCTGCTGTATCAACCGATACTTCTGCTATCTTGGAGCCCTTTCAATCAACCGATATCTCCTCCAAAGATACTTTTACGGTGAAACTACCTGAAATGGTCTGAACTTTGTCTTCCACTTCCAGTATATTTAATTGTTCTGTTTCCAGAATCTATTTCTTTATTTTTTATTTTTCGAATATTTTTTAATCTTATGATCAAGGCATTCTCAGACTGAGTTATATTCTTCGCAATCGATTTTGAAATGCATTTTCTAGAGAAATCGAACCTCAGAAAACAAGTTTTTTCTTTTCCTTCTTTTCCTTTTCGAAGGAAACAAATTGCGTAGACCGAAGAAAGTTATATTTGTGCTTTCTGGATTTTATAAATGTAAAAGGGAGCGAATTTTGAACAAGGTCGATCAGTTGATTCTGTTTTCCCCCTATTTCGTTATCATCCGGTTTTCTTTTCTTATGACACTTTTAAAAAGGTCTTGACGAGAGCATGTAAGACAAAAAGATATTTTCGTTATTATTGTTATTTTATTATTTTTGAATGTCTGATCGGCAACCTAAAATATATCGGTTTTTTCGATATTGATGAAACTTGTGGATTATTAAAATTGAATTTGCAGTTGGAAGGAAAGATCACCGTAAGATTAGATCAAGTCAAACATTCAAGCAACTGGGAGCTAAGGGTAGGTGTTAATCTTCCAGGAGAATGGGTTCTTCACTGGGGTGTTTCCTACTCCTATGATATTGGCAGGTATACCATGAAGGTTTTTTAAAAATGAATTTTCCTTATTCCTTATTTTGATTTTTTTTTTCTTTTTTTTGTTTATTTGTGTCATTTTAATTTCAAAATCTTATTATTAATGACATAATTAAAGGATTAAGCTACATGGTACCTAGAATGATTTGGGTTTATTTTGCAGTGAATGGGAAAGACCTCCTAGCAATATGATACCCCCTGGTTCTATATCTATAAAGGTATATACTTCTTTTGATCACTAACGACATGCGTTTATTGATACCACCGAGAAAGTTTAAATTGGATGTAAAAAAATTTCCAGGACCACGCAATAGACACACCCATGAAGAAATCATCGTCATCATCTTCTGTTGAAGGAGATACATTATATGAAGTCAAAATTGATCTTAAACCCAGTAAAGTAATTTCATCAATTAATTTCGTCGTGAAGGTTTGTTTTACGCAATTAGCATTTGAGTTGTTAATCTTTAATATTAGATAAAGCCTTTTAGCTGAAACAAGTGCTATTCAGGATGAAGAAACCGGCGCTTGGTATCAACACAATGGAAGAGATTTCACAGTGCCTGTGGTTGACTATATCAAGGATGGCACTAATATAATTGGACCTAAGAGGGGCTTTAGATTCTGGCCAGGTTATAAAAAATATCCTACATTTTCGTTTCTCAATACATTATATTTTGTCCCAAACCTTGAAATTGGGAAAGTGTACTGACTTTGTGTTCTTTGTAAGGATGTCGGATCAGTCATTATCCTGAGATGGTAATTGGTAATTGCTTGCGTATATTAGCTCAAGGTTTTACAAAAGAGGACCATAAAGGTTTTTTTTTTAAGAGTGAACAGCCATTAATTATTGCAGGCTTCAACAAAGAAAAGGAAAAGAAGAAATAATATTTCCATTTTATATATTTCTCACCTTTGTAGTATTTCATTTTAATTATAGGGAAAAAAATACATATCTAAAAGTCATAATCCCTGCTCCTCCTTATCGGTGAGGTGGCATTATGGAATATTAGTATTAATTGGTCTGTAAACGTGATTAGTTTTCTAACCTTTCCATGTGCTGCAGAATTGTGGAAATTGAGCCAGTGATCTTGTCCTTAATAGTTTATTCACAATACATATAAATTAGAGATGCTCTATGTGATCTTAAATAAGTGAACTTGAACTGAGACATGTTTGATGGTATTTCCTGACACAGGGGTCTTGGGTCAGTTATCCAACATACTTCTTGGGACAGACACAACACATAACAAAGGTCAAGAAAACAGCAGCGAATCCAGAGATTCCAAAGAAGAAAATAGTCAACTTGAAGGTTTCTACTTTGAACTTCCTATTGCAAAGCAGATTTCGGTCGATAAATCTGTCAGTGTCTCCAGTAGGAATTGCCCTGAGATGGCCAAGAACCTTATTTATCTAGAAACAGATATACCTGGAGATATTGTCCTTCATTGGGGAGTTTGCCGGAATGATCCAAGAAAGTGGGAAGTTCCACCTGCTCCTCATCCTCCAGAGACAATAGTTTTTAAAAACAGGGCTCTAAGAACTCCACTACGGGTACAGAGATGACAAGTTACCCTTATTTTTTTGCTATAGAATGTAACGTTAACTAATCTGATATGTTTTGGTTTTTATGCCTTAAATGGTGCAGCCTTGCCGTTGATTAATTCAATGGGCATGCTTTAGAGTATACTATAGACACTTACACAAGACTTGAAAATGACATGTAACAAATTTTCTTAAATTGGTATAGCTGAGGTAATTTCTTATGAGATCCATATTAAGTAGCATTCATAAGTGGCTTGAGATTATTGAACCTTAAAAAGCAATATTGAACTTTTGCTGTCTTTAACTTAATCGTGGAATTGCCTATTCAACTTTGTCCTTCTACTAATTTTTCTGTGTTGTTTTCTCAAGGTCAAATGCATTTTCTTTTTGTTTTTGGAGGAATTTTTTTTCCTTTCCTTTTTCATTTTTTTTTCCTTGAAAGCATAACATATCAAATGTCCATAGCTATCTATATCAAGATCTGAATTGCAGACAATTTATTGTTTGAACATGTGTGCAAGCAAACCAGTGCATTTGACTGATTTATGTGTCAATGTTTTTAAATTTTTACATAGAAATGTAAGACTATATGACACAACTAATTTATGTAGATATTAAATGAATGCAAGCAATCTTTCATTAAGATGATTTGATTTTACTCAATCTGCACCTTCCATTCTTTTTAAACTTGAAGTTTTGTAATCTTATGTCAGCTCCAATTTATTATTGTGGCTAAGTTCCTTTGATTGTGTTTCACTGTATTATTAACTTGCTCCTCCTGTTTTTTGCAGCCAAGAGACGGTGGAGAAGGAAGCTCAGTAATAATCACTTTGGGAGAAGGTTTTTCAGGATTTCTTTTTGTACTTAAGCTAAATGAAAACACTTGGTTAAATTACAAGGGAAATGACTTTTATATTCCTCTTTCAAGTTCTACTAGCTCACCTATCAAAAACATTGATGATAAGTCGGAAGATGTGCAAGTAGAAGAGACTGAGGAGGCAAGTCAAGCAAACCCCATCTCTGGATTTACTGATGGAATAATCAGAGACTTAAATAATTTGGTGCCAGACTTTTCCTCTGAAAAGAATCAAAAGGTAAAATCCAAAGAAGATCAAGCAAACATTCTTCAAAAGATCGAAAGGCTTGCTGCTGAAGCCTATAATATCTTCAGAAACTCCTTTCAAACATTTTCAGAGGAGCCCCCAGTAGAAACTAATGCTACTGCGGAAGTTCAACAGATCGAAAAACTTGCTGATGAAGCCTATAATCTCTTCAGAAACTCTGTTCAAACTTTTTCAGAGGAGCCTCCAGTAGAAACTAATGCTACTGTGGAAGTAAAGGAAAAGAGCTTGCCTGCAAAAATCTGCTCAGGAACAGGAACAGGGTATGAAATATTATGTCAAGGGTTCAACTGGGAATCTCATAAATGTGGAAGATGGTACGTGGAGCTTAAAGAGAAAGCTGAAGAACTAGCTTCACTTGGTTTTTCTGTGATATGGTTACCACCTCCTACGGAGTCTGTTTCTCCTCAAGGATACATGCCAAAGGACTTATATAATCTAAATTCCAGGTATTAAATTATAATGTTAATAGTACTTTAATAATTTGTCTCCTTTGTCAACCATCTTTTAATTTAAAGATAGAAGGCCTGGTATTTGGAAATCTGCTTAAATCTGAAAGTATATTCCTTATTTTAGACATTTTAGAATTTGTTTATCATCACTTGATATTGTTGTTGATGAAACTTGTTACTATTTTATTACATATATTAGGTATGGAAGCATTGATGAATTGAAGGATTTGGTGAAAAGATTCCATGAAGTTGGAATCAGAGTTCTTGGAGATGCTGTTATAAATCACCGCTGTGCTCAGTACCAGAATCAAAATGGTGTTTGGAACAAATTTGGTGGTCGTCTGAATTGGGATGATCGTGCAGTTGTTGCTGATGATCCACATTTTCAGGTATTTTTTCTGAACAGTTTTGGATATATCTATTTTGTTATTTTATGTCCTTATTTTAAAATGTGCCATGTCCTAGGAAATGGAATTCCTTTAGATATTGGAGAGTTGAAGTTTTCACTTGTCTCAAATTCTAATGTGTTAGACAAAGCAAAGGGATATCACGCCAAGAATATTTCATGTTTCAATGCCCTTTGCTTTCTTTCTTGCTCTTTATTTCTTTTTCAATTTTTTTTTTTTTTTTTTTTTTAAATTTTGACTGTATGTTAGCTGTCATCTGAGGTGCAGGGGTCCATCTTACTATATATATATATATATATATCATGTACAAAGTTGACAAACATTTTTTTTTTTTTTTTTTTTTTTTTTTTTTTTTTGTACATTTACATTATTCAAAATATTAGTAGATACAAATCTCTAGAAATTATATTTGAATTTGAAAAAGAAATACATATGCCCATAATATTATGCAAGAGTATGTAATAAAGCATCATTGTTGTAAACTTGTCATTATTTTGTTAAGTGAACAATCATGGAAACTTTTAAATTAATTCTAAATTGGCACTGGTATTGTTTGTTTCTTTTGCAACTCAGGAGTGATCTCTTCGTTAAAATAATGTCAAATAAGTGATACTTTCGGAATTTCATAGACTTCAATCATTGTAAGAGACCACAGAAAGCACTGAACATTTTAGGTGCTTAAATTATTTCTCTTACCATTTATGGCATTGAGCATTGTGTGATTGTGCCTTATCCTGAATAAAGGCGAGTAGCATATTTGCCTCTGCTTTTCATGTTCTGCGATTAGTTGTTTTCTTTTCTTTTGTTTTTTCTTGGGTGATTTCCTGCAATGAGTAGTTACCTTTTACTGCACTTCGAATTTTTGGTTTTCTAGGAATAAAGGAAACAAGTTCTTTTAGCTGTTATAAAATAAAATAGGTTCCATGAAGAAAAGTATCATGCTGATTATTTTATGTAATGGAATTTTTTTTAATTATTCTCTTTAATTTACTGATTAAGTTAGTGACAAATATAGTTTGACAGAAGTAAATAATTTGGAAGTGCTTTTAGTATTATTTTTAGATATGATATGCATGCTTTGTTCTTTTAAATAGCTTTTTGCTACGAATACCTTAAAACTGTTATTTTTCTGGATGAATCTGAAATACGTACTGGATATCCTCCCTCATACAGGGTAAGGGCAACAAGAGTAGTGGAGATAATTTCCATGCAGCCCCAAACATTGACCATTCACAGGAATTTGTGAGAAATGATCTGAAAGAATGGTTATGTTGGTTGAGGTAGATGGTTTAGACCTTACTTTTTTCTATCACAGTCTAACTTCTTGGCCACTTTATTTGTTATGAAGATATTGAATAGATTCATGGTTTCTCTCTTCCTTATTACAGGTCTTTAGTTCTGAATATTTAAATCAAACTTCCTATACAAATGTTGGCAACTTAAAATGAATGTAACCGCTACTTATCTTTCTATATTACTTTTCTAGTATTTGCCAGCTGGAGTCGACAAATTTTATGAATGTTATATGGCTGTAGGCTATTGGTGTTCAAGTGATTAATGTCAAAAAATACTACGTAAGTAGTTTATGGTAAACACATTTTGTCCATGAGACATCAAAACATATTAACAAATGTGGACCCATATTAACAATATCGGTCTTTTAATAAGTTTTGTTGAATATCACTACAACATAGATGCTATGAAGTAGTCTGTTTCTCATATGTACCAACTCATACAATAAAATCACAATCACCTCGCTGCATATATAAACTTAGTTGATTACTTGCCCATGTTCCATTCATTTGCCTTTCCTCTTGCTGCATGTTTTTTTGGATTCTTCTATTATCTGAAACTTTCCTGTTCACTATTGCTCATCTATGCTTAGGAGTTGTAGAAGAGTTGATCTGTTGTATCTTTTGCTCATAATGTGTGATTCTCAGGAAAGAAATTGGGTATGATGGATGGAGGCTTGACTTTGTCAGAGGATTTTGGGGTGGTTATGTGAAGGATTATATTGAGGCAAGTGAACCTTACTTTGCCGTGGGAGAGTACTGGGATTCCCTGAGTTATAGTTATGGTGTGATGGATCATAATCAAGATGCACACAGGCAGAGGATTATTGACTGGATCCGTGCCACCAATGGTACTGCTGGTGCTTTTGATGTTACAACGAAAGGGATTCTTCACTCAGTAAGAACTCACTCAGATAATTTCATAACATTTTCTAGATTTACAAACTCTGTATACAACTCCTAAGCATAAGGTTCTTTTGCTGATCACCCTTACTCAGAAATATTTGTAACTGAACGGATTTAGAAAAGCTCACAGTGGCCTCTTCTGTTGCCTTTTTCTCTGTCTGAAAGGCATAGGACCTCTCTGAAAGGAGGCTTCACAGAAATGACAAAAATATGCGCAATATCTTCATTGATCCATATCATAAGATTCAGCAGAGTCTTATGTTGGTTGTCAAGGGCCTTGCACAACCCTCCTTTATTTGGGCTTGGGACTGGCATAAAACATAGACAGTTAAATAACAACAATATGCATGCTATGAAAAATAAGTTCCTTTCTTGTAGCCTGCCTGTTATTTCTATTATCCTGAGTCATCATAGTGCCTTCTTTAAATTCCATACTCTGTAGGCATTGGAAAGATGTGAATATTGGCGTTTGTCAGACCTTAAGGGAAAGCCCCCAGGTGTCATCGGATGGTGGCCGTCTCGTGCAGTTACCTTCGTAGAAAATCATGACACTGGTTCTACCCAGGTTTGAACTCCTTGCAAAAACTATATCTTCTCCTAGACATTGTTTCTTGTGGTGTAGATTTATATATCAACATGGGCATATTTATTTGCATAATTATAAAATTTTGAAATTTTTGTAAATAAGTTTCCCTTTGCGATGATCGACATATCACTATGCTGTTATGATATGGTATAAGAAATATCCACTTTAACCCGATACATATAACTGAGTCCATGTTCTTTTCTCTAAAAGGGTCACTGGAGATTTCCAAGCGGAAAAGAGATGCAAGGATATGCTTACATCCTTACTCACCCAGGAACACCATCAGTGTTCTTTGACCACATTTTCTCCCACTACCGGAATGAAATAGGATCACTTATCTCTATCAGGAAACGGAACAATATACACTGTAGAAGCACAGTGAGTATCATATTGTCTTTTAATACTCAAAAGTAGCATGCATGTGGACATTGTGCTGGATTCAATGGGATAAGATATTTCTTCTAAGCTTATCAAGCAACTTAAATTTTTAAGTCATAGATTAAAGTTGATCCTTCGAGGCTAAAAGTTTCTTCTATCTTCATGTTCTAGGTTCAAATTCTTGAAGCAGAAAGGGATGTCTACGCGGCTGTCGTTGACGAAAAACTTGCTATGAAGATTGGACCTGGTCATTTTGAACCCCCTACCAGATCTTCAGGAGGATGGTCCTTAGCTTGTGAGGGAAGAGATTATAAGCTCTGGGAGGCATTATAGATGCTCACATAATTTATCATGGAGAGCTCCAATTGAATCGAGTTATGCTATGCTGTTGCTGAGAGGCATAGAAGCTACAATATTTAGTAAGCTGCAGAAATACCATTACAGACTTAAAGTCAGGTTCGTCTCAGAACTGGGAAAAAAAAAAAAAAAAAAGAAAGAAAGAAAGAAAGAAAAGAAAAGAAATGGAAGTTTTGTCATACATATAAGGTATATTGTTAGAATATTGAATGTTAGGAAATAAATTAGCTTTATTAGGATCCTTATTATACGATCCTAATTATAACAACTTTATTAGTCTTTCTTGTAATTATTGTAATCCCTAATTTCCTTCTTCTATTCTCCTTGCTTAGCCTATGTGTATTGTAACGTTTCTTCATTTAAATATACAAGATACAGGGTGTGTTTATGCCTTTGAATTCAACATGGTATTGGAGCGAAAGCCTTCTATTCGAAGGTAGGAAGGCAACGTTACTGTTCTTCAGCATGGTCGAAGGTCACTGTGACTGAAAACATTGTGTTGAAGGTCATTGTGTTTTCTCACTACCTTCTTTTCTCCTTCGCCATTTTTCACCAGTGCCGTCCTCCATTCAGTCTGTCAGCGTCTTTGTACTAACCTAGAGTTGTGATCACAAAGAGAGAGAGAGAGAGAGAGAGAGAGATAATGGAGCTGGAACGGTGATCTTCAGATCTACCAAAGGGGAGGCGTGTGTCCCCACACCACCACTGTAGACGGAATCAGCATATGCTGATCGGTGGATCCCAACAAAACGGCGGTAATCCGATCGGTGTGTGATGGCCACATGCTACCTCAAACACAGCATGTGATGCCCACGTGCCGCTGTGAACAGTGACTTCTTTTCTTCCATGAACATGGATCCCTCTAAATTCCTCCCCTGTTCAGATCAATTTCTAAAAATCCATACAAAACCGAAATGATTCCCACAGCCGGATTCTCTCATTTTCATTTTTTCTGCCCATCTCTCACAGTCAGATCTGGGCCGTCCAAATCTTAATCCAACGGTCCAGATTTAAAAAAAAAACGAAATTTTTGTTTTTTGTCTTTTTCGAAAAAGACAAAACAACAATTTTTTTTTTTTTATCTGAACCGTTGGATCGGGATTTCAACGCCCGACATGCGCTAGGAGGGATGGGGAGGAAAATGCATGTGAGAGAAACCGGACCCTTTTATATCCGGTACAAATTCTCAAACTCTAAACTCTTCATCTTCATAACCATAGAACCAAACAGTACCACCCAAAATCACAGTGATGACATTACATTTCTCATAAAATCACAATATGGTTGTTACCCATAAGTTTAATGGTAGAAACTATCTCCAATGGTCACAAAAGCATGCTGAGGTATATTCGTTGTAAGAGAAATGAGAAATATATTAATGGAGCTACCCCTCAACCAGCCCCTAATGACTCCAATTTTGACACATGGTTTGCTAAAAACAACCAAGTCATGACTTGGTTGTGGAACTCGATGAATTTGGAGATTAGTGAGGGATATGTACTTGCCCACATGGCAAAGGAAATCTTGAATGTCGCTCGCATAACCTACTCCTCACTTTAAAACACTGCTGTCTTGATTCACTTGAAGCGACAACTCTGAGATTTAAGACAAGGTAACATGTCCGTGACTGAATATTATAATGCTTTGCTGAGAGTGTGGCAACACCAGGATTTATTTGAGGTTCATCCTTGGAAAAACCTTAAAGATGCACAATTGCTCAAAAGGATCGGACAAGAAGGAAGGATACACGACTTCCTCTTAGGCCTGAATGACCCTATCAAAGAGATAAGGGATAGAATCATGGGGCTGAAGCCACCCACAACTTTTTAATATTGTTAACTTTGTGCAATTTGAGGAAAGTAGGAAAATCTTGAATGGAAGTAGCCCAAGTCAAATTGAAAGCTCATCACTTGCAGTCTAGGGATCACACGAACAAAAGCCTAACAAATGGTGTAACTATTGCAAGAAGAAGAGCCATAATAAAGAAGAGTGCTCAAAACTCCATGGAAAACCTTCCAGTGGAAAATCGAGCTTCCAAAGTCACCTGACCACAGCTAAACCAAAGTTGACAATGATGATCACATGAGTCAGAAAGAATTATAGATGCTTTGCATAATATTCGACAATCGGAAAAGTCAAACTCTGTTCCTAGTGTGAATCTAGTACAATCAAGTAATTCTATTATAGCTCTCAACGCTGTGATGACTAGTGACGATACTTGGATTGTTGCCTTAGGAGCTACAGATCATATGACTGGTAACAACTTTATTTCACAAACTTAAATTCTATCATAACACCTCAAAGTAAAAATAGCTAACAGTGTATTTACAAGGGTTGAGGGAATTGACATGATCACATTATCGGATCAATTAGCAATACATAATGTTTTGTTAGTACCTGAACTCACTTGTAATATGATATTTGTGAGCAAGTTGATTGGAGGAAAAATATGTCAAGTGATTTTTAATGATGGTTTGTGTGTTTTTTATGATTTAAAATCGAGGACGACGATTGGGACTTCTAAAGAATATGATGGATTGTTCTACCTTGAAGTCTCGCACTCAAAGAATAAAGATGCATGGATGGCAAGATTGGTACTGGTTAGCTCAAATTCTCAAAATATTGATGTATTTTTGTGGCACTATCTAGCTGGCCACCCTAGTTTTGATTATATGAAGCATGTGTTTCCAAGTTTATTCAATAAAAATTCTGTTCCTTTTTATTGTGAAACTTGCCAATTTGCAAAACAAACTTGATCTTCATATCCCAAACAACCCTATACCCCTTCCTCACCATTCATATTAATTCATAGTGATATTTGGGGTCCTGCTCGAATAACCACCCTCATCCATACTCGGTGGTATGTTACTCATTGATGATCACACTAGAACCACACGGATTTATCCAATGAAAGACAAATTTGAAGCAGCCAAAGGTATTTCAAAACTTTTATAACTTTATATGAACCCAATTTAACACTTACATTAAGGTATTGTGTCAAGGAATACATCAACACAACCTTTAAAGAGTTTCTTGATCACAAATGGATTCATCACCAAACTTCTTGTCCTCAACAAAATAGAGTGGCCGACTAAAAAGCCATCACCTATTGGAAGTAACTAGTGCCTTGCTAAAGGAGTAGAATGTCCTACCATATTCTTGGGGATGCTATCCTCACTGCAACTTATATCATCCACATGCCTTCCAAAGTCTTCAATTACGACACCCCAATTAAAAAACTCCTTAGACACTTTCCAAATTGCCATCTAATCAATTCATTACTTCTTAAAGTGTTTGGTTGTGTTGTGTTTGATCACAAAAAGGATGACAACAAATTTGGTGCTTGAGTTGACAAATGTATAGTCCTTGGCTACTCCTTTACTAAAAAAAGGGTACAAATGCTATTGTCCCTTTTCCAAGAAACTTATTGTCTCCTAGGATACCGTGTTCTCGGTAGACAAAGCATATTATCCCAAATCACCCATTCGGGAGAGTATTCTGACATTGAATGGCTAATCCTAGAAACATCTAATCTTGAAAGTGAAAGCTCACCTGACACATCATCATCATTGTCGCCTAAATTTATAGCCACTCTTGACTCACTTGCTCCCACAAACTAGCCTAGTCCTACCCAATTCAATAATGAGTTTGAGCTTATTCCACCTCAACTTGAACCCAATGAATTGGAAACACATGTTGAAATCAATTTGGGGACGGCAACTGAACCACGACAAGAGGTAAAATGCAGCTCACAAGTTTCATCTGAGCCAGACGCTGGTAGAACTATCTCTCCCATTCATAGGAACGACCATGAATCCAATTCGGGGTTAAATTCTCAAGAACTGGGTTGGCCTATTGCATTGAGGAAAGAGGTTAGATCATGTACTCAACATCCAATTCAACAATTTGTCTCATATGGTAATCTGTCTGCAAAAATGTAAAATTTTGTTGTAAACAATGCACAGATAACAATTCCAAATACATTTCAACAAGCTAAGGTTGATCTAAATTGGAAGCAAGCTGCAGAAGAAAAATTAAGGGCATTAAAGGAATATAGAATAGGATCACAACTCCTCCTAAAGGAAAGAAACTATTAGGATGCAAGTGGATCTTCACCTTAAAATTCAATCTAAATGGTAGTATAAACAAATACAAGGTGAGACTTGTTGCAAAAGGATATATCTAGACATATGAGATCGACTATCAAGAGACATTTGCTCTAGTAGCCAAGTTCAATACCATCCAAGTACTGTTATCAATTTCAGCGAACTTGGATTGGTCATTACACCAACTGGACGTGAAGAACGCATTCTGAATGGAAACTTGGAGGAAACAGTATACATTGAGACTCCGGATGGAGTTTTAGCTCTTAACAACTTTGTGCACAAACTTAGCAAGTCATGGCATGGTTTTAAGCAATCTCTTAGGGCATGGTTCGGTAGATTCACCAAAGTGGTGAAAGGGCTTGGGTATACTCAGGGACTAGAAAATGACACGTTGTTTAACAAACGCGTTAATGGCAAAGTCACCATATTGATTGTCTATATTGATGACGTACTCATTCTAGGAAATAATGAAGAATCCATTGTTCAACTAAGACATGACTTGTCAGCTGAATTCTAGGTGAAAGACCTTGGACAAATGATGTATTTTTTAGGCAGGAAGTGTCAAGAACTAAGAAGGGTATCAATGTATCTTAGCGAAAGTATACATTTGACTTGTTACATGAGACAGGAATGTTGGTTGCCCAACTAGAGGGGACACCAATGGAAGAGGAATGCCACCTAGAGATCAAGCGACAATGTGTTCCAGCTAATTCAGAAACATGACTTGTCAACTAAATTCCAGGTGAAAGACATTGGACAAATGATGTATTTCTTAGGCATAGAAGTGGTAAAAATCAAATGAAACATAAATGTTAGGTACCCAGCCAAAGGGAACACCAATGGAAGGGGGATGCCACTTAGAGATCAAGCCACAAGGTGTTCCAACTAATTTAGAAAGATACATAAGACTTGTGGAAAACTTGATATACTTAACCCTCACATGTTCTGATATTAGCTATACAATTGGAAAAGTAAGTCAGTCTATGCATCAGCCACAAGAAGAGCACATGGGGGCTGTATACAGCATTTTGAGCTATCTAAAGCTTAATTCCGGAAGAGGAATATTCTTTAAGGAAGGTACTACCATAAACATCAAAATCTATACTAATGCATACTATGCAATGGATAGAGAGACTAGGAGGTCAACCTCAGGATACTGCACATATATGTGGGGAAATCTAGTTACATGGAGAAGCAAAAACATGCAATGGTGTCGACAAGTAGTGCAGGAGTAGAACTGAGAGCTGTTAACAAAGGAGTATGTGAAGGAATCTGGGTTATAAGATTACTGAAAGAGTTGAGGACTTAACATGAGGGATCAATGCAACTCTGATGTGACAACAAGGCCAACATTGAAATGGTCAAGAATCCAGTATATTATGATAGAACAAAACATGTTGAGATAGACGAATGACACTTCATTAAAGAAAATATTGAAGTAGGCATTATGACTTTGTCTTACATAAGATCGTAGACCAGATTGCGATATCTTAACTAAACCATTAGGCGAGAAAAAGTTTAAAGGATTTCGAGGCAAGTTGGGAATGGTTGACATATGCTCTCCAACTTGAGTGGAAGTGTTAGAATATTGAATAATAGGAAATAAATTAGCTTTATTAGGATCCCTTGATTATAAGATTCTAATTATAACAACTTTATTAGTCTATATTGTAATTTATTGTAATCCCTAATTTCTCTCCTCTTCTCTCTCTTGCTTAGCCTGTATATATTGCAACCTTTCTTCATTTAAATATACAAGATACCGTGTGGGTTTATGCCTCTGAATTCAATATATACATAGCATTTGTTCCACATGATTACATAATATATTACACATTGCATTCAAGATTCGGTGTAGTAAGAATGTGTAGAGTCGTCAGCATTGGTAGTACAGGCCTACAGGGTATTTTTTGGCAACCTCATTGAACAAGAAGTCAAAACATCTATTATCATTGTACACAACTTTTGAGTTACAGTTAATTTTTTTTACTGTTTTAATCTTTCCCCTTTGTGTTTAAAGGTAAAGTCGGAAACAACAATCTGATGATGTTATCTGAACTGGGTATAGGTGGGCCTGCAACTCAAGAAAGGTTCACCTTTCCGAACTTGCAGAGAAACACGGGCCTGTCTAGTAATAGTCCCTGGTGTCTTTAATATGAGACCCATATTAAATATCAAAAATAAAAATAAAAATGAGACCCATATTAATTAAAAAAAAAAAAAAAAAATTTGAACTATAAAGTATATCTTATATTAAGGATCATAGGTAATATTATTAAGCCCCGATAACTGCAACAAAGTGTGGGAATAATATAAAAGTTAGGGAGGTAATGTGCAATTGACTTAAAGTTTAGTGGAGTTGTGTATTTTAACTTAAATAACTTGCTTACCAATGCGAAAAGCAAGTTGAACAGCTTTGATTCTATTATCTTTTTTTCCCCAGAAAAATAGTTTTATAAAACTTTTTTTTTGAAAGAAGTGGTGAATATATATATATATATATATGGATATATATATATATATTAAAAAAACCGTTTTTGAAGTGATGCAATGGTGGCCGTTGCTTGCGGTGACAAGGTGATGGTCGTCATTGATGGTATGGTGTTGATGGTGCCGGTGTAAAAAAAAAAAAAAAAAAAAAACAACTAAAAACTGTTTTTGGGTTTTTAGTTTTTAAAAACAATATAACTTTTTCTTAAAAAAAAAATTAAGAAACAAAATCAAACAGGCCCTTAGTTGGTAGGCCTTTTTTGCTAGGTCACACTCTCCCTCTGGTCACTCCTTGTGTGCACGAGCTCATTAATATGCTTTGCTTCTACAAATGCAACAAGATTTTTACCCCCATGCGTTGTTTGGCTACATGAAAATTGAAACAGCAATATAACTACTAATGTTGATTTTAGATAAGAAACTTCACATAAAGAGATAAAGTATCAAAAGATTAAATCGTATGAGGTGAGTTGTTGTTTGTGGTATAAGATAGAACCAAATTCACTTGTCGTTTGGAATGCAGCTTCAACAAATGAGTAAAATTAATAAATAATAAAAAGCTATAATTTAAGAAAAAGACATGCGATGAAGACAATGCTTTCTATTTAAAATTTGTTCAACATACCAAGTACTACCTCCGGTCTTAATTATAAGAGCTAGTTGACATTTTTTGGAGAAATTAAGGAAGTTAAATAAGTTACTTAATCATTTCATATGTTGTGAATCTTTAGATTATATGTTAGTTTATTAGTCAAACTAATTAGTTTGAAGGAAAAAATGAAAATACAAATACTCTAAAGTAATTTAATTAGCTTCCTTAATCGCTCCAGAAAAGTCAACTAGCTCTTATAATTAGGACCGGAGGGAGTAGTATAGAACATTAAATTATGTAAGTCTGGGAAGAAATTCTCCTCCTCTCTTGCCTAAACTAATCATGAAAATGTATCTTGCAACAAAAGCAAAATAATTAGAAAAAACTTATTTAAATATATATAGGGAACAAAGAAAATAAGTAGCTTCTAATAAAGAGATGGTATGACGTGAGTCATATTATTTCAATTTATTTACAATTCTGTTGGGTAAAATTAAACTGACTTCACGTCCTTTGCAATGTAGTATTACAAATGAGATTAAAGTTTTAATACTATTAGCTAAGAGCTTGTTATTTAACTGGGAAACTATACCTCAGGGTAGGCAATGTGATGTGGGCATGTGTTACCCGAAATGAAACTTCACTTACAGAGGGAAAGTGGCAAAAGATTGTAAAGCACTAAAGTATCTTCGCTGAGATGTTTATGGAATGAGATTGAAGCACACTCATATCTTCTTTGAAAAGTGATACACTATAATACTTATTTCGGTCCTTAATATAAGACATATTAACTTAATTTTATTAGATTAAGGGAGTTAGTTAATGTAGTTAATATGACTTTTTTTTTCTTCTTAAAACACCTTAATTATCTTCCTTAATTTCTTTCATTTCATTTATTTGTGATTATGGTCAAGGACTTGAGGGAGAATCAATATGAGTAAATAAAGGAAATATTGACAAATATGAAAAATATTTCTTATGTTTAGAATATAGATCAGCTCCATGATTATGTTTTATATTAATGACGGGGGAGTATTAAAAATCAACATATAAAATGTACCAATTATTATAAATGCAGGATCTATTCAAAGTCTGTTTAGTGTTATTGATAATTATTCAATTTATTGTGCAATAGAAAGAAAGACTTTCTGTACGTGTAAAGAAAGAATGCTCCTTATACATTTATCTAAATGAGTGCACAAATTCTTCACGGAGATACTTTCTTATGGCCATAAAAATAATTATTTGTTGGATTTATTTGAAATTCATGTATTAATATAAGGTCACTAAACATAATTAAATAAAAATAATTAAAAATTCAATAAAGATCATCAAATGTTGGATTATCGTTATTTTCATTGTCTTCAAATTTTTCGCCTTCACTATTATAATCTCCATTTGCATCACCTTGCGTCATCATTATCATTATAATTTGCCCTGATATCATCAATGTTAAAATCAACATTAAGGTGAACATCAAATAATGGATTGGTCATATTTTTATTAATTTCATGAGGTTAAATAACCTCATCATCCTCTTCCTCCACATTGGCTCCATCTATCGTTATTTCAGTAATCAATTCATCTTTAGAATATATATAATCAAAATCATAATTGAAAGCTCTACTTATTTGCTTCCTGGTGAGTTTCAAATTGCTCATGATAAATGCCAAATCCTTCATCTTCTTTTGATGCAAACGGTTTTTTTGTTGTTGTATGAATCTACACAAAAAAAAAAAAAAAAAAAAAAAAAAAAAAAAAAAAAAAAAAAAAATTGAAGGGGAAAAAACTTCATTAGTATTTTAACATCCAAGCAAAGTTACATTGAAAATTTAAAAGTAAAAATAAAAATCTTACCATTTTAAAAATACTCCAATTACGTTCACGTAAAAAAGCTGCAACATAAGCTAAGAATACAAATTGCAATTCTTTTAAGTTCTAGACATCCATCTCCACAAGAATCCCAACATTTGGTTGGAGGTAGTTTTTTCTTCATGTTTGTGTAGTTTCACGCCCAAACATATCTCTTTCATTATGAATTGATCCTGCAACAGGCATGATTAAATCTTTTCTGTTCGTGTGTTTTCTCAAAAGGCTATAAGAATTAATCTTGCATAAATATATTTTGTGATTTTTCTATCCTGCTAATGGTTTCTTTATGACTTTTTTTTTTTCCAAAGTCCTCCAACATTAAGTCAATACACTGCACATAGAGTCCAATACAAATATTTTATTTTATTTATTAATTTTTGGCCAACTACTTTATAATTTATAGCTTTGTCAGTTACTATTTGCAGCATATTTTTTTCACCTAAAAATCATGTGTTAGATGTTGTTATATGTATAGTCGATACATATGGCTCATAAAATAATGATATTTAATTAGGGTATTCAATGGTACTAAAAATATACTTTACGATCTTGAATGATACTAAAAAATACCCCATAAGTCTATAAGTAACTTTTCAAAAGCTCCTTAAAATAACTTTTCAAATAAATAACTTTTAGTCCATACGTTTGATTGTAACAACTTCTTAATCAAGCATACAAAAAAGTTTCCCATAAGTCCAATTATAAGTCCGATAAGTTGACCCAATCGGCATATCAAACATGGACATTTAAATCTGGGTATAGTTTGCCAGTTAAACAAGAAGCTCTTATCTATTGCTCAACTAAGACATGACTTGTCAGCTGAATTCCAGGTGAAATACCTTGGACAAATGATGTATTTCTTAGGCAGGAAGTGTCAAGAACTAAGAAGGGTATCAATGTATCTCAACGAAAGTATACATTTGACCTGTTACATGAGACAGGAATGTTGGTTACCCAACTAGAGGGGACACCAATGGAAGAGGGATGCCACTTAGAGATCAAGTGACAAGGTGTTCCAGCTAATTCAGAAACATGACTTGTCAACTAAATTCCAGGTGAAAGACATTGGACAAATGAGGTATTTCTTAGGCATAGAAGTGGTAAAAATCAAATGAAACATAAATGTTAGGTACCCGGCCAAAGGGAACACCAATGGAGGGGGATGCCACTTAGAGATCAAGCCACAAGGTGTTCCAACTAATTTAGAAAGATACATAAGACTTGTGAAAAACTCGATATACTTAACCCTCACACCTTCGATATTAGCTATACAATTGGAAAAGTAAGTCACCTATGCATCAGCCACAAGAAGAGCACATGGGGTCAGATACAAAGCATTTTGAGCTATCTAAAGCTTAATTCCTGAAGAGGAATATTCTTTAAGGAAGGTACTACCATAAACATCAAAATCTATACTAATGCATACTATGCAATGGATAGAGAGACTAGGAGGTCAACCTCAGGATACTGCACATATATGTGGAGAAATCTAGTTACATGGAGAAGCAAAAAACATGCAATGGTGTCGACAAGTAGTGCAGGAGTAGAACTGAGAGCTGTTAACAAAGGAGTATGTGAAGGAATCTGGGTTATAAGATTACGAAAGAGTTGAGGACTTAACATGAGGGATCAATGCAACTCTGATGTGACAACAAGGCCAACATTGAAATGGTCAAGAATCCAGTATATTATGATAGAACAAAACATGTTGAGATAGACAGACACTTCATTAAAGAAAATATTGAAGTAGGCATTATGACTTTGTCTTACATAAGATCTGTAGACCAGATTGCAGATATCTTAACTAAACCATTAGGCAGAACAAAGTTTAAAGGATTTCGAGGCAAGTTGGGAATGGTTGACATATGCTCTCCAACTTGAGTGGAAGTGTTAGAATATTGAATAATAGGAAATAAATTAGCTTTATTAGGATCCCTTGATTATAAGATTCTAATTATAACAACTTTATTAGTCTATATTGTAATTTATTGTAATCCCTAATTTCTCTCCTCTTCTCTCTCTTGCTTAGCCTGTATATATTGCAACCTTTCTTCATTTAAATATACAAGATACCGTGTGGGTTTATGCCTCTGAATTCAATATATACATAGCATTTGTTCCACATGATTACATAATATATTACACATTGCATTCAAGATTCGGTGTAGTAAGAATGTGTAGAGTCGTCAGCATTGGTAGTACAGGCCTACAGGGTATTTTTTGGCAACCTCATTGAACAAGAAGTCAAAACATCTATTATCATTGTACACAACTTTTGAGTTACAGTTAATTTTTTTACTGTTTTAATCTTTCCCCTTTGTGTTTAAAGGTAAAGTCGGAAACAACAATCTGATGATGTTATCTGAACTGGGTATAGGTGGGCCTGCAACTCAAGAAAGGTTCACCTTTCCGAACTTGCAGAGAAACACGGGCCTGTCTAGTAATAGTCCCTGGTGTCTTTAATATGAGACCCATATTAATTAAAAAAAAAAAAAAAAAAAAAAATTGAACTATAAAGTTTTTCTTATATTAAGCCCCGATAACTGCAATTAAGTGTTGGAATAATATAAAAGTTAGGGAGATAATGTGCAATTGATTTAAAGTTCAGTGGAGTTACGTATTTTAACTTAAATAACTTGCTCACCAATGCGAAAAGCAAGTTGAACAGCTTTGATTCTATTATCTTTTTTTTTTTTCCCGAAAAAATAGTTGTATAAAACTGTTTTTGGAAAGTTGTTGTGTAAATATATATATATGGTGCCAAAAAAAAAAAAAAAAAAAAAAAATCTATATATATATATATATATTAGAAAAAATAAATCTGTTTTTGAAGTGATGCGGTGGTGGCCGTTGCTTGTGGTGACAATATGATGGTCGTCATCGATAGTATGGTGTTAATGGTGCTGGTGTCAAAAAAAAAAAAAAAAAAAAAAAAGAACAAAAATAAGAAAACAACTAAAAACTATTTTTGGGTTTTTAGTTTTTAAAAACAATATAACTTTTTCTTTAAAAAAAAAAAAAGAAACAAAATCAAACAGGCCCTTAGTTGGTAGGCCTTTTTTGATAGGTCATACTCCCTCTGGCCACCCCGTGTGAGCACGAGCTCATTAATATGCTTTGCTTCTACAAATGTAACAAGATTTTTACCCCCATGCGTTGTTTGGCCACATGAAAATTGAAACAGCAATATAACTACTAATGTTGATTTTAGATAAGAAACTTCACATAAAGAGATAAAGTATCAAAAGATTAAATCGTATGAGATGAGTTGTTGTTTGTGGTGTAAGATAGAACCAAATTCAGTTGTCGTTTGGAAAGCAGCTTCAACAAATGAGTAAAATTAATAAATAATAAAAAGCTATAATTTAAGAAAAAGACATGCGATGAAGACAATGTTTTCTATTTAAAATTTGTTCAAAATACCAAGTAGTATGGAACATTAAATTCTGTAAGTCTGGGAAGAAATTCTCCTCCTCTCTTGCCTAAACCAATCATGAAAATGTATCTTGCAACAAAAGCAAAATAATTAGAAAAAATTATTTAAATATATATAGGGAACAAAGAAAAGAAGTAGCTTCTAATAAAGAGACCATATGAAGTGAGTAATATTATTTTTATTTATTTCCACTTCTGTTGGGTAAAATTAAACTGACTTCACGTCCTTTGCAATGTAGTATTACAAATGAGATCAAAGTTTTAGATAAGAGCTTGTTGTTTAACTGGCAAACTATACCTCAGGGTAGGCAATGTGATGTGGGCATGTGTTGCCCGAGATGAAACTTCACTTACAGAGGGAAAGTGGCAAAAGATTGAAAAGCACTAAACTATCTTCACTGAGATGTTTATGGAATGAGATTGAAGCACACTCATATCTTCTTTGAAAAGTTATACACTATAATACTCCTTACAGTCCTTAATATTTGACATATTGACATAATTTGATTAGATAAAGAGAGTTAGTTTATGTAGTTGACATGACATATTTTTTTTTAAAATACCCTAATCATTTTCCTTAATTTTCTTCATCTGTTTTATTTGTGATTATGGTTAAGGACTTCGGGAAAATTAATATAGTTAAATAAAGGAAATATTGATAAATATGAAAATATTATGAATATTATATTTGTGGATGTTCATATCTCCCATTATTTCCTATTCTCCGTTGTTTCCTATTCTCACCCATTAACAACTATGATTATGGAATCACATTAATTGTAGATTGGAGAGTACAGTTGTGCCTATATATAGAAGGCATATGTTATGTATTTGAGACACAATGAAATAAGAATTACTCTCTTCTTTCTCTATTGTCTATTCTCTTATTCTTCTTCTTTATCTCTTATCTCATATATATCTTTATATTTATAACAGAAATATTTCTTATATTTAGAATTTAGATCAACTCCACAATTATCTCTTATATTAATAAATGGGGGGAGTATTAAAAATCAACATATAAAATGTACCAATTATTATAACTGCAGGATCTATTCAAAGTCTGTTTATTGTTATTGATAATTATTAAATTTGTTGAGCAATAGAAAGACAGACTTTAGCCGGCCATTTAGCGTAGCGGTGGCGTGGGAGCTTGGCTCCCCTCTCCCGCCCGGGTTTGAACCTTGCCCTCCCCTACTATATGTATCAAAAAAAAAAAAAAAAAAAAAAAAAGACTTTATGTACGTGTAAAGTATTTATAGATAAATGATTTATCTATATGAGTGGACAAATTCTTCACGGAGATACTTTCTTATGGCCATAAAAATAATTCTTTGTTCTTGCGTATGGCTGTTTTTAATCCTATTAGTTTATAACCCATGCAATGCACGGGCGTAAAGGAAAATAAAATATAAATTTTAGAAGTACACCAAAATCTCATGGTTAAAAAAAAGAAGACATGATCCTGTATTATATTTTGAAAAGAGACCAATAAACTAGCATCTCCAGTTTGTTATATTTTGTTTTAGACGAGATCCTGTTACACACACATATATATATTTTCTGTTGATCTATGATAAATTTGTAATATCCTTTTTTTCAATGGGCATGAAGTCCTTTTTTTTTTTTTTTTTTATCGTTATCTTTTGATTTCATTTAAACTTTAATATTTAAAGTTATGATCAATGTTGTCAAACTCTTGAGTTTAAGCAAACTTGTGAAAGAGATGTAAATTCGCAAACGTAAACCTGTATTGTAAACTCGTAAGAGTTTACCTATATTAATAAAAAAATAATTAAAATTATATGATAAAATAATTAAAATACTAAAAATAAAAAAAATAGTTTAAATATATTTTAAATCCAAATAATTGAAATTAAATTTATTAACATTCATAAGTTATTATACTTAACGTAAAAATTTATACGAAATTCATGTACTAATATAAGGTCACTAAACATAATTAATCAAAAATAATTAAAAATTCAATAAGGATCATCAAATGTTGGATTATCATTATCTCCATTGTCTTCAAATTCTTCACATTCACCATTATAATCTCTATTTGCATCACCAGTATCATCATTATCATTATAATTTGCCCTAACATCAACAATTTAAAATAACATTAAGGTGAACATCAAATAATGGATTAGTCATATTCTCATTAATTTCATGAGGTTAAAGAACCTTATCATCCTCTTCCTCGGGGTGAAATCGGGGGGCTAGGGGTGGCCCCCCTTAAAATTACATGTTGAACCCAAAATTTTCAGAAATTATGCTTTAACCTCATGAAAGTTTAAATATTTTCACTTAAGTTTCTATTAAAAAGTCTTATAGAGGGACTAAATTGAACATATTGAAATATTTATGAGGCTAAATCATAATTTTCTAAAATTTTGGGTGTAATTTTGTAATTTTCGCCCCCGCTTTCCATTCTTGGCTCCGCCCCTGCTCTTCCTCGACATCGGCTCCATCTATTGTTCCTTCAATAATCTATCCATCTATAATCAAAATCATAATTGAAAGCTCTACTCTTTTGCTTCCTTATGAGTTTCAAATTGTACAAGACAAATGCTAAATCATTCATCTTCTTTTGATGCAAATGGTTTTTTTTTTTTTTTTTTTTTTTTTTTTTTTTGGTTTGGGTATGATGAATCTACAAAAAAATTGAAGGAAAAAAAAAACTTCATTATTATTTTAACATCCAAGCAAAGTTACGTTGAAAATTTAAAAGTAAAAAATAAAAATCTTACTATTTTAAAATCACTTTAAGTACGTTCACAGCCAGAATAGCTACAACAAAAGCTAAGAATACAAATTGGAATTCTTTTAAGTTCTGGACATTCATATGTATAAGAATCCCAACATTATATTGGAGGTAGTTTTTTTTTATTTTTTTATTTTAATGAATAGTTTCACGCCCAAATATATATCTTTCATTATAAATTGATCTTGCAGCAGGAATGATTAAATATTTTTTGTTTGCGTGTTTTCTCAAAAGGCTAATAAGAATTGATCTTACATAAATATATGTTATGATTTTTCTACCCCTGCTAATGATTTCTTTATGAATATTTTTCTTTCAAAGTCCTCCAACATTAAGTCAATATAATGGGCTGCAAGGGCGGACCCATTTGTTAGAGAACTTGCCCTTCCTTGAATTTGAGATTTTTCTTTTTAACAATTAATACATGTTTGAATGATTGTCACCCTTAAATTAAGTCCAATCCTTAATACATCAAGGTCATGACTTCAGAATGAGATGAGGAATCAATGGTTGAATGATTGTTTAGTGCCTTATATTGAAAAAAGATGTATTTGATAACATTAATAATAAGAAAATTATGATGGAATTTTAAAAATAAGGCCTAGAAGGATGACATTATAATTATTTTTATTGTAATATG
Source organism: Acacia acuminata (assembly GCA_019022655.1). NCBI lineage: Eukaryota > Viridiplantae > Streptophyta > Magnoliopsida > Fabales > Fabaceae > Acacia > Acacia acuminata. The sequence goes on along the minus strand of JAFJYI010000153.1, from coordinate 120,878 downwards.
CTTTTTTATTAAAATATATGTACTTAAACTTATTGGTTGCCCACCTTTCATTGTAATTTATGTAGCTATATTTATTTTCAATAGTACTTAGCCTTGCTTTTTTAAATGACAGATTTGTAAAATAATTGTCTCTCATATTACATCATTAGTATTCACTTGATTTCATAAATATTTTTTTGATATATATTTGTTTTTTTAATGCATTTAAAACTTTCCTTAAAAAAAAAAAAAAAAAAAAAAAAAAAAAAAAAAAAAAAAACAAAGTCTAAACCCCCAAATATCCCCACTAATTGTGCCCCATTAAGTAATTTTCTCGGTCCGCTCCTGATGCGCTGCACATGGTGTATGATACAAATATTTTCTTTTCTTCATTAATTTTTGCCCACCTGCTATATGATTTACAGCATAGTCAATTACTATTTGCACCACATTTTTTCACCTAAAAATCATGTGTGTTAGATGTTGTTATATGTATAGCATATACATATGGCTCATAAAATAGTGACATTTAGAGTACTTAATGGTACTAAAAATATACTTTACGATATTAAACGGTACTAAAAAACCACCTCACAAATCCATGAGTAACTTTTCAAAAGGTTCCCAGAGTAACTTTTAATCCATACATCAAATTAGAACAATTTCTCAATCAAACATAAAAAAAGAAAAAAAAAAAAAAAAAAATCCCCATAAATCCAGTCATAAGTCCCATAAGTTGACCCAGTTGGCGTACCAAACATACACATTTAAAGAAGGTATAGTTTGCCAGTGAAACAACAAGCTTTTATATAATATTAAAACTTTAATCTCATTTGTAATGCTACATTGCATGGAACGTGAAGTCGATTTAATTTTATCCCGCAGATGTGAAAATAAGTTGAAATAATATGATTCACGCCTAACATCTCTTTATTAGAACCTATTTCTTTTCTTTGTTCCCTATATTTAAATAAGTTTTTTCTAATTATTTTGCTTTTGTTGCAATATACATTTTCATGATTAGTTTAGCCAAGAGAGGAGGATAATTTCTTCCCAAAACTTTCAGAAGTTATGTTGCATACTTCTTGTTATGTTGAACAAATTTTAAATAGAAAGCATAGTCTTCATCAATTTCTACATTTTTGCCACTTACTGAATAAAATTGTTTTTCGAAAAACCATCTAAGGTTTACTTGCACGGCAAAATTGTACCAATATTGTCCAAGAATTATTTCTCACAATGAAATTTAAAGATCAAGTATGCACAACTGATAAATTATTCAACTTTTACAATTATGCAAATCTCAAAACAAATAAGAAAAGTCACATTCGTCGAAAGCGCCCGTCCCATACAGATTGCCCAGTTCTATGATACTGTGGTGGCAATGCTTTCTCTTCCGGCAACTGTAAATTTGGTATTCTATTGCCATGGGAAGAGTACAAGTAAGCAAACCCATTACTTTCTTCTTCTTGTTCTTCTTCACCTTTTCCCTCATTCATATTTTTCTGCATTAGCTCTCTGAATGCTGACGATTTTAGCAGAAGCCCTAATGCTGTCGGAGAAGACGATGACTTGGCACTATTACTATAACATAAAGGGGTTGAATACTGAGGTATGTCTTGCTCCTTTGGATTGCGATTGAAATTAGGTACCTGGTGATTTAGAAACTATTACAACTTTCTTCGACAGATTTCAACGAACACATTCGTAATCGAATAATTCAATATAGAAACAATTAAAACAATTGGGAACTCTCAGAAACTTCTTGGGAAAGATTTCAACATGCAAACTCGTAATTATTTTTGTAAGTAATATAGAATTAATTAGAATATTTCACCATTGATACCTCAGCGATTTCTCTGGTTTGGGTGAGGCTAGGATTCGTCATGAGATTGTGAAATTCTGGGTTCTGTTGTTGTTCTTGAGGAGTAGTATTAAGGGCTTCAGGTCTTAGCCATGTAATATATGTGCTCAAATCAAAGTTTGTTACTGCGTTCAAGCCTCTGTATTCTATAGCTGCTATATCATATGCACGAGCAGCCTCTTCTTGCGTACCTGCAATATCACCATTCTTAAGACACTCACAATATGTATTCATCTTGCAAATACAAAGTACTAAGAATTTAAAGTTTGATAAGTTTGATCTTGATGGAGACTCGGTAGATTGGAGTAATAAGTCCACATGGGGCAGTATAGGATGCTCAATTGGGTATTTGAGTGGGTTGGTTCTCCCACCTCAGCAAGTAGTATGGGGTAATAAGTTCCAAATTGAGTAGTATAAGATGCTCAATCAGGTGTTTGAGTGGGTTGGTTCTTCCACCTCAACAGCTAGATTTTTGGGCATGGTTCCCCATCTTATTTTGGCACCAATAAGGTCTCCTCCTGATTATTTTAGAATAATGATAAATAAGAGTGTGAAACTCACTGTAAGTGCCAAGGTAGAGGTACTTGTTACCAAACACTCTCCCTGTTCTTGCTTCCCACCTTCCATTGTGATGGTGCCTGCGCTCAAATTTCAGAATTTATATTGTTAGAAGCATATTATAAAAGCTTGATTGTAACAAGGACATGTTGGAAAACTAATTCACCTTGCTACTCCTCTGTACTTTGATACTCCTCTGGAAAAGCCACTGCTTCTTCTGCAAAATGTGAAATTAATCTCATACTTACATGTCACATTTCTCTATTATAATATACCGATAAGTCTCAAGGGGCATCTATTCCTGAAGAAATGGGATTTTACCTTCTTAAAGAAGCAAGATATTCTTCTTTTGTCATAGTTTTCATTGTCTCAATCTCGTTCTCATAATTAGGTACCTACAAAAGTGCCATACTAGTTTATAAGTTGATGAGACAATATTATTGGCTTAACCTATGGTTATTATGAAAATTAGATACTTAAGTCTACTAAAAAAAAAGCAAAGGTATGTCAAACGCACTTTTAAGTAGAGTCTACACATACTTGTAGATTGAACATACTAAATCTTTCTCAAAAACAAATGAAGATGACTTAGTTTACAGATGAGAGCCATACAGGAAAGTTTGTGAAGGTAGAAGTTCCCCAGTACTTTAGTGCAGCCAAATCATATGCTCTAGCAGCAGCTTCTTCATCAGCATAAGCTCCTGTTCAATAAGTCAATCTCTGAAGTTCAGTTTTCAACTTTATGGGAAGAAACTGTAGGAATCAAACAGTTTGGTTCAAGTACTTACCCAAATATACTGATCCATACCAACCCAATGAATCCAAATTTGCCAGACAAGCAAACAGAAATGAACAAGGTGTGAGAAATCAAGATAAGCATAATAAAGAACAACGTAGTAAGCCAATAAGAAATGAAGCAGATCAAGTGCTAAAACACACACACACCTTGCTTCCCTTTCTTCTTTTGAGTTGGATTCCAAGTCCCTTTGTCCCATAAATGAGCTTCATATCTCCCTGTCCATCTATGTCTGCTTTGCAGGAAATATGATAAGCTTCAAATCATTAATCAAGCATTTATGTTAAGTAACAGTATATTACATTTGAAGATGCGAATGAAGTTTATTATTTGAATGCTTTATTTTCATATTATAAGTGAATTTGTTCATAGAAGATACCTGCTAACTCCGCGAAACCTTGAGCTTCTCTTGACTGTAGTTGTAGTAGTTGATTGACCATCCTGCTGTGGGCGCTCTTGTTTCTCTTTGCTGTCTAAAACTGCCACCAATGAGTCTCTTCGCCGCCTTTTCATGCACTTTATGTCAATATTGCCGCCTTCCATCATGAACATCCTATGGTTTCTTGGGTAGAATTCAGTTTTTACAGTTGCAAGCTCCATTTTCCTTTAACTGTTTAGGAACTAGAAAGGCCAATAGACACAACAAGTTATTTTACTTGGAATGAGATATATGCACATGTTATGACTAGTTTGTGTGTGTGTGTATATATATGCATTGAATATTTTGTTCTCATCCTTACTTTGTCCTTGTGTTGTAATTTAACTGGTTTTGTTGGAAGAAAGACAAGCAATGTCGATGAAAACCACTAGAACGAGACAAGTTCTAGGTTGTCCACACCCCATAAAACCCTGTATGGTCATAGAGACGTGAACAAAATTATCTGGTCCAATTTAACAGAATGTTCTGTTCAAATTTCTCTCAAACAATGTCTCTTATAAAACCGAAGTACGAATATTGTCATATATTGTATGGAACTGAGATCAAACAAAGACTATGCTTAGGTTATTAACGTAAAGTAACTAACAGGACAAGAGGACTATTTAGCTTCTTCCAATGTTTGAAATTTTATGATCCAGGTATAATGAGTCATGATTTCTTGCAGAAGGATATTGTAATTAAGTGTTATTTTATCCATTAATTTATTGACTAATTGATGCATTCAATGCTTTGGAACTAGTAATTGAATGTATTAATTTAAGGAACATTTTTTAGTTATCAATTTTATTTGTTAATGTAATTACTTGCACTTGATAATTTTGCTAAAAAGGCCATTTTGGTATTACTCCCTCCCTTTTTATTTATTGTTTTTATAAGGAATACTTAACGTAGATCAAAGTGGTGGTTAAGGACAATAAATATGTAAAAAATTTAACCTTTCTGACAACAAGACCCTTATTTTTGAGGAGATAGAGAATTAGATTGAACACTAATTTTGGTACATGGAGAACTTGTTCAAGAGTGATAAACTCAAGACAGCTGATTACTTCCTTTCCTAGCGATAGGAGCAAGTGAACCATCTGCAATCTTAACATTTTGGGCATTTTTACCAAAATAATATTTTTTAAATTTTTTTTTACCAAATTAACGCTGTTTTGAAAGTATTTATCGGGGAGTCCCGTCGCACAATACAGCGCTACTAAATAACGTCAGATAGCCTGGCGCGACACATTTTGTGTGGCGTCAGACAGCCTGACGCCACACAAAATGTGTGGCCCCCACCCATCAATTCACGCCACTTTTCAAAAAGTGGCGTGAATTGATATTAAAAAAAATTTTATAATTATATTAAAAAGAATATTTTATTTAATAAAAAAACTATTATTTTATAATTATCTTTAAAAATATTATTTTATTTGATAAAAAAATATAATTATATTTAAAATTATAAATGATAATTCTAATTAATTATAAATAATAAAAAGAGTAAATAATAATTCTAATTAATAATTAAGGGAATTAAAATATTTAAAATTTATTATAAACCCATGGAGGCTCGTCTCACGATCTAGGTGATGGACATCTTCCAAAGATTTCGTGAGGTTCACCTCACCCTCAAAGACTTATAATCGGTTGTGTTACACACAACTTGTTAGAGCCCACATAACTTGTGATCGGTGTAACACAAAAGATTACAAGTCTTTGAGGGTGAGGCGAGCCTCACGTAAATCTTTGGGAGATGTCCATCACCTAGATCTCACACTGAGAGACGAGCCTCACGGTTTATAATAAATTTTAAATATTTTAATTCCCTTAATTATTAATTAGAATTATTATTTACTCTTTTTATTATTTATAATTAATTAGAATTATCATTTATAATTTTAAATATAATTATATTTTTTTATCAAATAAAAGAATATTTTTAAAGATAATTAAAAAATAATAGTTGTTTTATCAAATAAAATATTCTTTTTAATCTAATTATAATTTTTTTTTTTTTTTATATATATCAATTCACGCCACTTTTTGAAAAGTGGCGTGAATTGATGGGTGGGGCCACACATTTTGTGTGGCGTCAGGCTGTCTGACGCCACAGAAAATGTGTCGCGTCAGTTATCTGACGCTTTTTAGTGGTGCTGTACTGTGCGACGGGACCCCCCAAAACAACCCTACTCTGGTAAATATTTTCAAAACAAATAATTTGGTAAATTTTTTTTTTTAAAATATTATTTTGGTAAAAATGCCTAACATTTTGGGTTTTTCATTCACAATTCGAAACCTCATGTGCAATTCAAAGCCACAACTTAATTATTTTTACTCAGATTTAATTAGCTCTACATACTTAGTTTAGCATCCATATATAGACTTATTGATAGAATGCCAAATGGCTCTACTATAATTAATCCATATACACACCTTGAAGATACAAAATGGATAAGATCTTGTATTCTTTGAAGGTAAAATTAAGGAAAGAAAGTGAATAATAGTCGAAATGATTGAACCAAGGAGAATCTCGAGGTAGGTAGATTAGAAAATTTGGAAAACAAAACAAAAGGGTTTTGGTTTATACCATGAGATGCGTTGAAACTTCAAACTATTTTGGAGCTTCTTTGTTTTTTCCCTTTTTTTTGGTGCCCAGATTATTGAGCTTCTTTTGCACTTTGTGAAATATGGTTAAAAAATGTTGTCATTTATGATACTGTTTAAAGGAAATGCCTAGTAGAAGATTTCGTTCCAAAAAAGTACTTGTTTGTTTTATCTTCTAAATTTGTCTACAGTTTTACCTTCAACTTTTGGAAGAAGATCCTCTCCTTATTCTTTTCTCATTTTCTCTCATCTACTCCATCCTATTGTTTATTAAGAAAATGAGAGAAAAGTTAAAGTAGTATTATATTGATTGGACCGATGTGATTAAATTATGAGGGATGATGAAAAAATGATGATGAGAGAAATTTAAACCATCATTAAGTAGAAGAAAATATAGAATATATTCTCTCCAGCTATTAAACCCATCTTTAGGATCTTTATTAAAAGGACCTCTATAAATTGTCTATTTTTTTTTTTAATACCCTTTGCCATATTATTTCCTTATCAATTAAACAACTTCCTAATTAATTTATTATCCTCCATTTAATAAATTTCATGGAGGATGATTTAAGAGTTTAAAATATTAACTAAATTTAATTGAATTTCTTGTTATATGTAGTATAAAGTTATTAATAGGTCCTTATAATAAGGACTAGCGCGCTGGCGAAACAAACAACTAAAAAAAGACTAGCGCGAGTAATTTTTAACGGCAAATTTTGATTCAGAACATCTATCATGGTGTACATCTCTTGTAGACCTTCATCGAAATTAGGAGAATTCATACTTATATTTTAAAATTATATTGTTATATTTGTTATCTTAAATGAAGGAGGGTAAAAATAATATCAATTTTTTTAAGGAGCAGTTTACTCAAGCCTGGGACAAAAAAGTTCAAGACACAGACAAACACTGAATATAGGTATCTCTCTTTGTGCCATTAACCTATTACAAAATAATATTTTGCTCCCTTTGGTCATAAACAAACTTAACAACTAATTCATAAATAGTAAGAAAATTATTTAAATTATAAATGTGTAGAATATAGGTGTTGGTTTTTATATAATACAAGTATTGGGATAAAAGTCTTATTTGCCCCGGAAATTTTGGCTAAGGAGTACTGGGTGGATGAAAGTTTTTTTTGGAGCAAAATTACCACGAAAGTTAACAAAACATATCAATTTTGTCCCTCCATTAATTTTGACCGTTAAGTTTAACTCGGTGCACACATGGTATGTCACCTCATCAATCAAATTAGAGTTAAGTATCATTTTTGCTTTGGAAGTCTTTGCTGAAAAGCAATTTTGCTTCAGAAGTTCACAAAACGTAGCAATTTTATCCTTCTATCCCCCGATATTAAATTTGACTATTAAATCAGTTAAAGAACACACATGTCATACCTTAGAAAGGTCGAATTTGAAATCGAGAGAAGGAGATCTTTGAGACGCCGAGCTCAAGGCGCCGGAATTTGTGAAGCCAAAGCGGTCAAAGGGACTGAAAGGTCTGTCGCAAAACCCAGAGGAAGCATGACTGATGATCTAAGCAAATGAAACGCAAAACGAGAAATGAATTAATCCCAAAAATTGGTTAGGTAAGACAAATTAATAGTTATAATATTTACCTTTGTATAGATTGATCTAGGCCACCCACCATGTCCCACAAGGTAAATCTATACTGCTTCTAAAAATCTCCCCCTCTGACTTCAAGTTCGACATTTTCAAGACATCGCATGTGTGCTCTTTGACTAATTTAATAGTCATTCAATATTGGGGGACAGAAAGGCAAAATTGCTACGTTTTGTAAACTTCTAGGGCAAAATTGCTTCTCAGCGAAGACTTCCGAGGCAAAAATGATAACTCTCTTATTTGATTGATGAGGTGGTATGTCATGTGTGATGAGGTGGCATGCCATGTGTGCACTCAGTTAAACTTAACGGTCAAAATTAACGGCGGGGCAAAATTGCTACATTTTGTTAACTTCTGTGGTAATTTTGCTCTAAAAAAAAATTTTGCCCACCCAATGCTTCTCAGCTAAAACTTTCAGGGCAAATAAAACCATTATCCCTACAAGTACTGCTACCCATATTGCACATGGAAGTTCTTATTTAGTATTTTGAGCTTTTAAAGTTTCTGCAAGCATAAAATCATAGTCTATGGATTGAAATATTGCTTCATGATGTATGTAATATTTATCATATAATGTAGTCATTATGGGTGGACTTTTTTTTATGGGATAAGGGTCTTAAATGCCATGAAAATTTTCCATAGGAGCACTGGTAAGACAGAAGTTTTTTTTTTTTTAAAACAAAAAATGCCACAGAAGTTTTCGTTGAGGAGCAATTTTGCCCCGAAGTTTTTACTAAGGAGCAATTTTGCCCTTTCATCCCCAAATATTAAATTTGACTATTAAATTAGTCAAAGAGCACACATGTTATGCCTTGAAAATGTCAAACTTGGAGCCGAGAGAAGGAGATCCTTGAGATGTTGAGCTCAAGGCGACCCGAGAATTTGTGAAGCCGAACCGATCAAAGGGACCGAAAGGTCGACCGTCACAAAACCCAAAGGAAGCATCACTTATGATCTAAGCAAATGATCGGTCTATACAAACGTAAATATTATCACTATTGATTTGTTTTACTTGAACCAATTTTTAGACAATTCATTTCTCGTTTTGCGTTTCATTTGTGTTTTGTGACGGACCTTTTAGTCCCTTTGACCCGCCCGGCTTCACAAATTCCGTCGCCTTGATTTCAACATCCGAAGGATCTCCTTTTCGACTCCAAGTTCGACCTTTCAAGGCATGACATGTGTGATCTTTGACTGATTTAATAGTCAAATTTAATATTTGGGGACGAAGGGAAAAATTGCTACGTTTTGTAAACTTCGAGGCAAAATTGCTCCTCGCCAGTAAACTGGGCAAAATTGCTCCTCGAAAACTTCCGGGCAAAATTGCTCTTCAGCGAAAACTTCCATGGCAAAAATGATACTTCCGGGGCAAAATTGCTATGTCTTGTGAACTTCCGTGGTATTTTTGGTCCAAAAAAAAATTCCGTCTTACCAAATAAGCTCTGAAATAAAACTTCTATGGCATTTAAAACCCTTATCCCATTTTTTTTATTATATGCACGATAAGCACTATTTATTTGAAACACAATAAATATTTTAAATGACCTGTATATATTTATATTGAGTGTCCTAAAATGTATTACTTGTTGATAAACACTGATACTACAAATATCAAAGACCCTTTTCACGAGAATAAAACAAGGGAAACAACATTGCTTTTAAAAAAAATGAAACAAACATTGAAAACGAACTAAGTGCTACTCAATGTGAATATGAAAAAAACAATTGGAAACTTACAACACTCTAATGTGAACTAGCGTTCCGCAAAGCCTCCAAATAAATGTTAAACACCTAATATTCTATAATATTCTATAATACTTCATGGAAAACCACATTGGTAGTTTAAATAGTTGGGTTGGCATTAGAGTCCAGGATGAGGATTTTGATGCCATCTACAGATTTGACTCAGGACAAAGCAACATAGATTATAATCAATGCAGTCAATGCCTTCAAGGAGTTTGGGGCATAAAAAAGACCTAAGGAATAAATGGAACAACAAATATATGAATGTATAATCGAGTATTCAATCGTAATATGTACTAGTATCAACTAAATCATTTTTTACTGTTGTTGCAAAATATCTTCTTAAAAATTGCAAAATGCCTATATTGCTGGTTGGATATTTGATGTTGCTTCGCTTGACTCTAAGCCTCACAATGATTTCTTTTCCAACACAATGATCTGACTACCATAACATATAGAGCAAAGAAAAGAACACACAAAACTCAGTATTCAAATAGGCATGATTCACAAACCTACGCATCAACCAAAATCATGCCAATTTTCCATATATTAAAAGGTAGTGTCTTTTTAGTTATCGTCTCCTTATTGATAACATGAGCAACGATAGCCCAAATATCTTCATGATCCTCAATATTTCTATTGAATTCATAATGGTGATCTACCATGATATTGGGGATGAAGAATTGAGATAAAAAATAATGAAGAACGGAGAACACAAAATGAAATACTTTATATATATATATATATATAACATGTTGATATTAAATTATAAAAAAAGCGATAAATAATTATGATGAAATGAGTATGTTAGCAAGAAAATAAAAGTGATAAATATGTATGTTGATATTTATTGGTGACAAAGTAAACGAAAAACACTAACGGGGTTAATACAAACATAACTATTTTATCCCAAAACAATCGTTCACGAAATGGGTTTTAATTACGTTGCTACAAGTATTATGCAAGAGATAAATTGCTTTAATCATTTACATGATTAGAAACTTCTCCCATTGATTGAAGCCATTCTTTAACATGCGCAAAATCAATAGGAATTATTTAGACAAAAAGCTATAAATTTGGTAGACAAAACATTTTAAACCAAAGAAAATTCCTCAACTAGTTGTGACAAGAAGGAGTAGTAATTTGTAACACACAAAAATATAATAAAATTTAAACCATTCATATCTCATCCAAATTTCGAAGCAACGGTAAGGTTATTTTCATGTGATTTGGAGATCTCGTGCTCAAATCCGGAAAATATCCTCTTCACTTGTAGAGATAATGTTGCGTACATGTATTTCTTCGTTGATCCTATTTGGTGAGAGCCTTGTGCACTTGGGCCACCTTTTATATCTAATTTGTTCAGGCACAATTATTTTCTTCTCTATGTAATTTGTGCTCAAAGCATGTTCATGTTATGAAGGAGTCTCCATCAAAAGATAATTTGGATACCAATTATTAAAGGTGACATTTTTGGAATATACCATTGTAAATTTTTACAAATAACTAAATTAACTAATTTTCTTTATTTTTATAAATTAGTTATTCACATTCTACTCCTTTCGGCCGTTAATATAGATATATTTACCTAATTTGATTAGATTAAAAAAGTTAATTGAGTTATTTAATATGTCATATATTTTTCTAAAATGCCCTAGTCATTTTTTTCAATTTTCCCATTTCATCTCCTTCTTGATTATTGTTTATGGGACATCCATAGAGATAAATTTGGATCATATTGGAAAATATGAAAATTTTGATTTATATTTAGGACTAAGATTAACTTCCTAAATATGTCTTATATTAAGAACCGAAAGAGTATATTGAGAATCTAAGGGATTATTAACTCATTTATATCAGATCCAAAATAAGATAGAGCTTCCTCAATCTAGTTTATTTATTTCACATTCAAACCCACAACTTAATTATTTTTAGTCAGATTTAAATTTACATACTTAGTTTAATTTCTATATACTTATTGATGCAAGGCCAAATGGCTCTAGTATAATTAATGTATATATACACAAGTTATAAAATGGATATGATTTTATATTATTCGATAGGTAAACTAATGTATGGAAAGATAGTGATGAATAATCGAAATTATTGGACCAAGGAGAATCTCGAGGTCGGCAGATTAAAAGATTTGGAAAACAAAACAAAAGGGTTTGGCTTTTATACCATGCATGCGAGGAGTTGAAACTATTATGGAGATCCTTTTGTACTTTATGATCACCATTCAATAATGTTACATAGTATTGGTAATTTATATGTTAAAAAATGTTGTCATTTATGAAATTGCTAAAGTAAATGCTTAGTAGATTTTCGTTCCAAAAAAGTACTTGTTTGTTTTATCTTGCAAATTTGTCAATATTTCCACTTTCAACTTTATTAAAGGTCCTTTTATAAATTGTCAATTTTTTTGGGGGTCCTTTTCTGTAATATATTCTTATCAATTAAACAACATCCTGATTAAGTTATTAATAGGTCCTTATAATAAGCAGCATGAGTAAATTTTTCAATGGAAAAATTAGATTCAGATTGTTTATCATGGTGTACACTGTAAATCTCTTATAGATCTTCATTTGAAGAATTTATATTTACATTTTTTATTATAATTTTATTTTTTATCTTAAATGAAGGAGGACAAAAATAGTATCAATATTTTTTTAAAATTGTGCATAGGTATCCTTTTATTAGTGGTAGTTTTGTTAAAGACATGGTCAGATACTAAATACATGCTTCTCTCTTTAGTTCCATTAACTTATAACAAAATATTTGATCCTAAATGTAGGAGCTTAATAACTAATTTACAAATATTTTAAAAAATTAGTTATATTAGATATATATAATAGGGTTAAATAGCAAATCCGCCATGGAACTATAGGCACATGAGCAATATTATTCTGGAAGTTTTTTTTTTTTGTCTCAATATTACCCCGAAAGTTTCAAAACGTAGCAATGTTGTTTTATTAGTTAAAAAACTAACGTTGACCATCAAAAAATTGATATTGATTGTTAACTTTTTTAACGAAAATGGGCAACATTGAGACAAGAAAAACTTTTAGAGCAAGATTGCTCATCAGCGAAAACTTCCGGGACAAATTTGCTATTTAACCCTTTATAAAATGGGTTTTATACTTCTTATACAACAGGAGAAGAAGTTTTCTTATGCAACGCTCAAACGACACCGTTTTGCTAAAAACCCTGTTTCAATAATTCTCTTGCTTTCGGGTGTCCATGGCTTCGACGATGATCAGCTATTGATGCGGCGATGGATATTAATTTGCAACGATGTTCTTGCACTCTGGAAACAATTGCCGAAATAGAAGGGTATGATCGATGAATTTGGGCTTCTTTATCAAGAATCAGGTTGGTGTTTTATTGTAGTTTGATTTGGTGTTTTTTTTTGGGTGTTTTGTCCTATTGTTGAACTTGGCGATTCAAATCCTGCATTCTTGTTGGTAATTAGGAATTTTGCATCGGTTTGGATTGGTTTCGCTCATTTGGGAGATGATTGCGACTTTCAATCTTACGGTTATCATTTCTCCTATTGCCCAACCATTAGCGATCGGTTTACATCGTGAAGGCGGAATTTCAGTTAATATGCATACTATTGAGGAAATGCAATAACGTTGCTGCTTTCCGAATTTATTAGTTTTGACGTCGAATTTGGTGATATGAAATCCGGAAATGAGTTGTGGCCTTCAGGCGGAATATTAATTTGGCTTTTAACTTAGACTTCATGTGGGCATCTATGTCCTTCTGCTGTGTTGTCTCAGAATGTCACTTGCTGTACCTTTTCATCTCCATCCTCTCCCCTACCTTATTTTCCTTTATTTATTTACTTATTAGAAGGTTACCATTGAACGTTGCAGCAATTTGCAAGTTGCCTTTAGAATCGGTTCAATAGAATGTTCAGTTTTATCCCTCATTTTGTTGATAATAGTACGCACCCTGGAACTGCTACATCCTTCTGCTTTTGCAAGGTTGATTTCTCTGAACTTACCTTATTAGACATGCATAAATAAGTAATTCAGGGGCTGAGATGAATTGTCACGTATGAATGGTAGGACGAGAGTTCTGGCAGAAAGTTGACGTTGTTTAAGCATAAATTTTTTTTCCAACTATGTTACTTTAGTATAATCCTCAACTCCTTATATGATTCGAAATTTCAAATATTTTGTGCTATGCCTTAAGGTCAGTTATTGGAGCATTTGTAAAGTTCAACTATACTTGTCTTAACTACAGCAGGGCAAGCTGCACGTTGAATAATAAATATTATTTTTTCTTCTTCTCTATCCCATATATCTTTAACATTTATCCATAGGAAGGTATAAAAGGCTTTTGTTTTATTTCTCATTGTTTCAGGAAATCAAGATTCTTCGTCAACTACACCATCCAAATATTGTGCAGTATTGTGGCGGTGAAATTGGGGTTGGCTACGGTCCACTTCTCTTGCCATCCACTTCCCATCCTCTTCCTCATCTCCACCGTTGGATTGAAATCTTAACCGCTCGATTTAATGTTTTGTAAAAATATTATTTTTATATATTTTTTAATAATTTAATATTTTATTAATATAAAAATAATATTTTTATAAAACATTAAATCTGAACCGTTCAGATTTTAATCCAATGGCTGAGATGAGGAAGAGGATGGGAAGTGGATGGTAAGAGAAGTGGACCATAGCCAACTCCAGTGAAATTGTCTATCTCTGTGAATGATGTATGGCTTGATCATGAGAAGAACTGCAGCTTGGTTTTACTTGATTATAGAACAGTGGATGGTGATTGCCAATTCCGGTTTTACTTGATTATTGAGCAACTTCATTCATTTGTAACTTTAATATATTACACTTGCTGTATGCATTGAAATTCTTCGTACAACTCAAAAATCAGCAAGTTGACTTTACATTTGATTATCAAATCTAATGAAAGTCACCAAAAAAACCCATATCATAATGATTGTATATAAACAAAAAACTTATCCATATACATTTGAAACCCACAATATTTCTGGTATTTACTTCGCCAACCAACATTGCCCTACAAAAAGATTGCGAAATTCTGGTATTAACTTGTCCATATACAAATGAAACCATAAGTGCGCAAAATATTTCCTGTAAAATAAGTAAAAAAGTATTAAGTATTTAAGTACAAATATACATTGAAATGTTATACTTAAAAATATAATCATTAAAATGGGTCATCAAAAATAAGTTCTTACCAAAATAAAACCATGAAAATAATTGCAATCGCTACTATACTTTTTGCTTCTCTCTTGCAACTTCCATCTACAAATGAAACTTCAAAAAATTCCATCAAGTTTAAAAAGGAAATCACAAACATAAATAGAAAATTTAGAAATGAGTACCTTTAACATCGACAACCTGTTTTATTATGACCCTTCCCTTGACAATAACTGCAAGTTTTTTGTTGTTTTGTCGACAACTCTATGCTTGATTTTATTCGTGAAGCAACCTTTGGACGCCCTTTAGTTTTGACCGGTTGAGTGGGATCACGCACATCATTAATGAGTGAAGCTTGTGGAATCATTGGGGTAACTAGTTCATCTTCACCCCTCTTTCTTTTTCTTTCCAACTTGTTGTTGCAAAAATTCAGCAACCATAGCATCAAACCTTTTAATCTCATAAATAGAATCTCTTGCTTCGAAATAGCCAAAGTGCACTTTGAATGAATTGACCACAAAGACAATGCACTAATTTCATTAGGATTTGTTTCACCATGAATGGATATAAGATTTTCAGCCTTATAGCTTACATTCATGGTCCATCTAGACAAGATATATTTTTCAGGAAGGGTCATTATTTGTTTCTTCTTCATAATGTATAGAATATGTTTACACAAAATCCCCATAGTCTCAAACTTCGCACAAGAACATTGAGCTATGAAGCTTTCTGTCAAATGGTACTCAACAATTGCCCACCATTCTTTATCAACTTCAGGAGACCCCACCAGGTACGTAATAATGTTTTCCTTTGTTGCAATTTTTTCATGAAAATAATCAAGTACGGCAGCCTTCCACTCCTTTTTGAAAATTTGAAATAGTTTTCTTGTGTACCATTCTCCAGCTATTGATTCAATAGGATGATTAGTCTCCAAAACTGCTTTTGTATTTCTAGTCTTGAAATCCTCATCTTCCTCTGCATCCCTCCTAGATTTGATTGCTTTGTCATACTTGGATGCAAAAATCATTTTACATTGTGTTAGAGTTGACATATCCATCAAAAAATGCATTGATGCTCTCACTTGGGCCACTTGTGGTCATTCCTGCAAAAAATGTATCTTTCAAGTATGCCTTTGCCCAATGATGACATGAAGCATACATGTTAGCCAACCAACTATTTGTTTTAATATTATATTTATTCCTCAATACTTCCCATTTGCCTTCAAACTCATCAATGTTTCGACTTTTGTACCATGTACGAAAGTCAACATCAAAACTATCTTTAAATTGTGCGCGTAGTGCTTGACTATGCTCCGTAACATGTTTCTTTATATGCCAAGCACAAAAACGATGTCGTGCTCCTGGAAATATCTTGGCAATTGCTTTTCCCATAGCTTTATCTTGATCGTGATAATAGCAACAGGAGACTTGTCAAACATACATGTCCGAAATTGTTCAAACAACCATGTAAATGTTGCCTTCGTTTCATCTTCTAACAAAGCGTGACAAATAAAATTGTCTGTCCATGGTGATTAACCCCCACAAAAGGAGCAAAAGGAAACTTGAACTTGTTTGTTTTATAAGTCACATCAACGACAAGGACTTCACCAAAATGAGCATATGCAGCTCTTGACCTACCATCTACCCAAAATACGCTTCTTAATGTTCCATCTTCTGCTAAATCCATATCAAAATAAAATGCTCCATCAACCATGGACTTCCTTTGAAAGTGTTTGATGATGCCCTGGCATTCTCGTCCCACATTATTCTTTCGCTGGCTGGATATAATACTGTTGATTTGAACTGGAGTAAGATCAAACTCTTTGTTCATAGCGCTCACGACCTTTGAAATTTTCGAAGATGTTAAACCCTCCCGATAAAGCTTAGAAACAACAGATTTTCCAAATCCGAGCGTCTCAATTCATTCGAGAAAGAAACTTCTTCACCTTTGTTGGAGTGTTAATCAATGGATGATTGTGTGTATAATTGAACTTCTCCACTTTCCATAGGCCATCCACCAACTTTACTTGTAGCATCGCCAAACAATTAGTCCTTGTATCCCTTTGCCTTTTGACATTGTCAACATCAATTCTTTTATCATCTAGTCTCTTGACACCTTGCTTGAACACACATAATTCCACCTATATGGTTGTTTTGTAATTGTACTCTTATGATGGTATTGCTTACGTATTCGAACCCCTTACCTTTTGCGTAAGCATTATAAAAAGCATAAGCTTCTTCCGATTTCTCAAAAACTCTATTTAAAAAAGGGGTCTCGCTTAATTCGGTATCAACACCTCCCATAATTTCATCATGTGCATTATCTTCCCCACATTCACCATCTTTGTTTGACATGATTTCACTAAGATCGTCTTCAATAAATTCAGCTGCATTTTTTCCAAATCAACAATATCTTCTACACGTACTAAACTTTTACTCATGTCAATATCTTCAATAGTTATAATTTGAGAGTTATCCATCATGGAGAAAAATCTCAATTCTACAAAATAATATATTTCAAGAATTAGCAGATATATTGGATTCAACCAAAAGTTAAAAAAAAACCCAACAACACAACAAACAATCTTGAATATGGAAGAAAGCGAGTATTGGATACAAACTACACACGAGTTTAGCAATGAAATATTGAAGGATTGGTTGAATCCCCACTCCAACAAGACAAGAGCAAAAGCAAACAATAAATTCGACAATCGGAAAAAGGACAAGAGCCAAAGTACCTCATGTATTTCGCGCTCTACAAGATCCATTCCGCTCATCCTATTAAGCGAAACCAATCCAAACCGACACAAAATTCATAATTCCCAAACAATCGGTTCTCCCAAATGACACAAAATTCCCAAACAATAAATTCGACAATCAATCATCTCCCAAATGAGGAAAAAGGACGAGAGCCAAAGTACCTCATGTATTTCGCGCTCTACAAGATCCATTCCGCTTCATCCTATTAAGCGAAACCAATCCAAACCGACACAAAATTCCTAATTCCCAAACAATCAGTTCTCCTGTAACATCAGAAATTGCCTAAAAGTGCACTAGGATTTAAGCTACCCTCTTTTTGAACAGAGCCCAACTTCTCTCTTTCAAGTTTTCACGCAGAGGTGCCTTATATCAGCCAAAGCACAGGAAGTAGGGGTGAGAATCATCATTGTCATTATAAATATAATCCCCGAAAATCGCAATCATCTCCCAAATGAGTGAAACCAATCCAAACCGACGCAAAATTCCTAATTACCAACAAGAATGCAGGATTTGAATCGCCAAGTTCAACGATAGGACAAAAAAAAAAACACCAAATCAAACTACAATAAAACACCAACCTGATTCTTGATGAAGAAGCCCATATTCATCGATCATACCCTTCTATTTCGGCAATCATTTCCAGAGTGCAAGAACATCGTTGCAAATTAATATCCATCGCCGCATCAATAGCTGATCATCTTCGAAGCCATGGACACCCGAAAGCAAGAGAATTATTGAAACAGGGTTTTTAGCAAAACGGTGTCGTTTGAGCGTTGCATAAGAAAACTTCTTCTCTTGTTGCATAAGAAGTATAAAACCCTTATAAAATATAGGTATTGGTTTTTCACTTTTTCTAAGATATCCCTATAATCGTTTACGTAACGAGAAACTACTCATTGAATATTGAAACCAGCTTTTAATATGTGTACAATCAATACAATTTATTTTCTGAAAAAAAATATTGTTCTGGTGTAGAACACAGATGTCCAGCCAAGGGCTGGTACTTTGATATTGGATCGTTGGGCTTGGCCTGAATATCTATGGGGTAGATAATCAGGGGAGCGTGGGATCACTGTGCACGCTATAAGGGGTGATGTGTGTACACAGTGTGACTGAATGTAAATAGTCTGAGTTAGAACCTGTGCACCTGGTTAATTAGCCTCTGTATTTATAGAGGCTACCGTGGAAAATATCGTGGTTGTGTCTGATCTCCAGGGCGAATATCTAGGGGAGTATATCATGTAGACATAGTTCGGATATTTCCCTAATGCTGATAGATAGGATCCGCTATAATATAGGATCTTCCTATATTATAGGTATGCTGTAATCTTGGATACGCCCTTAGTTGGGCCATCTCGGTATTGGGCCTTAGTACAGGTCCGTAACAGTTTCCCCCCAGCTCGGTAGGTCAGGCTTCTGAGCTGCCGAGATGTATTTTTCCCCCAGTCGGCTTTACTGGCCGAACTCTGTTACCTGTCTGGGAGTCTGAGACAGGGCCTCTAGGATACGAGGTAACGTTTCTGAGCCTGCTTGTCCGAGGCAATTGTCATGGAACATGATCGTCCGGGGTCGAGATGTGATTCGCTTGTCGAGGCGGTGCCGGGCGTCAATGGTCTCGGGTGCCTTCGGTATAGAGGACTTTCGATATTCGTCATCATTGCCGTCTGACACCTGGCAACTTAGTATTGGCGAAGGCTTGCAACTTCCGCGCCTATCCACGCACCGATCTTTGTGCGCAATTAATGCTCTCTTTACGCGCAGTACGCCACCTCCTTATTTTGAGTGAAAAGACGCTCCTGCCCCCGACGCTTCGGCAACCCACGAGTCTATAGGATTCATATTTCCCTCCCTTTTCTTCACTTTGCTACTTCTGCTATCACTCCCTGGTTTTTCTGTTCTCTGCTATTTTCACCATTCTCTACAGTCACTTGTTCCGGCGCTATCGCAGCTTTGTTTGCTGCTCACTAATTCTCCACTACTTCAGGTATATCCCCATCTCCTGGTTCTTGGCTGGTGTAAATTACAGGTTTTCGTTTGTTTTACTGATTAATTTCTGTTGTCGCGATTTTTTGGGTAGACTTCCCTCGTAGCTTCTGAATCAGTTTCTAAGATCACCATTCCTTTCTGTCACGCCTTGTAACCCCGACATACCTTTGCCCATCCTTCCCCTTATTTCTCCTTCTTTACACAACCTTTTGTGCCTTTCTAGGTTTTTGTTCTTTGGTGATGGATGGGAGTAATCGCTTACTCCCTTCATACTCACCATTAACTCCTGAGGAAGAGGAAACTTTGCGTGCCCGTTTCCCCTGTGCTTCCTATTGGATTCTTGGTACCGAACTTCCGGAGGAGGAGAGGTCGGCGGCCGTGCTACGGGGTGGGTCCAGCTATCGGAGCAGAACAGGGTCTCGATCTGCTGCTACTAGGGTTCCAAGTTCGACACCAGTTAGTGCTAAGCCACGTGTCGTTCCGAGCATTCTGCCAACCTGAAATGGTCCTAGTGTCGGGATTCATGCCGAGGCCGACGCCTGCTCAGCTCAGCCCCTTAATTTTTATAAGGCTCTGAAAGTGAAGGAAATCACAAAGAGGGGGGTGAATTGGGGATTTTAAAATTCTTTTCGGATCACCCACACAACGAGATAATATCAAGGCAAAGTGGAGATAGAGAAGAAGAGCTTGACACGAAGATTTATACTGGTTCGGTCTAACTCCTTGACCTACGTCCATCCCCCGGTCACTCGGGATTTTCCACTATCACTCAAGAACAATTACACACTCTCGTAAACGAAGGATGCTCCTCACTCTAGGACTCACTCCCCCTTACAAGTGTAATTGCTTACAACGATACACACTCGTAAACGAAGGATGCTCCCAACCTAGGACACACTCCCCCTTACAAGTTGTACTCTGTAATCAGATACACCCTCTGTAAATGAAGGATGCTCCTCAACCTAGGACACACTCCCCCTTACAAGTTGTACTCTGATTTTCCCAATCTCCAAGTCACCTGACTTGAGATTATTACAATGAATGATATACAAGTAAACAACCTCTCTCTAAGAGTAGATATGATAAGCACTGAAGTACAATGTATCAAAGATACAATCAAATGATAAAACAGAGAAAAGACTGATAATTTCGTGTAGGCTTTACGTGATTGTCTTCTCTCTTGTCCAACTTCAAATCTTCATGTATTTATAGTGATTTGAAGCTTGTGAACGTTATAGATCCGTTGAGGCATCAACCCATTCGAAAATATAGCTGTTATGGGTGTTGCTTCATGAATCTAGTTGTTATACAAGTTCTTTGTTTGAAATATAGTCAGTTGGAGACTTTTGCAGATTTGAATTCTTCAAATGGGAATAAAGTGTTCGGTATTTGGCTCTTCAAATTGTCCCATGTTGCTAAAGATCTGCTTTAGTTGGTGGAGACTTTAGTTGTTTGTATTAGGTGAGAAATCTGCCTGACAACTCCAAATTGTCTTCCATTTGCTATTTTGTCTTTGAGGATAAGTTAAAATAATTCAAATGTTAAACATTCAAATCCTCTGAAAACTCATAAGCAAACTTGTTAAGATTAGTTAGAAATAATGATAAGAATCATATAAAACATATTTAACCAATTCGCAGATTTAAACCAATGTATAAATCAATATTCGAACATTTTCAAAAAAATCGTTTTAAATACGATGCTCCAAAACTCGAGTTTTGACAATCAAAACTCGGAGTTTTGAACCGTATACAAGTCACCAAAACCGGCGGTTTCAAAACTGAAACTCGAGTTTTCCTCTTCCGAGAGGAGTATCGTGATTTTGAGCTTGAAAGGGAGTTTTGATGTAAAACTTCAAAACTCGAGTTTTGACTCCAAAACTCGAGTTTTGGACTATTGATGTGAAAATGTAGTTTTGGTCCAAAACATCAAAACTGGAGGTTTTCATTCAAAACTGGAGGTTTTCAAGTTGAAAAATACTGATGCTCTCGGGTTGCCCAAAACTCGAGTTTTGCTCCCAAAACTCGAGTTTTCACTTAAAACATGAAAACTCGAAAACCCGTGAACATATCAAAAACCGGCGGTTTCCAACCAAAACTGCGGTGTTGCACTTGTGAAAACTTCGATGCTTTCTCTCGACCAAAACTCGAGTTTTGCTCCCAAAACTCGAGTTTTCATATGTTCAATGAAAACTCAATGAAAACTCCTGTGTAAAATGAAAACTGGAGGTTTTGACCCAAAACCGCGGTTTTCATATGTTGTAAATCGTGTGCACGACCAACAGAGACCAAAACTCGAGTTTTGACCCCAAAACTCGAGTTTTGAACTATTTCAGAAAAAATGAAGTTTTCTTTGAAATGTTCAAAAATGCTTTTTGAAAACTGGAGGTTTTGTGATTTGAAAATTCCAAACCTCTCGGCCAAACCAAAACTCGAGTTTTGCCCCCAAAACTCGAGTTTTCATATGTTCATGAAAAAACTCAAAAACCGGCAAAAAGTAATGCTTCTTGATCGCCTTTGTTCGGACAAGCCAAAACTCGAGTTTTGACCCCAAAACTCGAGTTTTCATGTTTTTCATGAAAACTAAAACTTGCGGTTTTAACGAAAACTAGCATTTTTGTTTTTGTTCATATTTTCCTAGAAAACTCAAAACTGGAGTTTTACTTCAAAACTGAGTTTTCCCTTGACAAAGAAAGTTTTTCAAATTTGCAAGAGAAAACTTCTCATTTTGTTTACAATTGTTAAAACATCATCAAAACACATATAGAACTAACATTCTCCCCTTTTTGATGATGACAACACTTGTAAACAATCAATTGCTTTCAAAAATTGAATTTGATCATTTGAACAATGAGAAAGCAAGTTTGGTCAAAAACATTTGCAAACTTTCAGATTTTAATAAACACAATTCATTTCATCAAAGTTAAGCAAATAAAATTCTCATGACAACTTCATTTTATCAATTAATATCAGTCATGATAGCCAGATACCAAAATAATAAAATAACTCATTGATATACTCATAAACATTGAAAATTAATCCATAGAGTGCAAATGAGCAAATATCAGAGTTATCAGAGTTCAGCAGATATCAAAATGTAATAAGCTGCATAACTTAAACATTCATCAGATATTAATCAATTAGAAATAGAATGTTAAGTAGACTGCAGAATATCATTAGAGTTTCGAAAGAAAATATGCAATAAAATTTCGAAAGCATTGATTGATCCTTCTCACTCTTCTCCCCCTTTGTCATCAGCAAACAAGGGTGGATCAATTGGGATATTTGAAGGTGTAGGAATAGGATAAAATCCTTTTCACTCTTCTCCCTTAAATGAAAGTGTAGGAATAAGATCCTGTTGCTGAGAAGGAGGGTTAATCTGAGTGGTATGAATGGATGGCTCAGGTTCAATGGTAGTAGCTGGTTCAGAGACTGTATTAAGCATATCAGAGCTTGGTCCAGCTGAAGTAGAAGTGCCCAAACCAGAACCAGAAGCACTCATGGACTGATTTTGCAGAAATTTGTCCATCTTATCACTCAGGTTCATTATGGTGACCATAAGAGTTGAAATGCTAGCTATGTGGTTTCCAATCTGATTCCTCATTTCTTCTTCTCAATTCTGAATCTTTCCTGAATGTTCACCACATTGCCATGTCCTTTAGTAACCTCAGTCACTAATCTCCCAACTTCTTCTTCTACCTTATCAATTAACTCAGAAATTGCTTTGTCAACAATTTCCTTGATTCTTGCATCAAAATCAGAAGGTATAGAAGCATGAGGAGGAGGAGGAGCATTCTCAGCTTCCTAGCCTTGAGAGTATATGTCTCTTGATCTTGTTGGCCTTGAAGAATGAGGAGCTCTTGACTGATCTGACTCTTCTTCCAGATTAATTCCTATAAGATTTAGGATATGTTTGCCAAATTCTTGTGGTTTTACTGGTGGTTCATTAGCAGGCAAGTACCAAATCTTTTCATGGAATGGAATGACAGAAATGAGGCTTGAAAAAGGAATATGTGATATCTTTCTGGAAGAGAAGAGAAACTTGGCCATTTCTTGAGATATCCAGTTACCAATGTTATGTGGTTTCTGGTCAATGAAAGAAGCAAAGATAGGGAAATCCTTCTTTACGAAATGGGTGAAGTTTCTTCCTTTTTGCAAGAGATCCCTAGAGTATGTATATACCAAATTGGTTCATTGGGTCTCAGCAAGGCATATATCTCCTGTTTAATATAATTCAGTTGAGGTACAATAGAAGATTTGCAGAAGAAAGTTTAAATAAGAAACAGATATGGTAAATCTCTCTCCTAAGATTTGTGGTTGTCCTTTCTTCAACAAGATTGCCATTTCAATCGGTCGGATTATCCACATTGTTGTTGAGATGCAAAGGAACAAGTGGACTAGCTTATCCAGAAGTAGGAATAGAATGCTGAGAAGATTTCTTCGATTTCAGCTTCTCCCTGGGAGTTTCAATAACCTCTGGAACCTTTCTTTTTCCTTTCCCAGAAGCTTATTCTTGTTTGACTATCTCCTTGGGAACCTCAGGTTGCTTCTCAAGCACAATTCTTTTCAGTCTGGATGGAGTAGAGGCTTCTTTCTGGTTTGTTGAACCTTTTTAGAGCTTCAGTTCGCTTCTCAAACTCCATTTCCTTTCTCTTGAGTGTTGGAGGTTGCAGAGAATTTCGTTTGGAGGGGCATTTACGCAAGGTTTTTGTCAAGAATGATGAGAGAACTTAGGGATAGACTCAAGGGTAGATTGAAGTGAAGAGGAACAATCGGGTTTTCAAAAATATTTCAATTGTAACAAGCTTGTACTAACACGGACGTCAAAGATGTAATGAGAACCTTTGACCTTCGAGTGCAAAACTCGAGTTTTCACCCCAAAACTCGAGTTTTCATCTCTTTTGAAAACTTTGCTCATTTTCGACCCCCGATATCGCAAGGCCAAAACTCGAGTTTTTGTCTCAAAACTCGAGTTTTCACTCTTTGACAAAAAAAACTCAATTTGTTAAATCTCGGGCTCGAGTTCAACTTGGATAAGCTTGAGTTTGCTTTTCTCGACAAAGAAAACTTCAGCGGATTTTAGAGATTTAAACAAGATAAACATCCTGCATAAAACCACATCTAGATTCTCCAATGCTTAAGTTAGTGATTAGTTAATCATCAAAACACATAACTAACATTAAGTGGAGGCAATTCACAATTCATTGGGATTGGCCATTCCCAAATTTTCTTCTTATAAAACTGAATTGCTACTAGATGAGTATGTTATCTCCAAGCAAAAAGTGTATCACAAATAATCTTATCCAATTGATTCATAACACGAACATACGAGATAAGCAAATAAGTGATACCAAGAAAAGTATTTCTCAATGACAATTTGTAAATACATTCATGTAGGAAAGTATGTCATTGATATGAGCTTTTCATAAAGTATGCAGATAGTTTTCAATATCTCAAATTTTCTTTCAAATCATGATAATGTTTTATAAAATTGAGATGTTGATATGAAAACTCATCTTTGAAGTTATGTTCAAAAATCAATGCATATTAAATTCCAATTTGAAATATCATTTGAGTGCAATCAAAACATGCATATTTTCAAAACATTGAAATGCATTTTCTAAACACGAATGAATTGTGATTCAAAAACAAGTTTTTGAATTGTGCATTTCAGAAATCTTAAACTCGAAAATTATACACAAATTCACTTGTGATCCATTAGCAATCTGAAAAACGTTTTGAAAGTCATAAATGATTGATTGCTTAATGGAATGCATCATTGGACAAGTATTCAATACCCAAATATGAATTTCACATAAGCACAATATAGGGCAAGGTTAGATATCACCAAATTCCTCTTGTCCTTGTAGAAACTTCTTTGAGATGAATTGATTCAGATAACTTCTGCTTTGCATTCATCATCAAGCATTGCTTCTTCTGCTTCCTCAAGAGTCAAAAATGCTCTTTTGGAAAGCTTTCCTTGATCCTACAATGCTGTATACAATCTTTTTCTCTCTTGGTATCCAATCTTGTTTGGATCCAATCATTGTTAGCTTGTAGGAACAAAATTCACATGCTCCAAGAATATAATCGATTATGATAATTGAGCAAAATGAATTAACCATAACTTTATGCATAAAAGATATATTTTTCTTTTCAAAATGTCATGTATGCATAAAGAGTTAAGCTATTGAACATTGTAAACAATATATAAATAAATCACAAAATAGATTTTCAATTTCAAAAATCGTTTTCAATGTTCATTCCTAATATCCAATGCGTAAAACCTTAAAGATTGTTACTAATAGCAGCACAAGAGGTTTTACCATTGTGTACCTTTTACTTTAGGTACTTGGAGGATTGGCTTTGCATACCCATTGTCTCTTAGGTGTCTGCAAAGTCTTCACAAAGGATACAGGCTTCAAGTATCTCCTATTTGATACTTGAGAGGCTCTCCTCTTCTTGTTCTCCTCAAGATAATTGAGTGGTACTCTCTGGTAGTTTGTTCTTGAGGTGGAACATACTCCTCTAGCTTGTGTCCATTGCTTCTTATGATTCAACCTTGTAGTTTCTGCAATGTGTGCTCTGGAGGTTCTTCCTTTTGGTGCATAAGGGATTCCCGATTCTTAATCCCTTTATGTCCATTCTTCTTAGAATCATCCCGCACAAACAAACCAACAGATGGACATTTTGGTACCCATTTGTGCTTGGGTCCTTCTGGGTTAGTTTGAACCTTAGGGAAAACATATGTTCCCTTTGGTACCCATTGATAATTACCAGCAGGCTTATCTCTCCTATCTTTCCTATGAAAGCATGATGAAGTATTGTGACCTTTACGGTTACAATAGTTACAATGTGCAAAGGGATTTGAACTATGAACAGATTTCGAAAGTAATTCAAATAAGATTTTTGTCCATGTTTCTTCTTCCCTTTCTTCTTATCAAAATCGGGTTTATAACCAATCCCGATTTGTCATTTGTAAACCTTTGTTTGTTTTAAAATCACTTTGAGCATTTCACTACCTCTAGTGAATTTCTCAAGAGTTTTTGTAAGATATAAATTTCTTTTCTCTAAAACACAAGAATTGTCACAAATCTTTTCTGAAATCTTTTCGCAATCTTTTTCGGAATGTTTTCGAAATATTTTAAGAAGTAGAAACAAAACGAGAAGAAGAAACATTCTGAACTTGTTCTTCCAACAATTTAATTTTCTTCTTGGATGCAATGAACTCTTTTGCAAGTTTTTCATATTCGAATATAGTTCATTGTATTCAGAAAATAATTCATCATAGGAAGGTTCGAAACATTTACCTCATTGTTATTTTCGGTTGTTCTTCAAGAACTAGGCAAAGATTTACTACACCTTCCTCATCACTTTCTTCATCTCAAGAGTCATCTCCCCATAAGGCAGATATATAAGCTTTCTTTTGAGGTGGTTGAATCTTGCCTTTCTCTCCTTATCTTCACTTTTCACTGTGGACATTCGAGATTGATATGACCCGGCTTTCCACACTCGTAGCAAAAGATTTGATCCTGTTTGTTGCTTGAAGTTCTTCTCTGAAATCTGTCTCTAAAGCCTTGATCTCTCTTATAGAATTTCTTGAATTTACGCACAAACATGGCCATCTCTTCATCATCTTCGTGTTTCTCTTTCACAAATTCAAAACAATACCTTTGTTTCTATTGTCATGAATTTCATTCAGGCCCTTCTTGAATTTGAGCTTGCCTTCATATTCGATAAGCTTCCGAATAGAGCAGCTACGATTGCATTGATTCTCCACGGGCTTCTTCGATTGCTTGTGACTTTGGCTTCCCAATCTTTAGTAAGGATATTCAGAATTTTCCTCACTTGGACAGATTGATCATAAACTTTGCCCAAGGCTGCAAGTTGGTTAACCAAATGAGTAAACCCGAGTGGAATTCGCCAATGGATTCTCCGGACTTCATACGAAATAAATCATATTCAGATCATGAGAGTGTTTACTCGATTTTCCTTGACTCAAATGTTCCTTCATAGGCTATTTCAAGAGCTTCCCACATAGCTTTAGCAGATGACAAAGTGCAAATTCGAAAATACTCTTGTTGGCTTAGAGCACTTTGCAGCATGTGGATGGCTTTCATGTTGAGAGTGACTTGCCATCTGTCATTCTCATTAAACTCTTCTTCTAGCTCAGGAGTTCTAACACCATCTTCAACGAGGATGGAACATAATTTCCTCTTTTGAATACTCTCCACAAACCATATTCGATGCCATTATATAGACTCGAACTTTGCCTTCCAAAAGAGGAGTAATATTCTCCATTGAAACCTGGTGGTCTCGTTGATTGCAGCTCCTTCGGGTAGAATTCCTTCCATTGGATCTTTGATCTAGGATGTTAATCCTTCAAATAGATAACCAATGCTCGATATCAAATGAAAGTGAAGGAAATCACCAAGAGGGGGTGAATTGGGGATTTTAAAATTCTTTTCGGATCACCCACACAACGAGATAATATCAAGGCAAAGTGGAGATAGAGAAGAAGAGCTTGACACGTAAGATTTATACTTGGTTCGGTCTAACTCCTTGACCTACGTCCAGTCCCCGTCACTGGGATTTTCCACTATCACTCAAGAACAATTACACACTCGTAAACGAAGGATGCTCCTCACTCTAGGACTCACTCCCCCTTACAAGCCGTAATTGCTTACAACGGAATACACACTCGTAAACGAAGGATGCTCCCAACCTAGGACACACTCCCCCTTACAAGCCGTACTCTGTAATCGATACACCCTCTCGTAAACGAAGGATGCTCCTTGATGACTTCCCATTTTTAGTAAATTTGAGTGATATTTTCATATATTTGGGAAGTCATTAATTCTAATTTAAAGAGATTTTATTGAGATTTTAAGAGAAATCAATCTGGATGCGTCATTTATGGAATTTCAATTTAAAATAAAAGTTTGAATTTAGGAAATAAATAATAGTAATGAGAAGTTTAAAAATAAGAATCAGTTTTATTAGTATTATTAGTATTAATTAGTTTTTGTTGCCACAGTCACATACACCACGTTTTGGCAATTGGAGGAGATTGGATTGCAAATGGTGGAAAATGGGCCCCACATGTCATAAAGAATGGAAGGCCTAAATTGGAGAATTGGAAAAAAAGAGAAAAAAGCTTAGAGCCACGGATAGATTGAATCAATTGATGACAATATTTGGGGTGATGGATTGGAATGAATTGAATGAAGAAAAGACAAAACCTAAAAAGTCATGGGGCCCACGAGTTTGAATTGGAATGCAATGCAAGACCTAATTGAGACAAAGTGACGAATGAAAAAAAGAGGAGAGGCGGCAATTAAAAAGGGAGGAGTCACTTTGCGCACCGGAGAACGACTTGAAGAAGAAGAAAAAAAAAGCAGTCGGCGCGCGCAAAACCTAAGTCCAGTTTGAAATACCCACACCATCGCATCGTCTTCCTCGCCGACGACACCTTCACCTTCATCGTCGTCGGCGAGATTTCCCCATCTCCACCTACCACCACCTTGATTCATCCACTTCCTCAGCGTCGCCGGAAATCTTCAGGAACAAACCAGACCAGATAAACAGGGGAGCTGAGGTTGACTGAGCAGTTGAAGGAGAGACGGGATTCACCGTGGTGGAGCTTCAGCTTCGCCATCGACCTAACCATAAGGGCCTTCCATCCTTCACTGTTTCAATTTATTTCCCTTCCACTTGATTTTCCTGTGATTTTCCTCATGTCTCTGGACTTTCAATTTGTGTTGCTGTGATTTTTGTTAAAGCCATGTTTGGCTAATTTCTCCTTGCAACCTAGAGGAACTATGAACTTATAGGTGTGGATTGGACTTTGTTTTTATTAATTAGTTATAATTAATATTAATTTTGGATACTTAATCTTGTTTAGCAGATCTATTTAGTGACTGACCATCATTAAATATAAATTTGAGAATTAGGATTTACCTTGACGAAGGGAATTTTAATTAGGCTCTGAGATTTAGTAATATGGGATTAAATTACGATTTAATTTTCAATTAGGATAGACATATACCTAATGGCCCCATATAATTGTTGAAGAGTGCGTCTGAGTTATGTTTCCTTTTGAGTAACTATGTTAGACATAACAAGTTATACTCAAGAGAGGGTTGTAAGTGGACCGACAGGCACTTACAACTATTTATACTCGAGATTGACAAAATTGATATTAAGGCTAATTAAATTAGTAAAATCAAGGTTTATGAAACCAATAAGGGATTAGTGACTCTAGGTTGCTCATTTGATTATTGTCTTAGCTTGTTTATTTTAATTTCATTTTTATTTTCTTTTCCTTTAATTAAATCCAATTTGGTTTGCTCAACTTAAATGAAACTGTAAGATTAATGCTTAACCGAAGTTTGTGATACCAAGTCCTCGTGGGAACGATACTTTTCTTATCACTTTATTACTTGATACGGCCCGTATACTTGCGGAGTTTTATAGGCATTATAAAGTTTTGACCTATCAAGTTTTTGGCGCCGTTGCCGGGGACTTGTGTGCCACAACTGTCTTGGTTGGAATTAATTGAGCATTAGTAGTTTAAGTTTGAGTTCGTAAATATTTTTTTATTATTATTATTATTTTTTATTATTTTTTATTATTTTTTTTTATGTGATGACTTCCCATTTTTAGTAAATTTGAGTGATATTTTCATATATTTGGGAAGTCATTAATTCTAATTTAAAGAGATTTTATTGAGATTTTAAGAGAAATCAATCTGGATGCGTCATTTATGGAATTTCAAAACCTAGGACACACTCCCCTTACAAGTTGTACTCGATTTTCCCAATCTCCAAGTCACCCGACTTGAGATTATTACAATGAATGATATATAAGTAAACAACCTCTCTCTAAGAGTAGATATGATAAGCAATCTTTGAAGTACAATGTATCAAAGATACAATCAAATGATAAAACAGAGAAAAGACCGATAATTTCGTGTAGGCTTTACGTGATTGTCTTCTCTCTTGTCCAACTTCAAATCTTCATGTATTTATAGTGATTTGAAGCTTGTGAACGTTATAGATCCGTTGAGGCATCAACCCATTCGAAAATATAGTCTGTTATGGGTGTTGCTTCATGAATCTAGCTATTATACAAGTTCTTGTTTGAAATATAGGCATTGGAGACTTTTGCGAGATTTGAATTCTTCGTTGGGAATAAAGTGTTCGAGTTGGCTCTTCAAATTCGTCCCATGTTCTTTGAAGATCTGCTTTAGCTGGTGGAGACTTTAGTTGTTTGTATTAGGTGAGAAATCTGCCCACAACTCCAGCTGTCTTCCATTTGCTATTTTGTCTTTGAGGATAAGTTAAAATAATTCAAATGTTAAACATTCAAATCCTCTGAAAACTCATAAGCAAACTTGTTAAGATTGGTTAGAAATAATGATAAGAATAATATAAAACATATTTAACCAATTCGCAGATTTAAACCAATGTATAAATCAATACGAACATTTTCTCGCAAAACCTGCGTTTTACGATGCTCCAAAACTCGAGTTTTGACAATCAAAACTGGAGTTTTGAACTTGCGTCACCAAATCGGCGGTTTCAAAACTGAAACTCGAGTTTTCCTCTTCCGAGAGGAGTATCGTGATTTTGAGCTTGGAAGGGAGTTTTGATGTAAAACTTCAAAACTCGAGTTTTGACTCCAAAACTCGAGTTTTGGACTATTGATGTGAAAATGTAGTTTTGGTCCAAAACATCAAAACTGGAGGTTTTCATTCAAAACTGGAGGTTTTCAAGTTGAAAAATACTTGATGCTCTCGGGTTGCCCAAAACTCGAGTTTTGCTCCCAAAACTCGAGTTTTCACTTAAAACATGAAAACTCGGAAAACTTGAACATATCAAAAACGCGTTTCCAACCAAAACGGCGGTGTTGCACTTGTGAAAACTTTGATGCTCTCGCTCGACCAAAACTCGAGTTTTGCTCCCAAAACTCGAGTTTTCATATGTTCAATGAAAACTCAATGAAAACTCGTGTAAAATGAAAACGGAGGTTTTGACCCAAAACCGGCGGTTTTCATATGTTGTAAATCGGGCACGACCAACGAGACCAAAACTCGAGTTTTGACCCCAAAACTCGAGTTTTGAACTATTTCGGAAAAATGAAGTTTTCTTTGAAATGTTCAAAACTCGGTGCTTTTTGAAAACTCGGAGGTTTTGTGATTTGAAAATTACGAAACCTCTCGGCCAAACCAAAACTCGAGTTTTGCCCCAAAACTCGAGTTTTCATATGTTCATGAAAAAACTCAAAAACTCGCGAATGCTTCTTGATCGCTTTTCTTCGGACAAGCCAAAACTCGAGTTTTGACCCCAAAACTCGAGTTTTCATGTTTTTCATGAAAACTGAAAACTTGCGGTTTTAACGAAAACTGGCAGTTTTGTTTTTGTTCAGATTTTCCCAGAAAACTCAAAACTCCTGGAGTTTTACTTCAAAACTGGAGTTTTCCCTTGACAAAGAAAAGTTTTTTAAATTTGCAAGAGAAAACTTCTAATTTTGTTTACAATTGTTAAAACATCATCAAAACACATATAGAACTAACAGGCTCCTCTTCACAGAGTTCGAATACCTATCCTCAAGGGTACCTCGGCCCCGCCGGGATTGTCTCACCGAAAGCTCCTTCCTCATTGCCCGGGCGAAGATTCCCGTGCTTCCTCGATCCTCGGTTCTTGCCATCATCCGGCTTCTTCTAATCCTTCTTCTGGTGGTCTTCGTCCTCCAAGTCCGCTTGTTTTTTCTGCATGCCACTATGATTCATTCGAGTATTTCCACTCTTGTCGATCCTAGTCCTTTTTTACTTTGTTTATAGGCAAATGGCTTCGACATCCTCTCTGCTCAGCACCCGATCCAAAACCGGGGAGTTGAACTCTTCTAGTCCACCCGAGGCACTTGTTAAGAAGTATGAGTGGGTGGCGCACGAGGTCCTGAATACCCGCTCCCTGATGTCCGAGGTCGACGTTGCTCGACTGAATATACCGGACTTACCTGGGTGTGTCATCAGTGCTCCTAGTGCCGAGGAGCCCATTTGCTCTAAGCGTGAAATAGGGCGCTCCAACTTCTTCTTCTTCTACTGCGACTGTCTAACAAGGGTCGGTGTCTGCTTCCCATTCACTGATTTTCAGATGGCGGCCTTAACACATCTGAACCTTGCACCATCGCAGCTTCACCCCAATGGGTGGGCCTATCTGGTGGCGTTTGAACGTCTGTGCACCTCCTTCCCCGTTTCCATTCTTTGTACAGCCGCCTTATTTTTCTATTATTTTTGCCCCTTTACTCCCCGCTCGTCGAAGGAAGACGAGAAGCTAAAAGGGTTAACTTCTTCTCTTCGTGGCAATTCAGATAGAAAGCTGATGACGGTCTTCTCGGATTCCTTTAAACATTTCAAGAATGCCTTCTTCAAAGTTGCGACGAAGCCTGGCCAACAACCCTGGTTTTTACAAGGGGTCGAGGTTCAAGATGTAGAGTGGCGGTTCCCCGTCTATTGGAACGAGGAACACCATAAAAAATACCCTCTATGTCGTAGCAGCATCGCATCCAGCGATGTTCTACCGAGACTATCCGTCCATAGAATGACTGCCCCGGTTTGTGAAGAAATACGGCACTCAAAGTGCGACCTTCTTTGTTACCGGACGGGTCTAAGCTGTGCCTTCGATTGTATGGTTCACCATTTTTTTGATTCTTCGCTTTACGTATCTGTTTATCATGTGCCATTTTATTAATGTAGCATCATGGATTCTAACTCATCGGCTTTGTCTTTGCAGCTCAAGACATGTCGGAACTTCCCAGCCACCTGTCCCGTGTGAATCTGACTGTGCCCGCCGCCAACAGGGTGATCCGGAAGCGTGCTGCCTCCGAAAATGAGGTAGATACATCCAAGGCGGCTTCCGGTTCGTCAAGGGCCAAGAAGACAAAGGCCTTAGAAACGCCGGGTTCTACCCGCTCTTCTCCTGCCCGGTCATCAGCTGGGGTACTCGTCCCTAGCTTTAAAGGGAAAGAAACTGTGGCGTCTAGGCCCGTTGTAACTCTTTCTCCTCCATCTGGGTCCGAGGCTGCTCCTCCTCCTTCCCTTCCTTGGGTTTCTGTCCACCTTCCCCCGATTCAGAAACTTCCCCGTGAGCTTGCATGGGACAAGGGGGTGACGGAAGAGCTCGACGTCGCCTTTTTCCCTCCTTGCCAGTTCATGGATGGCTAAGCCCTGTCGGCTATAAATGAGACGATAGTGCATGATGCCCAAAAATTCTTGTGTAAATCCATTGGGCTACACCAGGCGTTACTCCATCTGAAGGGGAAGCATGTTCTGGCCGAGGCTGAGATTCGTCGTTTGAAGCTAGCCCAAGAAGAGGTTGAGGCAAAGAGGAAAGCACTGGATGAGACCGAGGACAAGATGAAGACCCTGGAAGAGGAGCGCGACGTTGCCCAGGCCGTTGCGGGGAAAGCAACCGAGGAACTTCTCATCGTCAAGAAGGCGTTGGAGAAGACAACTTCTGAGTGTGCCCGTTTGCAGAGGGCCATTACTGAGAGCCTAGATGATGTGAAGTTATTGCGGCGGCGCCGGCCGAACTGGTCTCCGAGGTGGATTCGACTAAAGATGCTCTTGTTGTGGAGCAGCAGGCTCATTTGGACACCACCGACTCATTGAAGGAGATAGCTCGTGAATGCTTCGAGATGGCTTTGGCGCAGATCAAGCATTTGAACCCGAGCCTGTCTTTAAACCTTGCCGGGTACGACTACCGGGCTTATATGAAGGACGATGTTCTGGTTCCACCAACTCTGACGCCCGATGATGGGTCCTTATCCTTCAAGGATAAAGAGCTCGAGGAGCATCAGGGCGAGGAGGGTCATCATACTGAGGCCGGACTAGGAGTTTCTGAGGCTGCTCAGTCCATCGAGATGGTGCCTTCTGACGATGCTGCTCCTCCAAGCTAGGGGCCGGAGTCCTTAGTTTTGCTTTTCTTTTTATTGAGGCGTCTGTGCCTGTTTGACTTTGAGTTTTCTCGGCGTCTGTGCCGGTTGTATAAACTATTTGACAATCTCTAGTTAATTTTATCAATTACTTGTCGTCTAGTGTTTTTAGAATTCTAAACATAGTTAGATATTTATCGACTGCAGTAGGTGCAGGTCTAGGGATTCTACCAGACTTTAAGTTTGGGAATCATAGGTAGGGTTGTCTGTTTCAACGTCAATGGGTGTCCATTCTATACCGCGTAGGGTGTTTACTTTAACCGCACTACCGGTTTCGGAGCCGTTGGCGGATCATGAATCGAGATAAGGACGAAGTGTCACATGCTTAGCTGAGGTGTATGCAACGCACAACTTAAACATTTTGACCTAATTAGGGTCGGCATGACAAGTCGAATGCTTAAATCGGGTCGAGCGTTGACATGTCAATTCTGCGAAGGCCAATAAATGGCAATTTCGCCGAGCTCTTGACCTGGGCTGGCTAGCCCTGGTGTTAAATCATCTAGATGTGTTGTATTTATAACCAGGTTTAGAGACCTCGGTGTAACATTTATGATCGGGTGTATAGACCTCGGTGTAATGTTTATGACTGGGTGTATAGACCTCGGTGTAGTGCTTAAGCGATCAATAGTGCAAGTTGGTGAATCTCTACTGAGGAATTCTTCATTAAAAAAAGCTACTCCAGAGAGCTAACAAATAGTTCAAAGAAAGGGATAAGGGTCTTAAATGCCATGGAAGTTTTCACTCAGGAGCAGTGGTAAGACGGAAGTTTTTTTTGGACCAAAAATGCCACGGAATTTTTCTCTGAGGAGCAATTTTGCCCCGGAAGTTTTCACTCAGGAGCAATTTTACCCCGGAAGTTTCACTAAAGAGAAATTTTGCCCTTCTGTCCCCAAATATTAAATTTGACTATTAAATCAGTTAAAGACCACACATGTTATGCCTTGAAAAGGTCAAAGTTGGAGCCAGAGAAGGAGATCCTTGAGATGTTGAGCTCAAGGCGGCTAGAATTTGTGAAGCCGAACTGGTCAAAGGGACTGAAAGGTCGATTGTCACAAAACCAAAAGGAAGCATCACTTATGATCTAATCAAATGATCGAGTCTATACAAACGTAAATATTATCACTATTGATTTGTTTCTTGAATCAATTTTTGGAACAATTCATTTCTCATTTTGCGTTTCAATTGCGTTTTGTGATAGACCTTTCAGTCCGTTTGACTAGTTCGACTTCACAAATTCTGGCCGCCTTGATTTCAACATCTGAAGGATCTCCTTCTCGACTCCAAGTTCGACCTTTTCAAGGCATGACATGTGTGGTCTTTGACTGATTTAATAGTCAAATTTAATATTTGGGGACGAAGGGAAAAATTGCTACGTTTTGTAAACTTCCGTGGCAAAATTGCTCCCGAGTGTAAACTTCCGGCAAAATTGCTCCTCAAAAAACTTCGATGGCAAAATTGCTCCTCAGCGAAAACTTCCGTGGCAAAAATGATACTTCCGGGGCAAAATTGCTACGTCTTGTGAACTTCCATGGCATTTTTGGTCCAAACAAAACTTCCGTCTTACCAGTGCTCCTGAGCGAAAACTTCCATGGCATTTAAGACCTTTATCCCTCAAAGAAATCTTAAAAAGCATAAATGAATTAAAATACTGAAATTAAGAAATAACCGAGCTCCAAACGGGGTGCGTCTCGGTATTGTTATGCATTCTGGTCCGAGGTCTAGCTGTGGTAGATCTTCAGCTTGTCGGCGTTCCAAGTTCTCTTCACAGGTTTCCTAGCCAGGGTTTCGAGTATATAGGCGCAGTTGTCCAATTTCTCTTTAACCCGGTAGGGTCCTTCCCAATTTGCCACGAGCTTGCCTTCTCTGGCGTTCTTATTGCCGATGTCGGCTCGTCGGAGTACGAGGTTTCCTCGGTTAAATGACCAATGTCAGACCTTCCGATTATATTTTGCCACGAGAAGCTATTTGGCGGCTAATTCTCGGCAGTGTGCCGCGACTCAGATCTCATCGATTAGGTCCAACTCCATTCTCAACGCATCGTCATTAGACGCTTCTCCCTCTTGTCTAGCTTTGATCTTCCTCCATGACGGCTGTCCTATCTCCATCGGGATCATCGCTTCGCATCCGTAGGTTAAGCGGAAAGGGGTTTCCTGAGTTGAAGTCTGAACACTTGTTCTGTAGCCCCACAAAACGCTGTGAAGTTGCTCCACCCAGTTAGACTCCGCGTCCTGCATCCGTTTTCATAAGCCGTCAAGGACGATCTTGTTGGCTGCCTCGGCCTGACCGTTGGATTGCGGGTGCTCAACCGAGGCGAAGTGCTGCTCGATATTGAGGTCTGACATCATAGCCTGGAATCTTTGGCCCATAAACTGCGTCCCGTTGTCTGTTACCACCTTGGCTGGTATTCCAAAACGAGAGACAATGTTGTGGCGAAAGAACCTCCGTATGCGTGCTGAGGTTATTGTTGTTAACGGCTCGGTTTCGATCCACTTAGTAAAATAATCTACCGCTACGATGAGCCACCTGAATTGTCTGGGGGCTGGCTTGAACGGGCTAAGGATGTCCATCCCCCACTTGTAGAAAGGCCAAGGGGCCGAGATGCCTTTCAACTCTGTTGGCGGGGGCCAAATAAGTTTGGCGTACTTCTGACAACTGTCGCATCTCCTGGCGGCCTCTTTGGCGTCCGCCGTCATAGTCGGCCGATGTGCTTTGCACACGAGCTTTCGTGACAAGTGCTTTTCCCCATGTGATGGCCGTTGATGCCTTCATGTATCTGCGCCGATACGTACTTGGCTTCTGCTCCGTCCAGGCATTGCATCATTGGAGAATGTAGGCCTTTTTGATATAGTTGATCGTCGACCATGGTGTAGATCGCTGCCTCTCAGATCAATTTCTTAGCCTCAGTCGAATCGATTGGAATAATGCCTCTTTCCAACTAATCTTCA
Organism: Acacia acuminata; assembly: GCA_019022655.1. Lineage (NCBI taxonomy): Eukaryota > Viridiplantae > Streptophyta > Magnoliopsida > Fabales > Fabaceae > Acacia > Acacia acuminata. The sequence continues at coordinate 83,411 of JAFJYI010000153.1, read as the reverse complement.
ATCGGCTTTCTCCAATCCGTTGCTGCCGAGATGGTCATGATACAACTCGGCTCGGACAAGTTCTGCTGGATTACAGTTCTGTGATTGCTAGCGCATTTCGTACTGGCCAATTTGGAGAGGATATCCGCCCTAGCATTTTCTTCCCTTGGAATATGGGTGACAATCACCTCTTGGAACTTCGTCATGATTTCCTTAGCTTTGTTGAGATACTTAGCCAAGAGTGGACCTTTCGTTTGGTAGGTGCCTTCAATCTGTGCAGGGACGAGTTGTGAGTCGGTGAAAATCTTGACCGGCTGAGCTCCATTCTCTTTGGCTTGTAGCAGTTCGGCAAGAAGGGCTTCATACTCGGCTTGGTTGTTTGAGGTTGGGAACTTCAACTGAAGGGAATGCTCTACGGCCACACCCTCCGGGCTTTCTACTATAATTCCCGCCCCGCTTCCTTTTGCGTTGGAAGAGCCATCAACATATACCTTCCACACTTCCGCTTGATCAACCTCGGTCACATCTGCCGGGGTGAGTTCCTTGACGAAGTCTGCCAGCACTTGTGATTTGATGGCATGTCGGGCTTCAAAAGTGATGTCGAACTCAGACAACTCAATCACCCATCTCGTCATCCTTCCGGTGAGGTCTGGTTTGTGTAACACTTGGCGGATTGGTTGACTAGTTCGGACGACTATCCGATGTCCTTGGAAATAGGGCTGCAATCTTCTTGCCGTTGTTAGCAGAGCAAAGCCACTTTCTCTAGGTTCTGATACCGAAGTTCCAAGCTCTGTAAGGCCTTGCTCACGAAGTAAATTGGTGCTTGTCCATCCTCGGTTTTTCTTACCAAGGCGGCGTTTACAGCCTCTTCTCCCACTACAAATATAGGAATAAGGTTTCGCCAGGTTCCGGATTTGTCAGGACCGGGGGTGTTGCCAGGCATTGCTTGACCTTCTCGAATGCGGCTTCATAGTCCGAGTTCCAGCCTCCTGCGTTTCCTTTTTCAACAACTTAAAGAAAGGCAGTGCTTTCTCTGCTGATTTTGGTAAGAATCTGGTCAGGGCGGCAAGTTGGCCCGTTAACTGCTGAACCTCTTTCTTGATCCTCGAGGCCTGCATATCGAGCACGGCCTTGCACTTATCTGGATAGGCCTCGATTCCGTGGTTGGTCAACATGAAACCAAGGAACCTCCCGGCCGGAACTCCAAACGCGCATTTGGCCGGGTTTAACCTGATCCGGTGCCGTCTCAACTTCTCAAACGTTTGCTCCAGGTCTCGGATATGGTCTTTTGGGTATTTTGACTTCACAATCATGTCGTCAATATATACTTCTATGTTTCGTCCGATCTAGTCTTCAAACACTCTGTTCATTATCCGTTGATATGTGGCTCCGGCGTTCTTCAACCCAAAAGGCAAACATTGTAACAGTAATTAGCCTTGTCGGTCATGAAGGCGGTCTTCTATTGGTAGTCGGGATGCATGGCTATTTGATTATAGCCGGAGTAGGCATCCATGAAAGATAGCAGCTGAAAGCCGACCGAGTTGTCGACCAATTGATCAATGTTTGGCATTGGGTAGGAATCTTTCGGGCAGGCCTTGTTCAAGTTGGTGTAATCCGTGCACACCCTCCATTTTCCATTCAGCTTCAGAACCATCACCACGTTAGATAGCCAGGTGGTATACTGTATTTCTCTGATAAACCCTGCCGTCAAAAGCTCCTCGACATGGCTCTGCAGAGCCTTCTGTCTGTCGGCTGCGATGTTCCTCTTCTTCTGTGCCACCGGCATCGACTCCGGCCGCATGGCTAGTTTATGGCAGCAGAAATGTGGGTCGATCCATGGTATCTCGGAAGATGTCCATGCGAAAATGTCTTGGTTCCGCCTCAGGAATTCGATCAATCTGCCGACCCTCCTCATGTCTGTCTGAGCCACCTCTTTCCAAAGCTGTGCCCGCGACACATTTAGAGGGGCGTAGCTGTTGTATTTCATATTTGATTCTGGCCTTTCCCCCTGTGGTCGGTTATCTCAGTTGCGTTTCCGAGAATCTTCTCTCCATCTGTTGGCAAGATCTCTCTCATCCGGTGACGCGTTCCTTCGCTTCTCGGGCTCAACATCATTGGCTATCTCCATCTGTTCCACATCCAGATATTGCTTCACTCGGGTGTAGAACTCGGTAAAAGTGTAGACTCGGTTCTTGCACACATTCTTGGCCAAACGCGACGATGGATCTAGGCCATCGACAAGGTAATGCACATGGACTTCCTCGGGGAGCGAGCGCACTTGCAGAGCCACGTCCTTGAATCGGTCCAGATACTTCTGCAATGTCTCCCCCTTTTTCTGCTTTATCTTGCTCAACGTGAACTAAGACTTCGGCTGTTTCTTACTGGTTGCGAAGTTCAACTCGAACTTTTGTCCGAGGTCTTCGAAGTTACGCACAGAGTTATTTGGCAAGGAATGGAGCCACTTGCTGCGGTCTGGTCGTCGGTGTGGCGCAAAAAGATGTAGGATGACCGGGCCCTTGATTGAACAAACCCACATGAGCAGCTCAAACGTTTCGAGGTGACCGCGTGGATCCTGGGTCCCGTTGTACTTTGGGAGGTCGGCCAGATCAAAATTTTTCGGGTAGGGGGCAATGGCGGTTTCCTTCGAGAACGGGCTTGCGTCGAAGCTTGTCAAGTACTTCATCCTATACTCTTTGGGGGAGCCTCGTGACCGGGATACTTTCTTCACATCGCGGTCTTCCTCGACCTCTCGGTCTTCCTCGTCATCTCGGTCTTGCTCAACATCTCGGTCTTCGTACTGCGCGATTCGTCCCAGGCGTAGTTTCTTCAAGGCCGAGCTTGATGGTCGGTGTCGTCCCGAACCCGTTCCCTCATTGGTCCTCTGGACCTTATGCCGTGGTGGGCTCGGTTCTCTGCTGTCGGATGGGCTACTAGAGTCGACCGTCATCTTTTCTTTTCCTCGCTGGAATACTTTCTCGAACTTTCCGAATCGGTCGTCCATCATCTTTTGTATTACTCGGAGATCTTTCGTGCGCTGAAGGTTATCCCGCTTTTGCTTGTTCTTGAACCTCCTGAGCATCGACTCCTGTGTCCTCTGCAGGATGTGGATATCAGGGCTCGTAACTGTGGTCTTCTTCGTTGTCACGCCGTGTGTTTTGTCGACAATGGGAATGGAAGACGCCGTGTCCGAAACGTTGCCCTCAGGAGTATCCTCATGTCGCAGTGGATTTTGATCGTGATGTTGACTTTCATCGGCTGTGGTTGGTTAGGCGAAGATTCCGACTTGTTGCTTCTAGTATTAACCATCGGTAGTCACAGGAATCGTAATTTAACGTCCCCACGGTTGGCACCAATGTTCTGGTGTAGAACACAGATGTCCAGCCAAGGGCTGGTACTTTGATATTGGATCGTTGGGCTCGGCTTGAATATTTATGGGGTAGATAATCAGGGGAGCGTGTGATCACTGTGCACGCTATAAGGGGTAATGTGTGTGCACAGTGTGATTGAATGTAAATAGTCTAGGTTAGAACCTGTGCACCTGGTTAATTAGCCTCTATATTTATAGAGGCTACCGTGGGAAATATCATGGTTGTGTATGATCTCCAGGGTGAATATCTAGGGGAGTATATCACGTAGACATAGTTCGGATATTCCCCTCATGATGATAGATACGATCCGCTATAATACAGGATCTTCCTATATTATAGGTATGCTATAATCTTGGATACGCCCTTAGTTGGGCCATCTCGGTATTGGGGGCCTTAGTACAAGTCCGTAACAAATATAAATTTTGAAGATAAAGCATTTAAAACCAAAGCAAATCCGTCAATCGGTTCTAATTGGAAGGAATAATTTATAACCAACAACAATATATGATAAAATTTAAACCATTTATATCTCATTCAAATAGAGGGTGAGCTTTGAAACGACAGTAAAGTCACTGCATGTAATATGGAGATAACAGGTTCAAATCCTTTCACAAACCCCACATGGTCAAAATTTTATGCATTGGGCCACTCTTCGTATCTCATCAGAATAGTTCAGACGAGACATGGGCAACCCTTGCACACAATTCAGGAGCAATGTTTTCTTCTCGGTCATTTATTCTTGTTTTGTACTCAAGTGCAAAACACATTATGTTGACTTTGTAATTACGTACAAAACATGTTTTGTCATTTATGAAACTGCTTCGAGTAAACTGCTTAGCAGACTTCGTCCAGGAAAGACTTGTTTGTCAGTTTTTGGCTCGTCAATTTGTTGATATAGAATTTCAGCTTCTACTTTCAGCAAACTCTGTAGAAGAAAACATAATTGGGAAAATTCACATTAGGGCTCTTTTTAAAGGAAAAAAAAAAACCTAAAAAAGCCCTAAGATTCTAAAAATCCCAGAAAAGGCCCTGTCAGAATCTACGTGAGTTGTTAACGGGGCTGATATAGTTGTTAACGGGGCTAATTTAGTTGTTAGCAAATTGTTGTTAATTGTATTGATTTAGTTGTTAATGACATCTTCGTTAACAACTATATCAGCCCTGTTAACAACTCACGTAGGATTCTGAAAATCCCAGAAAATGCTCATTTTCTCGGGATTTTCAGAATATTGGAGCCCTTTTTAGATTTTTTTTCTGTAAAAAGGGCCCTGATGTAAATTTTCCCAACATAATTTATTTCTCCAAGAAGCTTTTGGATTATAACTATAATTCGTACGGAAATATGCTCCTATATATTTGTAAGACTTCATCATTTTGTACGGCCGGATTATTAAAATTCCCTTAGGATTCGACGTTTGGCATGATACACAGATATGATTGTATAAGCTAATACAAAATAGCATTGTGTTAAAACTATATGTGGTCCGTATAGTTTAGGCTCATTTTGGTTTTAATTCATGAAGTTTCAAACATAAGATTTTAGTCGCTTAAGTTTATTTCGTTTTTTTTTGCTCAAAGTAAGTTTATTTCGTTTGAACCATTAGTCTTTGTATTTTTAAAAGGACTTGGGTATAAAATTAACATCGTTAATTGTACTTATGTGGCATTAACTCTATTAAATGTTTTGATACATTAAATTTGCCACCTCAACATGCTTAGTCAGCATCCACAAAAGCACAATTAACATTCTTAATGTCACAAAAGTACAATTAACGGTATTAATTTCATATCCAGGTCTTTTTAGAAGTACAACGACCAACATTTCAAATGGAGCTGACTTGAAGAACAAAAACTTGATTTAAAACTTCAGAGACCAAAATCAAAATGAGCATAAACTCTAAAGATTGCATAATAAGCTAATCATTTCCATAATATAAAACAAAATTTTACTTGTATAAGCTAATATACATGCCCCTGCAATCGTAGATGTCCGAGGTAGTGGATGTGTTACATAAGACTACTCAATTAATGGGTTTTTCTCCTGCAGATAGTTTTCAATACAAATAGTTAAATTGGTATCCTCCAATCTTAAATAAGACATATTTATTTAATTTTGAGATATTAAGAAAATTAATTAAAACATATGTGACATGGTGTCTTCAAAATAATTTTTCATAATATTAAATTCTATATAAATTTATAAGTAAAAAAATTAGTTTGTAGGAAAATAATAAATATAAGAGATAAGAAGGAAAAAAAGTGTTACATTTAGAATCAAAATTCACTTTTATATTAAGTATTACATTTAAGATCGGATGGAGTATTTTAAAAAACCAACACAAATTTTGTACGAATAACTTAACTGATTTACTTAATGCTTGAAAACCAATTATATATCTATTATTTATAACCGCAGAAGTATATTATATGTTTATACAGGCGATCTAATTTCCAAACACAAGAAAGGTCCTTTTAGTTAACTCCAATCTATGTTAAGCTGAGATAAGAGTTGAATGAACAATTGCTTTATAAACAAATAAAAGGGAAGCAAATGAATGATAAATAAATAAATAAATAAAATGTAAATAAGCAACTAATTAAATAAGTTTATTTGCAAATTATTAATTCACGAGTTAAATAAAAGTATAAAATAAAGAAGCAAATAATTGCAAACAAAATAATCGCTAATTTTGTTATACAAATACAAATCCATCATTAAGATTTTATTGCATCTCATTTTATGTCGTAACTCAGTGTATAATGTACAATTATTGAACAAATTTAATACATGAATGATTATTTGGTAAAGGGGAATACATGCATAAATTTCTTAATCAAAGAAAGAGAATTAGAAAAAATATATAAATGATTTAAAATTGAAATATGTAAAGAGTTTACTTCTCCTCCGACTCGATACCAATTGGATTGGAGAGGTCCCGAAAGGGGAGTAGAGGAAGTGAAGTGAATTGAGAAGTAGGAAGTAGATGAACTGCTGTGTTCAATGGACAGGTTAATGAAGAACACAGTAAAACAATGCATAATAGCCTCTCCCTTTAAGTGGAAACATATTAAAGAACAAATCAACCCCAAAGACATTCAAAATATCATAGAACAAAACAACTACACCAAATTTTCTGTATCTATGGGCCCAAAAGCCCCAAAACCCAATCCTTGGCTAGAAACCCTAGGACACAAAAGAGGAACCCTAGCCATCACTACGCCACGCCATCACCAAGTCATCTTCTTCGCAGTTTCTTGATCTCCAACTTTTACAAAAATTCGAAAAAATATATAGAAATTCCAAAAAAATAATAAAAAACAAAGAGGAGGAAACCTAATCATATGGGATTAGCCTCCTTGTTACAAATCAAGAAATACATGAGAGAATCTAACCATGGATTAAAGCGATTAACCGATTGAAATTAAAACTAATATCAAATATGAATTATAAACAAATAACTACCATGAAATAAATAACAAATATAGAAAAAGATGCCATATTTTCAAAAATAATTTTCGAAAAGAATCACATGAAATATAAATTAATATCAAAACTCGGTTCTTTTCCTCATCGCTATTGGCTCGATGCCAATTGTAGGATTCTAATCGAAAACGCGAGCGTATCGAACCACGCGATATAGGAAAAGTTAAAACCTTCATTGTTTTGATTACCGGAAAGATGCGCGATCGAAAACCTCTCCACGAACGTTAGTCGTCCGCTCTATGATCGATCTTCCGGACTATCTCTCGAGGGGAATGAGATGGTTGTGTGGGCAACCGTTCGAGATGATGAACGTCGCCTCTAAGTTTGTTTACGATGAGAGCCTCCTTATGCGTCGTCTCTTTTCCAAGCGGTGAAAGTAGGTTTATATGCTACTACACCCAAGACCTAACCCTAAACCACATGGGTCATAGAGTTCTTGGGCTGTAGTCTCAATTAAGCCTTATTAGGCTTAAGTGACTAAAGAGCACATTAACCCAACAGCAACAACGTCTTCGAATTCCAACGACTATCACCCCCTGTCATCCTCCTTCAGTTTTTGTTGATGTTAGATAATTGGTATAATGGGTAAACAAGGGTCTGTGAGATGTTGGGCATGCTTCCTACAGTAGACCTAAGAGACATTTGATGGGTGGCGAAAAAACAATCTGGTAATATCTTACTTTGAAAGTGTTGGAAATTTGAAGCATTCCTGCAACATTATTCCACAGCTCAAGGCAATTTCTTTGTTATCATAGCTGTTTGGTAAACAAGAAAGAAAAAATGCAGACGGTTGTGAACCCCCAATAATATGGAAGAACATATAAAACCGTTTTGATCTGTTTTGAAAAATGAAAAAAATCCATGTTTTGAAAGTTTGTTATAAATATATGCTTCTTCTGTTGTAAATATAGCTTTTATTGTTTTAAATAGCCTCTGGACTTGAGAAATGAAAAAAATCCTGGTTTTGAAAGTTTGTTGTAAATATATGTTTTTTGTTGTTGTAAATATAGCATTTATTGTTGTAAATAGCCTCTGGACTTTAGAAATGAAACAAATCCTGGTTTTGAAAGTTTGCTTTGTAAATATATACTTTGTTGGTTATAAATATAGCATTTGTTGTTGTAAATAGTCTCTCGGACTTGAGAAATGAAAAAATCCTAGTTGTGAAAGTTTGTTGTAAATCTATGTTTTTTTTGTAAATAGCCTCGGACTTGAGAAATGAAAAAAATCTTGGTTGTGAAAGTTTGTTATAAATATATGCTTTTTTTTTTTTGTAAATATAACATTTATTGTTGTAAATAGCCTCGGACTTGAGAAATAAAAAAAATCCTGGTTGTGAAAGTTTGTTGTAAATATATGCTTTTTCTATTATAAATATAGCATTTATGGTTGTAAATAGCCTCGGACTTGAGAAATTAAAAAATCCTGGTTGTGAAAGTTTGATGTAAATATATGCTTTTTCTATTGTAAATATAGCATTTATTGTTGTAAATAGTCTCTGGACTTGATAAATTAAAAAAATCCTGGTTGTGAAAGTTTGTTGTAAATATATGCTTTTTCTGTTGTAAATATAGCATTTGTTATTGTAAATAGCCTCTGGACTTAATAAATAAAAAAAATTCATGTTTTGAAAGTTTGTTGTAAATATATGTTTTTTAAATTGTAAATACCATTTGTTATTGTAAATAGCATCGAACTTGAGAAATGAAAAAAATAGCATCGAACTTGAGAAATGAAAAAAAAAAAATCCTGGTTTTGAAAGTTTGTTGTAAATATAGCATAATTCGAGTTTCTGTAGGGAGAAGCAAGAATGAATCTTTAAACTGAGTATTATTGATGTTAGATAATTGGTATAATGGGTAAACAAGGGTTTGCGAGAAGTCCTCGTCCAGATTTTCAAAAGGTGAATTAGCATCTGGAACAATGAAGGATTACCAGAATAGAAGCTCGGAGAACTAGAGGAGGATGACAAGCGGTGATAGCCGTTGGAATTTGAAGATGTTGTTGCTTCATGGGTTGAGAAGTGATTCTTCAAAGCATGGTTCTTGTAGGGACCTGTGCGTAATTTTCCCTAATAGAATTGTTACATTGAAAATAGATTGTACGGCTCAAAGACATGAATCTATGGGTAGTTTTGAATTGTAAATCTATCGCTGAAAGACTTTTCACTCGGTAAATTTCTCAAATTTTGATTGACCTTTTTTATAAAAAAATTGGAGGTATAGAACAAAAATTATTGTGTACAACTGTTTACAAGAAACTCTTGTTCATTTTCTTAAATTCATAGGCGTTGTGAGAGTTTTTATTTATATCTAATATATATGCACACCTTTTTGTTCCATAATATGTAACACCCCATTTTTCAAAAGCAAAATAATGTATTTTTATCAGAGTAGAGCATCGGAGCAAATAAGTGAGTAACTGATAACTATTTAAAATAATAACCATGGTGTATTTGTCTGATTATGGTTACGGTACATTTATCCGAGTATTTAAAATACATCAAAATATAACCCAAAATGAAAATTTCCAGCCAGGCCCTCACGCGCGCTGCTTACCCTTGTCATCAGCCTTCGGTCCTCCAGACCCTGAAGTTATGGTGAGCGAGGTCCAATGCCCATTGGACCTCGGTAACGGTTAACCTCATGCTTAGTAATACGATATATATAACAAATATTCATGACATTACGGCGATAATCAATACATAAGCACACATCGAGATGCAAGATTATCATATCAACGGTACATAGCACACGGACATGTAAAGTCACCCACGTTTGCATTACTCAGTGCCACGATAGCATGTCGTGTCCTCAGCGCTAGGAAAACTCAACAGCATTACCAAGACTGTAACCCGTATAAAGCTGAATGTATAAACATGTGAACTAAGCTCCATAACTTAGCCACGGTGCATGACCCAAGACCAAGTCTTGTCCATGACTCTTATGAATTAATCTATCACATATAAGCATACAATAAGCATCAGTGTTAGTGTTACAGTACGCGTCTGTACCTTATCCTGTTCGGATATCGGTACGTTTGTCTGCTTGATACGTCCCCTGACTTTCTCAGATATCCTATAACGGTATTTTCACATTATTACCTCGTAAATAATATCTTGAGAGATATTTTAGACACTATTTACCTTTTTACCCTTGGTGGATTTATTATCCCAATTTTATCCCTTAAATTTTGTAAAAACGTTATTTCAGCATTTCTGGTAGATTTTTCGCCTAACTTCGATAAATCATAATTAATTCTACAAAAATCAAAACGAAGATCCATAACATTATTTGGAATCCTTAACATGTCTATTTTCAAGTAAAAATTCTTACATTCACCCAAAATTAGTGAATCATTCCCAGTTTAATATTCTTTAAACCTCTACCCAGAATTTTCCAGAAAAATGTAGCTTAATTTGGGAATTTTTATCTCTCTGCACAAAATTAAAAATAGTATGTTCTTGGAATATTTAAAAATCCCTATATGTCTAATTTAACCATGAAAAATTTCAGGATTAATTAACTTCATCTTCAACATAAAATTATGGCGTTTACGCCATTTTCAGAAATTCCTAACCGATGAATTTTTGCCGGAGCTTCGCTACTTTGCTTTTCAACTCTCAAAACTTTTTCTATACCACATGGCTCATCTAATTTTCGAAATACCACTATTTTTAACTATAACAACATGATATTAAAATTACTCTAGCATATTTATAATCAAAGCTACTTCTAACTATGAATTTAAGGACTAAAACTTAAAGAACTTACTTGCAAATGCTCACTCCTTCAAGCTACTTCCCACTCAACCTCACTTCTCTCTAATTTCATATTGTTCTTGCTTGTTTGGTGTGAAGAATGAATGAACACAAGGTGCCTATTTATAGGAAAAAGCTATGGCACTCTTGGCTCCAAGAATGACATTGGTGGCTTCTCCCCCTTCATGCATTCTCATACAAGCCTTGGTGGCCTCTCCACCCTCATGCATTCTCAAGCAAGCTTTGGTGGCCTCTCCCTCTCCCATGGACTCTTGCTTTATTTTTTCCATGGTCCACAATCATCCACACACAAACCTTTGTTGCCTCTTGAATTTTCACTTAGGTTTAGTCTTTAATTTTTGGTCATTAATCCTAAAATGGTGTTTTAGGTGTTATTGAATTTATTTAATTGGCTACTATATTAATCATGATTATTAGTAATCATCTTTATGCTAATCTTGGTCCTTCATTAGCATTGGTTTTTAATTAGGGTCACACAACCCAATTTAAAACATGATGTGAAATTAATTATGAAAGTTTATGAAACTAATCTAATTAATGTAGATTTAATTATCTACTAATTGTTGGCAATTTTCTTTAATTGGATTAATTATTTTCTCACAACTTTTGGGTTTATTTGGTCATTTATGCATCATGCATTAATTTAATAATCATAGGGCAACTTAGGGTCCTTAATATAATATTGGATTTTTGCCCCTTTTATTTCCAAGGAAAATAATCAAATAAATTACTAAAATTAGAGACAACATACTTTCCTATTTTAAATAGGTATTATATTACCAAAATATAACATTCAAGAGAAATATGAATTTTGGGGTATCACATTAGAAGGTTTAACCTTTGGCTTATTTAATTTCAAGGAAATATTTCTTAAAATAATAGTTAGTAAGCTTCTAAGGTTTGAGACCATATATTCACCTATCTCTAATAGGTATTATTTATCAACATATAATGTTTATAATGAATATGAATTTTAGGGTATTACATAATATAAGTTGTTTCTAGAAATTTTTTTATTCATAATATAAGTCACTTTCAAAAATATTAATGTTTATCTGATAATTTTATCCCTATAATTAATTATTACCGTAGTACATTACCTTATTAAAGTCCCATGAATAAATAAAGCAATTGAAGGAAAAATAGGTTTGCTAAAATGTTGTATCATTCCGCAATGAAGTTGAATATTTGGCCAAATTAAAAACACAAAAAAAAACCTTGAATTAGAAAGAATATTCTATGACATTAATTAATTGGATGTTACAGATTTTAATAATATTTACCGTATCATTCATACTCTTCCCCTTTGCCTCCTTCAATTTCCTCACCTGTAAAAAACAGAGACTTGAAGTGGGGCTTTGTATAATATTTAGACTACTTGCCTTTGTTAGTTCTCTATGTGTTTTAATGATAACTGATAATTATAAACTTAAAATAAAGTTTGTCTTTGTTAAGTTGAAAACTTATCTTGTCAAAGGTAAACTCGAGTTTGGAGTTGTCAAACTCGAGTTTGGACTTAATAGAGAGTGGCTTAAGTTATTTAAACTTAGCTAAACTCGAGTTAGTTTTAGCAAACTCAGGTTTATGTCAAACCGAAAGCACTCTAAGTTTTTACAAGTTAAAGCAAACTCGAGTTTGTTAGATAGAGAGCCTTCAATGATTTTTTTGATTTTTGAACTTAACTAAACTCGAGTTCATTTTGTCAAATTGGAGTTAGTGCTTGGCCGAGAGCTTTAAAGTTTTTCATCTTTTAAGCAAATTCGAGTTTGATATAGTAAACTCCAATTTGCGCTTGGCCGAGAGTTTTCAAAGTTTTTAGCCTTTTAAGGAAACTCGAGTTGATTTTATTAAACTCCAGTTTGTGGCAGGCCGAGAGCTTCTCACTATTATTGAACTTAAGAAAACTCGAGTTTGTATTTGAAAACTCCAGTGTGAGCTTTATCAACTTAATCTTATTTTCATTTCAAAAAGTCTCAAACTCGAGTTTGCTCTGTTTCGACGTGCTTTTCAAAGCTCAATCGCGATGTTCATTTCAGAAAGAACTAAACTCGAGTTTGTATTTCTAAACTCGAGTCTTGCTTTTGAGAAAATGTTACAAACTCCAGTTTCAGCTTTCTTGAATTTGCGAGATCTTCATATATGATCTAGATACTTCTTATCATTACTCATTACTATTCTTAACTATATTTAATCAGTTTGTTAGTGAGTTTCAGCTGATTAAATGTGTATTAGAATGAGGATTAAGCATAAAACCAAAGGTGACGTCAGCACATTTATTACTGGTCCAGAAAATGTAGCATCCTTTTGACAAATCATTCTCTCGTATTTTACAAAGGTTTAAATGCTTTCTCTCCTTTTATGGAAGCCACATCATCCAATGGATTTATCTCAAAGAAAATCAACACGATTAACTGTGCACCTGGATTAACTCAAGGCAAGAGAGAGAATGGACCAAGTTGCAACCTAACAGCTACATTAATGTCTCCAACAGTTACATTAATGATTCCAACGGTCATTTAATGCTTCCAACGTATATAAGCTGAAACATTAAATTCTTAACAATCACCAGAATATAGAAAACAAAAAGCTATCAAGTTTCAACTGCATTTACTATTTTCTACTCATTTGTAAATTATATTTTGATACGTTGAACTTCAGTGCTTATTTATCTGCTCTTTTAAAAAGTTTATGATTGATTTTCAATCATTGTAAGAATCTCAAAGTTGCGGAACTTTGAGGTTGGGTTTATCAGTTTACAACTTGTAAAGGGGAGTGTATTCTAATGAGAGAATAACTTTTGAGTGTAGAGTGTGTAACTGATTTGGGTAATAGTGAAAATCCTAAAGTGTCTGGGGACTGGACGTAGGTCAAGAATTGAGACCGAACCAGTATAAATCTTATTATGTCAAGCTTTTCTTCTCTCCTCTCTGTTTTACCATGTTTTGTTGTCTGTGTTTGGGCGTTTTTCAAAAGAATTTTTAAAATCCCCAATTCACCCCCTCTTAGTGATTTCCTCCATTCACAGCCTTAACATGTTAATGGGAGCTCAACTTGAAACTGCATTTCGAGAAAAATGAAGGAGAAAAAAGCAAAATAAAAAGTGAAACCAATGTTTAATTATTTAAGTATTGAGGTACTCCATAGTCTTTTTCATGTTACCTCCATGTGGACCATTATTCCTTTCCCAAGTCAAGTAGAATTTTGCCCCATAATATACGCGTCCGTGGTTTCAATGTTAATATCATATATCCATTTACAATTAATCAAATTTTGATTTTGATCATTATAATTTTAATGTATGATATTTAGTCCCGATAACTTCTTATGAATTTGTTTTCAGTTTAATGTGTTATTAAAGATTTAATGCCATTAAGTATTGAGGTCAAAACCAAAACTCATTAAGAGTAAAAAAAATTAAAAAGAAAACAAAAAAAGTTCAATTTTCAACAGATAAAAAGGAAAAGTGCATCTGATGCTCCCGTGTGAAGCTTGCTAATATGTGTAAAGTAGTGAAGATGGTTTGTGATTTCTTGGAAAATTCTCAGAAGTTGCCGTTTGTAATTTTAAGTAGAAAATTGAAAATCAAAAGGCTAAAGAGGGCAACACACATTTGTTTTGTAACGAAACAGTTGCGTTGTAAACGAAGGGGGAAAAAAGGAAGAAACAAAAGTAGAGGTTAAGGGAGGCACAGTAGTGAACAAATCTGTCAATCGCCACAGGAAACAAAGTAAAGACACTTCCAGGGGAAACAAGTTTCCCTGCTGAGCGCTTGTCGTCTAGGTCTCTCTCTCTTTTCTTTTTTAATTAAAATGATTTCAATATCAGTCAATATTTTAAAATAATTTTTTAAGATCATAAAGTATTTTTCGAACCCTAAAGTATCTTTTTTAGTCTCGGTCAATACTTTAAATTTTTTTTTTTAAAAAAAAAAATCCTAAAAGAATATTTCGCAGTCTTGACCCAGGTATTAAAAAGATGGGAAAATGACGTCGGGTCCCAAGGAACATACAAAATATCAAAAAAGTCCCAACCCAAAACCACATATTAAAAAAGTCCCTAGGGACTTTTTTGATATAATATGTATTGACAACAGGAAGTCTTTGTACTTACAATAGGAAGTGCTATATTCACAATAAAATTTAATTAAACACCTTGATTTTGTTTCAAATTCAAGTCCCTAAGCTTATAGAGGCCATTCACAACAGAAAAAGCTAGATTTACAATAGGAAGTGCTATATTCACAACAAATTTAAAACCTGGCGATTCACAACAGAAAAAACTATTCACAATAAGAAGTGCTATATTCACAACAAATTTAAAACCCTGGCGATTCACAACAAAAAACTATTCACAATAAGAAGTGCTATATTCACAATAAAACTTAAACACTTGGATTTTGTTTCAATACAAATAATATCAAAAAAGTCCCTAGGGACTTTTTTAATATGTGATTTTGGGTTGAGACTTTTTGATATTTTGTATGTTCCTTGAGACCTGGCTGTTATTTTCCCTAAAAAGATATTTCAGAAAAAAAAATTTATTCAAAAAACAAAGAGAGATCTGGACAAACAGATCTCTTCCCTTTGAGTGGTGGTGAGCTTACACTTGGGAATTGTAACCGTGTTATTTAATTCACAACTTTGCCACCATAAGAGTTGTTACAAAAACAATTGTGTCTTTCAACAAAACAACTTGATAGAAGGATGAAGGAGAAAGAAGGAGCACTTGATAAAAAAATAAGGTTGATGGGAATGACAAACACTTGATATAGTGATGGTGGCCTCTCTTGCTAATCATGCTTTAATTTATGACAATTTAATTTGTAGAGTTCAACTTCTCTCAGATGCACAAAGAGAGGAAGAAATATTTCAATCAATGAAGCAATCATATCTCAAATCATTAACAATCAAGGTACTTACACCATATCCATGCCAATAGCTTTAGTGTAGAGTTTAGACTGCAATTTTCACCAATTTTGATAGACTTACATAGCAACTAGCACCTTTCAGCAATTTTCCAATAGTATTTAGTATCTTAAACTAATTTTTGTTTTTTCAACAACATTCTATAGTCTAAGGGTACTCATTGTTACTAAAAAAAAAAATGTATAGGCAAAATCGGATTAAAAATTACTATATGATAGGAAGTGCTACTAATAAATATTTTAAGATATTGAATAATACACTAAAATTTAATTTAAAATACTAAGTGCTGCTAGAAAAATACTTCATAATAATGAAACTTAACCCATTTTTATATGAATACTAACTTTTGATTTATCACATTGTTTCAATGTGCCATATCCTCTTTTTCACCGTTGTAACTCTGAGTTTGTCTTTTAGCAAATAACTATACATCATTGGAGACAATTGATGCAAAATATTAGTGACAAAGCACCCTACAGCAGATGAAGTGTTCCTTTTTTCTAATTACCCTTGCATCTTATGTAGAAGAATAATAAAAGAAAATGTGATAGCACAAGTTTTAAAGAGAATTGTACCCCAAGATAAGTGACACCAACACTCGCATTAATTAAAAACCAAAACAGGTTTCAAAGCTCTATTTAATTGATATATGTAATTGCAAACAATATTAATAATGAGTATATATAAGTGTGCATTTCATGACGGTGTGTATATATATATATAAGATTTTTTTAAAAAAAATTAAACTCTTAATTGATGTTTGGATTGTAGAATTTCAACAGGGAGAAAACTGCCACCAATGTTAAACAAGTTCCACAAGGCTTTGAAGACACTAAAAAAGCTAAAGGAAAGGAGATAGTAATCTACAATAACACCATAAATGAGTAATGACATGGTAATTTGTTGCAAGTATTCTTATCATTAATTTTAAAAAGAATAATGTCACATTTCTCATAATTTATAGATCTTTCATTTGTAAACTGAGTTTTAATAGCAGTTTGGGTGAAAAATATATGTGTATGTGAAACTATTTCTCACTCTACCATTTCTAAATATTAATTGAATATTGTCACATACACCCTACCAGTTTTATTATGTTCATTCTACCAAAAGGATACTTTTAATGTTTGTTTAAGTAGTAGCACTAGCTAGGAAAATTGTGGAATTATTCATTTCTTGGAAGACTTTCAAATTATTTGGTCTTATGAATATTATCTAAAAATGAAATAACTTTTTAAAAAGGAAAAAATTGAATGCCATGGCTATTATTTGAAGGATGTGATTTTATTTCAAAATTACAATTTAAACTTGCCGAACAGAGCATGCCATTATTAAGTGTGTTTAATAAGATTATATGGAAGATTGTTGCTTGTGGAATTGTCATACTCATAATAATATCACTCTTCAAAATCACCAATTAACCTTGCTAGGTCGGAGCTCCAGAAAAGGCAAAGAGTAAAGATTGGTTCTGTGACTTTTGTCATATAATGATGAACATAATGAATTACATTCTATTATGTTGTTTGCTCTGATTTACATGCAGATATATGTAAAGTTCAAGTCTGCATGCTTTAAGTACAGATTTGATGATACGAGTTCACCCGTTGGGATAATTAAGTTAATGACATGTCCAGAGTTCCTCCCTGCGAAGTTCATTATATTAAAACAAACGCACGATAATGTGATAAAGAAAGAAAACATAAGAGACTAGACAACAAAGTTCATTAACACATTGATCAAGAGGATGCTACAAGCACACAAGTCACAGCACATTAACAGCAAAATCATGGTAATAGACAGCTAGAATATAACCTTGATAAACACACATAATAGCATGCTCTGTTTTGTTCCGCAAGTGTAAACTCTAAAGAAATAAAATCAAATATATTCTTCGAACAACAAGGTAATAGCTATGGTAATTGACAATCATAGATGAAGGATGAAACTCTAATTGACAGCATAACATGTATGTTATCCATGTGAATACAATCATAACTTTGGAGAAAAGAACATGAAATTCCAACCAACTACATTCCTCAGATTCTTTTTGTTCTTATTTTCCTAAGTTTGTTTAAACAGAACAGATTTATGAAGAGATGATACTTAAACTAAGTTTTATGTTCAAAGTCCCATACTTATTCTGACTGTACGTATGTACCATATTTACCTCATTTCACAATGGTGAATTCTGGGATTTACCACAAAACATATTTTGTGCAAATTAGTCATACAGGTCAAGCTATTGGGGTGGTTACATATTTGAAAGCAGAGAACGACCAAGATCTAAAGCACAGGTTTATACATACGTACACAAGGATTCTAAAAATCCAAACATGATGCCTAGCAATGGAAACCATCCAATATTAGATTAATTGCTTCAACCAATGCAAAGGTTAATTGCTTCTTGTATATAAAACATAAATCATTATGTTGATTAACAAATCACAAAGGTACGCTAACAATGACAAGTCTAGATGAATCCTGAACTAAACAACTCACACCTTAATTATATACACTGCACAAACACCATAACTATAGGGTAAAATAGCAGAAATGTGAAGCATGCAAGTCATCATAACATGTATTTAGAATCTATAATAGATGAAACATATAGCTTTTCTATTATAATAAATTGTTATAAATTTGCGTTGCTGTTTGGGAACATTTTTATGAGAAGATATAAAGGCGTAAGCTTAGATCTGTGGGGATGGCATAAGTTAGCTTAAACCATTTGTACAAAGAAAGGAAAATGAAAAACAGAGCATTATTATGTCTTCTTTGTTCCAACATATTTTCAGTGGCCATCATAAAAGTTTGGCTATAACAGGGCAAAAATGGAATGATGAAAGCAATTATGTATGGTGCATCAGTTACATTTTATTTTATTTTAAGGTTACAACAAACAGAGACAATATATCTAAGTAATTAAACTAGTGTAGAAAGGCATGGAATCAATTCCAGGAGATGATAATTTGATTTCATGAAGTCATGGTTTTACAAAACACAGCTTTAATTTGGGGTTAGAAATAAAGAGTGAGAAATAGTTTAACTTCGTAGCTTGAGGAAACTTTAATATACACATATATTTTTCAACCAAATTGCTATTAAAACACACAATTAATTAATGAAAGATTAAAAAATTAAAGAGAAATGCAAAAACATTCTTTTTGTAATTAATGATAAGAATACCTACTACACATTTCCATGTCATCACTCATTTATGGTGTCATCATAGATTACTATCTCCTTTCCTTTGGCTTTTCTAGTGTCTTCAAAGCTTTTTGGAACTTGTTCAACATTGGTGGAAGTTACATCTTTTGGTTGTTGAAGTTCTGCAATCCAAACACCGATTAAGATTTTAATTTGTTTAAAATCTTACATACACTTTCATGAAATCCACATGTCTTTTATTACCTGGGTGATTGGCTGACTAATCATAAAAGGATGTTTCCCAATAGGAAGGTAAGGATAGCCACTCATCATCTTCAATACTATTACCTGTTAGTCATATATTTGTTGTTTCAGTTTAGATAGAGATTTGTATATTGTTGGGGGTAAATTGATGGATTATATTCAAATCAAGGTCCATCAAGATGCTCCTGAACAAGGGTACCACAAGAGCCACTTTACTCATTATTAATATTATTTACAATTACATATATCAATTTAATAGAGCTTTGAAATTAACCTGTTTGGCAAGTAATTAATGTGATTATTATTATGTCACACTATCACTTAATTACTAATCTTGTCCTTATTACAAGTCTGGTTTGTTAAAAAAAAAAAAAATTGTTCCTAAATATAAGTCATCAAATTCTTTTCCAATTTTAACCCAATTGAAAATTTAGGTGGGGGAGAGTGTATAACATCTCCTTTTTTTAAATACTCATTATTAAATAAGGGCAAATTTTGAAAACGGAATCAATTTATATTTAAAAGTCTTAATTTATATTTCTTATTATGTGAGATTTGATCAAATCAGACATATAATAAGGACTATTATTTACCCTTAAAGTGAAGCTAAGTCAATTCTCTTTAAAACTTGAGTTATTTCAGTTTCTTTTATTATTATGATAAAAAGAATACTTTATTTGTTGTAAGGTGTTTTTTTACTAATATTTTACATAAATTGTCTCCAATGATGTGTAGATAATCGAGAGACGAACTCGAAGTTACATTAATTGAAGAAAAAAAGAAGTTATGGCACATTGAAATATGTGATATATCAAGAGCTATAGCATGTAAAAATTGGTGAAAATAAAATTTCCTTACTTGTTATATAGCATACTTATATTATTGTTTTAACTATGATGATATACAGACTGAAATGCAATTGGAATATTTCCAGAAATGATTCTAACGATAATTATTTGCCTAAATGCGCACACGCACATGTCTCTATATATTATGTGTGTGTGTGCGTGTGTCGTGCGTAGGGGGTGTGTGTGCACGTGCGCGCGGGTATGTGTGTGGGTGCGCGTGTGTTTTCACATTAGTTTTGTTTTCACTTTGCCAAATGGATCTTATGATTATTTTAAATAATAAAATCATGCACCAAAGACATCTAACCATGCAAAATTCAGCAAAATAATGTTTAGTTTACTTACTATAACAATCGATTGATGAAAACTCAAATAGATCATCATCATCATCATCATCATGATCATCATCATCATCATCATGATCATCATCATCATCGTCATCTGCGTTATGTACATAAATATATTACCAAAGGTAGTGGAACTGACAACAAAGTATAATCAATATGTAATTTGGAGAATAATGCAATTTTAATTTGAAAAATTCAAACTAGTAGTGATAAAGGAAGAGCACATAGGCTTACCTTGGTTACCCCAAGTGGAACCCAATATTTGATGATAAGGATTTGTAAAAGTGACATCTTCCATCTCACAAAGTTGTTTGATTACATACATCCCGATCTCTTCTATAAACCTGGCTTTATAACTCTTATATGACAGTACACAAACCTGTGCATGATACCACCGATCTTCTAGATGAAGTCGTTTTCTCTCAAACTCACGTATATGATCCTCTTCTAGATAATGCACAACTAAATGATCATCATCCAAATAATATGATGGCTCATATAATGAACTAGGCAATCTACAATAAAATGCTGGTTCCTCATTGATGTCCACCCGCACATGAAAGGAATAAAATTCTGATTTAACATCCGCTTGTTTAAGAAGACAGAGGCATAGAGTTGGGAAGGAGTTACGAAACCAAAAAGAAATAGAAGCTCCTTTGCTTCTGTGATCAAACCACTTCGGAATGCTTCTACTCGGCACAAACAAAAAGCGCAGTTCTTCTTCCTCTGAACTATCAATGTATCTGCCAGGAGCACCAAGTAATTCCTGTGGATCAAAACAAGTGTTGAGCAAATACATTAACTCAATAGATATATTTTTTGAATATAATAAGGACTAAAAATCAATGAGAGAAATTGATTACCTCACTCAATATTATGCTTCTGGACTCTAAACTCAATGACACACAGTTTCTTGCTTCTAATCGTCTTATGCTTGGTGGAATCCCTTCAACTTCTCTCGGATATGTTCACTCATTTAACAAGTCTCTCCAAAAAATGACATTCTTTTATCCATGCCTAAGCAAAATTGTGAAATGATTAAATGATAAGTTCAAATGCTTCACATTCATAAATCGACTAAGGTCAGTTCTAAGGAAATCATCTGATATATTACATCTTGGGAGATGAAACTCAACTCTGTTGGGACATTCCTTGGACCAAATAGCATGTTCTTGTCCTTCCTTCGAATTACATGATATCACCTTCCCTGTACTATACACTGAGATGTCTTCTATTTCCCGCAATAGAAAAATGCTATTCGGGATCTCAATGACTGTCTCTCCCTGATAAATTTCTAATTTCCTAAGCTTAGAAAGATTGCAAATTGACCAAGGCAATTTTTCTATTCCTGTTCCATCTAAATATAGCTCTTCTATTTTCACTTTTTCAAGTATTTCCGGAAAGTACTTCAGACTTGAGCAACCTTCAAGAGTGAGTATTGTAAGAGATGGTAACTTGATGGCACGTGGAAAGGTCTTAAGCCGCACACAACCTTCTACATTCAAGATCTCAAGTTTTGGTAAATAGCCAACTGAATCATGAATTCCAATCAAATTCTTGCAAAACAAAAGGCTTAATTTCTTTAAATTTATGAGATTCGATAGATCAGGTATCTCTTTAACATATTCACAACCTTTAAGATTCAAAATGCCCAAGTTGTCTCAAGTCCGCAATAACCAAATCATCTAAAATGTTTAATTAAAACAAAATAAAAAAATTATCAAGTAAAAGATAGCTAACAACAAATGCTTATAAGATTTATTGGGATCTTGCCTTAGTTATTGTTTCCAATGAGCTTAAATAAATATCCCCCATGTCGAGCACAACAAGCTTCTTTGGACTAAAACTAGGAGGCAAATGTGAAGAAGGATACCCTCTCCACTTCAAAGACTTTTAAGCTCTTAGGTAAATATTTGGGATCTTCTCAAAATTTCACATTCTCAAAAATGAGAATTTTTAACTCTTTCATACTCTTGAAGGCTTCTCCGTCCCGCTTTACTTCTATGCATTCCGACCGATTGTCTTGACATATCATCCTAACTTTATTTGTGCCCTTTCAAGTGAACAACAAATGAAAATCATCTTGAAAATATTAGAAATTTGACGCATATGCAATAATAGATTAAAAAAAAAAAACTTTTTCCACAAATTTGAAATAGTGACATACTTTGGAATAAAAATTCGGCAACCCAAAAAGAGACCAAAAATATCTTCAACTCAGGCCTCAACATTTATACATGTAAACCTCTTAACAATCAAACCTTGACTTCGCATTAATCGAGTTAATGGCTTTGGTTATTAAAAATATCTTAAATTGTCTAAAAAGGGTCTAATCATTAATTGCAGCTAATTAGAATATTGATTTGATTGTAGTACTTAAGAAATCTACTTAGAGCCATCTAAGTTGACTCAATCAAGATAAATTGGTTGTCTACTTCTCAACTCTTACTCTTTAGACCATTTATGTTTTACACAAACACACACACTCAAACTTGTTTCCTCGCTTATACATAAAGTTTATTCATTTACTAAATATTTAGGAGGTTCTTCAAATGAGAATTCGACAATAGCATAAATATAAATGTATTGTCTTATAAATAATCTTAATTATTCTATGCTATTATGAATTCAAACATTCATTTATTTTGTATAAAATTTGAAGTGACTCGTATTTTTTCGATTATATCTAGCAAAATCAAGTTAAATCTAATTGAAAATATAAGCTATCATCGTTTATTATGTCATTGAAAATTGAATCTTTTATGTTTTCTTAAAAAATTTGAATTTTTCCCGAAGATTAATTTACGATTATATATTTACTTTTGGATGATGTGAAATCTTTCAGTGATTTTTATATAACTTTATATGCTTTCTTAAAAGGAAATTCTTGTATAATACAAAACTCTATATTTTTTTAAAAATACGATAAAAATAAAAGTTGAACACTTAAAATAATACATACATACTTTATACACACACACAAATATATATATATTTGAATGGGGAAAAATTTCACCCTAAATCTATAAAATCAGTTCTAAAAATTTCAACTTATCAAAAATTAATTCAACCCATTCATTCATTAAATAAATTCCATGCATTGAATTTATGAGTGAGACAACAGGACTTAACAACTATGCATAAAAGATGAGTTAATAACTTCATATATTAAAAAAAAAAAAAACATAAATCACATGGATAAGGATTTGCCAACCTATATATTCTAAAAAAATAAAATTATAACGCAAAAAAGTAAAAGATAAATAGATCATCACAATTAGTGTCTTACTTACTTTATTGCATTCCAAAACATTAACAATATCTCGATGGAACCATAATCTGCTTCGTTCTCCTGGATTGTTTGGTGATTCTTCACGAACAATCTTTCTCCCCATATCTCGTATCAAATCATGCATTTGAATACGATTACTACTTTTAATCTTTATAAGGCGTTTATCAACCAACACTCCAATAGAATAACTTAAATTATTAGAGTCATGAGCTGCTTCAACCATATATTTGACATATTCCAATTCTTCCCCGTTGAAGGCAAAAGCAACATCAAGGAATATTTCTTTTTCAACTTCTTCTAGGTCCTCATAACTCACCCTCAATACTTGTTGAATGTCTTTATGGAGACTTAACTTATATGCGTCAAGCGCAGATTTCCATTCATTTATAGTCTTTCCACACAAGTTAGAGCCTATTACTTCAAGGGCAAGTGGAAGGCCTTGTGCATAAGTTATTGCACCATTCAAAACATCCTTGTAACACGGATCTACTCGGTGATTTCTAAAAGCATTCCAACTTAACAAATCAAGAGATTCTTTAGCATTAAAAACCTTCATGTCGTATCTACTTTCAACCCCATGTGCTATAAGCAACTGTTCATCCCTTGTTGTTATAATGATCCTACTACCAAAGCATTGAACCAATCACAACCACAAGCTAATTTTTTCAATTGCTCATGATTTTCAACATTATCGAGAATCAAAAGAATTTTCTTTTCTTTGAATCTCTCTTTTATTACTTGAACTCCTTCATTAACATCTTGTATGTTGATGTCCACTCCTACAATCTTTGAAAGTATTATCTCTTGAATTCTTTCTAGGCCAAGTTTCTTTGATTTTTCTTTGACATCATGGAGAAAGCACAAGCCTTCAAAATTATCGGCAATTGAATTATACGAGCACGTGCTATTGTTGTTTTACCCACTCCCCCATTCCACAAATTCCTACCATGATGACCTTGTCATTTGACCCAATTTGTAATAGAGAGGTTATTTCTTTCACTCGACACTCTAGCCCAACAGGATATTCAGAAACATGTAAAGGAATCCTATTGATTTTACGAGTGATTTCTTTCACAATCTTCTCAATAAATTGATATTCATAACCTTGCCCGAAAAGTTGCAAATAAAGAAATTTAAATTTATTTACTTATAAACTAAGTTGAAACTATGAAAGTAGAAAAACTAGAGTTAAAAAAAAAAAAACACACACACACAAGATGAAAGTTTTGAATTACCGTGGATTAAAACGGTCACCAGAAATATTAGACACTTCATGCAATACAAGCTTCCATTTGTTGATCTTGTCCTCATTAGCCCTTAGGTTTTTTATATGCATAGATAATGCTTGTTCATAGTGATCTTTTTGATGTCGCACTTCAAGGCTCCACATCATAAAAAATTGGCCAAACCAACCGACCCCGTCTCTTAATGCACTCATGAATTTTAACAAGTTCGTTGAGACAAAATGTGGAAGAAGCATAGTTCTTCGAAAATACAGTAATGGCCATTCTAGAATTTTCAATTGATTCGAGAAGTGTTGGTGTAATTTCATCCCCTCTTCTTAATTCCTCATCATCAAGGAAGGTGCGAACTCCCACATTCTTTAAAGCATTATATAGATTTCCTATAAAACCATGACGAGTATCTTCACCGCGAAAATTGATAAAGACATCGTAAGTCCACTTGTAATGGAAAGAAGAAGAGGTTGGTGCTAACCCGGTCATGATGGCTTCCCACAGGTAAAGATTAAGGAAAAAATGTTAATTGAACTTACAAAAATTGTGGAGTGTGATAGTCCACTTGTAATCGAAAGAAGAAGAGGTTGGTGCTAATCGGTGATGGACCCAGGATTTTTGGTTTGTGGGTGCATAATTAGTGGTGGGATGCTGGGGTTCGGGGGCAGCGCCCCCAAAATTTTTTTTAAAGGAAAGTTTTAAACGCATTAAAAACCAAAAGAATATAAACAATAAAAGAAAAGAAAACTTAACATAGGAAAATAACCAAATACAAGGCCATTTTGCATAACCAAATACAAGGCCACTTTGCATAAACAAATTCATTGTGATTTTGCATCAACAAAGTAGGAAAAGGGTAAAGAGCTTAACAGATCTAGCTCAGAATGAGGGGGCCGAACAAAAAATGAAATATGAATACTTACATGAACAAGGAGAATTATAGTTTGAACAATAAATCCCAGCTTTTCTGCAGCTAAATTGAATATTTTTTCAACCAGTGTTGCCTTGGAAGTTGGAATAGGAACAACCTACATGAACAAGGAGAATTATAGTTAGAACAAGAGAATTAAAACTACGGTTTAATACTTGTCATGTTAAAGCCGCATAATAGATAGCTATAAAAACATGGTTTCACGGTTTCACCAGAGTATATATCTAAACAAAAATCTACATCTATATTTAATATAAACACTCTAACAAACCACACTATTCATAAGCCATGAACTATGATACTCATTCCTCAAAATCCATGCAGCAATACCCACACTAATTACTCAAATTATTCAATTTAAAGGCGGTGTGGGGTGAGGGCGAGGGCGGCAAGCTTGCTCATTTGATAGATTCAATACTCTCATCGATTTCACCTAAGTGAATGCAACAGAAATTAATTTTACCTGAAGATTGGCATGACTAGTACGTTTGAAGACCCACTCAAAGAAGATTACTTGCTTAGTCACAATCAATCAAGAAGGAAATGCAAAACACAACAATAGAGCAAAAACAGAATACGCGAAAGAGTAAAAATTCATCTTGCCCAGTGTGACGGAATCGACAAAACAGATTCGTGCTTCTCGGATCAAGAACAACAAAACAAATTTCTAGAAAAATAGAAGGAATCGACAAATGTCAGATTCAGAAGGGAGAAACACGAAGAGTGCTTACATTTCCGAAGGAGTGATTGAAGCGCTTGCCCTTAGCGGTTTTCCTATCGCCTCTACCACAATACACTGAAAGATGAAATCAAGAGAAAATCGAATCATAATGCAATAAAATTTAGAGTTGAGAAAGGTTTATTCCATGAGTCTTACCGGAAGAAATAGGTGAAAGAGAAGAAATGGGAGAAGCAGAGAGGGAAGGAATTGAGGAGACGAGAGAGGACAAGGGAGCAGCCTGAGCGACGGCGGACGACAGACGAGCCTGAGCGACGGCGGACGACGGACGAGCCTGAGATCGTCGGGCAACGATGGAGATATGGGGGAAAATGTCGGGACGGAGAAATTTTGGGGGAATGTCGGGATTAGGTCTTTTGGGGGACGGAGACAGGGCGATGGAAATGGGGAAAAAAAATAAGAGAGAAAAGGGGAACTCAAGGCTCGAACCGTAGACCTGAGGGTAAGAGAGTAAGAGTCTTTACCATCTATTCCACCTATACATACTCTTATAAGTTTCTTGCAAATTATATATATTTTGTGTCTGCACGTGGCACTAGTATGGGTCTGTCCCTGGTGCTAATTAGGGAAATAATGTTAAACTTACAAAAATTGTGGAGTGTGCGCAGAATAAGTGAATGAGTTTATCTTTTTATAACTTTTTGGGCCACCTGGTGGCGCTTTTTTTCAGATTTTATGACTAGGAATATGAGTAACTAACTAATATGAATCGATGCTTGTAAGCAAGATGCCTCTCCCCAAAGGTCTTTTTAAATAAGATAGAATTTGAACTTAATTCACCCACTTTATAGTCTATATGATCCACTACTAGACCAAACAATCTTGGGTATCAGTTTATTACTCACCTACAATACTGAAATTGTTGATGACGAAGTAGTTGTGGAGCACACACAATAAAGCAAGGGGAACTAACAAAAAGAACGAAGGAGGCTTAAATTGCCTATCTTAAACTCAAATCCAAATGTAAAAATAAGCATTGAGTGGTTTGACCAATAATCTAGCCTCTAACAAGAGAGTACTTGATAAATCATTGTATTATTTATATATTTTTTCGCACAATCATCTAAGATTTTGATGATAATTTTGAATTTAATTCGGAGTGAATAATTAATATTAATATAGAAATAGAAATGTATAAAAAATTACGAGTGAATAATTATAACAATAATATCAATAGTTAGAATATAGAAATAATCAACAACGAGTTCATATAAAAAATTATAAACAACGTAACAACTTGTATTATTTTAGAATTTATCATCCTATTTATACGTAAATATATACCACATTTTATTTTAGTTAGGAATGGATATAGAAGCTACACTCTGCGGGCCAAGATGCAATATTTGAAAGTAGGGGCTAAATTTAATTTTAACATTTTTTCAAATAAAAATAAACCAATTTTAGTACAAATTTTGTAGGATGGGGAAGGGAGTTATGCGGTCTTAAATTCAAGTCTCAAATGAGATACTTATATTGAGAGGCATAATCATAAACCTCAAAAGGCAAACCAAATACAGATAGTAATATCCACACACACACACACAAAAGAAAAAGAAAAGACGAAAGAGAGCTATGGCCCCAATCGTTTCTGATTTTAGTATATAAATACATTATTATAATCAAATTGAAAATTTCAAACATGCTTTATTTTATAAATTTTTAACACACACACACACAAATATAGCCTTTTTATTAAAAAATATATTGTATAAATAACTTGTTTTACTTTAAAATTCGTTTCCCCATGCATATTAAAAATATAAAAAATAGCTTTGATCCACAGCACCAACCCCGTCCTCCCCCGTATTAATTTGGTGAGAGCCACACAAATTCTTTTTAAAGCAGTTGCTAATCTGCAGAATTTCTTTGGTGTTTATGGAGCCTGTGAGCGATGTTCTGATGCAAATGTGCAAACTTGAAGGCAACAATAAGTGAGGTCCGATGAAGCATGTCGATTATATAAATTTCATCGCTTAGTTACAGAATTGGATTTTGGTTCGGGATTTATCAACTGCTACCCAAAAACAAAATTTCTTTTCCTAAATCATTCCTAATTGAGAGAAATGACCCTATTATTCCCTTCTTCTTCCCAAGCTCAAACAAATCATGAGGACACATATGAAATATTCATATCGGAACATGCAAATAAAATATTCAGATCAAGCACATATGAAACTCAAAGGTTCAAGCTCACCAGATCTGGACCAAGGAGGGAGAACGTTCTTTGTCGATCTACTGAAGACGGAGCTGATGGAGGGAGACGCCGCCTTAAGTGGCTTCGCACGGCAGAGAGATGATGAAGGAGACAGTGACTACATGTGAGAGAGAGAGGAGTAATCATTAAAGACTCAAGCAGAAACAGAGAATGAAGCAATGTGACTAATAAAGTGTAAGGAAGGACGTGAGTAGCCTCGCACGGCAGAGAGAGAGAGAGAGGAGTAATCATTAAAGACTAAAAAAGGGCCTCTTTCTTTTGCATTTTCCTTTTTCCTTTTTATTTTTTTAAATTACATGATACCGTAACTTCGGAGAATTTTCCAAGGGATCACAAACCAGCAAGGCAGCAACCACTGACAGACAGGCAGGCTCCACATGGGTAATTAATCTATATTTGTTAATTTCACTCATATAATTGTTGAAATGTGACTTTTTATATTTTTCCCTCTCCTTCAAAATCATATTCAATGTCGATAAAGTTATAAAAATAATAATAACAATTTAAGACAAATTTAATAAATTAACTATTATTCTTTAATTTTGATAAATTAATTAAAGCGACTTATATTATAGATCGGTAAAATAAATCTTTTCCTATTAGTAAGATTTATCTCAAGCAGTAGTTCTTCTTGGTTATGTGTAGTCAATCTTTAAAATATTTGTATATGGTTGAATACATATTGAAGGTAGTAATAGAATTGTTATACCTATTGAAGATAGATTGTCCGGCTCAAAGACATGAATCGTTGGCTAATTTTGAGTTGTAAATTTTGCGTTGAAAGAATTTTCACTCGGTAAATTTCTCAAGTTTTGATTGTCCTTTTTTATAACAAATTGGATCTAGAGAGCAAAAATTATTGTGTACAACTTTTTACAAGAAACTCTTGTTTCATTTTCTTAAATTTATAAGCGTTGTGAGAGTTTTTATTTATATCTAATATATGTACGCACCATTTTAGTTCCATAATACAAGTTGTTTTAAGAAAAAAGGGAAAAAAATTGGTTCAAAATTAAGTCACTTATAAAAAAATTAATGTTTATTTGACAATTTTATCCCTATAATTAATTATTAAATGTGACTTCTTGTATTTTTTTTTTCTCTTCCTAAAGCGTTATTTAATATGGATTAAATTAAAAAATAAAAATTCAAGTTAGGACATATTTAATAAGTTAATTATCATTATTTAGTTCCTATCAATTAACTGTAAGTGAGCTATGTATGTGGGATTTTTTTAAAAAAAAAAAAAGAAAAGAGGAGAAATCAATTTAAATTGTCAAGTTTTTTGAAAAAATCAGTGCAAATTAGTATTGTAACTCCCGTCCTTAATACACCTTTATTCATCAGAGTTTAAGCGCATAGGGCAATGAAGTAGTTTGGACGACTTAATTGTGGATAAAACGTCTCTCAAATTAACTTGGTTGAAAACGTGAGAACAAATTTTTGCGAGTGATATCTATCCCATAGTGGGATATTAATACATTAATCCAAAATAGACAAAATCATAAACGATATAATCATTCCATCTACTCATATTTTTCCAAAAAGTTCCTTCTACTATAACCCTTATAGTTGTATCTTTCCTCTTGATCCCAATCCATTACCTGTCTCTTTCATGCGATCTGGAGTTCAAATGAATGAACCCCAAGGGAACAGTTAATCTTATATGCAAATATGAATTATAAATGACAATATATCACATCTTAAACATAGAATAATTCACAGTAAACAAAGTCGCACCGTAATCGAAGTTATCGGCCAAGGAACATAGTCATTTAGGACACGCAGCCTCAGTCCATAGCTATGATACACATATGTAAATTATCTAGTAAACATGGTTAGTCATTCATAATACATACAAGCTAAAAAGATAACAGTTATCCACCTCCAGCTTGAATTCTTAACTTTGTCTGGAGGTGTTGGGATCAGTAGAGGTGTCAAGGTATGCCTATAAACGTTTATCACGTCATTAGTCACTTCTTGCGTTGCAAAGTAACTAACTATACGAATTTCTTTTAGAGGATTAAAAGTGGATATTAATCCTAAAAATTCCCTTTAAAAAAACCCCTTTTTAATATATAATAAGATTACTTATTATTATTTTGTTATCTATTTTATTCCTTATTCCCTTTCCTAATAATAATAATAATATTTATTTATTTTATTATTATCATTATTATTATTATTATTTATCTACAATTATTTTAAACTCTTAGAGGCTATCCTAACACTTTAAATTAGGAGTCTCTAAATACCAATCATCATACTTTAATGCATTACATTTAATATTTCTCATGGTTTTCCAAAGTATCTGTTTATATATATATATATACACTTCTTAATAGCAATCTCGAATATAGATGCAGAAATTATGGCTTGCATCTACAGCTTAGACAAATTTAAGATTTTTATCATTGATAAAAAGGAGTTTACACTCCAAACAGATTGTGAAGCTATAATAAGCTTTTACAATAAGCTTGCAACATCTCAAAAGTTAAGCAGAAATAGATGGGTAAGATTTTGTGATTATTTAACTTGTACAGGAGTAACTGTACAAGTTAAATAATCCAAGATAAGTTATCCAGAATTATATCTAACAGTGTTTCTTTTGCCTATGCAGAAATCCAAGATGAACAAGGGGAAAACACCAGTCAAAACTGAGCAAAGAGCAGAATCATCAGAACCAATTAGAGAAATAATGACATTCGGAGGATCAGTCCTGACTAAATACCCACCAGGGCACAACAAATCCTTTAAACCCCTACCTCATTTACCCCCTCCTGATGATTCACAGCAATGTTTACTAGATGCTTTCTGGAATGCTTCTACAGCTAGACAGAAGTACACACCTCCAAATGCACTCAATTACTACTTTTCAAAAATATTGGAAAAACCCCTAGGCAAGAATTTTTCATTTTATGTCTTGTTCCGTGGGGATAGACCAGGAATTTATATAAATTACCCGAGAGATGGTCAAAGCAATTGGGAACAATCCCGGACCCTTATGGCAAGAATATTATGATTTTCAAAAGGCTTGGGAACATACCACAGCTACTTTGCCACCACCTATTTTTGTGGAAGGAAAGTCTCTAGGAGAGCTACCCCCACATTTTTTAGGTACAGATTTCCTTATGGAAAACAGGCTAAAACAGTATGAATTTACTAACGTTTCTCTGTTTCAGTGTAATTTAAATTTACAACAGGAGCTGAATAATGAGCGCAAGGAGAATCAAAGTATGAGAGAACATTTTAAGAAGCTCAATCTTAAGAGCCAAGATCTGCAGATATAGAATAACCATCTACACAACCTACTATTAGGCACTCAGTCTTACAACAGACTACAGATATCTTGTCTTAATAAACGAAGGGTCATACAGGAACATTTGGCGAATCTTGTCCCTTTCTTTGAAGTTTAACCACTCATAGAAAGAAGACATGAACAGAAGTTGATGAGCCTCCAACAACAGTTATTAGATCTCCATCTTAGAGCACCTTTAGATGGAAGGTACAGAGTTGATCAGGAAGTCACTACCTGGTTTAACACAGAAGAAGAGTACGTGTATGGCGGTTTACTTAAATTAGTAATTGATTTGGGAAGACCAACCCAAAATCTCAATGGGGAGGAATGCCCAATTGATTATTTAGAGTTTCTTGCTTATGGAATGATAGCTGCATTTGCCATTCCTGCAGATTTCAGAGAATTACCATTCGGAGAAGCTCTAAATGAAGAAATAAGGAAGCAATAGAGATTTGGCATAGTTTTTTTGTCAAAGTACAGTCCCAGATTCCTTATTATAGAAGAGGAAGGTATCGCCAAAGTGTTCATCATTTTCTAGTTACACCAGTTATTGAACAGACTGAAGAAGGACTCATTGAGCCACAGTGTAATCAGTTTTTAGGAGACTCTCGGTTGTACAAAATCCTTGGTGATAAAGGTGCAGAAGACTACAGTTCCGAGTCTTTTGACACAGTTGTTCGAAGATCTTGTTATCAGGTATGGATCCCCAAAGAATGTGAATGTCTCTTTGCAATCTAAGCAGGAGTATTAGATCCAGACCCAGAGAATTATTGTGATGACAGGATGTTCGACGATGAGTACATGGCCGACACAGATTAAAGCTTGACATGGCAGAAAGATGCCTGCCACAGCTCAATAGTACTCTGCTTTTATGAAAACAGATTCCTTTACTTTAATAAAGTTGATGCCAGTCTGTGTACTGGTGTTTTATCTTTTATGTCGACTATGTACTATCAATGCTTTTTCGGATTTGTAACGTCTTGAAATTGTTGGTCGATTTCCTTGATGGCAAGTGAACCAGTCGAACAAATAATAAAGTGTAAGTAGAGTATCGTCCCACAGAGACTGAGATACCTAGGAATGACGCACCAATGCTATGACAGTTATGAAAGCAAAAAAGGTAAATATAATTGGGTTGAGAGGTTTTGTAACTATGCTACTAGAAAACGTAAACAAAGATCTATAAACGAGAGAAGATATCAATGAGAAGTTAGGCTGGACTCAGAATCGTCCTTAAGTGCTTCACTCCTCCAGTTGCTCTACCCCGATGCTATAGCATCTACATTGTACAGCTTCTGCAATTGCTACAAAGATAGACACCGACCGCAAAGCTATTTGGTTAATCCAAAGACTATAATCTACCGAAGCTTCGCATCCGATACATTTGATACTAACTATACTCCTTCCATATTCCTATGGTAACTTTCTAGTCGGACACGTGTTACGGTGCAGGTGTAATAGTTATGAGAGGTAGACCCATTCCTAAAGCCTACAATAATAGGTCTCGCCGTGCACGGGGGGCCTAGCAAACACTGTTTCTCAAAGGTCTAACCTCAACTCCTTGCCAGAAAGCTGAGGCCACAGATCTAGCCCTTAACTTCTGTTAACCGACTAGTAATAAGCACACCGATACGCAAACCAAATTTATTTAATTAAGAATTGCAACTGGGTTCATTCAACACTTAAAGAATCATCCTCGTCCAGCCATCTAGAGTTTAGTTCATGACTGACGAGGGACACACAGAACAGACACTAACAAAATGACCCATGATCAATAAAACAAAGATGAAAAATAGAAAACAGAAATCTTGATGGAATTTCCGATGGCGTGGTTGAGGTCTTGTCACGTCACCACTCCACGTCTTCTTCGTTTCGTCTCACTGCAGGAAGGAATTCTGGGTGCTCTTGTGAAATCTCTCACTCTTCTCTTGAGAGTGCCGAAAGTCAGAATCTCGTTCTAGGGCTCTCCGACTCTGTTAGGGTTGGCTCTGCTGTTTCCTTTTATAATCAGTCCTTTCTTGCAGCGCAAGTTCCAGCGAGTTGGGCCTTTCCTAATGTCGAGAATCTATCATATCTTTGGATCCGAATAGATTGCTTTCTATTGATTCTCGGGATTCTTCAAATCTTTCAGTTTTGATCGTCCGCATCTTCTCTTCTCGTTATGTCGGGAACCTATCGTAAATATCGCCCCTTTATTTTATTCCTGAAATCATCTGGGTAAAAAGGTCAGAAAACATATTGCATAGCATTGCTTCCTCTACTCTGCTATAGCATTCAGGATGCCTTGTATTGCACTTCGAATCGCTGTCAGAATGCTATAGCATGTATCAGCTCTGCTATTCGATTTCTCTTAAAAACAAAGCAATTTGTTCCATTCCCAGCACATGTAAATGATTTCTATTCTTTAGTCCCTATATTATGAATGTATGCCTTTTTGCTTAGATCATCTATAGTTGAGCTTGGATTTAACATTCAATTCAGCCAATTAGTATAGGGAAAACATGGTATTATTTGTGCTCATCAGAAATCCGCAGATTTGAGTTAGAGTTAAGTCCTCCTCATAGGGAATCTAGCTATGATCCTAATGGTTTCAATATCAGAAACTTGCCTCGGGATATGATAAAAACTAGAGGGAAAGAAGCTCGATGGTTACTTTGGTCGCTTGCTCGAATAACAGTCGCTCACCGTTGCACAACGTACCTCTGTTTTGTTGATATGAAAACAGAGGAAATCACTTCGTTTCTGTCTCTCTTTCTCCTACCTCAGTTTCTCTCTTTCTGACACTTGTTCTCGGAACTCACTCTCGCTCTCAGCTTCAGTTTGGCTGAAGGAAGTGGATGAACGAGAAGCTTGCATATTGTTTTAATTAGACACTCATGGTCTAGTCCGAGATGAAGAACGCTAGTCCGAGGAGAAAGAGTGGCTAACAGTTGGAGGCGTTGAGATGGAGACTTACAGGCAGCGAGTTTGGAGCTCGAGAAGTATGGCTTTCTACTGTTGCGTGTGATCTCATGCGATCTCCTCCTTTTTTTCTGCATGAAAACGTGAATTCCACTATTCTACGTTTTGTTGTTGGTCGCGGGTTGAGTTTTTGTCATAATCCTTTTCTCATTATCCCTCATCATCTCTATATTATATCCATCCAATCAAATACAATATTACTTCAACCTATCTCTCATCTTCCCAATCAATGGCTTAGATCGGTTGATGAGAGAAAATGAGAAAAAAGATGAGGAGAGGATCCTCTTCCATTGGCCGCAAGAAACAACATATGAGAATGAATGAATGAATGATAATGAGCTAAAGTGATCTAAATGAGCTGGTGTTATTTTGCTGAGAACTCACGTGATGGGCTGATAAATCAATTGAAAGTGTTTAAGAAAAAGGAAAACAATGGGTTGATGCTTGTATTGGGCTTTTGGGCTGAAGCAATTCGTGAGTGCAAATGTAGAGAGCATGAGTAGGTTGTTTTAATCAATTAATGTTGTAAGAGAAGGTAGAAAAATATTTCTTGCACTTGATCCTCTACAAAGCTCTTATTATTTGTAAATGAGGATCATTACTCAATTTATTGTGATTATTGGATATTTATGGACAAATAAATCCTTAATTTAATATAAGGATTTTTCTCTATCAATTCATTTTCTCTAAACCATAAAATATTGATTTTACAGTTTTTAAGCCTAAATTTATTCTTTTTCTCGAAATAAATTAAGGGACAAATAGGCCTTGATTTCCAATAATTAACATTATAATTATTTAGGCCAAATTTCATAATTTAATTTTCATATAATATATCAATTTCAAATCCCAAAATTTAAGATGTTACAAGTATTACTGCAGTCCATGCGATCAATGTATCTCTCTAATATTTATTTCAATTCAATGTGAATGTGAGACCTGTATTTCAATTTCAATTCCTACGTGTTACCATAGTACGTTACTTTATTAAAGTCCCAAGAATAAATAAAGCAATTGAAGAAAAATGAGGTTTGCTAAAATGTTTGGCTAAAGCACCCGTTTGGTCCTTTATGTTTGTTTCAGGTATCCATTTAGTCCCTTAAGTTTGTAAAGTGCTCGTTTGGTTCTTTAATGTTAACACCGTTAAGCAGACTTAACGGAAAATACTAACTTAGCAATTTTAAACGATGACTGTGCACTTAAATGTTGACAAAGCAAGCTTACATGTTACTTTTTTAATAAATTAATATTTTAAATCCTATAAATTGAAATTTATTTAAGCAAACTTTGGGTATATGTTCTTCGTCGAGGCATTTAAGTGTACAGTTATTGTTTAAAATTTCAATTTATTGAAAAATTAACATGTAAATTTATTTTGTCGGCATTTAAGTGCATAATCATCGATTAAAATTGCTTTGAGTTAGTATACTACTAGAAAATGCAGAATTTGCGAGGAAAAAATTCCCTCGCAAAAAAAATAATTTTGCGAGGGAAAAAAATTTCCCTCGCAAAAAAAGAAAATTTTGCGAGGAATTTTTTTTTTCTTTTTCCCTCGCAAATTTAAGTAATTTTGCGAGGAATATGGTTTCCCTCGCAAAAAGGATATATTTGCGAGGAATATCATTTCCCTCGCAAAAAAGGGCATATTTACGAGGGAATATTTGTTCCCTCGCAAAAATGTCTAATATTCTAATCGATCTAACCTAAAAAGAGAGACACGCGAGGGGAAAAAACGCAGAGCACAGCGGCGCGAACCACGTCCCACCTTGGATCATCTTCTTCCACCTACACTACCTCCATCAACCACTTCGGCCACCCTCCACCGTTACCTCCGTGCACCGCCGACCACCACCGACCTCAGTCGTTGGAAAACAGAACCACTTCTGCGCTGCTCTTTCTCGATTTTAGTTTCACAAGTAGTCTGTGTCTCCCAGCTCCTACTTGTTAACTGCCTACTCGGGTTTGATCTTTTTGTTCTTTTTTTAACAAAAGTTCTTATCCTTACTTTTGGTCATGTGATTATTGGTTTTCCCATTACATCTTGTGAATGATTAGACTTGTTGGAAATGGGTTGTTGCAGATCGTATTTACTCCTGGACAAGCCAAATGCTTCCTTTGTGGCCAGATGGGTCGTATGGCTGCAGATTGTGAAGGTAAGGCTAAAAGAAAGTCGGGAGACTTCGATGAAAAAGCGATCTGTTGTGGCAAAAAAGCCCTTCCGGGTAGATCTTATCAAGTTAAACTTCAAAACTTTTGGCATGTTGTCCCATATGTGAAATGATAGTCTAGATTATTCAGTCCTTAACTCTTACATATCTTCTTTCTCATTCAGTTTCTAAACATTTGGACACTGAGGGAATATCTGGAATATGAGATGAGAATACCAAATCTTCCGTTTGAGATTGATTTTGAACTCATTATGGATGATCTTATCTTCATTTGTTTCTTTGTTGGTAATGATTTTCCACCACATATGCCTACACTAGAGATTCGTGAGGTACGATTTACTCTAGATCTCATTGCATTCTGTTTCTTTCACTTGCTGTATTCAATTGGCTTTTCACATTTTAAGGCTGATATTCTAAACATGGATTTGGTCCAAATGTCACATTGACTTAAAGTTTCTAGTTTCTCTCTTGATGCATGAGTTCGCCTCCCCCTCTTTTTTTGGTGGCCATTGTAAAGTGTGTCAAACTCTTATTGACATCCATGCTTTGTCGTCCCGTAATTATATCACCTTGTGTCAAACTCTTAGATGTGTGGTATGAATCTTTGTGTCGGTGTCTCCACCGTAAGATGTGTATTGATTGATCCTGGAACATTTAAAAATAAATTGGTTTATTAGCTAAAAGGGTTTCGTGATTTAATATTATGGGAAACTATTGGTCGTTGGTCGGTGATCTCGGATTGTGTATTCTTGCCGAAATCTAGCATCCTACGAATTTTACTCTCTGATCACTTTGGCCTTGAATTCAAATTTGGATATTAAGTTAAATACGAAATGTGTCCCGCTAACGTGCCTTTCCCTGTTACAAACAAGAGACTGGAGATTGTGATCTCGGGTTCGAATCCGATAGTTTTGTTTAGATGTTATAGGATCTCAAAACATTAAATAGGTTGAGAGTGAGCTTTGTAGATTTTGATGAAAATATGACAATGTTTATGATGTTAGAGCATCGCAGCTGATATAATGCTTTGGTCCTATAATTGATCTTTCTCCCTTGGGCCTATGCCACGTATCTGATCTATTTCTTGGAATTCTGTCTTGTGTATTTGTCTAGGGTGCAATCAACTTGCTGATGGCAGTATACAAGAAAGAATTGAGGGCTTTGGGGGGTTATCTAACTGATCGAAGCAAGGTATATAATGTCAATTTGGGTTAGACACATTTGGCTTTCTGCTCTGTCACATTTCATCTAATTAATCTTTGTCGTCCTGCCTCTTTTTCCTCAGCCATGCTTAAGCGGGGTGGAACGTTTATTCGAGTTTGTTGGATCTTATGAGGATAGAATATTCCGAGAAAAGAGCTCGGTTGCATCGGGTTTGTTTTCATCGCCTGTCGCTTGTTAGTGATGTGCTAAGCCGAGAGGATGACACTAAATATTTCCATTCTTTATCGGGAGTGCTATAGTTTACTCATTTCTGGCCTCTTGTTAGTTTTGTTGAGGCACTGATACTTCTTTTCACTTAGGGCATGTGTTGGACGTGTGTCTGACACCGCTGCTTCCATGACATATTCACATGCATTGGACATGGGTATGAATGCATTAAAATAAATTTTTGGTTCAGGTTCTTGCTCAACATGGTTCAAACAAAGAGACTGTAAATCCTTTATTTAGTTTTTTTGGGCCAAAATATATTATGGTATAATGTCCTTAATATATAGGATACTGGTACTTGTGTTTTGATTTAGAAGGACATCACAAATTCAGAGTTTAAGTTATTAGGGTTGAGTCTTTGTTGTGTTTATATTTGTTCAAGTATGATGTATTAACGTGTCTGTGTTTTATGTCCCTATAGGATATTGTCAATAATAATTATTCATTACATTGAGATATTTTTCATCCAGTTTGTAATTGTGAGATTGAGACTTTATGATCAAGAATGGGGAAAGAATGTTATGGGAGATATTAGAAATTATTTCAAAATCAGGGATTAAGGATAAACACGGCAATTAGAAACTATCTCATTGGTGAATTAGTTTTGATTTGAATTCGATTAAGCTTTTGTCATACTTTTGTTATTTTAGTTTACTTCTCTAACGAGGATTAATCCCTTGGCCCTATTTAAAGCCTTCAATAATAAGGGTTTTGGTATCCTTTTTGAATTGATCGGTAGTAAAGGTTCTCTTGGCTTCTTGATCCCCTCTCTCGTCTCCCTTCCGCCTTTCTCCCTATTTCTCCTTGTTTCTCCCCCTTCTTTGATTATTTATCATTTGTTCTCATCAAGAAATATCGGAACATCCTTGCTTGCTGGTCCCACTATAAGTGCTTTCATCCTTTTGAAAATTTAACATTTGTAGCTTTGAATTAAGCTTACACGGTCAAATTGCAACTAGGTTATTTTTTGCATTATTTGTTTTATGCTGAGCATAGATTATGGAACTCTTCTTTTTAATTTGTTTATAAAAAATTACATTTATCTGTGTTACCAGGTGAAGAGAAGCATATGAGAGCATACCCACTGTCCATTCAGTGGTTGAAGTAATTTTTTGATGACGATGATGATGACGATGACGAGGAGGAGGAAGGGCACGAAGTGGCGCATGAGGAAGATGCTAGCAATGGCGGAAGGAAGAAGATGGTGATTGAGGAAGAAAGTAAGAATTGGCCCCTGGATGCTGAGAGTTATACTTTCCATCCCAGTCCACTAGTTGTACTGGTCTTAGATGATGATTAGCTTTTTAAGATTTGTCACAGAAATTACCTCTATAGGGTGACTAATCTTATTGTTTCACAACTTTTTTTAGTTCATTTGGGACGCAATATTATCATTTGTAATATTTTGTTTTTACTATGTAAACTCTTAGAACTTATTTTTATGATATATACAAGTCTTTTTATTTTCTAATTTTTAATATTTTTTTGTAATTATTTTATTTTTTCTGAATTTATATATATTTTTTTAAAATAAATTGGAATTTGCGAGGAAAAGGTTTTCCCTCACAAATCCTGTATTTTGCGAGGGAAAAAGTTTCCCTCGCAAATTTCATGATTTTGCGAGGGAAAATTTTTCCCTCGCAAATTTCATGATTTTGCGAGGGAAAATTCTTCCCTCGCAAAATTGAGAATTTGCGAGGGAAAAAGACATTTTTGCGACGGAATTTTGGCTTGCGAGGGTCTTTTTTGCGACGGAACTTTTTCCGTCGCAAATTCCGCCGCAAATCAGTTTTGCGACGGAAAATAGTGTTTTTGCGAGGGAATTTTTCCGCCGCAAAAAACAGTTTTTTTGTAGTGGTATTTTCCGTTAAGTCGCTTACGGTGTTAACATTAAAGGACCAAACGAGCACTTTACAAACTTAAGGGACTAAATAGATACTTGAAGCAAACATAAAGGACCAAACGGGTACTTTAGCCAAAATGTTTTATCATTCCCCAATGAAGTTGAATATTTGGCCAAATTAAAAACACAAAAAAAAAAACCTTGAATAATAAAGAATATTGCTAGGTATGGCATTAATTAATTGAATGTTACAGATTTAATATTATTCATACTCTTCCCCTTTGACTCCTTCAATTTCCTCATCGGTAAAAAAGGGGCGAAAAAGTCAAAACATCAAGTTACAGATAAAGACCATTGGGTATATGATAATTAGATTATTTAACTCTTCCAAATGCTTGTTGATACAGACTATACCTTTATCATAATACATTATTTAAACCAAGTCACATCGACTGTTCTCACCAACCCACTATCACATTTTCTATATTTATGTCATTTTCTTGCCACCTGCATTTATTTTGTGGCTACATTTTTTTTAAATGTGACCAAGGCCAAATGGTC
The DNA here is from genome assembly GCA_019022655.1 of Acacia acuminata. Taxonomy (NCBI): domain Eukaryota; kingdom Viridiplantae; phylum Streptophyta; class Magnoliopsida; order Fabales; family Fabaceae; genus Acacia; species Acacia acuminata. Next base: position 42,588 of record JAFJYI010000153.1, on the reverse strand, counting down.
ATCGGTTCTCAATATAAAGTAAGTTGTACGTAAGGTTGAAACAGTAAAATATTGTCTCAGTTTCCTCTATATTAAATACTGGGACTTATTATTATTTCACTTGTATGATTTCTCCAACATCTTAGTCATCCTAGCTCCGTTAACGAATCAACTATGCTTTTAGAAGATTCAAGATTGCTTATGGAAGAAACTTGACACAATAAGTCCCACATAGTCTAAAGGGTTAACGTTGTTTTCTTGGCTAGACTTCAAGTGGGGCTCTGTATAATACTTAAACTAGTTGCCTTAACATGTTAATGGGTGCTCAAGATGAGCTGGTGGGGTTAAATTCCCCTTTGTAACCACCTTTTATTTATTTAGATTAATCTCTTTCGTACAAAAAAGAAAAAAAAAAAGTTAATGCGTGCTCAAGAAAAGACTAGCTAGTTATGTACAGGCTCCTTCTTAACATGTTAATTCAGAAGGTGAAATATATACAATCAAGTCTGGAAGCAACATAAATAAGTGACTGTACTTAAGCGTACATGCTTGAACTTGACATATCTGCTTGTAAAACAGATCAGCGTACAACATACATATCAATTTTAGGAATAACATATAGCTCGTGCATTCATATACATTAAGAGGAACATACAAGCATCTATGACAATCCCAGAAGCAACAGTCTTTCATATAAAATCATGTAACATACAACCAGAATATAACTCTTCTAATAATATATTCCTTCTTCCTATATTCGTAGATTTTGAGGAGTCTCAAGATCCTTACTTAGAATCTTCTTCTAGTAATCTTCTCCAATCTCTTTTGGGCTCAATCAGAGTTATATTATAAATCTGAGGGGCAATCTAAGGAGTTCATAACACTACTACAAAAAGACTTGTTAACGACCGTTTTTTTTAACACTTAAACAACTGTTTTATGGCGTCGTTATATTTTGTGTCGTTGAAACTAAAACAAAAATGACTATTTTTACCCTGGTCGTTATAGTTTTATTTACAACGACCGTTTTTCTTTATCGTCGTCTAATACTAATTTTCTCAAACTTTGTCGTCTCTTCTAGCTTTGGATGCCCGAAGGTGGATGCCTTTCTTCATGATGCATCTTCTTCCATTCATTCACTTGTTGGTGCTTGTTTGTAATTTGCTTTGTTTTTTGAGTATTCTGTTTGTTCGTATTTTTAGGATTGCCTTTCTTTGTTGTTGTTTATCTTCTTATTGTCATCCTATACTATGTCTTGGGTTTGTAATCTTTTGAAGTATTAATATAAGTATCCTTTGACCAAAAAAAGGAAAAAAGGATGTCAAGATGCGTGGGACTCGCAGCAAAAGGAACCCTAAAGTATATCCATTAAAATACACAACGAGAAGAACACAACATATGGGGACGCACAGACAGAGATGGGAGCAGCAGCGAAAACCAAAACGGATGATTGACGACGCACACAATAAGCACAGACCTGACGGCAGGGAGGAACGATTAAAGAAGGAGAGATCTCGTTAGTGCACATTCAGCAACGGCAATAGCGAGGAGCATTGATGGATTGTTTGAGAGTCTTGATTTCTCTTTTCCTTTCCTTTCTTGTTTGAATATGGATTTTACTATAGCCAAATCTGACTAATTTTTCTTTTCAACCTAGAGGACCAATGAACTTGTTTGGATTCTAGAGATTATTCCCACGGATTAGTTTCGTTTAATTTTATTTCAGTTTATTTAATCTTGTTTTTATTGTTATTACTTAGTAATTGGCCACTATTAAGCATGTTTCGAGGATTTAGGGTTGAACTTGGAAAAAGGGAATCTTAAATTGATCTTGAGATTAAATCATGTGGAATTAGCTTTTAATCTAATTTGCGTCTAGGATAGACATATGCCTAGAAGCTCTGCATAATCAAATTAGAGTGAGCCCGATCTAAGATGCATCTTATTTAGTTCTGTGAAGCATTGCATAATTAATTAAGATTAGGTATATAAATGGACCAGAAGGCATTTATAGACATTAATACTCTAGATTAGCTGATCAAGTTAAGTCAAAATTAATTTAGTGGAGATAAAATCTAAGAAACAAACAAGGGATTAGTGACTCTAAGTTGTACTTTTTGATATTGGAATTTGCTCTTTCGTGAAAAGTCTTGCTATTATTTAATTTCTTTTTATTATTGAAAACAATTCTGACTCTAATTGTGTGAGACATTGCATAATTAATTAAGATAGGTGACTCTACTATTAGTTTCTTGCTATTATTCAATTTCTTTTTATTATTGAAAACAATTAGAGTCGCTCAACTTAAATGAAATAAGGGAATTAATATCTAATCACTAGTTAGATTGAGTCCTTGTAGGAACGATATTTTTCTTATCACTTTATTACTTAATACGACCCATATACTTGCAAAGTTATAGGCTATAAAGTTTTACCCTATCAAGTTTTTGGTGCCGTTGCCGGGGACTTTAGGCAATTGGTGATTAGTATAAGAAATCCTTTAGTAGTTTTAGTTTGAGTATTTTTTTTAAAGAAATTCCCCTTTTGTTTTTCTTTTCTTTTTTAGCTTTTGGTGTTAGTTTAATACTTTGAGATTTATTTGGTTTTGCAGGTACTTCAGTACATGTCTCGTATAACCAAAGCTACTAAAACACCATAGAAAACAAGGAATACACAAGAGCTTTTGGAAGCCACAATACCTCAGAACTAAGAGGAGGAAGTGATACATACTGACACTGAAGAAATAGGTGCAGATGAAAATGATCATTTGTGTATCAATGATTTTCTGGGAAGACAATCTCGAGGGTATTAGTCAGGAATCAGAGTGCCTAAGTTTCAAGCCAACAATTTTGAAATCAAGAAGACTATGCTTAAGATGCTTGAACTACAGAGGCAGTATGCAGGAAATGATTCAGAAGATCCTAATCGGCATTTGATATAATTTCTTGATGTTTGCAACTCATTCAAGCTGAATGGAGTTCCTAATGGTGTGGTTCGCCTTAGGCTTTTTCCTTACCCTCTACAAGGGAAAGCCAAAGAAAGGCTCAACAACTTAGAAGATGGCAGCATAACCTCTTGGGAGACACTGGAAGAAAAGTTTAGATCAAGATTTTTTACACATAATAAGATTGTGGACGCACGAGCCACTTTTAATAATTTCTATCAACAATTTGGTGAACATCTATGTGAAGCCTGGGAGAGGTTCAAGTTGCTTGTCAGGCAGAGCCCTGGTCATAATCTAAAGAAGTGGGTCTTACTTCAAATATTCAGTACTTGGTTGACTCCTGAATCTAAATCAGAATTAAATGCTGTTTCTAATGGGGGGATTACAAAGCAACCGGTGAATCATGTCTGGAAATGCTTAGACGACTTATACACGACTTTCTACGAACAATAGAAGGCTAGTGAAGTCGGTTGATAAAGTTATTATGGACCCTTCTTCACGGTGATGGCAATGTTAAATACCATCAACAAGAGGTTTGATCACTTAGAAGCTCAAGTAAATCGATCTAATAGTAGACACATGGGAGTCAATGCTATTCATGCCCATTGTGATTATTGTGGAAATGGCCATGATAATGGACAATGCATCATAACTCAATTGATGGAGCCAGTGTGTAACATCGCAAATTTTGGGATTTTAAGGTTTGAATAATAGATGGAGTTTTGTTATGAAATTTAAGGCATATTTTCCTATAAATTAAGGACAAATAATTATGGAATAATCTTTTGCATAAATATTTTGGAGATAATATTTTAAGGCCAAAAGATATTTAATTGGGAAAGAAAATCCTTAAAAGGAATTAGGTATTTAATAATTATCTAGTACTTTCAAATATTAGTCTTGAAGAGGATCAAGTGGGATAATTACTTAAATAGCCCAACACATATTGCAGTCCAAAACGCAAAAGCCCAGCACACATATAATACCAACCCAATAAGTTATTCCCAGCCCACTACCTTATGGTTAGACTATCTAGTTAGACTAATCAGATTACTTCCTCTGCACACACAAAACCAAACACACCAGAAATCGCCAGCGGTTTCCACAGGTCCCGCAACAGCAGAGAGCCATACTTCTCTAGAACTCTACAATACATTTTGAATTCAGCACCATTTATCTCTGATTATTTTCACTCAGACCAGACCCTTTTGGTCCTTATATACGTTGTTTTTGCTTGGCTCTCATTCAGAACCAACATCTCCGCCGAGAGTGAAAGTGAGAACTAATAGAGAGGGTCGTGGAAAGAGATAGAGAACTTCAACCACCTTCATTCCCCTATTTCGAGCTAGCAGAAATAGAGGCTTTGGTTTTGACTGGATCTCTATCATTCAAGATTAGCAACTGAAGGTAATCATCAAGTCTTTCTTTTTCCTAGTTTCTATCAGTTTTTTCAACAAAACTTTGAGTAATAAACCATAAGAGTAAACCTAGGATGTTTATGCTAAAAAGAACCGTAGAAACCAAGCCATAAGAATTCTCTGATGCATAAACCGTAAATCTAGAGCTGTGTTGAAGAAAGATAGAGTTTGTTTCCAGAATACATACATCAACATTGCATATGCATGACAAGGAATACTGGGGTAGTATGCATATATGTATGGAAAACAAAGGCTTTGTGGTGTATTATTGATATACTGGTTAAGCACTGCACACTTGGAAAGCCGTGGGAAACGACTCCGACATCCTCTATTAACCTGTCACCTTAGCCCATACATTTCAACATGAACCCGACAACGACAACTCACCACACCACCACCATAGACAAAAACTCAACCCCGACAGCAACAACTCACCACATCAACCCATACACACAAACTCGATCCCGACAACAACAACTCACTACATCAACCCATACAAACAAACTCGATCCCGACAACAACTCACCACATCAACCCATACACTCAACCACTATGCTGGCAACTACCCTTAACTCCACCTCGGCCCATGCACTTTAACACGATCCCGGCAACGACAACTCACCATATCAACCCATACGCATAAACTCAAACCCGACAGCCAAAACTCACCACATCATCACCATACACAAAAACTCAAAGCCGGAAACCACAACTCACCACATCATCACCATACACATAAACTCGATCTTGACAACAACAACTCACCGCATCAACCAATACACACAAACTCGATCCCAGTAATGACAACTCACCACATTAACCGATACACACAAACTCGATCCCGGCAACAACAACTCACCACATCAACCTATACACTTAACCATTATCCCAACAACTACCCTTAACTCCACCTCAGCCCATGCACTCTAACACGATCCTTGCACCCTCTCTTAGCCCATAACCTTCTTAACCCATACACCATATCTCCAACCTGGTATCCTCTAAGGATTTGATAAATATTGATATGTAGGAATAAACGACCTTATAAAAAGGGGTATTATTATATAGTCGTTTAGTTAAGTACTTTGCGACACCAACAATGACTAATAACAGTGATAAACGTTTAGAGGCATACTTTGACACCTCCACTAATCCCGCCGACTTCGACCGAGATTCAAGTTTGAGGTGGGTAACTGTTATCTTATTATCTTGTAATGTATGACTAACCATGATTGCTAGATAATTATGCAAATGTTATGAATATTTTACAACAAAGAGAATGGCTAAGTAATACTATGCCTAATCCTCGTAGAGATGAAAGAGTGGATTGTAAAGCCATTGCCCTTAGAAGTGGTAAAGAATTACCTGAGGTACAACAGCCAATAATGAAGCATTCAAGTTCTAATAGCAAAGAAACTCCCGGGGGACTTGCAAGAATTGATAAAGAATCTATACAAAAGGTTAAAGGAGTCGACGAGGATAGTGAATCCCAAAAGAAGGAGGTAAAGAAAAGGGAAGCAATTACTGAGATTCCTAAATGGAGACCGCCTCTACCATTTCCTCAAAGATTCAAAAGAAGGCATTTGAAGAGCAATACAAGAAATTCTTGGATACTTTCAAGCAATTACACATTAACATCCCATTTATAGAAGCTTTGGAGCAAATTCCTAAGCATGCTAGGTACCTGAAAGAGATGTTGAGAAAGAAGAAGCATTTTACTGAGTTTGCAACTATAGCACTAACCAAGGAGATCACTAATGTTATTAAACCTAATGTTCCTTTAAAGTGTAAAAATCCTAGTTCCTTCACTATTCCATGTGTGATTAGTGACCAATTTGAAGGTGGTACACTGTGTGATTTGGGGTCTGCTATAAATCTTATGCCTCTCTCTCTCTTTTTAAGAAGCTTCAACTAAGGCAGGCTAGTCTTAAACCTGTTACACTCAAGTTAGCTGATCAAAGTCTCTCTTATCCATATGTTATCATTAGGACTTGGCTTCCATCCTCTTCCCTTCCCGTCCTCTTCCCATCCTCTTCTTCATCTCAACCGTTGGATCAAAATCTCAACCGTTCGATTTAATCTTTTATAAAAATATTATCTTAAATATTATATTAATATTTTAATATTTTAATAATATTTTTGTAAAATATTAAATGCGAACCGTTAATCTTTCAATCTAACGGTTGAGATGAAGAAGAGGATGGGAAGGGAAGTGGATGGGAGCCAACTCCTTATCATTAAGGATGTACTAGTAAAAGTTTGTTCTTTTATCTATCCTGCTGACTTCATTATTCTTGACATGGATGAAGATCAAGAAATTTTGCTAACTATTGGGAGACCATTTCTGGCTTCTGCAAGAGCATTGGTAGATGTCAAACAAGGAGATATAATTCTACGACTTGGTGATGAGCGAGTGAAGTTTAAGAGGGACAAAGAAATAAAGTCTCAAAATGAATTTAAACAATGTGCAAGGGTTGTTATGATAAATGACCTCAATCAAGTTGAATTAGGTGCTTTTTCCATGAAAGACGGGGAGACTTCTACTAGACACCTACCTGGCCAATACGTTTGATTAACTAAGTTGGGTTCTAAGCCTTCAGCGTAGTAGAGCATATTTTGGGTAGTTATAGAACACTGAGTACTGATATAACCCTGGTGGTATGATGCAGTAGAGATGGACAGAGAAGGACCCTCCCGTATAAACTATGTTGGACGGATGAAACGTACTGCACGAAGATCCGTAATTCCTGAATTAGTAGGACTTAGGCTTAACCCTGAGCCAATCTACCCTCCCAAACCTGTATACCAACCTGATCTGGTATACCCCGCACCTGAATACAATTGGGAACCCGTAAACCAACCTGATCTGATATACCCTAGTCCTGAACTCAACTTCGAACCAATATACTTTCCTGATCTTGAACACCATTCTGAACCTATAGATGATCCTGAACCCAAGTATCATCCCGGACAAGAGCATTCTGACGAGCACATATATGACCCAGAACCTGTTTATGCTAAACCCCTGAATATAGTACCCTTAGTGCAAGAACCTGAAGATCCCGATGGATCAAATCATTCATCGGCAACCAAGTTGACACATCAGCTCCTCTTCTCCCCTGTTGAATCGCACACATGTTAAAAGCTGGTTGGGTTATTAGATGAAGTCGGGAAAAGAAAGAATCAACTCATGTTTCTTTTTCATAACACACATATCAAATTATCGAGCCAAAGAAAAATTAACCGAACTCTACAAGTAGAGAATGAATCTCAAAATTTCATCACCGTATAAAATTTTATTCAATAACTTTTGAAATTATAAGTAGCTGCTTTCCAAATTAAAAGCAGAACATGCAACCAAATATAATTAGAAAGGGAATAAAATAACCAAGTCCAAAGTTTACCCATTGACCAAAACCAATATGTTGAGTGAGTATATCTAGAAGGGCACATCTCATGTTACTTGAGTATAATATCGAAGATATTCAAAGAAGTAGAAGTTCCTGAGAGCTTGCAAAGTTACTTGTGGAGTAGGAAAATATTACTTGAGTAAAGGACGAAAGTAATATCGGATGGTTCTTTTAAAAAGAATTATTGATTCCAAATTACTTGAGTAACATCTCATGTTACTTGAGTAATATCGAAGATAATCAAGAAGTAGAAGTCTCGGTAGTGTAAAGCCAAATTACTTACGAAGCCAGTATATGTTACTCAAGTAATCTCCGAAAGTAAAGTAAAATCGAATAACTTTGAAAAAGAGCGACTGTTTCTAAATTACTTGCAGAGCAAATGTACATTACTCGAGTAATGCCTGAAAGTAACCAAAATTACTTGCAGAACAAATACTCATTGCTTGAGTAACGCCTAAAAGTAACCAAGTTACTTGTGGAATAAATACCAAAAAGGATTAGGATGTGCACACAATTTCAAATGAAAATAGTAGAAACACGTGAAATTTGATGATCCATACAAACACGCACAATAAGTGACGCACGGTAAGATAAATGAAGATTTTTCATTTGTTTCACAAATTAAAATCAAAAGAAGATAATGCACAGGGAAATTTCTCTGGAAAAAAAATGCACAGAAAAACAATGCTTTGACATTTAAAATGCACGATATGCGCCGTTTAAATTGACAATTACTCGAGTAAGGAGCTTGGCTACTCGTGGTAATTTGAATACGAGAAAATTCGGCACAAATGCTCGACGTTACTACGGCACAAGCTTAGGTTCAACGCTTTCCTTCGATATTACTTGCGAGTAATTATTGAATTACTAAGGTAAATGGATTTTCTTTAGAAACTTAGAGGTTTTTTCATGATGTTACTCAGGCAACACAAATATATTACTCAAGTAATTTATGCCTCGTTAACCCTTGTTTTTGGACGCACTAGCAGAGCATCCTGCAAAACATTTACTAGATACTCCGAAGCTTAAGTCGGTAATCATAATTCAATTAAATCTTACAAATAACTAATGAAGGTGATTACTTACGGTTCATTGGGACTAACGGTTTCTCGCTCAAGGAGAGGCTTTTGCTTGGGCACCGTATTACACTCGGAATCGTAGGGATTGCTTTTGGCTCGCTTATTACCATTTGAAGCCAGACATTTTATCTTCATTTATCTTACTTTGCGAAAGAAATGAAAAATCTTCATTTATCTTACTGTGTGTCATTTACTATGCGTGTTTGTGAGGATCATCAAATTGCACGTGTTTCTACTATTTTCATTTGAAATTGTGTGTGCATCCTGATCCTTTTCGGGTATTTACTCCGCAAGTAACTTGGTTACTTTCAAGCGTTACTCAAATAATGAGTATTTATTCCGTAAGTAATTTAGTTACTTTCAGGCGTTACTCGAGTAATGTACATTTGCTCTATAAGTAATTTAGAAACAGTCACTCTTTTTCAAAGTTATTCAATATTACTTTCGGAGATTACTCGAGTAATATATACTGGCTTCACAAGTAATTTGGCTTTACACTACCGAGACTTCTACTTCTTGATTATCTTCAATATTACTCAAGTAACATGAGATGTTACTCAAATAATTTCAAATCAGTCATTCTTTTTCAAGGAACCATCCGATATTACTTTCGTTCTTTACTCAAGTAATATTTTCCTACTCTGCAAGTAATTTCACAAACTCTCAGGAACTTCTATTTCTTTGAATATGTTCGATATTACTCAAGTAACATGAGATGTACCCTTCCAGACATACTCACTCAACATAGTGGTTTTGGTCAATGAGTAAACTTTGGACTTGGTTATTTGATGCCCTTTCTAATTATATTTGGTTGCCTGTTCTGCTTTTAATCTGGAAAGTAGCTACTAATAATTTCAAACGATTCTCGATGCGTTGATGAAATTTTGAGATTCATTCTCTGCTTGCGAAGTTGGGTTAATTTTTGTTTGGCCCGATAATTTGATATGCGTGTTATGAAAAAGAAACATGAGTTGATTCTTTCTTTTCCCGACTTCATCTAATGACCTAACCAGCTTTTAACGTGCATGCGATTCAACAAGGGAGAGGAGGAGCTGATGTGTCAACTTGGCTGCCAATTTCTATCCTTGCGTGGCCATCCAACAGACGCAATGTGCCAATTTAACGATCCACGTGGCAATTCTGTGATGGTAGGGCATTTTTGCTACAATTTTAATACTTCCGGGGCAAATAAGAGACAAAAAAAACTTTCGTCTTACCGGTGTTCCATAGTGAAAACTTCAATGACATTTAAGACCCTTATACCTTATAAAAATAAATAAAAAATTAGTTAATTTAGTTATTTGTAAAAATGTACAATGGTTTATTCCAAAAATAATTTGTATCGAAATTATCCCTTGATGGAGACTCCTTCAAAACATGAACATGTTTTTTAGCACAAATTACGAGAGAAGAAGATAATCAGGCTTGAATTGGGTACAAGAGTTGCCCGTGCCTCATATGCACCATTCAAATTAAATATAAAAGGTGGCTCAATACATAAGGCTTTCACCGTGTAGGAATTAGGAAGGAATAAATGTATGTGACATTATCCCTACAAGTGAAGAGATTGTTTTCAGGATTTGAGCTAGAGATCTTCATGTCATATCACAAAACTTTACCATTGCTTCAAGACTTACGTTTGATTCGGATGAGATATGAATGGTTTAAATTTTATTATATTGTTGAGTGTTACCAACTACTACTCCTTCCTGTTACAACTAGTTGAGGAATTTTCTTTGGTTTAAAATGTTGTCTACCAAATTTATAGTTTTTTGTTTAAATAATTCCTATTGATATGTTACAGGATGGATTCAATCAACGGGAGAAGTTTCTAAATATATAAATGATTAAAGCAATTTATCTCTTCTATAATACTTATAGTAACATCGTTAAAAACCATTCCGTGAACTATTGTTTTGGTATAAAATAGTTGTGTTTGTATTAACCCCGTTAGTGTTAACTATTTACTTTGACACCAAACCTTCAAAGTAGAAACACATGCCCCAAACTCTTTGAAGGCATTGACGGCATTGATTATTGTCCCGAATCAAACATGTAGACTGTATCAAAGTCCTCATCTTAGACTCTGATGGCAACCTATCTACTCAAACTACCAATGTGTTTTTCAAAAAGTATTCCAGAATATTGTCTAACATTTGTTTGAAGTAGTTGCAGAACACTAATTCACATTGGAGAGTGTTGTAGGTTTCCAACTGTTTTCTTATATTCACCTTGACTAGCACTGATTTCATTTTCAATATTTGTTTCTTTTTTTTAACACAACATCATTTCCCTTGTTTCGTTCTCTTGTTGGAAGGGTGTTTGATATTAGTATTATCAATATTTATGGATAAACAATATGTTGTAAACATATGAGTAAATGTGTGGGTGTGTCAAAGAAACAAGTCCCACATTGCTTGGGGAAAGGAGAGTACAAGCCTATATATAGAGTCATATGATATTGGGCTTGTAAAGAGGGTTAGAGGAGTAGTGGGCTCACGCGCACAACAATGGGCCACCAAGAGGCAAACGCAGTGGAAATCCGGCGATTTCCCCCCTGCGCGTGAGTAATATATGACACCGGCACTTTTGTGGAAAATAATTTATTTTGAAGGCTCTATTTTTGGGGTTTACAAGTTGGGAATAGACTCGCCTTCTCTAGGGTCATGAGGGACGTGTCCGTCCGTTGGCTCTATGCAGACGATGACACCGGCACTTTTGTAAAAATATTTTTGCTCCCCAGAAATATTATTTTAGTTTCCTAAAATAATAATAATAAAAATTTATTTTAAGAGGCTTACCGGAAAGGCTCTATTTTTGGGGTTTGAAAGTTGGGAATAGACTCGCCTTCTCTAGGGTCATGAGGGACGTGTCCGTCCGAATGGTTTCGCGTCCGTTGCCTCTATGCGGGCGGTGTTTATAAAAGGAATTCGACGAACTGCTGCATACAGAATATATGCAATCTTCTCTCCTCTCGCCTATTTTTATTGCTCGATTACCACTACCTTCGCGGTTACGCGCCTTACCGTATAGCAAGAAGGGTCTGTTTAATCCGGAGAGTACCGTTTCCAGTTTGCGGTGGTTGCGGAATAACTCTATAGGACAACGTTTCCGTACGTGACTCAGATCACCCATACCGTTCCTGTTCCAGATTGCTCGTAATTTTTATTACACAATATATTTGGGACTTTCAATATAAAAATATACGGGTCATTTAAAATATATAATTATAAAATAATTACATGATTTATTATGTTACAAAAAAATATTGTTTATTGTGCATACAATATAACAAAAAAAAAAAAAAAAAAAAAAAAAACCCACCCATAAAAACTAAATTATATAAAAAAAATATTATATACATCATAAAGCAATGCTTTAAGTCCATAAACTATCACTTTGTGCTTGCAGAAACTTCATAAACTCAAAATACTATATAAGAACTTCCACGTGCAATACGTGTAGCAATACTCGTACTATATAAAAAACAACACCTATATTTTACAAATTTATATTTAAATAATTTTTTTAATATTTATAATTAGTTATTAAGTTCGTTTATGATCGAAGGGAGCAAAATATTATTTTGTTATAGGTTAATGGCACAAAGAGAACCCATATTCAGTGTTTGTCCGTGTCTTGAACAATTTTTTTTTTGGCCCAGGCTTGAGCAAATTTCTCCTTAAAAAAAAAAAAAATTGATATTATTTTACCCTCCTTCATTTATGATAACAAATATAACAATATAATTATAAAAATATAAATATAAAGGGAAAAAGATGAATAAATACCATCTCAATTTGTAAAACCCTTATAAGCCCACTGAATTTGTAAAAAGACTGAGAGGTGATAAGGACTTTTGAGGGATATACAAATTCGAGGAAAATGACCAAAATGCCCTTCATCAAAGAGAGAGAGAGAGAGAGAGGAGGTGAACAGGCTCCAAAGCGCACGATTCACCGTCTTTACCTCCGCCGTCAACGCCACACGCCGCCTTGGATCTTTGCACCACCTTGACGCCGTCACCGTGATGACGAAGTGAAAAAGGAAAAAAACTGGGTAAATTTTTCGATCCAGAGATTTTGGAGGTTGAGATATTGGAGATTGGAAGAAGAAGACGATTTATGGTGATGGAGGAAGAAGAAGGAAGGAAAAAAAAAAAAACAAAAACTAGTGCAATTTCAGTGCACACCCAAGTGCATTGAAAGTGCACACAAGTTCAATGGAGTGCACTTTCAATGCACTCGAGTGAACCAATGCAACAAATTTTTTTTTTTTTACAAAACTTCCATCCATTATTATAAAATTTGCATCGCTATTTACAAATCTACCATCGTCATTTACAAATATACCATCGTCATTTACAAATTTTTTTGGTGTGCTACATTCTTACCTCTGAAATGAAAACATAAACTTAATGCATTATTACAAAACTTTCATCGCTATTTACAAATGTACCATCGCCATTTACAAATATACCATCGTCATTTACAAATATTTTTGTTGTGTTTCATTCTTGCCTTTGAAATGAAAACATTATTACAAAACTTCCATCGCTATTTACAAATCTACCATCGCCATTTATAAATATGCCATCGTCATTTACAAATTGTTTTGTTGTGCTTACAGGGGTTTTGCAAATTGAAATGGTATTTATTCGTCTTTTTCCCAAATTTAAATCTCCAAATCTCAGTGAAGATCTATGAGAGATGTTTCTTAATCACAATTTTCCATTAAAAAAATACTCACGCTAGTCCTTTTTCTTTTTTTGCCAGCTCGCTAGTCCTTATTATAAGGACCTATTAATAACTTGAGATAAATTCATTTTTTTTTTCGATGAAAGTTTAGCTTAAAGAGTACTAGTCATCGAAATTTTGTTAGTCTTATTTCTACTCCGGAAGTTAACAAAACAAAGCAATTTTGCCCAAGAAGTTTTTTTTAAAAAAAAAATTTGCCCTAGAATTTTTCTTTGAGGAATAATTTTACCACGAAGTTTTTTTTTAGGAGCAACTTGCCCTAAAAGTTTATAAATTGGAACAATAATTTAATGGTCAAGATTAAAGAAGGAGCAAGATTGCTATGTTTTAAACTTCCAAGGCAATTTTGACCAAAAAAAAAAAATAATAATTCAAATGACCAATGCTCTTTAAACTGAATTTTCATAGCAAAAATGGTATTTATCCCTAATAACCTTATATATAACAAGAAATTCAATAAAATTTAGTTAATCGTTTAAACTCTTAAATCATCCTCCATGAAATTTATTAAATGGAGGGTAATAAATTAATTAGGAAGTTTTTAATTGATAAGGAGATAATATGGCAAAGGGTATTAAGAAAAAAAAATTGACAATTTTTAAAGGTCCTTTTAATAAAGATCTTAAAGATAGGTTTTATAACCGGAGGGAGTATATTCTATATTTTCTTCTACTTAATGCAATGAAAGTTGAAAGTAAAACAGTAGACAAATTTGCAAGATAAAACAAAAAGGTACATTTTTGGAACAAAATCTACTAAGCATTTCCTTTAAGCAGTATCATAAATGACAACATTTTTTTAGCATATAATTAAGAATGCTATGTAATATTATTGCATGAGTACAAAAGAAGCTACATAATCTGGGCACCCAAAAAAAACAAAACAAAATAAGCTCCACAATAATTTGAACTCATCTCATGGTATAAACCTAAACCCTTTTGTTTTGGTGTCCCCACCCCCGCCCCCTCCCAAAAAAAAAAAAAAAAAAAAAAAAAAAAAAAAAAAAAAAAAAAAATTTATAATCTACCTAACTCGAGATTATACTTGGTTCAATAATTTCGATTATTAATCATTTTTTTTCCATAATTTTACCTTCAAAGAATATAGAATCATATCCGTTTTGTAGCTTCAAGATGTGTATATAGATTAATTATAGTAGAGCCATTTGGCATCGTATCAATAAGTATATGTATGGAAGTGATATATATATATATATATATATATATATGTATGTATGTATGTATATAAGAGTATATATATGGAAGTTAAACCAAGTATGCAGGGTCAACTAAATCTGAGTAAACATAATTAAGTTTTTTCCCCTTCGAATTGCGCATGAGGCGTCGAATTGTGAATGAAAAGCCCATATTGAGGAAGCTATATCTTGTCTGGGGTCTGATGTAAATTAGTTAATAGTCCCTTACATCCTAAATATATGAACTAAACAACTAATTTATAAAATTTAAATAAGTTGGTTATCTGTAAAAATGTATGTTGGTTTTACAAAATTACCACCTTTAATACCAAATTCTTCGGATTAAAAACTTAATTTTTTTTTTTTTTTTTTTTTTTTGGTAAATACTCCCTCAGTTCATGTCACATATCATACCTCCTTATTTATAAGAAATATTCAGAGAATATCTTTATTTTTGTTTGTTACATTCTCATTTTGTCCTATTTAATTACCCCTATTTCTCACTATCTCCACCACGTCCTTAATATATGACACATTTATCTAATTTAACTCGATTAAGAAAACTATTTAATATAACATACATTTTCTAAAACATTTTAGCCATCTTTCTTAATTCCGTCACTCTCTTTCCTCTTTAATTATTATTGAAAGAACATCAATAGAGGTAAATTAAGAAAAAATTGACGAAATACAATTGTCTTGTATTTGGGATCAAAATCAACTTCTCAAATTTATCTCATATTAAGGATCAGAAGAGTATTTATTGCTCATACAATAATAAGTTTCTTATTCTCTCTCTTCTACAACCCCCTTTATTATAATAATTTCCATACCTTCTCTCTAATTCCTTATCTCCTCCTAAATAAGGGTATTTTTGTCAAAAAGGTTACAATTTTTACATATTTATTGTCCTTAACCACTGCTTTGATCTACGTTATTCGGTTAAGTATTCCTTAAAAAAAAAAAAAAAAGAATAATTCAAGAAGAAGAAGAAGAAGGGAGGAGTAATACCAAAGTGGCATTTTTAGCAAATTTATCAATGTGCAAGTAATTAAATTAACAAATAAAAATTATAACTAAAAAATGTCTCTTAAATTATTTAATACATTTAATTCCTAGTTCCAAAGCATTGAATGCATGAATTAATAAAAAAAAAATTAATGAATAATATAACACTTAATTACAAGATCCTTCTGCAGGAATTCATGACTCATAATAGCTGGATCATAAAACTACAAACATTGGAAGTAGCTAAATAGTCCTTTTGTCCTGTTAGTTACTTTACGTTAATAACATAAGCATGGTCTTTGTTTGATCTCAGTTCCATACAATATATGACAATATTCGTACTTTGGTTTATAAGAGACATTGCTTGAGACGAATTAGAACAGAACATTCTGTTAAATTGGACCAGATAATTTTGTTCATATCTCCATGACCATACTGGGTTTTATGGGGTGTGGACAACCTAGAACTTGTCTCGTTCCAGTGGTTTTCATCGACATTGCTTGTCTTTCTTCCAACAAAACCAGTTAAATTACAACACAAGGACAAATTAAGGATGAGAACAAAATATTCAATGCATATACACACACACACACACACAAACTAGCCCTAACATGTGCATACATCTCATTCCAAGTAAACTAACTTGTTTTGTCTATTGGCCTTTCTAGTTCCTAAACAGTAGGAAAATGGAGCTTGCAACTGTAAAAACGGAATTCTACCCAAGAAAACATAGGATGTTCATGATGGAAGGCGGGAATATTGACACAAAGTGCATGAAAAGGCGGCGAAGAGACTTATCAGTGACAGTTTTAGAGGACAATGAGAAACAAGAGCAACCACAGCAGGGTGGTCAATCAACTACTACTACTGTCAAGAAAAGCTCAAGGTTTCGCGGAGTTAGCAGGTCTCTTCTATGAGCAAATCCTTTTATAATATGAAATAAAGCATTTAAATATATAAACTTCATTCACAGCTTCAGATGTAATAACTGTTACTTAACATAAACGCTTGATTAATAATTCGAAGCTTCTCTTATTTCCTGCAAAGCAGACATAGATGGACAGGGAGATATGAAGCTCATTTATGGGACAAAGGGACTTGGAATCCAACTCAAAAGAAGAAAGGGAAGCAAGGTGTGTGTGTGTGTGTTTTAACACTTGATCTGCTTCATTTCTTATTGGCTTACTATGTTGTTCTTTATTACGCTTATCTTGATTTCTCACACCTTGTTCATTTCTGTTTGCTTTTGTCTGGCAAATTTGGATTCACTGGGTTGGTATGGATCAGTATATTTGGGTAAGTACTTGAACTAAACTGTTTGATTCCTATTGTTTCTTCTCATAAAGTTGAAAACTGACCTTCAGATATTGACTTATTGAACAGGAGCTTATGCTGAAGAAGAAGCTGCTGTTAGAGCATATGATTTGGCTGCACTCAAGTACTGGGGAACTTCTACCTTCACAAACTTCCCTGTATGGCTCTCATCTGTAAACTAAGTCATCTTCATTTGGTTTTGAGAAAGATTTAGTATATTCAATATACAAGTCTGTGTAGACTCTACTTAAAAGTGGGTTTGACATACCTTTCTTTGTTTTATTTAGTAGACTTAAGTATCTAATTTTCATAATAACAATAGGTTAAGCCAATGATATTGTCTCATCAACTTATAAACTAGTTTGCCACTTTTGTAGGTATCTAATTATGAGAACGAGATTGAGATAATGAAAACTATGACAAAAGAAGAATATCTTGCTTCTTTAAGAAGGTAAAATCCCATTTCTTCAGGAATAGATGCCCCTTGAGACTTAATTATCGGTATATCATAATAGAGAAATATGACATAAGTATGAGATTAATTTTACATTTTGCAGAAGAAGCAGTGGCTTTTCCAGAGGAGTATCAAAGTACAGAGGAGTAGCAAGGTGAACTGGTTTTGCAACATGTCCTTGTTACAATCAAGCTTTTTTAATATGCTTCTAACAAGTATAAATTCTGAAATTTGAGTGCAGGCACCATCACAATGGGAGGTGGGAAGCAAGAATAGGGAGAGTGTTTGGTAACAAGTACCTCTACCTTGGCACTTACAGTGAGTTTCACACTCTTATTTATCATTATTCTAAAATAATCAGGAGACTTCATCGGTGCCGAAATAAGATGGGGAACCATACCAAAAAATCTAGCCACTGAGGTGGGAGAACCAACCCACTCAAACACCCGATTGAGCATCTTATGCTACCCAATGTCGAACTTATTACCCATACTACTTGTTGTGGTGGGAGAACCAACCCACTCAAATACCCAATTGAGCATCCTATACTACTCAATGTGGACTTATTACTCCACCCTAACGAGTCTCCATCAAGATCAAACTTATCAAAATTTAAATTCTTAGTACTTTGATTTTGCAAGATGAATAGATATTGTGAGTGTCTTACGAATGGTGAAATATTGCAGGTACGCAAGAAGAGGCTGCTCGTGCATATGATATAGCAGCTATAGAATACAGAGGCTTGAACGCAGTAACAAACTTTGATTTGAGCACATATATTAGATGGCTAAGACCTGAAGCCCTTAATACTACTCCTCAAGAACAACAACAGAACCCAGAATTTCACAATCTCATGACGAACCCTAGCCTCACCCAAACCAGAGAAATCGCTGAGGTATCAATGGTGAAATATTCTAATTAATTCTATATTACTCACAAAAATAATTACGAGTTTGCACGTCGAAATCTGTCCCAGGAGTTTTCTGAGAGTTCCCAATTGTTTTAATTGTTTCTATATTGAATTATTTGATTACGAATGTGTTCGTTGAAATCTGTCCAAAAAAGTTATCAATTATTTCTAAATCACCAGGTACCTAATTTCAACAGCAATCCAAAGAAGCAAGACATACCTCAGTATTCAACCCCTTTATGTTATAGTAATAGTGCCAATTCATCGTCTTCTCCGACAGCATTAGGGCTTCTGCTGAAATCGTCAGTGTTCAGAGAGCTAATGCAGAAAAATATGAATGAGGGAAAAGGTGAAGAAGAACAAGAAGAAGGAAGTAATGGGTTTGCTTGCCTGTACTCTTCCCATGGCAATAAAACACCAAATTTACAGTTACCAGAAGAGAGAGTATTGCCGCCACTGTATCACAGAACTGGGCAATCTGTATGGGATGGGTGCTTTCCACGAATGTGACTTTTCTTATTATTATTATTATTATTTTTATAGATTTGCATAATTGTAGAAGTTGAATAGTTTCTCAGTTGTACTTAGATCTATATATTAATATGATCAAATTTAGTTTAAATGGTTTACTTCATATTTGCTCAACACGATAATCATACTATCAAAATTGTCTATGCGTCATTATTGGGGTTTAAACATAAGGAAGGAAGTAAACTAAATTTAAAGTTAGATGTTAAATCAGGAATCATAATTATATTAATAATTATATAATTATGATACAAACATGCTAAGGAACTTCACCTTTCATAATTATCGAATTTCCATAAATTATCTTAATAATTAAGTTATTTTTTTTTTGATACAAAATAATTAAGTTATTAGTGCAATCATTTTTAAAAATTATGTCTTAATGATAATGATCGATTTTGAAAGAGTGATTCCTAGTTTTTATTATTGGTGAATAAAATTTATGTCACCATCGATGATATTAACATCGCAAAGGTAGTGTGGTCTTGAGTTCGAGACGTGAGAATGCGCGTGTGTGTGTGGCTTCCTCTCAAAAATTGTAACACCCCATTTTTTAAAAGCGGAATAATATTTTTTTTTATCAGAGTAGAGTATCGGAGCAAGTAAAGAGTGAGTAATCGATAAGTATGTGGCAAAATATTAACTAAGGTGTATCCTAGGTTGATCATAATAACGGTACATTTATCCGAGTATTCAAAATTCTAACTATGTAGGAATATAAATACATATCCAAAATAAAGCTCCAGCTGAGTCCTTCAAGCGTGCTGCTTACCCTTGTCACCGGCTCCTAATCCTCCGGATCCTGAAGCTATGGTAAGTGCTAAGGTCCAATACCCATTGAACCTCAGATAACGATTAATCTCATGCTCAAGTATAAACAATATATGTATGGCAAATATTCATAACAATACAAAGATTAACTAATACATAGCACACAGCAGATGTCAGGTTACAACAATACATAAGCATACAGCAGATTTAATGTGAATACAACAACAGTACATAGCACACAACACATGTAAAGTCATCCACGTTTGCACTAACCAGTGTCACGACAACTCCTCGTGTCCTCAGCGTTAGGAAAACTCAACAGCATTATCAAGACTATAAGTTGTATAAAGCTGAATGTATAAACAGTGACCTAAGATAGAGTCTTAGGCACGGTGCATGACCCAAGACCAAGTCTTGTCCATGATTCTATGAAATCATCTACCACATATAAGCATACAAGAAGCATCAGAATTAGAGTTACAGTATGCGTCCGTACTTTAGTCCGTAGAACTTAGCGGTACGTTCGTCGGTCGGTACGTTTCCTCGGATAGCCTATAATAGTATCACCGCATTATTCTTTTATAAATAATATTTTAAGAGATATTTTAGCCACTATTGATCCTTTTTTTCCTTGGTGGATTTACTATTCCAATTACATCCCTTTATTTCTAAAAACGCTGCCTTAGCATTTCTGGGTAGAATTTTCGCTAACTTTGAAAAATCATAATTAATTCCAAACAAATCGAAATGAGGTTTCGTAAAATTCTTCGGAAACCTTAGCATGTCTATTTGTGAGGAAAAATAATGGTGTTCTCTGGAAATATAGGAATCATTCCTTGTTTTACGTTTTGAAACCCTTGCCCAGAATTTTTCCAGAAAACGTAGCCCAACTTTAGGAATTTTTATCTCCTTATACAGATCTCTAATTGATACAAATTTTATATCAATGGAAAGATATACATGTCTAATATAACCATGAATTATTTCATGATTTTTGAAGATAAAGTTACACATAAAAGAATGCCCTCTATCTGACTGATTCCAATAGCCCAGCAAAACCCAACAATTCCCTATCTTACTCTATCTTGTTCCATTAATCCCACAAATTATTTCCCTACATGTTTGACCTCGTCAGGCATCTTTCAATGCAATGAGGCCTAAGAACAATTATGGGAATTTATTTTACCTATTTTCTAGATTAAAACTAACAATTCTACTAAAACTACCAAGAACTAAAAACTAAAGATTAAGAACTAGGAAACTTACCCTTGAAGAACTTGCTACTCCTTCCTCCTTTTTGCTTCCCTCTAGCTTCCCTCCTTGCTTCACTCTCTATCTTTAGAAATCACCACTTGGGGTTGATTTGGTGTGAAGAATGAAGAGAGGCAAGGCCTCTATTTATAGGAAAAGTCCAAGGATCACAACCATTGGATCATTTCCCTTCATCAATGGCTTAGGTTGATTTGTGTTTTTATGAAGGCACAAATTAAGCATAAAAGATTCTCATTGGTCAATTTTAATTACATAGGATTTAGCTTATTATTTTTTAATTCAACATGTGCTCATATTAATTAAATATAATAAACACACACACACACACACTCTCTCTCTTATTAGATATGATTAGTTTTGATAATGTCTTATATAGATGTCATTCTTAAGAGAAAAAAGTTTACACATTTTATTTATCTCCTACATTGTCTAACTACTATATTTAATGTAGATTAATTCAAGTTGAATTATAGAGATTAATAAAGAAGGAGATATTGAAGTTGCGAGAAAATGATGAGTCCAAGCTAAATCACGAAGAATGATCAAGATGGGAGATGGAAGAAGGAAGAATTTGATGAATGGAATGAGGATATCATTATACAAGTTCGAAGATTGATTCTAGAAGTCTCCATGATCAAATTAAAGTTGGAATGACTCAATTCGGAGTTAAAATGAGCAAAAGGGAGCTTCGGGATGATATAACTCGAGTTAATAAAGTTGCTACAATGTTTCTGGACTTTTCGACTGGTATGACTCGAGTCATGTATGAGTAAATTGAGTCAAAATGTGTTCTCGATTTCGAAAAGTGTAACTCGAGTTATCACTTAATAACTCGAGTCAACAAGTGCTTTTTCAAAGACCTCTATACTACGTTTTACGTTTCAGCTGGTGAGGTCTGGTATTTCAATGATATCTCACAAACCAGAGATTGGATTGAGGTGAAACCAGTGGCATATAAAACTAGACTCCCAATGCATCATTTTGATATAAAATTCAAGCCAAAAGGAGTTCAGATCAAGGAGATATGAATTGTGGAAGTTGACACTAAATTCACGCCACAGTGCAGACATAGATTTGGTATTTTGAGTGTATCTCACAACCTACAAATCCAATTGAGCTGAAATAAATG
Organism: Acacia acuminata; assembly: GCA_019022655.1. Lineage (NCBI taxonomy): Eukaryota > Viridiplantae > Streptophyta > Magnoliopsida > Fabales > Fabaceae > Acacia > Acacia acuminata. The sequence goes on along the minus strand of JAFJYI010000153.1, from coordinate 20,420 downwards.
GCATATGAAACAAGACTCAAAATTATTTCCATCAAGATTTGAACCAAACAAAACGGAGTTCAGACCATGGAGATATGGCCTTTGAAAGTTACAGTAAGTTCAAGATGGTTCAAAAACGCTCAACATACAATGAGTTTGGAATGAGTTGTTAACTAGGCTTGGATAACTCAAGTTAGGACTGGAAACTTGAGTCAACGTCAATCAGAGAGGCAGCAGAGAAGAATAAATATTGAGAAGAGATCTTAACTTGAACGAACAAAGTTGCAAAGCACTGTTCCACAACGTCTCCGAGAATTTTGAAATTAATGTTATCAATTGATTACTACTTGCTATACTCTTCAATGTTATTAATAATCTTTGTGAGGAAGTTTCAGTTGATCAAAAGCTCAGATTGAGGATCAATGACAATGCTAGCAACTGTCAGATGAACTGGTTTAACTCGAGTCAAGACATGGCAACTCGAGTCAACCTCAGACAGAAAGCAATCAGAACTTTGGCGCACAAACTTAACTCGAGTCAAGTCCACCAACTTGAGTCACTCAAGAACTCAGGGAGTTTTGGAGCAACTTGGCAACCCGAGTCACGAAGGATAACTCGAGTTACTCGGCGACAAAGGAAATGATATTTTTGCAACTCGAGTCGAGATACGACAACTCAAGTTAGAATTCAAACAGAGAGCATCTGACGCTTAAAACAACTCAAGTCATATGGAATAACTCGAGTCAAAATCCCTGCATCGAAAAATCACCGTGTCCGAAATCTTGGATTCTCATCAAGAACATCCAGATGAATTCCAAAAGAACTTATACTACTTCTTAACATCATTTATATCATTTGTGTATAAGTTTCAGGTGATTAAAATTTGAGATAACATCAAACTTGACCAATCAAAATCTATCAAAAACATGAAGATGAAAGTTGCTGCAGATTTTTAGAAATGGCAGAGAAGATCAAATTCAACGAGGAACTTGAAGAAACGAAGTTGAATGCTCAACTGTAATGTTCTTCAATGAATTAAAATGCTCAACGTGTTCATCGGCTTCAAATGCTATGACTTGAATATCCCAACGGTAATATTCCAATGATAATATTTTCCAACGGTCATATTCAAAATCTGGAAGAATTGCTCAATGATCTTCATTAGCTATAAAAGAAGAAGCATTCAAACAACAAAGGAAGAGAAAAGAGCTTACATTGTCAAAATGCCAACATTATGAATCCAACGCTCAACTCATATACTCTCTGTTTCACAATGGTTATATAGTTTTCAGTAGAGAGTGTGATGATCGATTTTGTGCTTCAATGATTATTATTCATCTACTTTGAGAGAGAGTTTAAACACTTAGTTCATTATCTGTTTAGTGATCAAAACTCAAGGTTGTGGAACCTTTGAGTATGGGTGTATAGTTACAACTTGTAAGGGGGAATGAATCCTAGTGTGAAAGGATCATCTTGAGTACAGAGTGTGTAATTGTATCCTTATAGTGTGTAAGGGGAGTATCTCGGTAAGAGATTGTAAAGGCTGTACAAGTGCCCGACTAAACTTGTGAGGTTGTAAAGGCTTTTTCTCTTGTTCCCGGTTAAACAAGGAGACAATTGATTGAAAATCTCAAGTGGAGCTTAGGGACTGGACATAGGTCAAGGATTGGGCCGAACCAGTATAAATCTCGGTTTGCATATTCTCTTCCCTAAACTCTTACATTTCCGGCATATATGTTTGAATGATTGACTACTGCTTTATAAAATATTTCTGTCATTCGAACTACTTTTAGTAAGTTACAAAAAGATTTTCAAAGTTATCTAAAGTTTTATCAGACACCCAATTCACCTCCTTCTTGGGTGATAGCCAGGTCTTACATCTCTCTCTCTCTCTCTCCTTTTCTCTCCCTAAAAACCGCCCCCTTTCTCTTACCTTCTTCTATTTTTTTCAACATCTTATCCTCTTCCATTCATTAATTGCCCCATGTGCTTGATTTATTTAAATATTTTGAATATTATCTCAAATTTTTATATTATCCTCTTACTTTGATCCCAAACCATTGGATTTGATTTTGTGTTAGTTTAAATTTAATCCTCACTCTTAATCCATGGCTTAATTCTCTCATTGGTCTATTTATTTTTCACAAGGATTGAGCTCATTTCTTTGATTTCTCATTGGCTTATCCATTTATAAGAGGATTAAGCTTATTTATAGGATGAATTAACCCTTAATTGCATTTGCTATTGATTTGTTAACTAATCATAAAAATTAGTGCTTAATTCTTCACTAATTAGCCCATTGATTAATTATGAAGATTTATACAATTATTTAATTAGTGAAAACTTAATTACTCATTAATCTTTATTAATTTCCCTTAATTCGTTTAAGTATTTCCATAACATTTGCTTGCTCCTTTTGATCATTTAAGAACCATAGTTTAATATGATAATTATTTTGTATTTTATGATCCTTAAATGTGGTCTTAAATTAAATCTTTGGTTTATTTAATTCTAATGAAAAGTTGTCTAAAATCTAATTAATAATCTACAAAATTTAGAGACAACATATTCTCCTTTATTTATTATGTATTATTTATCAAAATTAGTATTTATGATAAATGGAAATTTTAGGGTATTTGACAGATTTGCCGTAATCTCCCAAAATAACCAGATTAGAAAAGGATTTGCGGTATAATGTAACCTGGGTCGTTTCCCAACGAATTAAGTAGTCGGTTTAATTTGAACAAAGAATAAAACGAAATTGAAAATCGGGGTTTTTGATTCAAGAGATTGAAAACGGAAATATGCGTAAAACAAAACGAAATAACACAGTTAAATAGAAACAAAGGATTAAAGGATTAACCCAGGATTCGATTCCACCACTTCCCTTCCTCGGACGAAAACAGTTTATAACCGAACTTCGTGATCGACTCGGACAAACCGAAATCTCTGCGTTTGTCCGTAGAATTCCCTCAACAACAATCGTTCAGAATTTGTTCGAATCAAGTGGCGCACCTCGTACGATCGCACAATGATACTTTAACCTAGTCCGAACTGCGTCCTTGGGAAATGTCAATCTGGGTTTTTGAATCCAAAAATTGAATCCGATTAAAGAATGCAGAAATGAGTTAGACGGTTACCGATTAAATGCGAGTCCTCTGGATAGTGGATGGAATCCTCATCGTTGGGTTAATCTCAGAAATTTAGCCGAACATAATTAAGAAAGACGAAAAACAGATGAAGAACGCGAAGAACACGAAGAACATTACGAATTTGAAAACTACTATTTTGATCCACTCGAAATCTAAAAACATGAATGACTGAATGTTTGTGGCTGCCATCTAACTTAAACCTAAACCTAAAATGGAAATGGGTCATCCCAAAACGAAAATAAAATAAAATGGGCTTTAATTACAAAATTCGAGCCCAACTAAAATCCAAAAATACATATGACTTCGTCTCCAAAATTGACCACTCTCTTGTCCGAATTTGCTCTTCATGTCTTCATAACAATTGTAGCTCTCTGAATCATCTGAAATATGAGACAAAAAAATCCGATGTCTGGTTCAAGAGTTATGGTAAAAATGGTGAAACAACGTAAAACTGGAATTTATTATTAAATAATGGCCAAAATATAATAAAAGGCCCAAAGCCCAAATAAGTGTAAAAGCCATTATTTATTAGCTAAAGAGTCCTAAATTATTAATTATGAGACAAAAAGTAGTGTATGAAATATTCAATTATCAAATTCCCCCACACTTATCTTTTTGCACTCCTGAGCAAAATTCAAAGAAAAAGACCTAAAGGGAAAGCTCTTCTTTTCTAACAATTGCTAATAATCAAAATTTGAACAAGGGACACAAAGCTCCAAAAGATCAATCAATCAAGACCACAATCTCTTCATCTCAAATTACAATTCATGGCAATCTCATCAATGATTCTAATCACAAAAGATGGTCTCTCAAATGATGCGCTCAATCAATCAATCTCTCAAGTGTTTAAGGTAAATAAGTGTATCGCTCAAATTCTACTCAAGAAATTTGTTCTACCATAAGCTTGCTCAATTTCTACGTCTCTACTACTCACAACACATGCATGCACAAATCAAGAGAGCTTGTTATGAAAGGTTGTAATGGGGTTAGGGTGAAGGTAGGTAATAGTATGGAATGAGAGGCTAAGCACCAAAGAAATTAAAGAGAGCACTAATTAACATAATCATTCTCTATGTAAGAAAATTTTTATTTTACTTATATATCTCCTTTCTTTCTATGTATTTTCTTTCTTTCTTTTTTTTTTTTTCTTTCTTTATTTCTTTTCTTTTTCTTTTTGTTCTCTCTCTCTCTTTTTTTTTTTGCTTTCCTTTCTTTTGTGTGTGTGTGTGTGTGTGTGTGCAGAAAATGAAACTATACTATATATATAATCACAATGACAAAACAAAATATCTCCCCCCACACTGAAACTGTTGCACTCCTGAGCAACCCCCACATTTAACCACAAAACCAAGGTAAACCAATGCTCATTAAATTTTCAAGGTGCGGAATACAATGGGTTTTACGCTTAGGCTTGTAATGTGGCTCAGAAAAGAATGGGCAACAAGGCACAGAGGGGCTAGCAAAGGAATCATAATGCACGGGAAAGGCTATTTGGCCAAAGTGGAGAAAATAAAAGAAAGAAAACAAGCTTCCATCATACTTATGCACGTAAGTGAAAAATGTAGTTTCAAAAAGAAAAGGAGCAAGTTCTAGAGAACACAAATCATGAGCAGATGCACACAAGAAAGAAAGAATGGCAAAAGATGAATTCCATTCATGCAGGCCCAAAACCTCACAAGGTAAACACCAACTTAAGCAACCAACATCACCAAATCAACTACCAAGACATGTAATCGAAGAGTCAAGAATGGTAGACCTAACATAATGATCCTTTAAAACCAAAATGTCCTAGTTCATAATATGTAGCAATCATAGAATGAGAGACTGTATTTATTTTCAAAAAGCAAAGTAGAAAAAGGAAAACAAATAGAAGAAAGAGGGATAAAGAAAGAAGAATACTCCCCAAGGGGTTTACGGAGGATAAGTGGCATCAATGAGGAGAATCTCTCGCTTCCTCGGTCCGTCTGCTGGGATCCCTCATGAAATGGCTTGAGGTGATGCCCATTGACCTTAAAGGTTCGTCCCGTGGGTGGATCATATAGCTCAATAGCACCAAATGGAAAAATGTTAGTGATCTCAAAAGGGCCATCCCATTTAGATCGAAGCTTACCAGGAATAAACCTCAAACGGGAGTTAAATAGAAGAACTTTCTGGCCCACAGAAAATTCTTCCTCAGAATATGCTTATCATGGAATGCCTTAGTCTTTTCCTCGTATAACCACGAACTCTCATAGGCATCCAATCTAAGCTCATCCAACTCTTGCAATTGTAGCTTCCTCTCCATCCCAGACTTAGCCAAATCCATGTTACACTGCTTAATGGCCCAATAGGTTTGATGCTCCAACTCAATCGGAAGATGACATGCCTTACCAAAGACAAGCTGATAAGGAGACATCCCAATCGGAGTCTTGTAGGCAGTACGATATGCCCACAAAGCATCCTCTAATCACTTACTCCAATCTTTCCAGGTAGAGTTAACAGTCTTCTGAAGGATTTGCTTAATCTTTCTATTTGAGACATCAGCTTGACCGTTGGTCTGAGGATGGTATGCTTTGGAGACCTTGTGGAGCAATCCATACTTGCGTAACAAGGCACCCATGCTTTGGTTGCAAAAATGGGATCCCTGGTCACTGATAATGGCTCTAGGAATACCAAACCCGCAAAAATGTTAGACCTAACAAAATCCACCACCACGGAAGAATCATTAGTCCGGGTGGCTTTCGCCTCAACCCATTTCGAGACATAATCAACAAACCATAGCGATATGTAAGTATAACCATATGAAGTAGGAAATGGACCCATAAAATCAATACCCCAAACATCAAAGATCTCACAAAACAATATAGGGTTCGGGCATCTCATGCCTACGGAAATACTCCTCGCTCTCCGACGCTTATCACATGACTTACAAAATAGATGGGAATCATGAAACAAGGAAGGCTAACATAATCCAATGTCTAACACTTTCCTACCAGCAGTTCTTTGGGGTCCAAAGTGACCACCACAGGTAGAAGCATGAGCAAAATGCAATATAGGGTGAAACTCATGATCAGGTACACATCTCCTAACTACTTGGTCACTACAAAATTTCCACAGATAAGGGTCATCCCAAACATAATATTTAGACTCACTCTTTAATTTAAGGGTTTGGGCCCTAGTAGAATCTACAGGCAAAACACCAGCTACCAAGTAGTTAACCAGATCAGCATACCATGGAAGCTTACCTTGCAAAAAAGCCGTTCATCGTGGAAATCATCCGAATAGAAGAGGGGTGAGAGGGAGAATGAGTGATGCGACTCAAGTGATCGCCTACCCGCTTTGTGTTCCACTTCTGTCTCGAATCTCAACATCAAACTCTTGGAGCAAAGAACATCTATCGGATGAGTCGTGGCTTAGCATCTCGCCTTTTCAAAAGAAACTTCAAAGGAACATGGTCGAGAAAACAACTACTCTACTTGCTAGCGAGATATGACCTAAACTTATCAAAAGCAAATACAATAGCCAACACCTCTTTCTCGCAGTGGTGTAATTAGAAGGGTAGGATCCAAAGTCTTGGAGGCATATGCAATCACATAGATGCTCTATCAACTCATTTGTGCCAAGATAGCACCAACCGCATAGTTGGAAGCATCACACATCAACTCGAAGGGGAGGCACCAATCGGGGGCTTGGATCATTGGGCAGTCGTAGTCGTAACGCTTCAAATGATCGAAGGCTGCCTTGCAAGCATCATTAAATAAAAAGTCGGTGTCCTTATACGTAAGGTTGGACAAGGGTCGGGCGATCTTGCCGAAATCCCGAATGAAACGCCGATAGAAACCTCGCATGACCAAGAAAAGAGCGAACCTCCCGCACGATGCGGGGTAAGGCAAAGCAAGAATTACGTCTATCTTAGCGGGTCTACCTCAATCCCTTTCCTAGACACTATGTGTCCCAAGACTATACCCGACTCAACCATAAAGTGACACTTCTCATAATTCAAGACAAGATTAGACTCAATGCACCTATGCAAAACTCTAGGCAAATTAGCTAAGCATGCATCAAAATCGAGACCCATATATAGTGAAATTATCCATAAAAACCTTCATGCAAAATCCTCTAGAAACTCGAGAAAATGCTTACCATACAACGCCGAAAGGTGCCAGGTGCGTTGCAAAGGCCAAAAGGCATCCTTCGGTAGGCATATGTTCCAAAAGGGCATGTGAAGGTCGTCTTCTCCTGATCCTCGGAGCAATATGGATCTAGAAGTATCCGGAGTAGCCATCCAAGAAGCAGTAATGGGACTTGCCAACCAAACGCTCTAACACCTGATCATTGAAAGGTAGAGGGTAATATCCTTACGAGTGGCTTGGTTGAGTCTCTTATAGTCGATGCAAACTCTCCAACTATTCTGAACTCGAGTAGGAATGAGCTCATTCTTCGATTGGCTACCACGGTGACTCCGGATTTCTTAGGAACCACACAGACCGGGCTAACCCACGGCTATCGAAATGGGATAGATGATCCAGCTTGCAGAAGCTTAGTGACCTCCTTCTTCACCACACCAAGGATAAGAGGATTAAGGCGTCTTTGGGGCTGCCTCACCGGCTTAGAGTCCTCTTCCAACAGAATTCGATGCATACACATGGAGGGGCTAATGCCAACAATGTCAGCTAATGTCCACCCAATGGCTTTCTTGTTCGCCCTCAATAAGCTTAGCAGCTTCTCTTCTTGGTCAGGAAGAAGATTATTTGCCACAATGACTGGCAATTGTTCATCCACCTCCAGAAATGCATACTTTAGGTGATCTGGAAGGGATTTCAACTCAAGCTTGGGTGGTTGCTCAGTAGAGGGAAGAAGCTTGGGTGGTTGTTGCAACAACTCTGATGTCATCACACTAGAAATACTTGAAACCACATTCAAAGAAGCAGAAGAATTGTGTCTATATAACTCAATGTTAACATCAGAGTTCAGCTCATCAAAATCAGAGTTAAGCTCATCAAAATCAGAATCAGGATGCACATTAGGATCAGGATGAAGCTCAAACTTAGAATCAATATCAGAACTACATGTAATGCGGAATCACCAAATAATGCAGCATTAACCAAGTTACTGCAAACGAGCACCATTCATTATCGCACATGCACAAATGGCGGAATCACTCTCGGATGAAAAATCGGGATAATCGGAACACCAATCGGTAAGAACATCATCCACAAGATCATCAATAACATCAATGCGTAAAACGGTAATGCTCTTCCCTAGGATGTTTCATGGCATCAAAGATATTGAAATTCACAAATATATCACCAAACTCCATGGAAAGAGTACCAGAATGTACATCTATCTTAGTCCTAGCTGTTTTCATAAAAGGCCTCCCTAGAATGATTGGTGACCTACTACTAGAAGACTCATCCTCCATATCTAAAATGTAAAAATCAGCAGGGAATATCAATTCATTAACTTTGACCAATACATCTTCAACTAAACCAGAAGGATGAGCACTACTCCTATTAGCTAACTGAACAACAACACTAGTAGGACGCAAAGGACCAAGACCAAGAGATTTATAAATAGATGCAGGCATGACATTAATAGAAGCACCTAAATCTAGCATGCAATCATCAAATCTATACTTACCAATAAGGCAAGGGATAGAAAACGTCCCTGGATCCTTGCACTTGCGAGGCATGGTAGGCCGGATGAGTGCTGATACATTCTGGTTCAAACTCACTCGTTCACTTCCCTTTAGTCGCCTCTTGTTGGTGCACAACTCCTTCAGAAACTTGGTATATTTAGGGATTTGTTTGACTGCATCTAAGAGAGGAATGTTGATCTCTACTCTTCTGAATGTCTCAAGTATATCCTTCTCTTGTGCTTTATCTGCCAACTTCTTGGATTGAGGGGCTCTCGAGGAAAGGAAGAGGAATGGGAATGTCTTCCTCTTCACCTTGCTGCATTGCCTTTTTATTTTTAGATTCAATCTTCACATTTTCGACTCTTTTCGATGTGGAAGTCACATCTGTAGCTGGTTTAGGTTCCTCCAATTGCTTGCCAGATTGAAGCGAGACAACACTCACATTCCCCTTAGGATTAGGAATTGTTTGTGAAGGAAGAGTGTTGGATCCACGAGGTTGAAGTTGGTTCAATGATGTTGCCAACCCCAATCTATGTTTGCAAACTCGAATGGAAGTGTCGGTTCTTTGCTTTGGAACCGCATATTAGGTTGTGACAAATTGCTTCATCATATCCTCAAGGGAGGAACCACCACTACCACTACTACTAGCCTGGCTTTGTTGTCTTTGTGGAGGTGCACATATGGTCGGTCGAGGAGGTGGTGCTTGCAAAGGCAAAGGAGGTGCAGATTGTTGTTGGAAATTCTATGGTCTGTATCTTGTCTCGTTGGTAATTCCCGAATTCTGCGATATTGGTTACTCTAGTTCTCGATTGGTTCCAACGGAAATTAGGGTGATTTCTCCAATCAGGATTGTAGGTATTAGAGAATGCATTATTCTGCTGGTATTGTGGCTTTCCTGGAAACGCACCCATTGAAGCTACTGACTGGTCTTAATAAGCAGGATCATGCAAGGTAGGACAAAAGTTAGTAGAATGGTAAGGGTCAGAACAGAACCCACATGAGTACCCAATCTGAGGAGGAGAAGATTGCACTTTATCGTGTCATCGCTAACCGCCTCACCGAGAGGTCGATCATCAAGTCTATTCTCTAATATCGAGAATCGTACGATTGGAGGTATTTGAACATGGTAAACGGAGTACTATTGGCCTTGGTGCCAAATTGCGAGAGTTGGCCGCCATCTTGGATATCAATTCTCGGGCATCTTCGGTGTCTTGTTACGCGAGCCCCACCGCTAGAAGCATCCACCAAACCATTGTTTACTGGTAGCAGACCATCATAGAAATGGGTGATCAAGAGTTGCTCATGATCAGTGATCTGGTGGTGTGGACAGCTTGCACATAACCTTTTGAACCTCTCCCAGTACTCATGCAAAGTCTCCCCATTGGCCTATTTAATGTTGGCAATTTCCTTCTTGATCGCAGTTGCTCTTGAGGCAGGTAATATTTCTCCATAAATAACCTCTCGAACATCGAGTCCCGCTCCCAATAGATGAAGGTTGAAGGTACAATAACCGTCTTTGGCTCCACCTTCCAATGAGAAAGGAAAAGCTCTCGGCTTGATTTGATCTTCATCAATGGCATGTGGTTTCATTGTCTTTTACACTAGATGGAATTCCTTCAAATGCTTAATGGCACACTCACCTGAAAGACCATGAAACTTAGGCGGCAAGTGAATTAGACCAGATTTAAGCTCAAAGTTAGCGGCAAGGGCGGGATATTGGATGCACAAAGGTTGATAATTAACATCGGGTTCATTCAATTCCTTTAAAGTAGGATGATTTTCTTTTGTTCTTACGCCATAATTTCGAGTTAGGAAAATTGCTACTAGAATCAGTGAAAACAACAAGACTATCAGAAGTACTATTAGAAATACAATCAGAAAGATCAACAGTATGGACACAATCAAAATGGCCACAATCAGGCTCAAGTTCAATGTCCAATTCAGTATTAATCCCACGACTTAGCCAAACAACTCTTCTAGCAGTAAGAATTGTTCTTTCTATTTCAGGATCAAATGGCAACAAGTCTTCGGATTGATAGTGCTCCTAGTACTCATGCGAAAGATAATCACAAGGCATAATTTGCAGAAAATCAGAATTACGAAAATGCCACCAGCCAATCGGAATTACGAAAATGCCACTAAAAGTGGTAAAAAGTAGAAAAACACTAAGACACACAAAAGCAACACAAAGAAAAACAAGAACCTATGGTAGAAATTGACCTAAAACAAGTCCAAAACACTATCAAATGATTTTTAAAATTTATGGGACTTGGACAGGGCAATTCCTAGACTATTGGGGAACCCAAAAATGGAATAAAAAAACTTCAAAAATTGAAAAAGTGGTCGAAACGATGGAATTTGGCAAAAATGAGATTAGCACATGGAAAATCAAAGATTTTCGATGTGTCATGTGAGATAGGCCATTTTCTATCACTACCAAATTTCAGCCCATTCAGAGATACTCCGAAAAAAAACTGACTAGTAGAAATCACAAAATCAAAACTTAAAACAGCAAAAAGGTGGTGTAAACGTTAGAATTTGGGCAAAATAGGGTATACCTCACTCCCAAGGAGAGTGACTCTTTCTTAGAATGCCCAATTCCTTGCGAATAAGACCTGGGTTGAGTGATCGGGGTTAGCAAAATTTCTGTCCAGCCACCCGAACCACCTAAACTACCGAAACGAAGCTATTTACACTACTGTTACTAATCAAACCGATGCAAATTCCCCGACAGCGGCGCCATATTTTGACAGAGATTTGCCGTAATCTCCCAAAATAACCAGATTAGAAAAGGATTTGCAGTATAATGTAACCTGGGTCGTTTCCCAACGAATTCGCAATTGGTTTAATTTGAACAGCAAGAAAATAGAAACAATAAAACCGGGGTTTTTGATTCAAAGAGATTGAAAACAGAAATATGCGAAACAAAACGAAATAACACAGATTAAACGAAAAACGGAGGATTAAAGGATTAACCCAGATTCGGATTCCCCACTTCCCTTCCTTGGGACGAAACAGTTTATAACCGAACTCGTGATCGACTCGGACAAACCGAAATCTCTGCGTTTGTCCGAGAAATTCCTCAACCGAACAATCTTTCAGAATTTGTTCGAATCGTGGCGCACCTGCATGCGATTGCACGGTGATACTTTAACCTAGTCCGAACTACGTCCTTGGGAAATGTCGATCTGGGTTTTTAATAAAAAAACCCAATCCAAATCCAAAAATCGAATCCGATTAAAGAATGCAGAAACGAGTTAGACGGTTACCGATTAAGCGCGAGTCCTCTGGATAGTGGATGGAATCCTCATCGTTGGGTTAATCTCGGTAAATTTAGCCGAACATAATTAAGAAAGATGAAAAAACATCATGAACATGAAGAACATTGCGAGAATTTGAAAACTACTATTTTGATCCACTAAATCTAAAAACATGAATGACTGAATGTTTGTGGCTGCCATCTAACTTAAACCTAAAATGAAAATGGGTCAGCCCAAAATGAAAATAAAATAAAATGGGCTTTAATTACAAAATTTGAGCCCAACTAAAATCCAAAAATACATATGACTTCGGCTCCAAAATTGACCGCCTTCTTGTCCGAATTTGCTCTTCATGTCTTCATAACAATTGTAGCTCTCTGAATCATCTGAACTATGAGACAAAAATGAGGCAAATCCGATGTCTGGTTCAAGAGTTATGGTAAAAATAGTGAAATAATGTAAAACTGGAATTTATTATTAAATAATGGCCAAAATATAATAAAAGGCCCAAAGCCCAAATAAGTGTAAAAGCCGTTATTTATTAGCTAAAGAGTCCTAAATTATTAATCAAGAGACAAAAAGTAGTGTATGAAATATTCAATTATCGTATTACATTTCTCCCCCCGTTAAATAAAATTTCACCCTCGAAATTTACTCTACCCTAACTACACTCGGCGCCATAAACTAAGGATATTGCTTCTTCATATCCTGCTTGTTAGTTCTCAATATGTTTTGATGATTAACAACAAATGTAAAACATGTTTTGAAGTTTGCAAAGTCAGTTAAAAACATTCTGATAGTTGCATACTGTAGTATAGGTTTGCATACCGCGGTATTGGACATCCGAGAAAGCAACCAAGTTTTTCAAGCTAAGTCAATACCGCGGTTTTTCATAGCCAAACTCGAGTATTGAACAGTCAATACTGCAGTTTGCATAGCCAAACTCGAGTATTGAACTTCCAGAGAGCTAAAGGATTTTTCAAAGTAAGTCAATACCGGTTTGCGTAGCCAAACTCGAGTATTGAACTTCCAAGAGCTAAAGGATTTTTCAAACTAAGTCAATACTTTGCAGTTTGCGTAGCCAAACTCGAGTATTGAACTTCCGAAGAGCTAAAGGATTTTTCAAGCTAAGTCAATACCGCGGTTGCATAGCCAAACTCGAGTATTGAACTTCGAAGAGCTAAAGGATTTTTCAACCTTAGTCAATACCGCAGTTTGCATAGCCAAACTCGAGTATTGAACTTCCGAAAAGCTAAAGGATTTTTCAAGTTAAGTCAATACTGCGGTTTGTGTAGCCAAACTCGAGTATTGGACTTACGAAGAGCAAAAGGATTTTTCAAGTTAAGTCAATACTTGCGGTTTGCGTAGCCAAACTCGAGTATTGGACTTACGAGAGAGCAAAAGGATTTTTCAAGTTAAGTCAATACTTTTGATAAAGGAGTGCAACCGGAGTAAAGGTTTTGTCTTTCAAACACAAGACACGATGGTTTGCCTCGAAAGGTGCAAACTCGAGTATCCAATTGGATACTGCAGTATGGACACTTGTATACAGTGCCATACTCGAGTTAGCATGAACATACTGCAGTTTACAACGGTAAAAACTGATTTTTGAATTATACGAATTTGCAAATCATTGTTGTTTGATCTTATTGCTTCCATAATTCATTCAATCATATTCCTAGCTATGTTTAACAAGTTTGTTGAGTGAATTTCATTAAGATCGAGATGAAGATTATTGAAGGTCAAAGCCATAAAGCAAAAAGTGTACGGTCATTTAATGCACCTCGCAAATCAACCTACTTTCGCCTAATTCATCGAGCACGCCTTACGAACGTTAAAGAATGCTTACTACAACAAGCAAAGTAATCTCCAACGGGCAAATTCTCGAGAGAATCACACCGAGATCAAATTAAGACCTGGATTAGCGAAGTTTAGAGAAGAAGATGACCGAGACCTTAAGCTAATCACCTACAATGGTTGGATTCATCAAGCAACGGTCATTTAATGTTCTCTACCTATAAATAGAGTGCATTAACTTCTTCTCAAGCCGATACACCTACGAGAGCGAAAACTTATTGATTGCCATTTATTGTGTTCACTTTCACACATATTGTATCAATCGATACTTGTACTTGATGTTCATTTTATCTGCTCTGTGAGAGAGTTCTATCGTAAATCATTTATTGATTGAGATAACCACAAGTCGGGGACTTGGTGGTTGGGTGTATTGATTGCAACTTGTAAGGGGGAGTGAGTTCTAGAGAAAGAACTACTCTTGAGTACGAGTTTGTAATCGGTTTGTGAGTATAGTGGATTGAAAATCCCAAGTGTGGCTTGGGAATTTGGATGTAGGTCAATGATAAGAACGAACCAGGATAATTTCTCTTGTGCAAGCTTTCCTTCCCTTCCTCCTCTGTTATAATCTGTTTTTACTTGGTCAAAACAGAGCACTTTCGAAAAAGTTTTTAAAATACCCAATTCACCCCCTCTTGGGTATATAGCTCCATTTACATTTGGTATCGAGCAAGGTCTTCTCAAAAGAGCTTAAAATCTCGAGAAGGATCAATATGGAAGGTATCTTACGATGGAGCTTCTATCAACAAAGCCACCGGTTTCAATGAAGAGCATTACTCCTTCGGAAAGCAAAGTTCAAAGTCTTCGTCATGGCAACGAGTATGGTCTCGGATAGTATTTGAAAAGAGAGAAACTATGCGCCATCAACCGTTGAAGATGGAGTTAGAGTTCCTAAGCTAGAAGAAGAATATGATGACAATGATAGAAGAAACGTCACCCTCAACGACAAGGCGGTTACGCTTCTCCAAAGTGCACCGAGTCAACAAGAATACTTTCGTATTTGCACCTTATCATCTGCTAAGGCCATGTGGGATGCTCTGGAGATAGCTCATGAAGGAACAGCTGGAGTAAAGCAAAACAGAGTCAATACTCTTATGACTGAATATGATCTTCTACGAATGAAGCATGGCGAATCCATTGGTGAGTTCAGTGAGGTTCACCCATCTCATCAATCAACTTGCTGCCTTGGGAAAAGAATATGACCAACCGGTCAAGTAAGGAAGATCTTGAATATCCTTAACAAGGAATGGGAAGCAAAGGTCACGGCTATTGAAGAGGCTCGAGGAGAGTCAATGACGTCGATGCTTGCTCTATTCGGCGAGTCTCTCGAGTATGAGGCTAAACTCAAATTCAAGAAGGGACTTGATGAAGTTCATGGCAAGAACAAAGGATTTCCCTCAAGGCTGCAAGAGAAGTTAAAGATTCGGATGAGGAAAATGAGAATGAAGACGAAGATGAAGAAATTGGCATCTTGGGTCCGAAGATTCAAGAAGTTCTACAAGAAGGACCAAGGCTTTAAGAAGTTTCACAAGGGTAGCTCCGGCTATGAGGCAAAGAAGCCAATCATCTGCTACGAATGTCAAAAGCACCGGCCACATCAAGTCGAATGCCCACAGTGAACAACAAAGACAAAGAAAAGAAGAAGTTCAGCAAATACAAGAAGAAAGCTTATGTCTCCCATTTGGGGTGATAGCTCATCGATGAAGATGATGAGGATGAGGAAGAAAAAGCAAACGTATGCTTAGTTGCTTTGAAGAAGAAGAATTACGCATCAACCTTGAAGAGGTTTGTCTTAGAGCATCAAGACCCAACAAGTGGTACATTGATAGTGGGTGCTCAAGACACATGACCTGAGATGAATCCAAATTCCTTTCAATCAAACCAAAGGATGGTGGTAGAGTCACATTTGGAGGAGACCAATCGGGAAAAATTCTTGGGATTGGTGAGATAGGAAACAATGAAGGTCCTCTCATCAAAGATGTCTACCTAGTAGAAGGATTGTGTCACAACCTCCTAAGTGTGAGCCAAAGCACCGACAAGGGTAACCTAGTTATCTTTGATTCAAATGAATGCTTGATTGTTAGAAAGGATTTAGTCTCCATTGATGATTTGAAAACTAAAGCCTTATTTAGAGCACCTAGAGATGGAAATTGTTATACTCTTAACTTCTCTAGCAATGCTTGATTTCTGAAAATTGTTTTGTTAGTAACTTGAATGAGAGTTGGCTATGGCATAAACTATTAGCTCATGTTAATATGTTTCAACTTGACAAGTTGCTTTGAAAAAGGATTTGGTCATTGGTATTCCTAAATTGAATTTCAAAAATGATATAGTCTCGTGATGCTTGTCAAAAAGGAAAACAAACCAAATCTTCTTTTAAAGCAAAAAATGAGATCTCAACTAGTAGACCTCTTCAATTACTTCATATGGATCTAGTTGGACCAGGTAGAGTAAAAGTCTTGGTGGAAATCTTTACACTTTGGTCATAGTTGATGATTACTCTAGATTTACTTGGACAATATTTTTATCATCTAAAGATGAAACGTTTGATCGAGTTTGTTACCTTTGCCAAAAAGGTCCGGAAGCGAGAAAGGTTTCGCAATTTCGGTATAAGGACGATCATGGTGGCGAATTTGAAAACAACGCCTTCGGCGAGTTACGTGACAATGTGGGGATTGATCACAATTTCTCAGCTCCAAGGACTCCTCAACAAAACGGTGTTGTTGAGAGGAAGAATAGAGTCCTCACTGAGATGGCAAGGGCAATGTTAAATGAGAACAACACTTCTCAAGTGTTTTGGGCTGACGCGATGAGTACGGCTTGCTACATCTCCAACCGAGCCTATTTGAGAAAGAAGGCTGAACAAGACCCCATATGAACTCTACAAGGGAAGGAAGCCAAATCTCGGCCACCTACACGTCTTTGGATGCAAGTGCTATGTGCACAATAATGGTAAAGAGAATCTTGGTAAATTCGATTCCAAAGCGATATAGGTATCTTCATTGGTTATTCAAATAGGAGTAGAGCTTATAGAGTCTTTAATACTCGCACTCGTATTGTTGAAGAGTCAATACATGTTGTTTTTTACGTGAATCCAAATCGATAAAGCCTTGGATAATGAAGAAGAAAATGTTTTCAAAAATCAATTCTTTTCGAAAACTACTCCTGCTTCTATTGAAAATCCTGAAAATGTTTTTGAGGCTGATCCCCAAAACAATATTGAAAATCCTGATCAAACTCAACCTAGAGCTTGGAAATTTATTAGAAATCATCCTTTAGACCAAGTTATAGGTGATATTAATCGAGTGTAAGAACCGAGAAATAGTACTTTGAATGAAGTAACCTTCTCTCATTTATATCTCATATAGAACCCTCTAAGATTGATGAAGCCCTTTCGGATAATGATTGGGTGATAGCAATGCAAGAGGAGTTACATCAATTTGATAGAAATCAAGTTTGGGATTTGGTACCTAGGCCCAAAGACCATCCGGTCATTGGCACCAAATGGGTATTCAAGAACAAACGTGATGAGTGCTGCAATCATTGTCCGCAACAAGGCAAGATTGGTTGCCAAAGGCTATAATCAAGAAGAAGGAATTGATTATGAAGAAACTTATGCTCCGTGGCAAGATTGGAAGCCATAAGAGTACTTCTAGCCTTTACATGTGTAAAAGGATTTAAATTATATCAAATGGATGTGAAAAGTGCTTTTACGAATGGTTTTATACAAGAGGAAGTTTATGTAGAACAACCTCCCGGTTTTAAAAATGAACATTGTCCGATCATGTGTATCGTCTCAAGAAGGCTCTATATGGCCTAAAACAAGCTCCTAGAGCTTGGTATGAGCGATTAAGCAAATTCCTTCTTGATCAAGGCTTTGTTAGAGGAAAAGCGAGATACAACTCTCTTCATAAAGAGTAATAAGCTTAATGAAATTTTAATGGTTCAATATATGTGGATGATATTATATTTGGTGCTTCTAATGATGCTTTGTGTGAAGAATTTTCAAAGACTATGCGGGGAGAGTTTGAGATGTCCATGATGGGAGAGCTCAACTACTTTCTTGGACTGCAAATCAAGCAAAGAAAAGATGGGATATTTATTTCCCAAACCAAATATCGAATGATTTGCTAAAGAAATTTGGGATGGACCAATGCAATGGAGCGACACTCCTATGAGCTCAACCGCTTCATTGGATGCTTGATGAGAAGGGAAAAGATTTCAACATCACAAAGTATAGAGGAATGATTGGATCACTACTCTATCTCCCAACAGTCGCCCGGACATCCAATTCGGTGTTGGGATGTGTGCAAGGTTCCAATCCGCTCCAAAAGAGTCCCATCTTGAACATGTGAAGAGGATATTCAGATATCTCTCGAGACACGAAGACTCTTGGACTATGGTTTCCCAAAGGTCAACCGAAACACTTGGTGGCATACTCGGATTCGGATCATGCCGGCTACAAGACAGATAGAAAGAGCACAAGTGGCCAATGCGAATTCTTTGGCAACTCACTTGTCTCTTGGTTCAGCAAGAAGCAAACATCGTAGCCGTGTCCTCTAGAAGTTGAATATGTGGCTGCTTCAAGTTGTTGTGCTCAAGTGCTATGGTTGAAGCAACAACTTGCCGACTTGGGAGTTCACTTGAAGGAAATCCCAATTTTGTGTGACAACACAAGCACAATAAGCTTGGCCAAGAATCCGGTGCAACATACAAGAACCAAGCATATTGATGTGAGGCATCACTTCATTCGGGATCATGTCCAGAAAAGAGATGTCAAAGTGATGTTCATCCCAACTCATCTTCAACTTGCTGACATCTTCACAAAGCCTCTAGCCAAGGAACAATTCACATTCATAAGGAGAGAATTGAGAATGGTAAATCCCAATGAATTGTAAGCATTTCCCTCTCAATTTAATGTTAGTTATGCTTTTGATGATTAATCTTTAACTAACTTGGGCATCGGAGTGTTTAGTCATACTTTTGTAGGGTATTTTGATGTTTCAGAAGTTGCATACTAGAGTATAAGATGGCTTACTCGAGTTTAGGACCGACGGAGGCCAAACTTGAAATCTTGCATTAGGCATCTTTGCGGTATGTAAGTTCTGATATGCTAAACTCGAGTAAGGAAGAGCTAAACTCGAGTATGGTCATCGTGGATTCAAAACTTCACACTATTGAATCAAAGATGTAGTTTACTTCCACCTTTACTCGAGTTTGTAAGTGAAAGTTTTCTAAACTCGACTAAGCAATAGCTAGACTCGAGTATAAGGGTGCAATCTATATATATACTGAATAGTCGTGTTCTTCCAAACTCGCGTCCTTACTCCAGTAAACCCTAGAGTTGCGACTTTCTCTCTTCTTCTCTCCATGAAATCGTCACAACCCTTCCTTAAATTCCCATAAATCCTCATCAAACCACCCTCAATCTCTTCCCAATCTCTCTCGACGGAACCCTAATCTCGAATGTCAAAGGATCAATCTCGATCCGATCAACCGGCTTCTTCTCAAATTCCCGAGCACCAAGGATGAAGTCGATTCCCAAGAAGTTACAAACGGGATTGATACAAGAATCCCCGGAGTTGGTATTACGATTGCGAGATAAGCCACCTTCGAACCCCAAGAAGAGGGGATTCATCGTCATAGGACCCGATATCTTCATCGGCCACAAAGAAGAAGAAGCGGCCGATCAAAGCAAGGCAAAGGGGAAGAGGACCGTTGTTCACAGAAAAACAAGGACCAAGAGATCCACCCCTCGCTTCTCGGCTCTCTCTCCACCGTAGAGGTTACTGGCTCCTTGTCAGATTCTGAGACTGAAGAGAATGAGCACGAAGGAGTCTCACCATTCATCGACAATGCAGTGGAGGAGATTAAACTTCACAAGACTGCACCTACGGGATTCAAAGTCACCCCGGTTCCACTTCCTCCCCGGTCTCAATGCTAAGTTCAAGGACCCGGTATTCGACTCGTGGCTTACGCGGTTGTTTCGATTGACTGAAAGCAAATTCATCGAGAGTGCAATGTGGATCTCTCACCATGGTTCGGGCCCTATCGAGTCATTCGTCTCCATCGAGGCCGCTTACTACCGGAGTTGGTCAAGATGTTCTATTTCAATATGGCGACCAATCACATCTTGGACTTAGAAGGCAGTGCGATTGAGGAGAGGATCACCACATGTGTTAGGGGGGTCCAATTCACTTTGTCTGCCGCCATCATCAACAAGATCCTCAAGGTTACTCATCCTCCAGCGGCGTCCACACCACAATACACCAATGCTGAGGTGTATAGGACTCTAATGCTTACTCAGGACGTACCGGATGATCAGAGTGCTCATCTGTCTATCAAGCCCGCGACATGCCATCCCCGCACCGAGTAATTTGGTATATCTACACTCGCAATTTTGTGCAGAAAGGAGGGAGCTATACTCACTTTGCACGAAGGATTACAGATTCTTCACGGCATTCATCAAGAAGTATCCCCTCAACATTGGCGTGGCTCTTCAAAGAAATCGCTCTTTCAAGTTTTCATCCCGAAAGGGATCATACATGCCATTTGCCT